>JARCFY010000003.1:55155000-55780000 GCA_029233225.1 Lepidodactylus listeri | reverse complement strand
GATGTCTATTTTGATAATTTGAGCCTTGTGTGCGATACCTGCCTAAACTGAAAGTATGCAGCATGTTTTATTTTAACCATTTAAACCACTTATGCTAACACATTCCTGCTCCTGCAGGAGGTCCCAGGTTCATGTAGAAGGCCCCAGGTTCAGTCCCCAGCATCTCCCCTTTAAAGGACCAGGCTGTAGGTAATGTGAAAGACTTCTGCCTAAGACTCTTGAGACCCGCTGCCAGTCTGAGTAAACAATACTGACTTTGATGGACTGATGGTCTGATTTAGTATACGGCAGCTTCATGTGTTCAAGTGCTTATTCATCTCAGGGAAGTGCTTCTTAGTGGCGGCAGACAACAGGTAGACTTTTCAAAAACAAAAATGTTCTCATGTATGGATGGCTCTGTGTATGTTGCCTTCAGTTACTTTTCAAGATTCTGTAGCTAATAAGTTATAATGGGTTTCTGTTTCTGATAAAGAACACTCAAAAAAGTTTTCTGCACAGGAGCAACACTATTATAAAAATGAGTAACACTCATTGCCCAAACAATAGTCATGTACCTTTGCAGGCTGCTGCTCTAGAAGCTGTTGGCGGAGATGTTCTAAGTTTTGTTGCTGTAGCTGTTCAGCTAGCTGATGAAAAAGTGAGTTGTTCACCGACTCCGATACAAGAGGTCTAGAATAATATAATTAGAACAATCAATTTATATTACTACATTGAAAAAAAATCTCATGAGTAAGTTTCCTATCAACTGAGATTTATATTTTAAGTTAGTATGCATCTGGTTCTCTACATACTAGAAAATAACTAGTAAAAAAGAAAAGCCGGGAACAACAATAACAACACAAAATATTACACACGCTTTTAAGTCCCCTAGAACACTTCATTAGGCAGGATGTTAAAAAACAGAGCGGGGGAGAGGAGAAAAAGACAAAAAGTTCTAGAGAACTCAAAAACATGACAATTCGTCTTATTCTGGGTAGTGCTAATAAAAGGTATTATTTGACTTTTGCTTTTGGACTTTGCTTTAGACCAATGCAATGACTGGATCAATGACTTGGGTGTTTGGAAATATGTTCTAGAAACAGGGTGCAAGACTACAACATTCATCTCAACAAATCCATCTTTTTCTTTCTCTCCCCCTCAAGTCAATCCTCCCTTCTTTCTCCCTACCTTTGAGCCTGGCCAGTGTGGCCAGGTTCTGCTGCGACCAGGCCCAGAGTCTCTCCTGGCGTTCCCCACTGTTGCGGCTCCACTCGGAGTTTCTGCTGCAGCCAGGCCTGGAGCTTCTCCAGGCATTCCCCACCACCACAGCCAGGCCCGGAGCAGATCCCAGTATTTTCCTGCTGCTGTGGCTGAGCCCGAAGCCTTTCCTGGCATTCCCTGCTGGTGTGACCAGGCCCAAAGCGGCTCCCAGCATTCTTTGGCCTGGATCAGATTCACAGGAACAGCAGCAGCTAGGGTGTCAGTGGTAAGTTGTGTTGTCTGCGCATGTGCAGACCACGCTTTTTATTTTGGGACGGAATTTAACCACCCTCCCCCAATGCATTTTTTAAAAAGTTTTCAGATTTTTCTGTAAACCTAGGGGGTCACCCAAGTCTGCAGAAATCTTGTTTGGAATAAGTATGCTCCCTATCTGCAGGTTTAGATAACCATACATAGGGGACTGTTGAGAATTAGATATATAGATTAGTACACAAATTCCACGTAAAAACAAAATCTACAAAAATCTACATGGTTTCCAAATAGAGTGTGGTTCTAACTTAGAACAATAAATCTTACAGCTGGGAAGTTGGAGTTTCTTTTTTTGGCTCTTCATTAATGTCAGCTTCTTCCCCAAAATCCCCAAACCTATCCATCAGCTTCTAGGAAAAAACAAACCAAGCATTAGAGATGCACTATATGTACACCATTCCAAACACTCTTTGGAACAGAGGACCTCTATTAGAATAGGGTGGTTGAACACACAGAATTAGAATATGCTGGTTGAACACATGAAGCTAACTTCTACAAAGTCAGACCACTGGTCTATCTAGTTCAGGGGTGGCCAAACTTGCTTAATGTAACAGCCACACAGAATAAACGTCAGATGTTTGAGAGCCACAAGACATGAACAAATATTGCACATACGTTTTACTGAAAAATATGCAAATTTGCTTTTCATTGACATCAGACTGTGTGAAAGAGCCACATGCCACTCCCGAGCGGCAGTTTGGCCACCCCTGATCTAGTTCAAAACTGTGTACACTCTGACTAGCAGTGGGTTCTCCAGGAATTCAGGCACAGAAAGGTCTTTCTCAAGACTGGCTGCCTCAGATCCTTTTAGCTAGAGATGCCAAAGATAAAAATCAGGACCTGCTGCATATTGAGGCCCTCCATATCTATATATATGATCAGCTGGAGAGATGTACATTTTCAAGTATTTAAGGTATTTATTTAATACATATATCTGACATGATAGTAAAGCACAAATTAGCAAAAAAACCACAGGATGTCTAGTGACAGGGACTCAACTACCCTTGACTGGCAGCTGCTGTGGGCCAAGTAGAAGTCACTGATTATCTGGTGATAGAAACATTACAAATGGTGCTGCCCCCTCAGCTGAGTAGCCAAAGGGGAGGTGAAGCATCACCAAGGTCACACTGGAAACCTAACTTCTTGTGAGGGATGGAATGCTTGCAAGAGGCCAGAGAGCTCTATAGGGCCTGCCATCCAAAGTGTTGCATGCTCTTTGAAAGGGTGGAAGGCCAGCCAAGGAGAATACCTGACTATCCACTCCTAAGAGCATGGCATGGGAATGACTGGAAGGAGGAAGACCTAGGTGCTATAAACCTACTACTTGACTAAGATGAGTTCATGGGGCAAGAACTGGATATCAAAGTGGGTCTGGAGGGGGCAGGCTGATCAGACTTGGACAGCCTCCCCTCCCCAACACAAGAGGCTGATGGAGACATAATAGACCTACATCTTATGCTTGATTTACATGCAATTGTGTGTGTGTTAAAAACCAACAAACAATTACCTATGGAGGGTGGTCCCGAGCAGCCAGGTACATTTACACATAAAGGATCTGTGTCTTAGTGTACACAAGCATCACTGACATTTTTAAATATAACACAAACTATGCAGGTGCCCTCAGGAACAATTTGTTTTACATGCCTACATTCATATTTCAAGATCAGAGTGTACAAATCAATATATCAGCAAGATGTCTAGTTTTAGATAATACCTAGAAAATGTGTAATATAGTAATACCTTTTAAAAAGTGAACAATTTTCACTGCAAATAAACTAAGGGTCCATCACTCCAAGCTATGCATGCAGTTTCTGAAACTCAATTAAAAACTGGCAAACACTGCACCAAATGGAGCCAAGACTGATCACCTGCTTCCTGAAACTGGTAATAACATCCAAGCACCCACCATGCCTCTCAGTGTGGACAGTGAGTCTTAAGATTCAGGCTCTGATCCCTCCCAACCCTTTTTATTTATTTCATTTCTAGCTAGCAATTGGTAATGTCAAAGCCGACATTTATAGATGCAGACTACCATTTTTTAAAAAAAACAACAACCCAAAAACGTTCAAGGTATTATTTTTGAAACATTTTAATAAAGTCTGTCATAATTAGTAACACTGAGATTAACATCACAAACAGGTTTAGAAGATATTACAACTGTTTAAAAATAAAATAAAATAAAAAGTTCTGATAAGCAAGAAAAGTAGACAAAATCCACAAAAAATATTCCATAAAAATTCAGATCAGAAGAAATACTTTGCTGTAGTAGTAATAAAATAACTTCTACCTTGTTAAAAGAGACACTTTGTTCTAGTGGATTAAGTGTATTGGCGGCGGCGGCAGCAGCTGTAAGTTGTGCTGTGAGAGCTTGTAACTGAACAACAAGACCAGCATCCAATGCCTGTAGCAGAGATGGCTGTGGCTTCTGCTGTTGCATTTGCAGCGTCTGTATTAACTGTTGAAGCTGGAATGGGGGGGGGGGGAGGAAAAAGTAAACTTATGATATAGTTTTTACTGAACAATAAACACAGTCTGAGTTAAATACTAGCTCTGATATGGAAGTATGCAGCATTATCATTTACAGAATGGACTTCTGAGGTTTTCTCTGGCAGACAAGGACGGTAAAACATAACAACAAAAGCACCTACAATACATGATACTCAAACTGTTAAAAAATAAGAAAAAATACAAAATTTTTAGATATGCAGTGTAAAAAACAAGGTACAACACATCAATCAACACAAACACTGAATTTGCATGTCCTAGCACAGATCATAAAGAGACATTCGCTGGCGTTCGATTTCACATTCCAGCTTGCCTTTGACAAACAAGACAGTCAAAGTAGGTTTCTAAAAATCTGAAAATATCTGTAAACCACATAATCTATATGCAGCAGTGAAGTTGCATTAGTATGCAATTCTGGCTGGAAATTTTTTAAAAGCCACACATGCACATTAGTTTTTACCTGTTGGCCTTGTGGACTCTGGAGAATCTGTGCTACAGCAGCAAGGGTGTCTGCATTAGTTATCTGAGAGACCCAAGGATCAGGTAAGCTTTGGACCACATTAGCTGGCGTAGCAGGTGTCACAGGAGTGCCTAAAAATTGGGGGAAGAGGAGAAGCAGGAAGTTATCTTTACATGTTTATCATTAGAAATAAGCAACAAATAGCTAAGATATAAATAAGTGAAAATGAAGTTTAATAAAAACATTACCAACGGAGTACTTAACTATTATTTGTGATGTGCTTGGAGGCTTAGGATTTATTTGACAAGAGATACTTTCCAATCACTTATAAGTGATGGAACTTAGACACCAATTGTACCTGTGCTAAGATTACTGGTAAGAATTACAAACTACAAAACAAACAACACCCCCCCCCCCCAATCACTAGCTGAATAATGCATACAGAAGCAACAAATTCACTGCCTGAAAACTACCATCCAAAAAGGGCACTTTGTTATCATCAGTGTCAGACCTGAAGAAGGGAGAGCTTAACTGACACCACCATTTTCCCAGTTCTGTCTTTATATTGCTACATACATGTGCAAGTATTTGGTATGGCTTAATAAAGCAACTGATACTGACAAAATTTACCCACATAAAAATACAACAGTATCATTTTTTATTACCTGGTGTATTGTTACTCATAGTAGCTGTTGTGCTAGGCAAGACCGGGGTCATGACTGGAGGAGGAATTCCTGCTGCCATATCCAGTAGAGGCTGAATAATTTCACTCTTGAACACATTATTCTTCTGCCATAAATTTAGTACTCTAACGATTTTACTCTGAAAGGAAGAAAGAGCAACACAAAGTTTAAAAGTAGTATTTGCACCATAGTGTCTTTACAATTTAAACAGACCCTGGAAAAAAGTTTGAGAGCCCACAAGTTAAGAGTGGATCTTCCTCATAAACACAGTGTAATCTGTCTGGAAAGTGCTACAAGTTTGTGTGCTTCCTCACTCTCATATACTATTTCCCTCTTCCATTTCCAATTACTATAACCACAGATTGCTGTGGTGTCCAAATCTGGTAACTATGATCAGCACTAATCTACAATGCTAAGGCTGGCAAGCCCATTTCAAAACCATGGTTCGGAAGTTAACACGAAACTAGAGTTTGTCCAATTTGGACATCCTTGTAAACATATCGACTCAGAAATGGAAGCAAGTGGTACATGGGAGGAAAGGGTGGAGCATTCAAGTTCATAGCAAGTTCCCAGTCCTTTAAACCCTGAGTTGGAAGACCATGCAAACTAAGTCAATGTAAAACACTAGATTTGGACCTGGAAGACATGGGCCAAAATTACACTTCAATCCTATGACTGACAATGTATTTCTAAATAAAAGCACATGTCAAGAGTTTAATTGGACTTACTCCCGAGTTAGTGTGCATAGGATTGTGGCCTGACTGATACAGAACAAATCGTTTTCACATAGCCTCAGTTTCCCATTTGTGAAAAAGTAAACCATAGTTAACCATTAATGAGCTGTGATGGGGGATGACACAAACAAATATGAAAAATAATGTAGAGGTGAAGAGCAGAAGCTTTACACTCTTTCCCTGCCTTGTGTCAACCCATCCCACCTGGGTAAAATCTTACTGCAGCCATGACCATAAGAGTTAGCTTTAGGGGAGCCATCTTCCTACCCATGTACAACCCCTTTACCAGTCATTCAAGGATAATAATATTGGGTCTTTTTGGCAGTATCATTAGGGTTGTAAAGTCTCCTAAGATAATCTAAGTGAAGTACTTTTGAGCACTTAGCAAAAACATTATACATGTATTATTAAAGTTTGCCATACAGCAACAATGTAAGAATCACAATCCAGAAAGGGACAATCCTACACAATTTCTACACCAATATCCGCAACACTACCATGTATCTAATTTTTATGTAAACTTTAAAACAATATTAGAAAGGCACTGTGATCAGCACATTTTTTTTCTTTACCAACAGACACTTTTCTACAGATTTTTTTTCAAGATTATATACCTCCATTCATATTGTCAAATAAAAATGTATGTGTGTGTGTGTAAAATAACTTGGTCTGCTCTAACATTAAAAAGAAATTTACAAACCTTTTATGAATGCTGTAACTTGGTTATTTACTTTCAGAGGAAAAAATGTAGAAGCCAAAATACCTTGTCATCCCCAGGACAACGATATAAATTCTGGAAGGTGCTAATGATGTTATTGCTGAACCGAGGAGCAAACACATCCTTTTCTTGCCCAAATTGATGTCGAGACTGTCGAACGATAGAGTCAATAACATACAAGCCAGGCACCTTGTATTCTGGTTTACACTAGAAAAAATACAGCATGAATGATCTTTTGTAGGCAAAACATTCTCTGAGCATAGTTTACATTACAGAAATCTAAATAGTAAAATCAGTATATGGATAGCAGATTGCGTGCACTGACCTAGCCATATTTCTTTTAAAGAAGCTTCAAGTTATTGGAACACTGCAAAAATATTCAAACTACTTTTCTAGGACAATTGAATGTATAACCTGCTCTTCCATAGACTTCCCAATGGTCTAGTCAGATTCCTGATCAAGTTCTCACCCCACTTAGCTTCAGTAATACAACATTTATTGTTCTCCGCGTATTGCATAGAGAATAGTAAAAAATTCACAAATCAGAATAATACACAATTACACTTAAGCCCTCCACTTCACAGCTTCAGCTATTGAGTAACGATCATTACCTTCAGTGGGCTTTAACTGTTTCATACCACTTGAATGGTTCCACTATCAACTAACTTGCTTAACTCAAGATACATGAAACAGCTACATGGAAAAAGGTTTTCTTAGTGATTATGAAAATTAAGTTATTTTCTATGTATCTTCATGTTAAACTAAACTTTGTTAAAATCAGTACCCCATGTGTAATTTGTGTATCTTTAAAATGTTTATAAATACACGCACTTGAAAAGACAAGGTTTGGATAGAAATTCACAATACCATAGCTCTTTAGTAACTTACCTTTTGAATGAATTTCTCAACACTCTGTACAACATGCTTGTAAAACTAAAAAAAAAGAAAAGAAGACTTTTATAGCAGAATACAATTACATGAAGTTCACTTCTCATTTTAGCAACTTCCCTGTAAATTCACTGATTCAATCCAGCTGACTGTGGGTGCAACTCCCACGGGTAGAGAACTCTCACAGGACTGAGGAGATTGTTTTTCTGCCCCCACTTCTCCCATCCAGGCAACAGAACAGGCTGTTTGAAGGACCAGCTTTAGAGAAGGGCCGGGTAGGGATGGATACGCATGGGAAAAATAGAGGTCTGTTTTGGCTCACGGTTTGTGGGGCTGCATGAACCACGAACTTTCATGAGCCTCCCCGTTTACCGAACCAGTTCATTCAGTCAGGTTTGTGACCAGGTGAATGTGCTGCCCCAGCTGATCCTCTCTTGCAGCTCCTCCCCTTCCATTCTGCTGGCCTTGGAGAGCTGCCGCCAGCAGAAAGGAGGGAGAGAAGATTGCAGTTTAAACTGAATTGCTCAAAGACGCTATAAAGCAGCTGATACTGCGGGGAAAATTCTCCCCGCAGACTCATCTGGAGCTCTGTTGGGTAACCCAGGTTAAACTGGAGCACTCAAAAGAGCCTGCAAAGCAGCTGATCCTGCAAAAATAACTCTCCCCACAGGCTCAGCTGAGGCTGCCTTGGGCAGTCCCTTTAACTGGACTGCCCCAAAGAACCCACAAAGCAGCTGATCCTGCAGGGAGAACTCTCAGATCTCACCCCCCCCCCCGCCGGCCGGCCTTGGGGAGCCGCCGTCAGCAGAAAGAAGGGAAGATCTCAGAATTCTCCCCGCAGTCTCGACAGGGGGCTCTGCTGGGCAGGCTGCCCAAAACAGCCCACAAAGGACCTGCAGCCGGGAGAAGGGGAGGATTGCCCAGGAAGGGTTAAATGGTTGATGGGTTCATTTAACCCATCCATTTCACTCCCCCCCCCCCACTTCAAAGCGTGGGGGGGGGGGAGGATAGCTGAAATGGCTTGCATCTATTTCAGCCTACCAGCTGCACCAGCCCTGCTGCTAGGCTGAAATCAATGATTTAAAGGGTCAGGATGTTTTCCAGTGCTTTAAATTCTTGCCTGGTGCACACCTGATGGCAACATGTGAGCAAGGTATCCTGACAGCAGGGTCCTGGACATGGGCACTGCCTATGAGCCAGCTTGGAATTAATAATCTTTAAAAGGTATAAAGCTGGACACACGTTTTTCTCCACCCCACCCCCCAATTCCCCTTTGCAAACAAGAGGGAGAAATCCAAAGTAGAAGTGAATCTGTAAAGCTACCAGAGTTCATACATGCTTACGTTCACAGTGTTGGAACAAATCCCAAAATAGCTATAGGGGCATGCTTCTCTTCTGAAGAGTTAACTGCATAGTTTATATTCAGCCTATACTGTATCCCAGTAAAGTCAATTACTACTCAGCAACTCCAACACATGTGCTCAAGATGCGCCTTGGACCATCACAATTTTTATTTGCCACAGGTAGATAGTCAAGTAGGTAATTACAAGTTTTATGTATAATATCATTATTTATATGAAGCTAACTGCAGTCACATTCCATGCTGTTCATCAATTTAAAATGCCACGTAACTACAAAAAGCCCCATTGATTTAACGTCACTGTTAGAAACAGAGTGTGTAGTAAGTCAACAAACCTCAATTATGTCACTTATTAATTGGTGGATAAGAACAGACCTTTGTCATATAGTCAGGAAACTTCCTGTTTCAGCTGTGTTTTAGCTTCAACATCCCCTTGATAAAGACACTGTTACATAAACCACCTCCCCAAGCACCAAAAATGCAGTTTAGTTTCCTTTCGATTTCTTGTGATAAGACATCCTAGACTATTAGCAAGCCATCAGCCAAACAAATAACGGTCTGTCAGCAGCCTTTGCAATATATTGTAAAAAACTTCAGTCAGGTTCTCAAACATGTGTCTAGAAAATCCACTTTTTAATCAGTGCTCAGTGCATACTGAACAACACCTGATACCATCCAAGGAACTACAATATAGCCAAAATGGCCAAGATATTTAGCCAATTACAACCAGTGCAATTTAACTGAAGAGCAGAAGCACACAAACAGAATGGCTGGGCTGCTTGTGTAACTTACAACATTTCATGTTTCAAAGCAACTTTGTTGTGCTCAGAAATAAAAATACTTTAGTCATCATCAGAACACCAAATTATTCTATGCATACATTTTAGCAGTTTTATACACCTTTATATATACCTTTATAGCCTTGATTGCTGCCTTGGTAATCTGCGTCATTTTAGCTTTCGAAATGGGAGGTTTGTAGTCATTCAGCGAGTACAACTGAAAGAAAAAAATTGATGTTTGTAAACAAAGATGGAAAGACAAATCTGCCTATAGATTTTATAAAGTTTGCAAGCTGTATACATCATAATGCTTGGAGAGGGTAAGAGATAGTCAGTATTACATTCCTGGATTGAAGAGCGGCACTGTATGGACCAAGGAAAACCATTGGCTTTTAAGTGCCAAGACAAACAGTTGAAATGAAAGCAGTGTTAGGACCTGTTGATCTGGAAACGGTAGACAACATTTCTCTGTTTCATTTTGAAAGGCAGACAGAAAAACCTGCACAACAGCGGCAGGCACACAGCCTTCGACCTCATCATTGAACGTGTTCAATCCAAATTTTTGCGGAAAATTATGGCCCTACCAAATTGTGTACCGAACGCTGTTATATACTTGGAAACTGGTTAATCTCGGATGGAGACTTTGCCGTGGCTTTTAACATTCAAATATTGGCTCCGCCTCCATTATATCTTTGAACAAGGGAGCCTTATACACCATATGCTCCCCGAGCTTAACCTTTCTAATTGGTCAGTGTACACTGAAGGGAAAATCAATGAACTGGGTCTTTCCTTGGAATCCCTGTCCATGATGCCTTTTGCTGCCGCATTTCATCAAATTAAAACCAGGCTGTTAGATTCGGAGCAACAAAATTTATACAGCATAGCTAATAGAACTTGCTCCCCTCTGAATTTGGAGATTCCCCTTCCAATAGGGCCGATAGCTTCATACCTAACATCTCTGCAGGTACCCCAGCAATGCAGAGCGTTTACCCTGGCCAGAGGCAATGCTATGCCATCAGCCATCTTATATGGCAGATTTAACAAGGTTTCGCATTTGGCCAGTTATTGCCCATGCAGAAAGAGCTGTGTGGAATCAATTACTCATGTTCTTTTGCACTGTGACTTGTATGTAGATCTAAGGAGCACACATTTACATTCTCTGTTAACTAGCATGGGTGCTTGTTCTGATGCATTCAAGGTGCATAGACTTCTAAGAGATTCCAGTCCGGACACCACGGAGAAGGTGGCCAAATTTCTTTGTCTGGTCTTAAAGTTGCGCCAAAGGTTCTTTTAGAATTTTTATATATGTGTTTATAACGGGTTTTAACATGCAGAAATTGTTTTTCTAATTTATGCCAATAAAGGCTGACTTGACTACAAATGAATGTACTGCAAAGGACTTTCAGTTTTACAGAAAAATTTAGAATTGTCAACAAAAATTGTGGCATTAACCCCCCCCCCCCCAAAAAAAAAACTTTATTGCAACGACTGTGTACGTACAGATGTTGAAAAAAGTTCTGGCTGGAGTTTGGGTGACACTGGGCAGAAGCCATGGCACAGTGGTAGAGCATTTGCTTTGCATGCAGAAGGTCCTAGATGCAATCCCTGGCAGTTACAAGGATCAAGTAGGAGATGATGTAAAAGACCTCTACATGAGACCCTGGAGAGCTGCTGCCACTCTGAGCAGACAATTCTGACCTTTATGGACCAGTGGTATGATTTAGTACAAGGCAGCTTCACATGTTCACTGTCCCATATTAACCATAGTTCCTACCTACTTATCTGCCTAGAGATATAACACAATGGCAAAGGTGAATAAGGTACACGAAGAGAGGAGAAGCAACACTGAGTGGGGGAGATGTCAACAATGGAGAGCAGGGGGGAGGGGGACAGAATTTCCCTACTATTACCAGTCCTTGTCTTTCCATTTTCTGTTACTCTTATTCCTGCATGTATCCACTACTCTCCTTCTCTTTCGGAAGTGAAAGAAAGAGCTGAGAACAGTAGCACAGACAGGTAGGAAAGGACAAACAGATGTGATTTATTACTTAACTGATTTCCTGGGGGCAAAATCTGATAGGTAAAGATAAAGGTTTCCCTTGCTCAAAAGCCAGCTGAATTTGACTCTAGGGGGCAGTGCTCATCTCTGTTTCCAAGCCAAGAGCCAGTGCTGTCTGAAGACTTTTTCCGTGGTCATGTGGCCAGCATGACCAAACATCAAGGCGCACAGAATGCTGTTACCTCCCCACCAAAGCGGTATCGATTTATCTACTTGCAATTTCTTGCTTACGAACTGCTAGGTTGGCAGGAGCTGGGGCCAGAGACGGGAGCTCACTTTGTCACGCGGCACTCAGGTTTCGAACTGCCAAGCTACTGACCTTTTGGTCTGCAGCTCAGTGTCTTGACCTCTGAGCCACCGTGGCCCCAACACAAAATCTGATAGCTGGACTCAAATCTGAGCCTTCATTTTTCAAATAATTTCTAAATTTCATATTTACATGAGGTAACAATAATTTGTATTACATAAAACTGAAAAACTTCCATTTTTAATATATTTAGCTTGCTTTCTGGACTCAAATGGTTAGAATGTATTTGCTTATTGGATGAATCACAAGCTGGAATTCAGATGGCCGGGGAAAACATCAACAACCTTAGATATGCAGACGATATCACTCTAATGACAGAAAGTGAAGAGGACCTAAAGAGCCTCTTGCAAAGGATGAAAGAGGAGAGCGCAAAAGTTGTCGGCATGAAACTCAACATGAAAAAAAACTAAGATCATGGCATCCAGCCCCTTCACTCCTTGGCAAATAGAAGGGGAAGTCATGGAAGCAGTGACAGACTTCACGTTCCTGGGATCCAAGGTTACTGCAGATGGTGACTGCAGCCATGAAATTAAAAGACGCCTGCTCCTTTGGGAGGAAAGTTATGGCAAACCTAGACGCATAATAAAAAGTAGAAACATCACCCTGCAAATAAAAGTCTGTACAGTCAAAGAGATGGTATTCTCAGTAGTAATGTATGGCTGTGAGAGTTGGACCATAAGGAAGGCTGAGTGCCGAAGAAGAAATGCTTTTGAAGTATGGTGCTGGAGAAGACTCTTGAGTAGGGGCGTGCAAAAAAAATAAATAATAATTTGTATTACATAAAACTGAAAAACTCCCATTTTAAATACATTTAGCTTGCTTTCTGGACTCAAATGGTTAGAACGTATTTGCTTATTGGATAAATCACAAGCTGTATTTATTTGGTATTTTTTTCGGTTTGGGAAAGCTGAATGCTCATCCCTAGTCTTGAGAGTCCCTTGGTCTGCAAGGAGATCAAATCAGTCGATCCTAAAGGAAATCAAACCTGACAGTTCCCTGGAAGGACAGGGAGCACTCACTGGAGAAGGCCTTGATGCTGGGAAAGACTGAAGGTAAAAGAAGAAGGGGATGGCAAAGGATGAGGTGTTTAACCATCTTATACAATTGGAATTGTATAAGATGGTTAGACTGTGTTATCGGTGCAGTGAACATGAAGTTGAGCAAACTCTGGAGGATTGCAGAGGATAGGAGGGCCTGGTGTGATGTGGTCCATGGGTTTGCGAAGAGTCAGACTCGACTGTGGGACTGAACAACAACAAGCTCTAAAGACCTAGTAAAGTTATCTAAGATTTCCAGAAACACTAAATTTGTGAAAAATTCAAAAAGGAAGTAAAACAGAGGCAGATGTTAGTTCCAAGTACTCTGGCTAAGCCAAGCCAAATGAAGTAAAAAAGTGTAGAAGTACTGGCCATGGAAAACTGGCTGATCCTTGCTTTGCTACAAAATTCACTGTGAAGATGCTATTCAAACTTGAGTAAAGTACAGAACTTTTTAAATCTGAACAGTGTTTTTTTTTAAATTTCAGCACTGTGATTCATCAAAAGCAAATAACAAAACGAGAGCCAATTCATTCCATCTGACAGCAAACTTAACACACAGAGGATGAAAATTTTCCATTGGAATAAATGGCAGCCCCTTGCTCTGCTGAAAAAAGTAAATGAACGTGCTTGGGGACAGTGCTGAGATGGGAGCCAAACTTGCTCCAGTTACCCCAGGGCAGATTCCTACACACTACCATCTTCCAACTTAGATCCCTAAGTGAGTAGACTCATTTTACTTTCATAGGAGTGTAAAAATAAGACCTTCAGACTCTAAGGCAGAGGACATATTTTGCCGTTCTTCAACCGTCCACAGATTGTAGGTCATTTACTTCGCCACACAGAATTCCAAAACAGCCACTGAGCCTGCCCCTAACTGCATACTCCTGCACAATAATCTGCAAAGCCAGTTTGGGTTCTGTTCCTGTGACAAACAGAAACCAGGAATTATTTTAATTTGCTTGGTCAATATCCTGAAGTTTTTAAAGTGGTCAAATCAACAACCAACCAATAAATGTTTAAAGCAGCATATTTTGACAAATAGAATAATACGGGGAGGGGGGGCTACAAAACTTGGAGGTGGGAATCTCATTCTCCCCCCCCCCCCATTGCTCCCTCCAACCACTCACCTTGGAGCTGGCTGTGGTGGTGTCTGTGAGCTGCTTCAAGTGGCTCCTGGAGTGTGCCACTGCTGGGTCTGGAGCAGCTCCCAGCATCTGCCGCCACAGCTGGGTTCCAGGGCTTCACTGCAGCTGCCACTGGGCTCCAACGCAGCTCTCAACCACCACAGAAGCAAAGTATTAATTTTTTTTTTGAAAAAATTTACTTTACTTTGGGGGAAATTTAAACTTTTCAGGTTTTTCTGCAAACCTGGGGGTTCCCCCAAGTTTGCTGGAAAATCTGTTTAGCACCCATATGGCTCCAATCTGCAGATTTAGATATTCACAGACAGGGGCCACACATCACTTATGGAATATAGATTTCTAGAAGCACTAAAGCACCTATATAGAACAGAATGTCAGTGAGAGAGACAATTTCATCCAGACATTTACATATACCTTTATCAGCATATGTTATCATATATTCTAATAGCAAAAATGTGGCCCAATCTGCAAATATTTAAATCTGCGGATTGGGCCCACTTACACAGAAGATATTTCTAAAAATTTGTGGGGCCACCAGGCTTGCAGAAAAATCTGAAAGTTTTTAAAAAGGGCTGTGAGGATACAAAACCTAAAAATAAGAGTACTTTTGTGTCCACTTGCCCAGAAATGCCACTCATGTAACTCAAGCACTGCTGCAGCAGGCGGCAGGGGGTGGGGCGGCGGGGGGATTGAATGATCATTGTTGCTTCTGGCAGCCCAGCTGGATGAAATAATGGCCGCGCTGGAAGGATCATTGTGTTCAAGTGCAAGATTGGGGCCTGCTCCAGCTGCCAGGGCAGTTCATCCGGCAAGGTGGGATATAAATGGAAAGTAATAAATAAATAAATATAAAAAAGCAGCTGCAGATCAGCTAAGAGGTGGCTGGAGACTGAGGAGGTGGCAGGAAGAACTACAAGCTGGAAGGAGGTGGCTGCAGTGCAGCAGACTCCACGGACAGAGAGGTGGGGGCTGGGAGAGGCCCAGGAATGTGGCAGCAACGGGACAGGCTGGATGGGGGGGGGGGGGGGAGTGACCACCAAGGAACTGAAATGACTGCAGAGCAGCATGAAAATCCAGGAAGACAGCAGCCCTCTGGAGAACAACAGATACTAGTGGGGAGGGAGCTGGGGAAGCAAGCAGTTACGGAGCGACCCTCCACACACAAATGAACTCTGGAGTGAAAAGGTGGTGGGCAGATGGCTGGGAGGAAAGGAGGAGCAGGAAAGAAGGAATGGCAGTAGCATGATGGTGGAGAAATGACAGTAGCCATGGCTGAAATGGGGAAAAAGAGACAGAAACAGACAGAAGGACACTAGCCAGGGCGGGGGGCGGAATAACAATAGCCATGCCTGATGGGGGAAAAAGAGACAGAAACAGAGAAAAGGAATGACAGTAGCGGGGAGGGAGAGGCAATGGTGAGGGGAATGGGGAGGGTCCCCCTGAAAGTTCCTTGCGGATCCTCCCTTGTAACAGCTATTCATGGAACATATTTCATGCTGCTTAGACTGTTCTGCCTAGCTCCAAATTTATTTATTTTTTATTTTATTTATTTGGATTTATATCCCGCCCTCCTCGCAAGCTGGCTCAGGGTGGGTTCCAGCAATGTAAATATAATATACAAGACAGTTAAAACCAGTTAAAACAACAGTATAAAATAACAAAAATCCTAAAATACAATGTAAACTCTAATAAATATCAGATATCTTAGCGCTTAAGATAGAATTAAGAATCCAGGCCGCTGAAGGAGGGCTAGCCAGTGGGAGGGGATGTCCACCGCCTCAACTAAAAGCGTGGTGGAAGAGCTCCATCTTACAGGCCCTGTGGAATTGTAATAAATCCTGCACAAGGGAGCTCATTCCACCCAGGTGGGAGCCAGGGCTGAAAAGGCCCTGGCCCTGGTCAAGGTAAGTCGGACGTCCCTGGGGCCAGGGACTACCAAAAGATGTTGATTAGTAGACCTCAGTGTTCTACAGGGCTCAAATGGGGAGAGGCGGTCATGAAGGTATGCTGGCCCCTGGCTGTATAGGGCTTTAAAGGTAAGTACCAGCACTTTGAAATGGATCGGGTATTCAATACGCAGCCAGTGCAGTTCGCACAGCTCTGGGTGGATGTGAGCCAGCACAGGTGCTGCCATCAACACCCATGCTGCTGCTTTCTGTACTAGCTGCAACTTCTGGAGTAGAGTCAAGGGCAGCCCCATGTAGAGAGAGTTACAATAATCCAGCCTGGAAGTGACCACTGCATGGGTCACTGTAGCCAGGTCTTGGGGGGGGGGGGGTGAGATATGGGGCCAACTGCCTAATCTGCCTTAGATGGGAAAAGGCAGACCTGGCAGTGGCAGTGACCTGGGCTTCCACAGAAAGGGAGGCATCCAGGAGTACCCCCAGACTCTTCATCCTCGATGTCAGAACCAATGGAGCCCCATCAAAGGCTGGGAGCCTTCTTCCCTGTCCCAATCCCCTGCAACTCAGGTACAGGACCTCCATCTTGGATTTAACTCCAGTCAGCTCTGTCGCAACCATCCAGCCCCAGCCTGTAATGTCTTGTCCAGATCTCCTGGGGCCATGTCCAGGCGGCCATCCATCAGTAGACAACCCAGCCCATATCTCCAAATATCGAATAGCATAGGGGAGAGAATTGTTCCCTGTAGCACACCACATTCCAGTGGGTGTCACTGGGATAACTCCCTCCACAAGCGCCACCCTCCGTCCCTGACCACGAAGAAAGAAGGCCAGCCAATGCAAGGCAAGCCCCTGTAACCCAGTGTCAGTGAGGCAGTGAGCTAACACATCATGGTCAACCATATCAAACACTGCTGACAGATCAACAAGTATCAGCAGCGCTAATCTACTTTGATCCAGATCTCTCTGGAGACCATCCACCAGGGCGACCAACACTGTCTCACATGGGTAGGGCAAAAGCTGGACTGGAAGGGGTCCAGGACCTTATCATCTTCCAAGAAAGCCTGAAGCTGCGTTGCCACTGCCCTCTCTATTACCTTACCCAGGAATTGTAAGTTAGACCCTAGGCAGTAGTTATTAAGGACCATGGGGTCCAAGGAAGATCTTTTAAGGAGAGAGAGAACCACTGCCTCCTTAAGTCCTCCTGGGAAGGTCCCGCTGAAAGGGACAAGTTGATAATCTCTCTTAGGGGGGGTCCACACCTCATTGCTGCAGGCTTTGACCAGACACGGTGGGCATGGATCTAGGAGGCATGTGGTAGGCTTCGCAGCTGCCAGGGTCTTGTCAACTTTGTCCTGGGAGAGCTGACTGAAGTGGTCCAAAATTGGACCCGAGGACAGCCAATGGGCTTCCAGGTCTTTTATTGTATCAAATGTGGTCAGAATGTCACGGCGGAGCAACAAGACTTCGTCTGCAAAATAGCTTGCAAATGCCTCACAGCCAATCACCGATTCCCTAGCATTTGGGATGCCCTGAGACAAAGTAATCAATAACCGAATAATTCAGCGTGAGCTTGCAGATGCAATGGAGGTTGTGTTTCTCTTTGCAGCCTTCACTGCCATCTCTTGGGTTCTCATAAACAACCTAAAGGATGATCTTGTAGCTTTGTCACGAATTCACCGCCATCCCCTCTTAGCTCCTGTTTCATCCACTGTATCTCCGGGGTGTACCACAGAGCTAATTTGGTACGAGGGCAAAGAGGATGTCAGGGAGCGACCTTGTCAATGGCTTTGGAAAGACAGGATTGCCAGTTTTCCACCAGCACATCCAATGGGCTGCCAGAGGGAATCGGATCCCACAAAGCTTTCTGGAACTTACTGAGGTCCAATTGATTCTGCAGGCGAGCATAGAGTCACTTGCTGCCTAAACAGGAGGGTTCAAAGCAAGGTGGTCCAACCATGGCATTGCATCAGCAGTAATCCGGACCACTGTAATCCCTGATGCAAAGATAAGATCCAGCATGTGACCTGTTTGATGTGTGTGGGTCAATACAAACTGGGAGAATCCCAGGTCCATGGCCTAGTGATCATTCTACAAAGTTTCATTACTCATTACAAGCATTTTCTCAACTAGCCCACTACTATCCAAATTACTGATATCCTATAATTCCTTTGTAGCATGTATTATACCCAATTTTACCAATATGTATATAACTCACGATAAATGCAGATGTATATTTTATACAATTTGTGAAAATTCTTCCCTATCAATTCAAATACCAAACAGTAATACAGTTTCATTGAAGTCATTCATAATGCTAAATATTCTCTGAAAACCTGCGGGCAAAGAAAAATCTGGAAAAAAAATTCTAAGTGCTTCTTAGGAACATAATGCACACCAGCATGGGCTAAGAAGCAAAAGAATGGTCAGCTGCAAATTATGTGAAAATTATGGAAAAGTGGATTGAACTACAAATATCCATTCCCAACTCAGACTTTAAATGATTACACATATGAAAAGCCCTTTGAATTCTGTTTCAAAATGCTCAAATGCCATTCTAGTTATGCCACATATGGCTTACCAACTGAAACAATAATATTTGTCTTTTTCTAAAGAAAATTATAGCAATTCAATTGACAAATTCCCCTGCGACAGATGGGTTATGGACAATGCTAAAGAAGAGAAAATTCCACACCCCTAATCACCCTAGTCATATTTCTGATGGAAACGTATTTTGTTAACTTAGACAGCTAAGCATTACCTGTTTGCAAGTATGTTTTTCACAATGCCAACCTTTACATGCTTAGTTTTAACCACATCACTCTGCTCAACTGGATTTACATACTAAACGTACACAGGTTTTCTAATATTACCAAACCTTAAAATTCCTCTCGAGTTGTAGCAGACAGTATTATGGAATCTGGCAGGGTTCAAAGTAAATTATGCTAAAATTAGGAATAAGGCCTGTTGTGGAAATAAATACAACGGGCTCTAAAAAGAGGCTCTGGGAGAGTGCCCCAGCCTTGGGCACTCAGCGTCCATTTGCTGTGGTGACCTCAGCCGGGTATAATGACACAGAGTCCACCATTTTCTCCAGGGGAAGATCACTGCCATCTGAAGAGCAGCTGTAATTTAGCGTGATCTCCATCCATCCCCTGGAGATTGGCAACAATGGGTCTAGCAGATCCTGCTTACCGGCTTGTAATAAACTGGTACAGTGACAGCTGTTTCAGACAGCCGTTCCCCTACCATTCTGGAGCCGTCTTCGGAGCGGTTTGCCATTTCAGACTGCCGGGTTTTTTTCAAGCCTCTTCACCACACAAAGACAAACACACACAGAGACACACATAGAGACACAAACACAGACACAAACACACACAAACGCTTAGGGTAGGCAACCTCCAGGTGGAGGCTGAAGATCGCCAAGTATCACAACTGAACTCCAGACAACAGGTCCTCCCCCCCTCCCTTGGAGAAAATGACTGCTTTGGAGGGTGGCCTCTATGGCATTCTGTTCAGCTGGCCCCAATGAGTTTTCTCCCAAAGGCCAGCATAGGTGTGGATAGGGGCTTTCAGAGAGGGAGGGTGGACTCTATGGCATTGTACCATGCTGAGGCCCCTCCCCTCCCCAAACCCCACCCTCTCCTGGATCCATCCCCAAAGTCTCCAGGGATGTCCCTAACGGAACATATTGGCCCTTTCACACAGAAACATGCCTCTCCCGCTGGGGAAGTGTTCCTGAGCTGGTTTACCTTGAAACCTCCTCCCAAGTGTTCTTCAGTGCTTGTACTGGTCCTGAAGTGCTACGGGGTGCTGTGTGAAATGGACCCCTGTTTATGACAGTTTATTCTGGGCACTCTAGCAGTGTGTGGGGGAGGGGGTTACGGAGAAAGTCCATTGTTTTTTCACTGACAGAAGCAGGCCACTGAGGGGACAGTTAGACCCACCTGGCAGTGGGAGGAGGAGAAGAGTAGATCCTTTCCCTTCGCTGGCTCCCTCCAGACTGAGGCCAGGATGCTGGCCGGTGGCTCTGTGGGCGGGACTGAGGCAAAGCAGGGAGAGAATGCAGCCAATGGCCAGGGTCCCCCTTTTGAGAGGCAGTCCGTCCAGCCTACTGATTTTGGCGCCCCATGGAATGTTAAAATGGCTTTATATAATAAGGAAGGATAAGATATTCTTCTCTACCATACAGAGGAATCAAATATACAACAACAAAGTTTCTTAAGACTAATAACAATAAACCCAAAATATATAAGGTTAGATGTATTTATCCCTAGAAATTAAAAATATATATATCAGATTTATTTATTTATTAAATTTTTATCCCACTCTTCCAGCAAAGCCGACTCAGGGTGGCTCACACCAGTATAAAATACAACAAATACAATCTAAAATTTAGTAATACAAAATTTAAAACTATATATATATATATATATATATATATATATATATATATATATATATATATATATATATAAAGTGCTGGCATTAGTTCCTCAGTATAGGCAGCTACTTAGTTCGCGTCAGGTGGATGCGATATTCAGATCGGGCTGTAGTTAGACAAGGGAGGGTGATAGTAAAAGAGAAGGGGACCTAGGAAGCTTGGGCTCACTGATCCTAACTGTCAGATGACAGTGACGGTGGTGGTGGTGGCAATGGCAGCTCCAAAAGCCTGGTGGAAGAGCTCTGTTTTACAGGCCTGTGGAACTGTAACAGGTCCCACAGGGACTTGACCTCCGCCGGGAGCTCATTCCACCAGAGTGGAGCTGCCACCAAGAAAGCCCTAGCCCTCATTGTTACCAGCCTGGTCTCCTTGATGTTTGGGAGGACAAGTCTATTCTGGGTCCCCGATCGCAGTGCTCTCTGGGGGACACATGGGGAAAGGCAGTCCCTCTTATTAAAGTGCTGTCTGGTCTTCATTAAAACTCTCTTTGTTTGGCTACATAAACACTATGGTAATAATTCCTAAAATTGCCTTCCTTTTAAAATAATGTGTTAGGTTCAATTCCTGAAGCTTAATAAAACAATGGCAAAAAATACAGGAAGACAAAAAATCTATAGTTAAAAATATCTATGGTTATTTTATTTATTTATTTATTTGAATTTATATCCCGCCCTCCCCGCAAGCGGGCTCAGGGTGGCTTACACGGGCCCAAGGCCTAATCAATACATTAAAACCTATAAAATCAGTTAAAACACATTTAAGATAAATACAGTTAGTACGTATTAAAAGCTTCCACAAATATAGCATCTGATGGCAACCCAATGGCAGGTCTGCCCCCCCCCCCCGCCACCATTGCCAGGGCCATGCTGGACCAGGGTTACATCACAGGTGGTTAAGATGATGGGTGGTATCACCAGTATCACCAGTGGCGGCTCCTATTTGAAGGCCTGGCGGAAGAGCTCCATCTTACAGGCCCAGCGGAAGTGCATTAGATCCCGCAGGGCCCTGATCTCCTCCGGGAGCTCATTCTACCAGACAGGAGCTGCCACCGAGAAAGCCCTGGTCCTCGTTCTGGCAAGCTTGGCATCCTTGGGGCCAGGGACGCACAGTTGATGTTCTGACCCCGACCGTAGTGCTCTCTGGGGTATGTATGAAGAAAGGCGGTCCCTAAGGTATGTTGGACCCTGGTCATATAGGGCTTTATAGGTAAGAACCAGCACTTTGAAGCGAACTCGGTATGCTATAGGCAGCCAGTGCGGTTAAAACACAGATCATGTGTAAGAGCTAAGAAAACAGTGGATGTGGTTTACCAAATTTATTAACCTATAGAGCAACCAAGACTTTAAAGATTACAGAGTGGGCATAATTATTTTAACAACATAACAGGAATATATCAATATGTCTTTATATGCTTTTCTGTGGATGAAGAAAAGCAATCCAAAAAGTTTTACAAGTTCAATAGCATGAATATTAATGCTATGACAGAGGTCTGGTACAGATGTAGTAAGTACTTGTCCCCCGCCAATTATCCATTAGCATCTGCTCTTAGACATAGGGAATTTACCCAAATTACGCCCCCCCCCAAATCAATAACAGAAAAAATGTATTTGCAAAATATTTAGGTTTATTATGCAGTAATAAGGTTATTCCCTATGATACCATTTCTACAAATCAGAATCTCAAATTTTCAATGTTTAATTATTTCTAAATACACTGTTTTGTACCTGTCCCAATAAGAAACAAAGATTTGTGCCTAATAAATTTGAGGATTATTGGTCAAACAACCAGAAACTTTTTTCAAAAATATACTATTTATTGGTTGAAGTCTTTTGGTTTGGAACTAAATGCTGAGACATGGGAATTTATTCATTTAAAATTCTGTGTATTTTCAGTTGAGAAATTATTTTAAAATTATTGATAACTGGCATTTGATCCGTTGAGGTTATCTAAAATTAGTAGTAGGATCAGTAAGAACTGCTGGCTCTATCGTTTGGAAAAGCTGACTTCCAACATATGGGGGGGATAGGGTTACCAAGCCCCTGCCAGGGGCAAAAATTCCCTATTCTGAGGCCCCCTCCCCCATCACCGATCAGCTGGCTGGCAGGGGGACTTACTGGCAGCAAAGGAAGGCCTAGGTTAGCACTGCTAGCAACATGGCGATGTGACTTGCAGTGCACATCGAAAGTGATAGACTGGCAGTGTTGTAAAGCATGATTTTTCTGAAAAATGGTTCATGAAGTTATTCATGATATTTGGAATACTATTCTTCCATTGAAGTGTGTTTTGTTGTTGTTTTCACTTAATTCCACTGAAATAGTTTGTTACTTAAAGGGAACTGGTGCTAAATTTATTGACAGTGGCAATAATTATTTCCCCTAGACATTGGAAGACACAGGTATTTTCTAATAAAAAAGAATAGCAGTTAGAAGTTTATAATACTCTGCAAACGGTACAATTAACAGTGCTCAACATTTTAAGAATGTAAAGTATAGACCAAGACAGTTGGCAAACTTTAATTAGATATTTAAATTTTGTGGTAAAGTAATGCATAATAGAGGATATTTTGCTAGTTAGAACTGAATGTATGTCATTATCAAAATGAATATTATTTTGCACAATTTATGCAATAATATAACAATGATTACTTTGATACAGATACCAAACCAACACCCAGAATCTGTTGTCCTCTTCACCTTCCCTGTTTTCTCACCTCTCTGCTCAAATAACAGTAATTGCTATAAACTTGCTGGAGAATAACAGTTAAGATATGGGATGCACATATCTTGCTGGAAATAACAGTCAAGATATGGGATGCAGAAAATGCAGAAGACCCACTGCTGTGAGCTGCAAATCCCCAGAAGCGAAAAACTACAATATATGTACACTTTGTTCTCACATTATTAGGTAGTACACCTACAATTTTGTTTTAACAAAATCAAGACAATAGGTTTCAAATACTTCAAATTTATATGCATCATGTATTTGTAAAGTGGTAAAACAAATTTAGGTTTAATAAAAAATTTAAATGGCATTTATTTTCATTTTTGTAAAAAATTCCCCATGGTTTCAAAATTTGCAGAAACGTGAATCTCTATGAGTATTTACGTGTGCGCAGTTCCTCCAATTTTTCTACTCAAATTGGTTTTTAAAAATTACAAGTGGGGACTTGCAAGAAACTTGCAGGAAGGGTATATCCTGTCCCCCCTTTACTTCCTTTCCACTTCCTCCTTCTTATAACAATCCTCCCTCTCTTTCTCACCCTTCTCCTTCTCTGTCAATCTTCCCCCCTTCCCTTATGTCAACCTCCCCCCTCTCTTCTGCACCCCACCCCTTCTCCATCAATCTACTCCTTCCCTTCTGTTTACCTACCCCTTATTCCCCCCCCTTTATCTAGCAACCTACCCCCAATCTCTTTTGCCCCCACTCTTTCCCCATCAATCTACCCCTACCCATCTCTGTCAACCTACTCTCACTTCTTGTCAATATTTCTCCCATCTCTCATTCTTCCCCCTCCTTACTCTACCAGCCACAGCTGCTGCGGTGTCAGGAATGTGCTCCAGGCCCAGCTGTGTCGTCTTCGGCACCTGGGAGCTGCTCCAGGCCCAAAGTAGCTCCTGGATGCCACTGCTAACACAAATTGGCAGACAATGCTTTTTTAAAAAAATTGGGGGAATTTAAACCCCTCAAAGTATTTTTAAGGACTTCAAATTTTTCTGTAAACCTGAGGTGTTTCCCAAGTTTGCAGAAACATCTGTTTAGAGTCATTGTGGCCCCAATCAGTGGATTTAGATATCCGCAGATGGGGATGTACACTTGAGAAATAGTATACAGATTTCATATATTTTATGCACATAATATTACAATATTGCACAGTTACATTCACATAACAGGGGTCCCCAACCTTTTTGAGCCTGCAAATACCTTTGGAGTTCTGACACAGGGTGGTGGATATAACTACAAAATGGCTGCCACAGAAGAGGAGCCAACCATAAAATATCAGGAAGTGACCTAAATTCTCTCTGCATTGAAAATAAGATTCAAAAGGTGGAACATTAGGGCTTAAATACTTTAATTTATCTCAACTAATGAGAATCACAACTAAAAGTTTACTTGCATACTACGCTATATTTTTTTAAGTTATGAATGCCATGGTATGTAACCCAAAGGTATCCTTCAGTAGTCCAGTTCTAAGACATACCACAATGTGTATGAAGCCATTTGTAAAAAGTTTTTAATTATATAGCTTGAAATGCTTAACAAGATTAGGAAACATCAGACCCCCATCTTGATTTTGTCTTTGTAAGGTAGACAGTGTTATTCCAGTTTTTTCCATTGGAACCCATAAAAAGTATTATTTTTTTTTGCCAAAGACTTGGTCTTGATGTTTGTAGGCACATTTTCAAATAAATACAACATTTTTGGAAGTAGTTTCTGCTTGAAACAGTTGTTTCCCTAACCAGGAAACATGTAAGATGCTCCATGAAGACATATCTTCATTTCTGTCCATAATTTTACGCAAGTATTTTTAACAGCTCTGATGAACTTGAAGATAGAGCTAAGATCTCAGTTTTAGTTTGTTTATGATATCCTGAAACCAAAACATATTGATTACAGGTTAATACTCATTTTAAAGAACGGAGTCATTTACTGATATTGTAACATCATCAGCATATCTTTTTAAAGCTTCATGTCCCTTTTAAACTAGCAAGGTTTAAAATGTAATCTGAATTTACTGCAAACAAAAAATCTCTTAAAACTGAATTTATGATCCTCTTATAAAAGTCTGTAACTGTGGATAAAGCATCTTCACCTATCACCATATAGCACAAAATGTACTGTCCTATTATGGTGCAATACTAAGGGCCAAGAACTGGAAAGTTACCTGAAGTGTCATCTACTGTTTGAGCTAGGTGACCATTTACACTAGTAACTACCAGACCTCTTCAACTGGCTGTAATCTGATTAAAGAAATTTATGTTATTTACCAATCAAAGAACACAGAAATTTATATCCTGTCTTATGATGGTGACTGATCTTTCCAGTAGCTGGCAGCAGTCCCTGCTCCCAGTTGGTAAGTGAGGCAGATCAGTAACACAACAATAGAGAAGATGCAGACTAAAGAGAAAGAAACATCTATTGCTGATTCCAACCAATACCTATCTACAAAAGCTTGTCATGGCTGCAGGTTGTAACAGAAAGCCCACTTGGGGAAATCAGCATTAAAGGATCTAAAACATGCAATATACCATATATAATTTTCCAAAATAGTAAACATGTTAAATTAAATGTTCTAAAATGTTACAGTGTACCCTGTATAAAGGCTCTATTCCATTGTAGACCAGTATGTTTTCATATTTCCAGCAACCAACTATTGCAGAGGTGTCAAACTCATTTCTTACAAGGACCGGATCTAACATAAGTTTCACTTTGATAGGCCATGCATACCATAAAACATAACACGAGGTACTGGAGAGATAAACTTTATAAAGGTGATTTCAGCTGCCGAATGGCAGTAACAGGTGAATGACAACAGCAGGCTTGATTGGATTAGGTGTGATAAGCAGAGGGGTAGTAGGCATGGAGATACCAGGAAACCTATGTCTCAGTTCGGTCCAGGAGGCTTCAGTCCAGGAGGATGCAAAGAATAAATGGACGTAAGTCTGACATTAAAAATCATAACATTAACAAAAACAGTAGGGGAACATTTAACCTTCCAGGGCATTGCTGACCTAAGAGTAGCAGTTCTCTTAAAAAGGAATTTCAAAGGGAACTTAGAAAGCAAGACTGCTGAATTGCAACTGATAATGAAGCTCAATGCAGCCTCCAGAGCTGAATTGAGACCAGGTTTCCTGTCTCATTACCAATGCCTGCTATTGTCATTTGGCACCTGAAATCACTCCACTTTCCAAGACAGGACACTTTCACACATGCTAAATAATGCTGTTTTAATCCACTTCAGTGACTGCTTGCAACTGATTTTTGCCATTTCACACAGTTAAGATCCGATTGTAAAATGCACTGACAGTGGATTGAAAGTGCATTATTTATTGTGTGTGAAAGTGCCAAAATAAGGACCAACGGACTCACATTCTAGCTGTATCTGAAGAAGTGAGTAGACTCACAAAAGCTCATACCCTGCCACAAATTTTGTTAGGTGCTACTGGACTCTTGCTCCTTTTCACTAATAAAGCTTGAAAGCTGTACTGTTAGGTTTCTTTCTTTTTTCTTCATCTGATTAAACTGGAGAAGGTGATCTCTCCAAGTGAAATAGTGTCTTGATTTCAGACTGGGCAAAATCCACTCAAGTGCTAGTGATGATAATGAAACAGTTGAAAAAGCAAAAGGGGAGTGAAGAAAGGCAGCCAGCAAGGTGGGAGGGGAGGAAGGGAGACATGTTGAACTGGAACATATAGAAACATAAATGTATTTTAAATACTTAGCCATCTACTTCCATTATTAAACAATGGAATCCAATGGAATTGAATTATTAAACAATGGAAGCCAATCCAAGTGTTCTAAATCCTAATCGGGGTCTTTTTAAACGAAAAAAATATCCCATATAGGCACAGAGAAATCTAATCTAAAAAAAACCCTTTTCAGAATAAGTCAAAATAATTCCCTTTTAATTCTCCTTTCCCCTTATCCCAACCTGCCCCTTCCTTTTAACACACATACACCTGTGCACGTGTGCATGTCAGACAGAAAGATATCAAGTCTCAAAGAGAACAGCAGAGCACAGTGATCTCAATGTAAATTGTGCTTGTCAGAAGAATCCATCTACCTATCCACTCTCACTCCCTCTGAATGAAAGCTTATACCTGAAATAAAACATTGCTAGTCTTATAGGAGCCAAGGGACTCAGACTTTGCTCTCTCTCCTGAGTGGGGCTCTCTCTTGCTCTTTGACTCCCCCTTCCTTCCCCCCAAAGGAAAAGCCCTCAGCCAATGGAGGAAAGGGAGACTTGGCTTGGAAGAAAACAGGAAGAAGGAAGGAGGCTTGGAAGGAAGTAGGAAGCAGCAGCAGCCTCGGAGAAGAAAGCAGGAGGGAGCCAGTTGCTCACGGGCCAGATACAAGCTCTGCAGCGGATGGAACTAATAACACCTCTGAACTAATGTGTATTTTTATTTAGTAATATGTGAAAAATTAATGGAAATATTTGATTTAAATCAATTTTGACCCTGATCGCTAGATATTAAAGATTAAGATCACAACAGTAGTCCAGCTAGATCAGACCAAAGTTCCATCAACTTGTTTGTCTCCGCCATGGGCCATTAGAGAGGCAAAGTCTGGGGAAACAACCTGAAATATTCAGGAAAAAAAGCTTTGTCCAAGGAATTTGGAATGGCTAAATGCTTTTTCAGCAAGGTTCTACTCATTCACAATGTCTAGCATTTCCAAGGCAACAGAAAAATTGAGAAGTTTGAAGAGAACTGGGGGGGTAAATTCCTCTTTGGATGAATAAAATGTTTTTTAAGAAAAAGTTCTAAGCACTCAAAATGTCTTGCCTGAAAAAGTCCAAAGATTTGGGGAACACTGAGAAATCTGGAGGAGCACTGGAAGAAAAACACTTCTATAATTCCCCCCCCCCCCGTGCAAAATAATTTATATGCTTTTTAAGGGTAAGGTTTTATGCAAAAGGTACAGCATAAAATTTTTTTTATGTAAGACAATCTAGGGCAATAGGTAATAATACTTCCTCTGTATACTGTACATATGTTAAACATGTTTTCAATTATACATTTATTGTTTAAATGTTAACAGTTTGGGAGCCAATGAATATATGCTTGATGATAATAAATTATTTAAAATTTCAGTGTCTCCAATGTTATGAAATTTAATTTCATACCCAAATATGTTGGTAGTCTGACCCACTGTGACTTATGAGATTGATTCTGTACAAATAATACACTCTACTGTTATTACAAAATTAGTGTTCTAACATCTATGTTTTGATTTTCTTCTCTCAGAGAGCAAAAAGATGCATGTACTAAAGGCAGCACAGGATGCAGCTGTTTGCAGCACCTATTGAAGTGTTTGTATTTGTAATTCTGCTACTAGAAAACTAAGACATTTATACTTTAAAGTTCAATAAATATGCCAACTAATACATCTTTATATGCTAAATTCTAAATTGAGCATTTGATTTGAACAAAACAAGTTTGGATTCGATAGGAAACTACATATTGTAGATATTTCATTCTCCCCCCCACCCATGGCATCAAAACTTCTGGACAGGTTATCTCTCTAGTGGTCACTATGACTGGCACATCACTTATCAATATTTCTCTTTGAAGGTATAAATGGCATTTTCTGTTCTATTCTAGAAAACTATTAAAATGTCTGCATTTTGTTCTGCCTACTGCACAGAGATGAATGATTTATATTGAGCTTTTTACCTGTATTTTATTTACAGTAACAACATGGCTGGAATGGAAGGTTTCTCTTTGCTCACTCAAGGAGCCTTTCTTCAATCTGTGTTCCATACATGCATGGGCACAAAAATTATGTCCTTGACCTCTTGCACAGTGTTACTTACACTAATAACTGTGCTATTTAACAATTTGTTCAATAAGAAAGAAAATCTTTTAATCGCTATCTCTGAAAAAACAGGGATTTGACAGTATATTTTTCAGGCTGTCAATAGTTGTTTGGCTTAAACCAAATATCATCCATACTGAAAGTCAAATTATGATGGGTAAGACCAGAAGTTGTATTTTGGATGTGGTTTCTCCAAACACTATGCAACATATCTATATCTGAAGCAAAAAGAAGGCTCCCAGCAGGTAAGGGTACAGAACAGTAAGGTGAAATGAGATACTGCTACAACAACAAAAAATATAAAGTCTAGAGACAAAAGTCAACCATTAAAATTAGTAACATGAACACAAAAGTAGACGAGAGCCTACAAATCAGTAGTAATATGACAAACACTTGATAAAATGAATCCACCATCCAAAAGTTCATGTAATCTTAGAAACTCAGATTGATGAGCCACACATACAATCCACCATCTCTAGATTGAAACAGCTTTTACTACAATTACATTCCCACCAACCTTTCACTTTGTCATGTAACATGAATGAGGTTGGCGGCCCAGGTTGGCAAGGTGACATGAAACAAGCACAATTCAATCCATTATCAAGCATTAACGAACCAAACATCATGGAAGGTTAGCTTACTGTTTCCTTTTAACTCTTGTATTGATTTAGACATACATTCCTTGCCTTTCTCCCCAGTTGGGACCCAAAGCAGTTTATGAAATCATTCTCCTTACCTCCATTTTGCCCTTACATGAACAATCATGACATGAAGCAGGTGAGGCTGACAGTGACTGACACAAGGCCACTCAGTGAACTTGTATGGCACAATAGGGTTTTAAACCTGAGTCTCCCAGATCCTAGATTATACTTGCCACAAGACATCAGTCAATAAATTTTAATTACTATGTGATCAACCCAACTTAATCTCCCATTCTATTAATTTTTGAAGTAGAATTTGCTTTATTATGGCCACAATTCACCATTCACAAAAAAACAAGAGTCCATACAAGAAGCAGAAAAGTGGCCAACTAATTATTCCAGTCCACAATGTACATGTATCTAAAACTATTTAATATGAAAGATAAGCAAGGGTACTCTTCAGGGTTTTTTAGTCTGCTGATCACTGATACGGAGATTTTTACAATTACATGTGCTTATACATAAAGGTACAGTGAAGTCAACTGGCTAAACTTTTAATTTCTGGGTTGTTTTGTATGAAAAGAACCTTAATTGCTCCACAATGAGGTTCTCTATCAACAAATATTTAGAAAGAGTTTTGGTTTCTAGGCCTTAACCTTTGCCTTTTATCTGAAAAGAATATAGTTGTTCATTTATTTAAAACATTTATTCACTGCCTTTCTACCTTACAGCAACTCAAGGTGGGTTACAGTATGAACGGTAATAAAACACAATAAATAACATTTAAAATTAGTAATTTAAAATTACTGGTAGGCAGAAGAACTAAATTAATTGAATGCCAGCCTGAATAAAACCATTCTGCTTATTTCCCAGCCATTAAAGATCCAAAGTTATTGCATATAACAGTTAAGTAGTTCACAGAGATGTGAAGGCCCATGGGGGGAGGGATGTAATCCTCAGACCCCCAATTTTTTCTTGGGTGAGCACTGGAAAAATCTCCAATTAAATATTTTGTCTTTTGGCATGAGCAAAATACCTTTTCATCTATTTCCATCTATCCCAGTCTTTTAACTACAGCCACACAAACTACAATTCTACTGCCACGCCTGTTAAACACACACATATACGGTACACACACTGGTAGAATGGGCCTCAAAGTGCCACAAGCACAGAACTATTATTAGAAACACAGGTAACCATGGTGGCATTTTCCCAGCTGCCCTTAACCTGAAAACTTCTCCCTTATTTAGAAACTGCTGATTTGGCCATGTTCATCCATGATATAGCCACCACAAGGCTTGATTAATGTAGCAAACCTAATGTGAGGCTATCCATGAAGGCTATTCAGAAACTGCAATTCCTTCAGTATATGGCAGCCTGTATCTTATCAGAGAATACTACCTGCAGAGAATTTTCAGCAAAACTGCTAGATTACAGTCCAGTATCACCTTAGAGACTAACAAGATTTTGGGGGGTATAAGCTTTTGAGAGTCCCTTCATCAGAGCTTTGACTCTCAAAAGCTTATATCCCTAAAATCTTGTTGGTCTCTAAAGAGCTACTGGACTTGAATCTAGCTGTTCACCAGCAGAGTATATCATTCCCATTTTACAGTTTTTCACTGGTTGGCAATTTGATTCTAGGGGCAATTTAAGGTGTCAAAAAGTACCTTTGAAAATTTACCCTGCCTAAGCGTACATACTTGGAAAAATCACTTCTCACAATACTTACCCATCCGTTAGCTTTATTTAGCACAGCACCACCTCTTGGTGGTCCCCCTCATCACAAGATACAAATAGCTGTCACCATTCATGGAATAGGCTTCTAGAAGCATGGAGGAGGACTACCCCCCAGATGGCATTTCAGAGAGGATGCAATACTGAACTTTTAAAGGAAGACCTCTGTGGTTTCTTGAGATGGGATAAGATCTCTTATACATTACTTGGATTCTTGCTGGACACTGGTCAGTCAAGAGGATAACAGTTATACTTTGCTGGCTGTTTGATGGATCTTGTTTTCATGTTTGTTTTCATCTTATTTTTATACATGATTATATAGATTTTTTTACAAGGAGAAAGGCAGGCCAAATCATGTTTAAAATAAACAAATGTTCCTATGAAGAAACCATACAATTGACCCAAACATTATGGGCAAAGCCCCCCCCCAAACCTAAACCCTCCAGAATCAGTCATCAATCAGACCTTGAGTAAAATTATTTTCCAGGTGTCTTATCCCTAACAACCCATCACAGGCACAGCAAATTACGCTTTTTAAAAAAATTGTTAAGTGACCCATTACAGAACTTTAGAGTAATTCTGAGACTCTGAAGAAGTGTGCGTGCACATGAAAGCTTATACCCAGAATTAAACTTTGCTGGTCTTAAAGAAGCCACTGGACTCAAACCTTGTTCTGTTGCTTCAGACCAACATGGCTACCCACCTGAACCTTGTTCATAATATGTTCAATATCTAGCAAGCCTAAAACACAGCAGTTCACGGGTAGTTCCAGATCTCATTTACTACCTTAAGTTATTTAAGCCACCTTTTTCAATTCAGAAGAAAAAATAAGACGTCCATGTTCCAAGGCAATGAAGATATCACTCAGAAAAATGGGTATGTTATAAAATATAACTGGTTAATGCTCATTTTATACCTAGAAGGAAAGACTGTGACCCTTCCACCTGATGAATCCAGAACATTACATTAAAACATCCAGGAGAACCCAGACATGTGAATCAGCATGACTGAGGAAATGAAACTTCATCAGTGTATTTCACCCTTTCTTAACCAGTTAGGATAACACAACTTTTTGCCCCACACCCAATCCCATAAACCCCAAGACTCCAGGTTCCTAAATAAGAGAAATGAACAGCATCTGCAAACTGGTATTGCTCCAGGACATTAGAAGGTGACAGCTTCTTTTTTATGTTTATTGGTTTTCACACACCCAACAAAAGACTGTTTAACTTCAAGGGGTGGAAACAGCCACCTATCTAGAATTGATAGAGAGAGTAACATGAGGAGGGATACAGCATTTATGTTTGGGGAGCAAATGCAACAGGCACAGACTAGCTTTAAAAAGATATGCCGAGCTGTACTGAAATATGTAAACGCAGCAGTCTATCATAGCATCATATGATTACACTAAAGTAGCCAATAGCCCAGCATCTAAGAGCTAAATACTAGACACAAGACGACTTCAGTGCTGTAACTTCTCTCCCCAATATGCCCTTGCACCTTTTCTACTTCTGAGTGGAGATTTCCTCTCCCCAAAAAAACAATTTCTAACTTTAGTCTATCAAGTACATTCTAAGGATAATTCTACAGCTATTGCTCTTTTTTACAATTTGGCCTGTGATCCTCAGGAACCTCCTTTTAAAAGGCATTCTACAACATGCACTGTTGCTCCTTCCACTTCTTCTCCATTACCCAGGGTGTGTATGCATAGGATTTCCAATTTATTAAACCACAGTTAACGAAGTTGAAAGGAGGCCTTAGGAGTGAGCACTCTCTCCACTCACTTTTTCTTATCTGTATATTCCTCCTGCCATTTCCCCTGTGGCCTGAAGTAATGGTTAAGAGATATATCTGCACCGATCTTAACTAAGGTAAATGCTAACCATGATTCCCATCTCAACCGGAATATGACAACACTGCCTAAAGCAGAAACCCTGATCACCACCATGACTTGCATTAACTATGTTTAAAGTCAGTGCAGATGTAAATCAAATGATAAGCCATGAGAGAAGAGTAAGGAGATTTCACACTGGAGAAGGGAAGGAGCCTGTGATCCTACTACTGAGTGCCCTTCAGCAAAATGACATACGCTAGGACCATCTTACAGCCAGATTCCATAGAGAAAAAGAAGACTCCCAAAATCTGACACAGATTGTATTGCTGGCATGAGAAAGCAGTCTGCCAGCCATGACAGCAATAAATCCCAACTGTGATGATGCTTTTCCTCTATCTCCTGCACTGCTTACTTTGTCTCTGGAACATTTTGCCTCACGGAAGCCATAGTGTCAATGTGCACTGGTCAGAACTAATGCTAAAGAGAAGACAACTCTGCCCTCCCAAAACAAAAACCTGAGATTTAGCTGCAGAGACATAACTATGGAGTCTATTCACAGTATGGATATGTTGCCAAAATACAGGTAGTATTTTATTTATTTTCCCTACATTGTCTATATTCTAAATGACATATTAAGGGCTCTATCCATAACAATTGCAAAAATTAGTGCCTTAGAGCCTCCAAACACACTCATACAACTGAGGTTATTTCTTTGAGAGATGCCTCTAAAAACACAAGGTGTCTCAAAAGCCTCCATAGTGAAGCACAATGATCTCTGATTTTCTTAAAGTTAAGGCTCCTGCAAGGCTGAACGCAGTACGTCAGTTTTTTCCACACTGCTTTCAGTAAAGTCAACATCAGTTCTTGAGCTCCAGAACTGACCAGGATAAAACAAAATCAACACTTGGCAGAGAGCAACCATGCTTTATCTCAGAAGCCTCTGGGAAGTCGTATGTGCAAGATTAAGAATCAACGTGTATCTTCTGGTTTCATCACCTATCCCTGTGTGAGCAGGTTGTGAGCACAAACTATAGCTGTGCTGCTTACTTACAGGCTCGCCTCACTTTGTGAAATAAGAGCAGAATCTGACAGGTAAGGATGCTGTGACTCATGCTCCCAATCTGTCACAGGGAACAGCAGAGTCTAGAAAAAGTGAGGCAAAAATTTAATCTGAAAAGCTAGTTATAAATGTTTAAGAACCATTACAGCAATTTTGAAATGGCAGAATTTACAGCCAGCTGTTCTGCTTCTGATTATGCTAAAAGAGAGGCCCACAAATTTTTGCTAGGCTTGGAAACTACAGTTCCTGGTTGCCAGAAAGGTTCATTTTCCCTGTTTCCTGCTCCACAGAGATGAAGTAAGCAGATCTTTTTATATCTGCTGGTTGGATAAGTGATTTTACAGGGCGGGAGCAGCAGGTATATCTGTAGCAACCTCTCCCCACCAACATGAACAATACATAACCTGGCACCATTCTGAAGGATACACTATCTACCTGTGCTTCCAGAAGTTCTTCTAAAAAATGATAATCCAAGATACTGTGTACTGGGAGGATTTCACTACTGGTCACCAGAATTAAATTTCTGGTTAACCATATTCATGGCAGGGATCCAAACTCTCTTTGTACAGAAAACATTTCCCCCCTGGATTTTTTTGAGCAACACTGAAAAAGTCATTTTCTGAATAGGGAAAATTCTTAAGACAAGGTTTTACTCTGAGTGCTTTTTGAACATTATGAATACTTTTATGCAAGACAAGCTATATCACTAGATAGTATTTCTTCTGTATACCACAGATGATGCACAGTTTTTCAAAACTATATTTTTATATAAATGTGACTAATTATGCTCACAATTAGTAACACTGTGTATACAGCAGTGCATTGTTGGAAAAGTCAATGTTTTCAGTGTCAGCATCAAATCGAACTAATACTGGGATGCATCATACACCTATCCAACCATCACCCTGAGCAAAGTTTGAAGCCACTCTCCAGGCTAAGAAGCTTTCCTCCAACAAAACAGTTGGATTCACACCACTGTTGACAGCACCTAAGTCAAACTTAGTAATAAATTTCCTTTCGCTTACTACAAAACGTATAGTTTCTATTTTCAGTGGTTACTTTTTAGATGGCAAATGATAACAATATAAAAAGAGCCATACTGGATCAGACCAAAGACCCATCAAGTCCAACAAGCTGTACGCAGCTGCCTCTAGGAAGCCCACAAGTAGGATGACTGCAACAGCATCCTCCCACCCGTGCACCCCAGAAAATGATACAAAGAGGCATACTGTTTCTGCTACTGGAGGAACTATATATCCATAATGGCCAGTAATCATTGTAGCTAGCAGCTACTGATAGTCCCATCTTCCATGATTTTGTCCACTCCCCTTTTAAAGCTCCCCAAATTTGTGGCTATCACCACATTCTGTGACAGCAAGTCACACAATTTAACTATGTGCTGCGTGAAAAAAATACTTCCTTTTGTCTGTCCTAAATCACCCACCCTTCAGCTTCCCTGGATTCGAAGAAGAAAAAGAAGAGATTGGATTTATACCCACCCTTCACTATCCGAAGGAGTCTCAGAGCGGCTTACAATCTCCTTTCCCTTCCACTCCCCACAACAGACACCCTGTGAGGTAGGTGGGGCTGAGAGAGCTCTTTCAAGAACTGCTCTTTCCGGAACAGCTCTGAGAGAACTGTGACTGACCCAAGGTCACTCAGCTGGCTGCATGTGGAGAAGTGGGGAATCAAACCTGGTTCTCTCAGATCAGAGTCCGTGCTCATAATGATATGAGACGAGGGGAAAGCCTCTCCCTGAGCACTCTCTGCACACTAAGCATAATTTTATAGACCTCTATAATGTCTCCTGTCATTTACCTTTTTTCTAAGCTAAATAGTCCTAAGCGTTTAAACTGATTCTCCTAGGGCAGTTGCTCTAGCCCTCTGATCATTCTGTTTTTTTCCATTACCTTTTAAGGCTCTATAAATTATAATATCCCTTTTTGCAGATGCGGTGACCAGAACTGTACACAGTATCCCAAGTGTAGTCTTACCATAGATTCATAAAAGGGCAGTACGATGGCAGCAATTTTATTCTCTATTCCTTTTCTAATTACAGCCAGCATGGAATTTGTTTTTTTCACAACAACTGCACACTGGGGTCAGGGTTGGCCCTGGCTCGTATTTGGATGGGAGACCTCCAAGGAATGCCAGGGTCATGACACAGAGGCAGGCCAACGGCAAACCACCTCTGAAGTCTCTTCACTTGAAAACCGTACAGGATTACCATGTCAGCTGTGACTTGATAGCACTTTCTACCATCAGCATTCACTACCACCCTAATACTTCAGTAATATAAAATTCTGTAGTTTGCATCTCTTGTATTTGGCATACTTACAATTTTATTTGAAGGAAAAGGAATTGACACTTTTAAATTTCAAAAATATGCTAAAAATCGCATATATATATATATAAACAAACTTGCAAATATCCACGTTACATCATTAAAACAAATAAGTTTATTGAATCATAGAATCACAGTTTGAAGGAGCCATACAGACCGTCTAGTCGAATCCCCTGCTCAATGAAGGATTAGCCTAGAGCATCCCTGACAAGTGTTTGTCCAGCAGCTGCTGAAAGACTGCCAATGAAGGGGAGCTCAGTACCTCCTTAGGTAGCTGATTCCACTATTGCACAGGTAAAAATTTTTCCTAAGATCCAGCTGGTATCTTTCCACCCTTAATTTAAACTCATTATTGCGAGTCTTATCCTCTGCTGCCAACAAGAACAGCTCCTTGCCCTCCTCTAAGTGACAAATACTTAAAGAGAGTAATCGTGTCCCCCCTCAACCTTCTCTTCTCCAGACTAAACACTCACAAATCCCTCAGCCTTTCCACATAGGGCTTGTACCCAGAAGTATATTCCCCATCCAGTATCCATGTTCCTCATTTTTTTACCCAGATGTAGAACTCGGCACTTATCCTTGTTAAACGGCATCTTTAATAAGAATTAAGTATTGCAAATGTTTCAGAATTTCCAGGGTTTCTTTCCCCAAATTAATATCCTTTCCCCTACTTTTTGAGAATGTTAACAGATTCTATTCTGAAGTATGGGTTAAAACAATCTAGGTTTCCCTTACAACTACCTTTCAACAGAATAGAACTAAAACTAATTTATCCTACTTGCACACTAGCAGTTAAATGAAGAACTCAAGATTAATTTTAAGAATCTTTTACACATAACATTGTGATCGCACTAATACATCAAGAGATAGTGTGTGTAAATGATTTCTGAAAAAGAAAAACTAATATATGTACACTGTTAGAGTTAGTTCCTTCTGTTGCTAATCCAGACGCTAATTAGCCCACTTGACTTAACCATTCTATGTAATTTATTTGTAAATTTCACAGAAGCATTTCCAAATTAATTAGATAGGAGAAGCAGTACTTTCCCAGTCTTCATAAGAAAGTTTCAAATATGAAAACTTTAAAACAAAAACTGATTGGAATTAAAACCTTTATGAAGACATCTGTGTAAAAGAACCTATTTTTCCCAAACAAAACTGAATGTTGTGATCTTGATGACTGGCTGTCTTTAACTATGGAAATACTTAAAAAAAAATTAAGATCTATTCCCACAAAAATTAACTGCTTCCCTCTGCAAATTCGTATGTTTACAACCCAATCCTGATCATGTTTCCAGGTGAGTGTGCCTAAACTGTAGCCTTATAGTCCGTATTGACTCAGAAGTAAATGCCAGTGGGTCCAACAGGGATTACTCCAAGATGAGGACACACAGGACTGCAGCTTTACAATGATAATAATGGCTCAACCATGAAAATAATTTGCATTAACTGCATGTACATGTTGAACATAAAAATTGTAGCTCTGCTGCTATATGTGAAACAATTTATTATTTTGCTGCCTGGTTGGACAGCGATGGCTCTTCGGCTTGGAAATGGAGATGAGCACTGCATCCCTAGTCATATCTGACTGGCTTTCAAGCAAGGGAAACCTTTACCTTTACACAGTTACTAAGGAAAAGTTGGTGTTTTGTTTGACTATGGCCCAAACGATCTGGTACTTTTTTGAAACATCAAACTGTGTTTCAAAATAAATCTTTACATTATTTGTATAGCATAAGAGTTTTTACAAGATACAGATTTATTCAAGAAAAGCTAATGTACAGGTTTTTTGCAACCTGCATGCTCTTTCTTCATGTATTATATATTCTTTTCAAGACAACCAAATTCTATCATAAACACAAGAAAACCTGTCTCCCTTAGCAATGTAGCTGTCTTGACTGATTGCCTGTAACAACATGGCAAAAAACTCCTCCCATTTGGCATAACACCCTGCATGTATAACAGCAAGCTAATTTGGTACCCCCATGAGGAGAGGGATGGTACATATGATGCTGTTGCTTTAACCAGCTAAGGGAGATGCAGACTTTACAGGCCTCTTCCACCATCTGCAGTGTTGCTGTCTCGATACACAACCTAAGAAGCAAAGACTGGTACAGTGGATTTCAGTTTTGACTGCAACAGCAAAAGAGACAGAGGGAAGGAATAACACATCTGTAGCTCCATTCGGTTCTTTCCTTACTACCCAGATCTTCACGCGTTTTCCCAAATGATCTAGGCTGTCACGGTAATGAGGGACAGCGCAGGAGCTGAACAAGGACGGCATTTAAACAGGAAAGTGGCAAGAGGAGGGGGGATCAGGAAAAAAAAAAGGTTAAAATCTGCAGCGCGAGGTGGCGGAGGAAAACACTGAAGCAGGAAGGAGGGAGGGCGAGTAAGAAAGCAACCTGCACGGCCCAGAAGAGGAAACCAGCAGTTTCTTTTTTTTAAATCGCTTTCTAGCCTCTCCACCACCCCAGGTATTTCCTCGTCATCATAGGAATCATGGTTCTCCCAGCCTAAGAAGCAGCCCGCCCACCCAGCCCCGGCCCGGGCCCAACCCCTCCAGACGCACAGGCCTGCCTCCATTCGTATTCCGGAGACGGCGAGGCTCCCTTCCTCTCCCCCTTGGGCTGCCTCAGAGAACCGAAAGGGCCGCCCGCCCGCCCGCCGTCCCCCACGGGGTCCCGACACAGACCTCGCTATTAAAAGCTTTCACGGCCTCCATGTTGCGGCGGAGGGGAAGGCAGGAGCCGAGCTGAGCGGGAGGGGGGCTGGTTTGTTCCCTGCGGTGGTGACGGCGGCCGGTTTCCTTCAGGAGCCCACAGGCCTCGTCGCCATGGCGGGCGGAGGGCTGGCGGGGAGACGGGCTGGGGGAAGCGGCTCCTCCCTGCTCCGCTGGGCCGCCCCAGGGCAGGCTCCGTTGGCGCTGCAGGGACAAACGCGCAATAGCTGCGGCGCGGGCACCAATATGGCGGACGGCCGGGCGGGAGGGCTCCTCGCTCCCTTGCAGCAGCGCAGTTCCCTCGCAGGAGCAGCCGAGACGTCGGCCAGAGCGGCCCCTAGCGGGCGAGCGAACGCCCAACTGGCGGCCGAAGGGAAACGGCGGCCACCATCGACGTGGAGGGCAGAGCGTCGCTCGGAGTCCGAGGCCCAGGGACCGCGACATTTGGAAACCAGCGCCCCGCGCAGGGGAGATGTTGGTACTCCAGCGGGTGGGCGGTGGCAAGGGAGGAGACGCAGCCGCGGTCTGTCATTTCTCTCCTGTTACTGCGGCGGCGGCGGCGGGCAAAATATTTCTGCGAATAACATCCAGGGAGGGGGGCGCAAGGTCGTCAGGCTGAGATAACGTCATCCTAGACGCTGTTTTCTTTTTACTAAAACAGGAGTCTCGCACGGAGTTCTAAAAGGCTCACGAAGAACGGCGGGGTTAATGTTTAAACTATGTATATATACATGCATGTATACACACACACACACACACACACACACAGGGAACAAAAAGAAACATTTGGCTTTCTTCCTGCGAATGTAACCCTGCAATAACGCAGTCTTTCGACCCATACCTTATAAAACTTTATTTCAGTCAAAAGGCAGTGAAAGATTGATTTTCGTTTCGGTCCGATTCTGGAGTCGTGCACACAATTGAGCAGGTATCTTTGTCGGACTGCTTTTAGCCACACAGCCATTGGTTCAGCTAGGCACCTGGGAGATGCCCGCCACGTGGTTAAATAAGCCTAGATTTCTTCTTCTTCTTCTTCTTCTTCTTCTTCTTCTTCTTCTTCTTCTTATTATTATTATTATTATTATTATTTAATGATGATGATGTAAAATTATAGCCCTTATACAAAACATGGTCTCAGGGTGGCTTGCAGAATCATCCAAGTAAAACAACAACCCTATCTGTATATGTATTACCAGTACATAATGTTGCCTTAAACTCCATGTAGGTAAGAAAAATAGGCATGATAGCTAACTAAATGTAACCCAGCTAAACAGAAAAGCAATCAAAACTGTTGTTTTTGCTAGCACAGAATACTCAAAACAATCACGGAAAACCCAGACAAGCAGAACAGATGTTGCCTGGCACCTAAAATATAAAAAGACAGTGGCTGGCAAACCACTGTGAGGGACTCCCAGATTGTAGGGGCAACCATGGAAAAGGTCACCTCAATTAAACCAGACTGATATAAGCAGAGGCAGTCCTTCAGATATGAGGGCCCCAGGTCATAAAGTGCTTTAAGCAAATGGTGCATAAAATGCATCCCCTGACTGGGACTAAAGGCCGAGTTGAGTTGCTGTTATTTCCAAAACACTGGCAGTGAGAACAGCCTACCGGCCAGAGGACTATAAAATAGTGATTGTCTTGGTTTGCACCTTGCCACTATTTGCCACCTGTTGTGGTCTCAGAGTGCATCAAATAGCATTCCAGTGCAACTGTTCAAGCTATGGTCTACCATGGGCTGTTTGTCAGCCTTTTGTAGTTTTGTACTTCTGTTTCCTAGCAGTTAGTATGCTGTAGGGAAAAGGGTGTGGGGAAGTGAAATATACTACTTGCTAGGTCCAGGATATTGCTTCAGTTTTTGCATTGCAAACTCTGTGCTACAATTGCTAAAATTAATCCATATGATCAGGTTTCCCAGGGTAATAATCCTGAGCCAGATCTGAAAGGGATATTTTATCACCAAGGGCAAATCCTTCTAATGAGGGGTTTAGAGCTGATGTTCAGATCTTTCTTCTGCCAAAAGCTTCTTTAAATGTACTTAAGAAAAGCATATTCAGCCCTCCTGTTTGCACGATGGGAACAAACAAGGCTAGCATTAGAGGGTTGTTGTGAAGATTCTTGAGAAAACATGCCAGACACCACACTATATAAATGCTACATAGTAGGGCTGCCAAGTCAGCCCGGGGGGCGGGGGATCACCTGCTATAGGGGTTCCCGATCCGCCGGCCAGCATTTGGCCGGCGGGGGGAACCCCACCCCCAAAGTCATCCAGCCTGGACGACTTCCCCAGTGTAGTGACGTCACCCGGAAGTGACTTCCGGGTGACGTTACCGGGGGCGTGCGCAAAGCGCGCACACCAGGGAGGCTCCCAGGCGGCGAAGGACTCCCCCTCGCCAGTGCGTGAGTCCGACTTGGTAGCCCTAATTCTTAGTGTTGTTTTAGAACCATTCGTAGATTACGGCAATGAACTGTACATGGGACTACCCTTGAAAAGTGTTCAGAAACCACGATTGGTGCAGAATGCTGCAGCCAGGATGTTGACTGGAGTAGACTGTAGGGATCATGTTACTTCAGTGTTGGCCCATCTATCCTAGCTCCCAATCTGTTTTTGAGCACAATTTGAGGTGCTGGCGTAAGGCCCCCTATGTGCCTATACAAAGGGGAGCAACCCTTATCATCTTTAACCCCCTAACACCCTCTCTGTGTGAGTACTAGCCATGTCTGGCTTAGAAGTAGGCCAGAGTGTGGCCTGGAAATGTACACTAAACCAAGATGGAGCAGAGCCGAACAAAATGGTTCCTAGCAGCAAAGAACAAGTCTGAGTTTGCTATGTTGGGGCAGGCCCATAGCCAAGAATTTTTAAATCATGGGCATTTAAATTTCTTGAGGGTAATTGAATCAAAGTTAATTTAAATAAAGGGCGGGCCTGGGAGGGAAGCCCCAGGCAGAGACAAAAGGAGCCTAGCTTGGTGCTCACTCCCCATACCACTCTGCAAGGGGTCTCAGTGGCAGGAGCACTCCAGGCTCTCCATGGGGAGTGGCAACAGGTCCAGACTGGAGCGCTGGCTGTGGCAGAGCGTCCCAGGGGAGGTGTGCTTGCTTCAGCTTCCAAGCCTCCTTCTGCATGCCTCCTGCCCACTGAGCGCCTCGGGGTGGGGAAGGTACGTAGAGGAGGGGAGACCGTGCGGCCTCCTGGCAGTAAGTCAAGGAGCCCTGGTACTAAGTCGGGGGGGGGGGGGTCAGGTCCCAAGGGGCCCCACCATAGCTATGGACCTGGGCAGGTTGCTTTAGGGCATCTGTCAAACTAATAGTTTCCCCCTTATCCAAAACAATGGAGCCCACATGAAAGAAGATCTCCCAAATGCAAGCTTCTAACACTTGGTTCCTCCCATCCTGGTCACATCACACTAATCAAGAGGCTCAGGGGTCATTTCGTAGAAAAAGAGGCGCAGGGGCTCATTAGCATAACTCATTAGCATAACTTATTTGCATATGCCACAACCCCTGACATCACCAGAAGTATGTCACAAGGCAAGAAATAAAGAAGAGAGACAGAGAGAGAAAGAGAGAGAGAGAGAGAGAGAGAGAGAAAGAAAGAAAGAAAGAAAGAAAGAAAGGGGACAGCTACTAATCCAAGCCTCAGAAATACCACTATTCTGGGAGGATAGCTTCAGTGGTGGCTGAAGCCTTCAGAAGGCTGGTCGGAGGAACAAGGACCTTTCCAGGGAACGGGGTCATTTTGCGGCGGCCATGACACAAGCAGGCATTCCCCTGCGGGGGGGGGGGGGGCTGGCACCAACTCCCGGAGCTGCACTCCCCCGAGCTCCTGCTCGAAAGGACCCCTGAATAGGCTATTCACACAACTGGGTAGCCTTTTCTCTTCAGCAATGAGGTATCATCAGTGGATCTTTAACTTCTCACATTCTTACCCACATTCCAACAGAAACATTAACAGTTCCTGTTTGTGCCAGTTAATCCATTCATCCACACAGATGAACGAAACATTGTTTCAAGGGGCAGGTGCATTAGCGTGTTCTCAAGTCCCATTTTTTCCATAGTGAGGGAGCCATAGCTCCATTGCAGTGTGTCTGTCTTGGGCGCCTACTGACAGATCACCCCCAAATTCGTTTGGGTTCCTTTCCATTTTCACAGCCTCTTCTTTATGGACTTCTGCATGTCTGGAATGGCAATTACAATTCCCAACAGCCTCCTATTATTCCCACTCACCTCTCTAAGTTTTATTTCTGCAACTCTGCATTTTATTAGGATTTCATCATGAAGACAACAGCACCATCTAGTGATCAATCCTGTGGTTAACAGAACCATGTCTATTTTATCTCATTTAAATTAAAGGAATACTTACCGTATATGCACACAATATCCTTTCATAGAACTTGACCTGCATACATCTATCAGGCAAGTATAGCAGTAACTGGCAGCTTTTCTATTTATAAAGTGAATGGATGGGAAAGCATTTCATGGCCAAAAGGTATTCAAATATCACTTGAGATAAGAGAATAACAAAACACAGTATATAATATTCAGTTATCACTGGTATGAAGTCATAAGGGAGAACTTGCCCAAAGCCAATGTTTCATTGGGGAGAATGCTACTATAAAAGATGAAAAAACTAAACCACAGGAAAGTTAAACACATTCATGACCAATGCCCTGGCTATATATCTAGTGCTATTTCCTTATCACCAATGGTACTTGGTTATTAAGGATGCACATTGGGATCTTAGCTAATCAAAGTGCAAAACTAAAACACCCTATTTGCTAATTTAGTTGTTATAACTAACCCAAATTGAAAACATAATGACAGTTGATCAAGAAGGAATGCTTAGCGATGGTCTGGGCAACAGGAAGGAAGACCGTTCCAGCTGCAAACAGGATATTTATTTATTTGTTTATTTGCTTTGATTTTTAAGCTGTCCTTCCCTGCAAAAAATGGCTTGGGGTGATGTAAAAGGTAAAGGTTTCCCTTGCTTGAAAGCCAGTTGAATCTGACTCTAGGGGGCGGTGCACATCTCCATTTCCAAGCCGAAGAGCCAGTGCTGCCCAAAGACTTTTGCTGTGGTCATGTGGCCATCATGACTAATCGCCGAAGTGCACGGAACGCTGTTACCTCCCCACTGAAGCAGTACCTATATATCTACTTGCAATTTCTTGCTTTCGAACTGCTAGGTTGGCAGGAGCTGGGGCCAGAGACAGGAGTTCACTCCATCATGCGGCACTCGGGTCTCAAACTGCTGAGCTACCGACCTTCCAGTCCGCAGCTCAGCGTCTTAACCTCTGAGCCACTGTGGCTCCTTTTGGGGTGGTGTATAGTAATACAAATATACATATATAAATTAGTAATAAAAACAGTAGAATCCACGAAAACACAATAAGATCTATCAAAGATGACATTAAGGCTACTGATGATGCCACTGCCCTGGGTGGGGCAGGAAGACAGGAGCACCAAACCGATGGAAACTGTTGCTGGCCTCAGCCAAATGCCTGGCGGAACCCCTTTGCCTTACAGGCCCTGCAAAACTGCATTAGATCCCACAGAGCCCAGATGTTATTTGGCAGAGAGCTCCACAAGGTTGGAGCAAGGGCAGAAAACGCCCTGGCTCTGGTCAAGGATAGCTGGATGTCTCTTGGGCTGGGGACCACCAGCAGGTTCTTATCAGCCAAGCAGTCTCAAAGGTACATGGGTCCCAGAACATTTAGGACCTTAAGGCCCCGTCCACACGAGCAAAATAAGCCGAATGGGAAGGGACACAAATTTGCGCCACTTTTGCGGGATCACACAGGTCCATGGACCTGTGAGGGCAAACCGCCACTGCGTGATCACATGCAGCCGCGGGCGAGTTGGGTTTTTTTTCCTGGCTGTTTTCCATGCGCTTATCTGCTTCTACAAGGGATTGATGACTTGCCTCTCCACCCTCGGGGTCATCTGATGATGCGCATACCGGGATGGGAGGGGGAAAAAACCCAAAAAGCCCGCTCCCCAATGCCACTTGTTTGCGCTGGTGCGATCACACCAGGAAAGGTCAGTTCTGGGCCGTCGAAAACCATTTGAGACTGCCTTTTCACTGGTAGCTGATTCCCCACCAGCTCAAACTGGAGAGCCAGTTTGGTGTAGTGGTTAAGTGTGCGGACTCTAATCTGGGAGAACCGGGTTTGATTCCCCACTCCTCCACTTGCACCTGGCTGGATGACCTTGGGCAAGCCATAGCTCTGTACCACCTGTTCTCTCAAGGACAGCTTGGGAAAGAGCTCTCTCAGCCCCACCTACCTCACAGGGTGTCTGTTGTGGGGAGGGGGAGGGAAAGGAGTTTGTAAGCCGCTCTGAGACTCCCTTGGGGAGTGGAGGGCGGGGTATAAATCCAATCTCTTCTTCTTCTTCTTCTTCTTCTTCAAAGCGGTTTGTGACACTTCTACACCGGCTGCAGGACGCTTCCCAGATGTGCTTGTGTGATCGTGCCACTTTGAGCCGGCAGGGAATCGTCCTTCTTGTGTCGCAAATGGGTGCGTATGATCGTGCCCTAAAGGTTAACACCAATGCCTTGAATCTGATCCAGTACTCCACCAGAAGATAGTGCAGCTCACACAGCACAGGTTGAATGTGTGCCATTCATGGGGTCCCAATAAGGACCCACACCATTGCCTTCTGAACCAGTTGGAGTTTCTGGGTTAGTCTCAAGGGTAGTTCTATGCAGAGTGAGTTACCGTAGTCTAATCTGGAGGTGACTGTTGCATGGATTACCATGGCCATGTCTGGGCAAGACAGGAAGGGGCCAGTTGCCTGACCTGGCGTAGCTGGAAAAATGCCAGTCTAGCAACGTTTGTGATCTGGGTGTCAATTGATAACAAGGTGTCCAGGATCACACCCATGCTCTTGATGGTGCCGGTGTTAAGGGCTGGGAGTTGACATCCCAAACCTGAATCACCCCCACCCAGCTACAGAACCTTTGTATTTGTAGGACTCAGTCTCAGACAGCTCTGTTTCAGTCATCCCACCATGGCCTCCAAACCCTCAGCCAGATTTACCAGGGTGGCATCTGGCTGGCCACCCATCAGCAGATATAGCTGAGTGTCATCAACACACTGGTGATAGCCCAGCCCAAAACTCTGCACCAATTGGGTGAGGGAATGCATGCAGATGTTAAACAGCATTGGAGAGAGGATTGCCCCCTGAGGAACCCCACATACTAGTGGGTACCTAGTTGACAGCCCCTCTCACAACACTACCCTCTGTCCCCGACCTTGGAGAAATGAGGTAAGCCACTTCAAGACCATGCCATGAACTCCTGTGTCGGTGAGGTGGTAGGTTAAGAGGTCATAACTGACCATGTTGAACACTGTTGTGAGATTAAACAATAACAGCAATGCCAACCTGCCTTAGTCCAACTGCCTGCAGACATCATCTGTGAGGGTGACCATGGCAGTCTCTGTTCCATGGCCCGGGCGAAAACCAGACTGGAATGAGTCCAGCACCAATGTGTCATCCATCCATCCATCCATCCTAGAGCTGTTCTGCCAACTGAATCCACGGATAGATTGATATTGTCTGCCAGAGGGCCCCATATTCCCTTACCACTGGCCTTAACCAGCCATGAGGAGCACAGGTCTAAGAGGCAGGTGGTTGGCCTAACAGCACCCAGAATTCTGTCAACATCGGCCTGAGAGAGTCAGCTGAATTGAGCTCAGAATCACGAGTTTTGCTGAACTGGGCTCAGAACCACAATCTTATGAGCTGGGCAGCAGCAGAATGGGGTTCTGGGAACACATACGGGGTGGGATCTGGAAAGGGGAGCTGTTCCTTTGTTTGTGATCTCCTTGTTTGGAAACTTCTTTGAGCATTTGTTTCTTACCCTGAAGGATGGCAGAGGAGAATGATGCAAAAGAGGGCCGCAGATGCCAGGAATGGGGGCATCTTGCAACTGCCGAAGATCAGGTGTAACATGGATTGTGAGTACTTAGCAACTCTCTTTTTGTTTTGTTTTATCAGCATACTTAGATTCTATCCTTTTCAATGCCCTGAGTTTGTGCCTTGTAGAAACAAATTTTGCTTAACTTGAGAGAGTCTGCACCTGCCTAACTGTGTCCTACAAAGAGATACCTCTGTGAGGTTGGCTTTGGGCAACCCACATGAGGGGGTGGGGGGTTGGATTTTACCTGAAGTGGTGGCAGCAGTCAAGGGGAAAAAATAGTGGCTCGTCTTGTACCTCAGTGGTGCATATAGCTCTTTGGTGCCACTTCACGGCGGGAAATCTGGGGGGAGGGGGCTTAATCCTGCTCCCCCTCACAGTCCTGATCAGAATTGAGCCAGTTCGTTCAGCAAGGCGGGATATAAATTGAAAGTAATAAATAAAATAATAAATAAATGAAAATCAAGCCCCACATGTCTGATGATTGCATTACAGATAACAGTAACAGAAATTTCTAGTGTCATGTCTGGTTCGTCTTTGAGTATGCTATGTTAGCCTACTGCCACCAAAACAAGAATGTCCTCTGGTGCCTTAAAAAGTAATATCTGCTTTCCTGCTGTTTGCAGATTTATATCCCTCCGGCTTTTTGCAAGAGAATCTGTTCAGAATTGTTTGCTGTTAACAATTCCCCCTGCCTTGTGTTCCAGTGGAAATATCCAAAAATTTACCGAGTGCTGTCTGATTAATCATTCTCACCATTGCATTTTGCAAGGTGAGAAATAAACCCAAAGTTTATATCTTGTGACTCATCTTCGGCCACTAAGTAAGTCTGTGGCTGAGGTAAGATTTAAAGCAGGGGCTTCCAAGCTCCCATCTGAGACTTTACATTACCCCAACTATCAAAAGACATCACATACCCCTTTCTTCCTCAATAATCTATGCTGGGGGGGAGCTGCTGGGGGCCCTGCTACCATGCTGCAGCTGAAGTCAAGGTAAGGAAGAGGGAGAAAAAGAGATGGGGGAATATTGACAGAAAATGGGAGGGAGGAAGAGGAGGGGGAGAAGTAGAGGGGGGAGGGGGAAAGAAAGAAGGAGGGAAGATTGTCAGGGAAGGGGAGGAGGAGAAATGGAGGGGGAAGATTGACAAAGAAGAGGAATGGGGTAGAAAGGGGTAAGATTGTCAAGAAAGGGGAGGGGAAGAAAGGGGGTGGAAGATTATTTGAGAAGCAGGGAGAGGAAAGGAAGCAAAGCAGGGGGATAGGATGCACCCTACCCACAAGTTTCTTGTGGGTCCTCACTTGTAATTTGTAAATGCAACCCCCACAGCTAACTTTTCTAAGGTTCATTTTGTACTTGGACCCTTATTCCTTATAGAACTTACTCCCCCCTAAAAGTGTGAAGCACTCACATACCAGATATGGTAGAGAGCTACAAAATGTCACCACTTGCTTTTAAGCACTGTATGTTGTTGGACATGGTTTTTATGCTTTTAGAGCTTTTATAGCTTTGTACTTTGGCTAGAGCTCCACAGTTGTGGGGATAGATGATTAATAAATGGAAGTAAGTAAGTAAGTAAGTAAATAAATTCCATAAGGACTAAGGTGTTTGCTTTTAAAAACAACAACAACAAACAAATGCTGTATCCCTGAAAAGTTTTGCTATTGCTCATCAGCTGACCAGACAATAAAATAAAATAAAATAGGATATTAACAGTGCCACCCTAAAGAGACTTACACCTTTCTAGGTCCATTGATTACTTAAAAGGGTGTAACTGTGCTTAGGATGGTACTGTTCAGGGCTCAATTTCAGCAGGAACGCATAGGAACGCCGTTCCAGCTGGCGTCCCAGCTTGCCCTGCCCACTCCCTGCCCAGCCTGAGCTGTTTACACTTAAAGGGAAAGTTCCTGCAGACAGCTGGCAGAAATAAGCTCCACCCGGTGCTTTCCCTTTAAGAGCAAACAGCCAGCAGGAGAAAACCCCGCCCAGAGATTAAGCACAGGGGCTAGGCATTTGGCTTGCCGAGGTCACCTGGCTTTCCCTGCTCCAGTAAGTGCCTCCCCATCTCTTTTCCTTCTCTCTCTCTCCCCCCCACCTTTCTTTCTGTCTTTCTTTCTGTCTGTCTGTCTGTCTCTGTCCCCACCTTTCTTTCTTCCTTTCTCTTTCTCTCTCTCCCTCCCCCCTTCCTTTCTCTCTCTCTCTCCTCCACCTACCTACCTACCTACCTACCTACCTTCCTTCCTTCCTTCCTTTCTCTTTCTCTCCCCCCCACCTACCTCTTCCTTCCTTCCTTCCTTCCTTCCTTCCTTCCTTCCTTCCTTCCTTTCTGTTCTTTCTGTTTTTATAAAAAAAATTATTGAAAAGGGGGGGGAATGTAAAAAAGCAGAGAGCCCAGGAAATGCTGGTTTTGACAATATCTTTAATTTTTGAGAATCTCTTTAGTTTTCTCATGGCATCTTCTGCTTAAGAAAAGTAAGTTTGAAGCCTGAGTTCATTGTTGTGTCTTGTTGGGAATGGCTTGCAAATATATGTGTGTCTAAAGTCTGTATTAAAGTGATTTGGTGCTTACTGCCATGTAAGAGAAAACATCTGAAAAAGTAGCTTCATTGTTGTATGTGTTGGCAGAACACTTGACTGTTGCATGGGGCACTTTGGGGGACATCTGCAGAGAAACAGGGTTGTAACTAAAAATGAGCATGGTTAGCTGCACTTTGGAGATTGCCTGTTTTGTGAAATTTTAAAAAGTGGGCAGAGTTTCTGAAGAAGATGATTGTCCCTCTTCTCCTGCCACTGGACTGACATCTGCCTTTAATGGGCCTGCAAAGTTGATGTTCTTAAACCTCCTAATAAGAGAGATTTCCGCTTCTGAGGCGCTCCAACGATTGGTGATCTTGTGATGGTAGTGATACTTTTATGTGGTAAAGACCACCTGTTCACAGGATAATTTTACTTGTGGGACAGACTCTGCATGGTAACCACTCCACTGGTACATAATTGCTTGTAAAAACTATTATAGTGTAATAATTCAGGTGGGTAGTCGTGTTGGTCTGAAGCAGCAGAACAAAGTTGGAGTCCAAAGTTTCATCCAAGGTATAAGCTTTTGTGTGCATGTACACGTCTTCCATCTGAAGAAATGTGGGTGGCACATGAAATCTTATACCAGGAGTGGGCAATTGTTTTGGCTCGGGGGCCACTTTGTGGGAGCGGAGGTTAGCGGAGGGCCGCACCTTTTAAAATGATTGCATTCATTAGTTAACTTTGCATTTCAGAAAAGGTATAAATTGTATCATAAAAATCAATAAATATAAATTAAATAAAATAGTGTTAGTTTATTCAATTTATTTATTGTGCTAATTTCATATCATCTATAGCTGCAAGCACATTTAATTTTAGAATCAGTTTAATGAGACAAATGTACCCTATCACACTTTTCTACAATTTTTTTTTGAAATCAAGAGTGAGATTGCTTGTTGAGATTCCCAACGGAGGCCTGACTGAAACTACGTGGCCAACTGTCTTGGTGGGCCGCAAAAAACTCTGTGGCGGGCCACATGTGGCCCGCGGGCCACTATTTGCCCACCCCTGTCTTATACCTTGAATAAAATTTTGTACCTTGAATAACATAGTCCACAAACTACTCCCATCCAGTGCATCCACAAACCTAGAAGAAGAAGAGATTGGATGTATACCCTGCCCTTCATTACCCAAGGGAGTCTCAGAGGGTCTTTCAAACTCCTTTCCCTTCCCCTCCCCACAACAGACACCCTGTGAGGTAGGTGGGACTGAGAGAGCTCTGAGACAACAGCTGGTACAGAGCTAGGTCATCCAGCAGGTGCAAGGGGGGAGTGGGGAATCAAACCCAGTTCTCCCAGATTAGAGTCCGCACACTTAACCACTACACCAAACTGGCTCCTAGCGTTGTTCTGCCAGTGAACTAGGGTTGGCAACTCCAGGTTGAGGAAATCCCTGGAGATTTGGGAGTGGAGGGTGCAGTTTAGGGGAAGGAGGGACCTAAGCAAGGCATAATGCCATGGACTCTACTTTCCAAAGCAGCCATTGGCTTGATCTCTATAGTTTGGAGCTCAGTTGTAATTCCAGGAGATCTCCAGACCCCACCTGTAGGTTGGCAACCCTAAAAAATCATATTCAGCGTACTAGTTCTGCAGGAAGGCAAGCTGATTTCCATGGGAACCTAACCCTTAGGAATTGATTCCAATCCAGTGTGGGAATAATTGTTGGACATAAGATATTGGTTCAGGCAAGGTTTTGTATAGATGGGACAGAAAATAATGTTTTTATTGGTTTTGTCAAAACTGTTTTGACAACAAGGTAAACAGAATAAGAAACAAAAGGTGGATGTGGCTGGATGACCACACTTCTGGGAACATTGGGTGTGGCCTAATATGTTAATGAGCTGTGCTGTCAGGGGTGTGGCCTAATATGCTAATGAGTGCCTGCTGGGCTTTTTCTACAGAAAGAGCCCTGGTACTGTTTATTACAGGCCAGTTCTGTGAGTGTAAAGGCTAGTTGCCCCTCCAGTCAGAAGAAAGAGGCAGACATGAGATTCGGTTTAACTAAGGGCTGTTCATTGATTGTTTACATCTTTTGCAGCAAGGCGCATATGCCAAGTGCAGAACAATAGGCCAATGCCACGGGTCACACCTGACCACCTCCTTGCCGTGTATTGGCCAGCCCACCTTTGCCCTGGGTGTGAGAGCCATTCCTGTGGCTCTCAACCAGAGTGCCATCCGGGAGCTCCCCCCAAAGCCGCGGAACTTCAAGGGGATGACCCTAGCCAGGATGGTCCAAATGGCAGTCCTCACTCCCCTCCCTGGGCAGTGAAACTTGAAGGCTGAGCCTGATGGACCCCTTAATCCCCAACAGAGAAGGTGCCATATGGTGCTCACCATATCCGCTTTCCCTTTTTCTGTACTAACCTGCCAAGTGACTGATATATTTAATGGACCCACCATGTCCAATTTCCCCACATTCCGCTGGCAACAATGCATGGTAGGTAAAAACACACTCCGCACTTGCCAATCAAGAGAGGAACGAAAAATTCCTTCCCAGCCCCAAGATGTGACTAGCCAAAGCCTGCGCTGCCCACAGGGCGGGAGGGTGGGCCGAGCATGCGAAGCAAGAGGGAGGGAGGGGCGGACACTACCTTAAAATCCTTGTTGCCTCCACTCCCGCACCAAATGCCAATTCCGTGATGCTGGGTATAGCATGTCTCTGCCTCTTCCTCCTCCAAAGGGAGGCAAAACCGGCTCCCACCCGCTGCCACCATGAAGGCTCTGCGTTCGGTAGGGAGTCATATTCTGTGAGTATAAAGCACAGTAACTGTCCTGATGGACACGTTAGCTGCCATACAGCAAGCATACACATTATCTACTCAGATGTAAAATACCTAGATTTGAGTCCATTAGCACATTAGAAACCAACAAGATTTTCAGGGCATATGAGCTTTCGAGAGTCAGAGCGGGAGCTACTACAGACCAGCACAGCTACCCTCTGAAACGACTCTGATGCAAAGCACACTTGAGTTTAGTGGAACTGATTTGCAAGGAAGTGTTCCCAGGTTTGCAGTTGTTGTCTGCCTGGAGTTGTCGACAGCCTCCCCACCCCCTCCCCTCAGTTCCATTTTGTAAATTAACTTCTTGATATCAGATTATTTCCTTCCACGACTGAAGGTTAAAAAGTTCTAGATCACAAAGGAATTCTAACGTGTGGGAATTTTCTGAAATTATTTTTGACAAGCACAACCTGTTTTTAGTTGTGGCTTTTTTATCATGTGAGAATAAAGTTAATCTCCTAAATGGTTGTGCTTATTATGCAATTTCCTGAACAGATTCAAAGCAGAATCACAATGACCAACCCCCCAAGAAAGGTCTCCTGATAGTCCTTCCCTTGACTCATTTCTAGGTATGTCGCTCTGTAGCTTGGCTACTGGCACAGGATCGGGCTGTCTGCATTTTTTTTTTAAAAAAAGAAGAAGGCAACTCTAACTTCAGAAATGTAGATGCCTTGTTAAAATGCAGATTCAGGTTCTCAAAGACCTGCATTTGTTTTTCCAAAACAATAAAAAGCACAATCTGCAATAAGAAACATTCAAAACTATTCATAACATTCTAATATTCAGATATAAAAATCCTCTCCTGCCTAAGAACACTTCAGAATAATTGGCTTGTCATGATAGGCAGCCATCAGTGGTAGTTTCCAAAATACAGTCCTGCCTAGAAAGAATGTCCTCTGACCAGATGTTCTGCTCACTCGTTCCAGATGTTTGGCAGCTAGCTATTGGTAGTTAGCCAGTTATAAAGACAACATTCCATAGATGCTTGAAGTCTCAGAAGTGAGCTACAGCTTAATCAAGTCCTGGTCAGTAACAAGCATTCAGGGTTGGACACTGTTGCTCCCTTGAGGGGAATACATAAGAACAGCTGTGAGAGATCAGACCCATGGCCCATCTAATTCAACAGACTGGTTCATAGAGTGGCCAACCAGATTTGCTGGAAGGCATCCAAGCAAGGTACAAAGGATGAAGCCACCACCTGTTGTTGCCTTTCCTAGCATCAGTATTTAGTGGGTTTCTGACTCTGAATATGAGGGTTCCATTAAGTCATGGTAGATAATGGACTTCCAGCAAGACTTGCGATAATGGCAGACGCTCTCCTCCGCAACTGCGGGGAGCGCGATCCGTACCCGGCGGGAAGAAGGGGCTCTGGACTGGTGCCGAGCCCCCAGAGACCCCAGTGAGGGGGCTCTGCCTGGGGTGGCACGAAGGGGATCTCTCCCTACGGTGGCGACCGAGGGATCGAGATCCCTTTTCATCACCCCCATAGGTTCCCCCGCCGTGGGAGCCGTATGGCTGAAAGCGCAAAACCGTGAAGCAGCAGAGAGTGCGAAGCAATGAGGCTGGAACTGACAGTTATGCATGGAGAAAACGTGAGTCTGAAGTAAGAAAAGCAGAACACAGCGGGAAGACGGCGGGAGGAGTGAACCCCCCCCCTCTCCAGGACTAGCGTACTTACGAGGCTCTTTACGTGGTGTTACTGCAGGAATAAAAGCCCATCCGCCTTGCTAGATGGCAGCATCGCTCACTTGGAGATATAAACTTTAGAAGGACATAAGTGCTGTTTGAAAACTTGCTCCTTTCGTTCATCTTATCTATCTATAAACAAAGAGCCTCAACAATGACGGGGAAACCGAAACCTTCCCCCAAACTAGGAAGTACAGCTCCGAGTTCAAAGGTTGATACCACGGAGATGAGTGCGGTGTTCTCCTTGTTATTGCGACCTCTAGTGGACCAAATGACAGCTCTCAACGTTAAGATGGACAAAATGCAGCTAGAACTAAAAGAGTCGAATAAATCCACAGGGAAGCTGCAGCGAGAACTTCTGGAAGTAAAAACTTCAGTAAAAAATCAAGACGCAAGACTACAAAAGGCAGAGAAGGAAAAGGCCTTCCGCCACGATCAGCTTTTGAAATTACAAATGGAAAGATCGAATTTTTTCCTAAGACTTCAGAATGTGCCAGAAAACACAGGAGAAGACCTTAAAAATTTGCTAAGTGAAGCACTTGAACCAGTGACAGGCATGAAAGCAGCGGATATAAAAAGCGATATGGATATGGTTTACAGAACCTATCCAGATTATACTAAAAAGAAAAGCCTGCCTGGTGAAATTATGATAAGGTTCTCCAAAAAATCTACAAGAGATGTGGTGCTTAGGACCACAAACAAAGCAGCTCTGAAGATCCTGGGAGAAGAAGTAAAAGTGATGAAGGATATCCCATCTGAAATAAGGAAAAGAAGGAAAGCCTATGGAAAATTGACATCTTGGCTCCAGTCTGAGTCTATCATCTATCGTTGGAATACTCCAGAAGGACTATGCTTCAGCATCAAAGATAAGAAGTATAAGATTGACTCTGTTCAACAAGCGAAAAAAATTCTGGAAAAAAGCAAAGAGCAGAAAACTGGGAGAGACTCAGATGGTTCACTGGCCTCGCAAGAAAGCATGTATGGATTTCATAGCTCAAAGAGTGAAGAAGAAGTGTCTGACTCGGAAAAAGGAGCTGCAGCTCCAAAAGTAGTTGAGACTGTTAAGACAAGAAGAGGACGAAAGAAGAAATAGTGATTAAACTGTTTTATTAAGCATTGCACTTATGTATTATAAATTGTTTAATTAACCGTATTTCTCTAGGTGGGCGTGCCTGCCAAATAGTTTTGATATTTTTTATAGTAGCAGTAACAAGTAATTGAAATTTATCCAAGGCTCTAAATGCTTCATAATTATATTATGTAATAAGGTAGTATTAAGCAAATGATAAAGTACTCTCTGTATAAGGTATATGTAGCTTAGATTGTAGCGTTATAGTTGTAGTTATAGGGAAAAATCAATTAAAAAAAAAAGTCATGGCAGATAATAGCCCTTGACGGATCTATCGTCCATTGATTTATCTAACCCCTTTCTTGAAAAAAGGTGGGCTAAAAAAGTTATAAATAATTTTTAAAACAAAGTACCTAGTGGCATCATCCCATCCTGGGGCAGTTCCATAAGTTAATTGGCCTTTGAGTGAACAAGCACTTACTTCTGTCTGTACTGATTCTACTGCCCATCAGTTCCATGTGCATAGGTATAAAAAGCAGGTGTCCCCAACACGGTGTCCGCTGACACCTTTCCTGGTGCCCACCAATGGCTTTTAGGAAGTGGGCAGCACCTTCTCCTAGCAGGATTTCTGGTTGGCCATTGGAAATTTGATTGGCTGTGCGCATAGTAAATAGTAAATAATAAAAAGCCCAATGGCACTTTTAAGACTAACAAACTTATTGTAGCATAAGCTTTTGAGAAACACAGCTCTCTTTCTGACAAAGAGAGCTGTGTTTCTCAAAAGCTTATGCTACAATAAAGTTTGTTAGTCTTCAAGGTGCTACTGGGCTTTTTACTAATTTGCAGCAACAGACTAACATGGCTAACTCGCCTGGATCTATGACACATTTTTTTTAAATACTATTTCCGCAGCAGCTGCCACCACAAATATCTTCACCAAGTGACTGAAGGTAAGTTGTGTATATGCAAGAAAATATTTTTAAACAACATGTTCATCTGTATTTTTCTATGTTTTTAATCTATTGTAAATCGTCCAGAGCTTGTGTACTCAGGGATTGGGTAATCCAAAAATACTACTACTACTACTACTACTACTACTACTACTACTACTAATTTTGAAAGACATCCTGTTAAACAGAGCTTCTGCCTGAAGAATTACCATTAGATTTATGCATAACCTCACTTCCTGATATTCTTTCTTTCTTTCTTTCTTTCTTTCTTTCTTTCTTTCTTTCTTTCTTTCTTTCTTTCTTTCTTTCTTTCTTTCTTTCTTTCTTTCTTTCTTTCTTTCTTTCTTTCTTTCTTTCTTTCTTTCTTTCCCCCATCCTCCCCGCCAAGGCAGGCTCAAAGTGGCTTACACAAAAGTACGCATATAAATGCAATTAATACAATAAATACAAAATAAATACAATAAGTACAACTCAAATCATACATTAAAACACTGTATTAGTTGTCCTGAAGTGCTGAAACAATATTCAAGTAAAGTGTTAGAGCAGAAGTTTCCAGCTGCAAAATTATCGCTGCCTCTTGTGGTAGCCCTTTTGTTTCTGCCTCATGCAGCAGCCATTTTGTGGTTGTGCCCACCACCCCGTGTCAGAATTCCAAAGGTGACTGCAGGCTCAAAAAGGCTGGGGATTTTTGGTTTAGAGGTTTCAGTTGATGACTTCCCATTTAACCAAACCGTGTACAATACTGTACTCTGAGTGTGCAGATCATGAAATACTAATCTCTTGCGGGAAATGTATTCTGCACATGCCCATAAGTTCCAGGATATGAACTCTGATACAGTCAAACCCTAATCAATACTAAGCTCTGAGTGCCTTTCCACAATAACTTTTGCAGCATTGCTCCAGTGTCAGCTGCTTATTGGATCTGAAGCCCTTGTTGAAGTAGCAACCACAGAACATATGATATCAGCATCTATGTAGAACCTGCATATACAGATCAGAAATGCTGTGGAGGTCTCTACTGATGATTTGGAAGCAGACTTTCATTTGCAGAAGGCAGAGTTTATGGCCCTGGGATCAGAGAGAATGAGAACATTGACATCAATACAATTTCCAGACAATTTTACACAGATCAAATGCCTCACCCATAAGTCAATTTTCTTTGTCATTTCTCCCTGATGTTGGTGTTCAGCTTGGACACTATGCTGAGCAGCTTTCTACCTGTGAGTAGTAGCTTGTGCTACAGCCCCATGGCTCAGCCATGCCTCAGTAAGTTACATTTCATTTATTTTTGTGTTCCTGCTTATAACTGTTTTTGCACCTGCACAGTCCGCAACCTCAGTGTTCTCAAATCTCTGGAAGGTTAATATGTATCTTCCAGGATTGTGGTAATTAAAGTGTCATTCTTTTCAAGCACTGATCAGTTTCAATTTACCTTTCCTTGGTCCAATTTTATCCTGGATCATGAGAGCTGGGCTCGCTTTCATTTTAGTTGCCACTGTTGGTGCCATCGCAAAAAGCTCTGATATATATAACTTAATATTTTGTCTGTAGCAAAGAGGAACTTTTAAGGAATAGATATTCCTGAATGCTTATAAAAAGAAAAAGCTAGCTAAATTATTTATCCTCTAATAAGAAACTTTGCTTAAGACTAGCAAACCGCTAACAAGCAAAGGTTGGGAAATGGCCAAAACATTTCCAAAAAGCTAATGAGGAAGGAGATATTAATCAAGAATATCTGTCAATTAAAAAAGGCTAATTCAAATGCAGAACTTATACGTTATTCAAGAAGGACCCCTACTGGCCAAAGTAAAATAGCATATTTTGCAAAACAGAAAACCTTAATTTAGATTTAATATATTTTAAAATTTAACAACCCCCCCTTCGATGGATTAAAATAAAGGATAATAGGTGAATTCAAGATATCTATGAAAGCTTTATGTTATAGGCTATTTTGAAACATTAGAAAGTGCATATATAAGGTTTAATTCTTTGAAATATCATTATCATCTTGTATTTTCCCATATTTTATATATGCTTTATATATTTTAGTAGACCTAAGCATACAAAAATATTATTAAGAGTGCTTTTATATACATATATGCATGCATTAATGTAGAGGAACCATTTTTATAATGGGAAAAGTTAGATTTTAAACTTAGCTTGTGCATTCAGTCAAATGTGAGCAAGTCTGGGAAAACAACCAAGAAGGATGCACACATCACTTTTAACAAGGCAGACACCTGCATCACAAGTTGAAACGCAGCCAAGTAACATCTTGTTTGTCAGATGTGAGATTAATGATTGTTGAAACAAAGAAAATCTAAGTATGCATGTGCAAATGATGTCCATGGTGATGTAAAGTTGGGAGGAGCGAAAAAACTATATAAGTCAGAACCCTGTTGTTACTCACTGGACATCTGAGTTGAACTTTTGGCTGTATATTGTCTCTTATTTGAATACAACTTTTTTTTTCTACCTTTATTTTGCTGCCTGGAATTGTCTGTCTCACTGTGTGGTTTTATTGGCTAGCCATACAAGTCAAAGAACCTTAGCATCCTCAGGGCATTGCCTTAAGAAGTATTGGGTTAGCAGAGTGCTTAAAGGCATATGACACAGTGGAATTTACCTGGCAAGTATGTGTGCCGCTGAGGAAACAAAGTTACACACGGAACCTTTTTATCTGTTGCAGGATTGTACACTGTGCTGAATGTATCAAGATCTTTCCCTGAGAATCCTGAGGCTATCTTTTGAAAAATTATTGCAGCATGAATATTCCTAGATTACATAATTGTTGCTATTTATAGAAATTACAAGTAGTGAGTACAGTTTACATGAAACAAGTAGATTTTCAGAGCAATCCTCATCCACACCTGCACTGCAGTGGCCAGCCGTGGTGCAGGAGCACCACCACTAGTTTGCTCCCTAAGGGGCAAGTTATGCTGTGTTGGAGCAGGGGGGAAGTGTAGCTGGCTGCTTGCAAGGCCACGTCCATGGCAATTCTGCCACAGTGTGGCATTGAGGAGAGGGTGGCACAAGGGATGGGGCACTTTGGATTGATGAGAGCAACCAGCCTGGGGGCAGATGCTATTGCATGATACAGCTAGGGTATGGGGAAGAATGGCTCAGGAGAGCCCCATTCTCCTCTCCCACCCCCCTGACAGAGACCCACGGCAATGACAGGCATGCAGTTGCTGTCATTTATTGTTCTTGCATGTCAGCATGTCCCATGGCTAAGCCTCCCCTACCCCCTGAATACTTTGAGTCTGCCCACTGCAGTAGCTCCCCCTGCCACTGACTTAGGGAACCCCTGTGATCCCCTGCCCCCCTGTGCTACTTGCACAGAAGCCACCCCCAACACCCAAGAGCCCTCCCCCTTAGACATTTCCTTGGGAAGTCTGCAGAGGGAGTGGCAGGTGCAGTGGGGAAGGAGTGGGATAGAGAGGGGTGTGGAGCTCCTGTCATGTAGCAGAAACCAAGCAGCAGAGGCACAGTCGTGGCACAACATAGTCTTTATTGCACTGGAATCCATGGCAAGGGGTGCGAGCTCTGTCCACTTCCACTCTAGGGACTGAGGATTGCCGGCATGGTAGGCACCTAAGTGGGAAGGCATTGCAGGTAGAACTTGGAAGGGCTGCCCAGGTACTATGCTCCACTGCAAGAGGAGGGCTGGAATAGCAGACTGAGCAGAGTGGGGGGGGGGACTTGCCACACCCACAAGCTTCTCTGTTGAATCTCCACCTGCAAGACAGTAAAACAGAGCAGTGGCAACTGGGCATGGATGTCTTGTCCTGGCAGGATCTGCAAATGCAGCCCCATGGAGGGCCCTCACCTCAAACCACTCTTGAGGCACATGATGAGACCAGCCAACTCACACTCATCTGTGAAGAAGTGCTCCTGGATTCTGCAAGGGAATGAGTTAAAGGGACACTTGCCAAGCTGGTTCATCATGTGCAGGTGAGCAACTGCCAGACACCCCCCCCCTCCCACCACCACCACAGACACGCCTTGTGCTCTGCCAAGGGTGGGAACTGGGCGAATGACAAAGCATTTCCCCCTGCCCCCCAGATCTCCCAAAAAACTTCCTGGGGAACTTTTCCCATGGCATATCAGGGGCCATGGCACTGCACAGCTGCAGCTTGTGCCACCCCATGCCTGAATGCTGGGCTTGAGTGCAGGAGACACTGTCACAGCACCCACTCAGCCTCAAGCAAGAGGAGTAGGGGAGCAGGTTTGGGATCCTTGTCCTTGTTTACCTTGTTTACCTGTCAATGCATGGTGGGGTGCCTGTTAGGGTTCTGAAATGGAAGAGGTGTGTCGCAGAGTATGGACTTTGCTTTCCTCCTTGGGTGTTAGCGCAAAGTGCTCGCTTTGTAGTGCTAAGTGCCCTCCCTGTGCTTCTGCCACCCCCAATATGCCTCATCACTTGCTCTAAGTCCATATGGCAGGGAGTTCTAAGACAGAGTCCCGTGCTATGCACCCTAACTACTGAGTTGTAGGATGTCCCGCCTGAAGCTTTTGTAGGCGGGGGGAGGCCCATTTGGGTGCTGGAGAGGAGGCTTGGCTGCCGTGGGGAGGGAAATGGTTTGCCAAGCCTGTAGTTGGCATCCTGAGCTCCTCTGAATGTGAGACCACAGTGGTGGGGGAATGACTTGATTTTCAAGGTAATAAGTGCCTATGCCGTGTTTTTTGTTGGTGTTACTTTCCACCTCTGGCAGGAGGCATTCCCAGGCCAAAAGGGCTCAGGGAGCTGACTAACTCTGGCCAGGATCCCAAAAATGCCCACAGCCATGCAGGCGTAGGGGCCTATGCCTCAGTTGCACCAGCAGGCATCCACCACAGCCCACCACTGGCACCCACAAGTGACAGAATGGTGCTAGGGACCCATGCCATCATAACTGGCCCTTACGCATGCAACATACACCAGTGCACAGGTCAGTTGTCTCCCCGAGCACTCCTTCTCCCCGGATTGCTCTGGTAATGATCCATACATTAGGGCATTGGTAGCACAGCTTCCAGGGATAGTTTTGCTCAGGAAACAAAGGATGTTCTCCTTCTGGGCCATGAGTTCCCATCTAGCATGTATTCTGTAATGGCCAGAGAACTACCAAAAGAATAGAGAGTTACAGGATAAGAGGTACAGGATGTCCGGTGTTGTCTTTCCATACGGGAGGCGTAGGGGAAAAGAAAGAAATGAACCTGTGGAAACAAACTATAAATTATTATAGTGGTTAATGGGCTAGTTTCACACAACCTTAGCCACCCAAATGTGTGATGCAGTTTCCAGTTTTCACATAAAGCCATTTTGAATGGATGACTTCAGTTACCTTGCCTACCAGGGCCTTGTTTGGTTCATCATGAAAAGATTACAAGGGATAGCCAGAGCTTAGCCTTGCTGAGGCATTTGGCTGCAGTGATGAATTTTAACCCTTTGCCATTTTGCTAAATAAAAACTGGAACTTGTAAGCTGAGGTTGGGACGGGGGGGATCAACTTTCCTGACACTGTGACTAGATCTATTCTTGGCATAGTTAAAAACCCAGAGCAGTGTGACTTTGGGTAGTGGGCGTGCCCCAACCAAACAATAGGCACTACACAGTTTAATATCATTGTGCTGTATCAAAGATTGGGAAAGGTCTTTTGACTTCATAGTCATAATCAGTTGAGTCCCCAGCAAGCAGAATCTGGCCTTTTCAGCCTCCTCTCACTGAGCCATTCATTTGCTGGCAGGAAATACTGTTGAGATAACAAAGGAGGGGATGGTTTGGCAGGCACAGGAAAACAGCTCGCCTTCTTCCTCTGCTGCTCCCTCCATTGCTGTACAGCCTGATAGTTTGTGGGGCAGCCTGGTAGAGTTTTATTTCTTTTATTATTATGTCAGCTATTTCATACAATCACTATTTCAGAAAGAAAAAAAAATCCTTGTGCCTTCTGTGACAAGGCTGAAGACATTCACTACCATAGTAATAAAAATGAATTTATGCATATAAGTATAGACAGCTTTCGTTTTGTGAATATCCTAATATTAGAAGTACGTTCCTGGAGAGGGAATGCATATAGTCAGTAAACAGGCCCTCTCAGAGGTCCAGGTTTTGAAGACCCTAGCCATAGTAATTTTTTCAGAGATGTGATGTGAAAACAAAATAAGGCATTAAAGAAAGAGTGGAACATACTTTGAATGTTTTATTTAACAAATGCTTTTCTAGCCTTTTGCTGTGCAAATGCACTAATTCATGAAAGTCTGCAATTGAGGCACCTTTTGAGTTTGAGGGCCAGGCTAAGTGGTCCTCCTGTGTCCCGTTCCCCCACCTTAAGCCCTGGTCAGGCCCTTTCTTGCCTGAATGCCCAAAGTACATGCAGTGGGTAAGGAGTAGGATTCTTTGCTGCAGTCACAAAGAGATAGGAGCTATCCTCATGTATTGTTCATCAAAGTTAACTGTATGCAGTTGTTTCTGTAGGTGCTTCTTCCATGAACCAGTACTTATTAATTTATGGCAGACTTGATTGATAATTGGAGACCACTCCCAGCAACTGCAGAACCATTCCATCCATAAAGGAACCACTGGTGACTAGACAGTCAAAAACATATAGTGCTACCTCACTTCTTCCTTGCGACTACTCTCCCTGTGCTCAGGCCTACTTTAGGGAGGCAATATCTTGCTTACCCTCCTGATAGAAGGAATGCTGTGGTATGGCTCTTACTGAGTTTCATCAGACATGAACTTGCTCCCTCCTTCAGTCTGCTGCAACAAGCAACTTAACTCCATGATTCCCACCATTATGAGGATGACATATTAATCATCTCCAAGATGTCCAGTTTAATCTGTCATACAAACCTGCCAAGTCTGCCACTATGAGAGGTATTTTAATAGGACATAAGAAAACTGAAACACAGAAACCCCAGAACCCAGGCTGCTACAGGAAGGGTGCTAGAGCAAGAAATTCAATGGAAGATAGATCCAGGCGGTCAGCTGTGTTGGTCTGATGGCAGCAGAAGAAATTTTGAGTCCAGTGGCACCTTTAAGACCAACAAAGGTTTATTCAAGATATAAGCTTTCGTGAGGATGCACGAAAGCTCATACCTTGAACAAACTTTTGTTGGTCTTAAAAGGTGCCACTGGAGACAAAAAAATTTCAATGGAAGAATTCGCAGATAACACAGATACTAAGCGGAGCAGAGAAATAGATATGAGTAAACAAGGGGAGATATTGAAAAGGGGGAAAGGTAGTCTGGGATCTTTAGGGGGGAAATTGTCAGAGTTGGAGCACTGCCCATGTGACCCTACCAGCCAAGTAGGGTGCAAAATCAGCAAAAGGTGGCACTTGGGAGGATGGGAAACATCTGTCTTGTATGTAGGGTAGCCAGCTCCTGGTTGGAAATTCCAGGAGATTGGGAATAAAGTCTGGGGATGGCATGGTTTGGGGAGGTAAAGAACCTAAGTAGTATACAATGCCATAGGGGCCATCCTCCAAAGGAGTGTAGGGATCAGTTATAATTCTGGGAGGTCTCCAAGCTTTACCTAGAGGCTGGCAGCCCCACTTGCACGCGTCATCACCTCCCTACCCTCTTTCTTGCAGCCACCCTGGAGCTGACCCAAGAGGAGGCATGTGATCTTCTCCTCCATTTGCAGCATTGCTGCTAAGACCCTTAGAGCTAGTGGAGATGATGCAGGATAAAGTGCGAGATAAAAAATGAAATAAATAAATAAATAAAAGGTGTTGTATTTTCAGAGAATATGTTTGCAAGGTCCAAAAAGCCCATGAGAACAATTTTCAGCACCAATAAGACTTAGTATAATTTCAGTGGGTTTAGCAGTCAAAGTTAGAAGAGGAAGTGCTATGTTTGGCAACACTTTTAAGCAAATTAATTCAATTCTATTTGGAATTCCCCCTTCCTTTCTTGTTGCGTACCACCTACTTAAAGCACTAGGTGGCAGTACAACAATAACCAAGCACCCAGTAATCCTAATTTATCTGCGAAGATGAAACAGTCTGAACTAGTTCTCATAAATGATCCATGTCCAACATGGTTTGTTTTCTTCTAAATTACTAGGGATGGTCAGACAGTTCACTGACAACATATAGTTATTCCATGGAAGTGCAGCAAAAACTCTGCTTAAAATGAAGACTTTACCAATAATTCTTTGTGTGTGTGTGTGTGTGTGTGTGTGTGTGTGTGTAGATAATTAATCTAGCTCCCTCACCTACAGTTTACCCATCCACCTTTAAAACAAATTATTTACTTTAAATAAAGTGATTTTCCAACTAAAAATACTCAAAGCAACATATAGAAAGGGGGAAACACTACAATGAAAAAACAAGTTAAATTTATTTACATATTTATATAGTAATTATATGTTATTATCTTCTATCTAATTCTGAATCTGCCCACCCCCAACATGAGGATCCAAAAAGTCATGCAATGGGGCCACGAAAGGACTGGGAAGATGTTTCTTTAAACATTGAGACTCAGAGTTGCAGGAAAATGTTAACAAACTGTAGGAGAAGGGAGACAAACATAAAATAGCATATGATGAGATCTTGGCAACCAGACAACATTGACTGCCCAAGCAATCCAAGATGGCTGCCAAGATCTGACAAGAAAGTGTAGTGAGATTTCACTGGTCATTTACTATACTGTGAAATAGAAAGGTTAGTGGGGGAAAGACCAGTAGACAAGCAAGAAGATGGATAAGAGTGGAATAGGGAGGAGCCAGTAGGGAAGAAAAGCTGAGCAAATAGGTGAGAAATGGGGATGGTGGGAATGAAATCCCCCTCTCTGCAAGTCTTATGGGTCCTCCCAGAAAACTTCCCACTTTCTTAAAATTGCAATACATAGAATAAAATATAGCAGGGAAATTATTGATAAAGACTTAATAAAGTCAATGGGAAAAGAAAAGTCTTTAGTCAGCAGCCAAATGAATACCAGGAGAGTCAGGGAAGTTCTGTGGCTCAGTGTTAGAGAACCTGTTTGGCAGGGGTCATTTCGTAGAAAAAGAGGTGCAGGTGCTCATTAGCATACCTATTAGCATAACTCATTAGCATATGCCACTCCCCCTGACATCACCGGAAGTGTAACAAACCACAAATGGGTCACAAGTATTGACAAGAAAGCCACAATTCAAACAAATCTGTGATATAAATGACATTTAGTAAAAATTATGTTGCTTTCAAAACTTTACAAAATTGCAGTATGTCCAACATTCTCAACTTTACAATACAAAAAAGTCCAACATTCTCAATGAACACCTGGTTTTAAATTCATTTTGCCCCATCCCCTCCATTGTTCTCTATGGTGGAAAAAAAACGTTAGTTTTCCCCCATCATAGAGAACAATGGAGGGAATGGGGGCAACCTATTTGGGGGCCTGTAGAATTGAACCCCCTGGTCCAATCTTCTTGAAACTTGGTGGGTATTTGGGGGAGAGGCTCCAGCAGCTACCCTATAAGCTTGGAGCCTCTCCCTCAAACCCCTTCTCCTCCAGCCGCTTTTAAAGCCACCACCAAATTTTGGCGGCAATTCAGCAGCAGGCCGAATCAGATCAGAGAATCTGATCCGGCCCGTGGCTGCCCTAGTGGCCACTCCTGGGCTGGCGGAGTGCTGCTCCACCTCACTCCAGCCCCAAATGACCCCTGCTGTTTGGCATGCCAGAAGTCCCAGGTTCAGCCCCTAGTTAAAAGGATCTCCAGTTAAAAGGATCAAGTAGTTAGTGGCATGAAAAACCTCAGCGATGGAATTTGCTTCCTGCATGTGGACACATGCATACCCTAAAGTTACAAGCTACTTTGATCTTGAGTGTACAGACCTTAGGACAAGGAATGCCTTCAATTTAAAAATGACTTTTGCTAGTACCAAAAATGAAGAGGGACTTATTTAATTAACAAATTGTCCTTATTTTTGGGCTCAGGTCAGAACTGATATATTTTTAATTCTGATTGACTATATGGTGTATATTTTATATATTTATCTGTATCACTGAGGAAGGCCATTAGGCCAAAACATATCTGGTTTAAATGATTTTTTTACTATATCATATGAATTAAAGTTGTGCTATATTTTTTACATATATAAACCCATTATTATTTATTTTGTTATTGGGCTTTGTCCCAATCTTTTTGGTTACCTGGTCCTCCCAGGCTGAAGTTTTTTTCTCCCCCCTTTTTGTCTTGGTTTTGTAGCCAAAGGTGTGGCCTCTGCCCCAGCATGTGGAGGATTCAGGGCAAAGCAGACTGGGGAGGGGTTGGCCATCCATGTCCCCCTTCAAAACAACTCAGCAGTCACAGATGAATGTGCTAAAACTAGTTTTAATAGGAGCTTCCACCAGGCTCAGTCATCTCATACAGAAACACTGTGCCATGCCCTGTTCCAACTGCCTGTTGCCCTAATTCACATGGTCACCACTCACCTGTATCACCATGCCCCAACCCCTCTCCACAACTGCCTTTAAGTCCACACCCAGCAGGCAGAAGTGTTCCAGGAAGCAGGGGAATTGTCCCTTGCCCCACCTCCAGCTCTCCAACCCAAGGTCATGCCTTCCCCAGTCAAGGCTCCAGCATCTAGCTACAACCCACGTTATGTCCTTCAAGCCAGAGCTGGCCCACAAGTTTAACTCTTCCATGCTTCCTCAGTTATACCTTTGGCCCATCTTCCAGCCTGAAGGATCTGCTTGCTCTTCACACTTGTGTTCCTAGATGCATTATCCAGTTTTCATTGTTGCCTACACCAGAATTATTATTTTTTGAGCTGAAAATTTAACCTAGAGAAGATTCTATTGAGACTCAACCATGACTCTATCATGAAAGGGAGTCACTGAGCAAGATTCATCCACAACCTATCACAGAACACCTTATTTACTTGTAGACAAGAACTGACGTGATCTAATGATCCATCCCAGATTACTGATTTCTCAACTAATTTGTATGTTTAAGGACATAATGCATGGTTTCATTAACAAACATCATCAAACTACCTTTTCCTCCTGATGATTTTGACTCTAAGCAGAGTTATATCCCTGTTCATTGACGTCAATAGGCTTAGAAAGGTTCAGCTCTATTTAGGATTGCATTGTGGATCTCCTGGATGTGGTCCAGCAACCTACATTCCTTCCTTGCTGTAGAAGCTTATTATTACGCCTGTATTGTGACAGGAAGGGAATGAAATAAGTGAAGTGTGATCCCTGTCTCAAGACTGAAGTGTTTAGCATAAAAGTGTTGGTCAAGGACAGGAGAAGGTACACTTAGTGCTCCAAGATGTAGAAGATTCTGTAAATAACTGTGCAGGTGCAGATCTCATATGTGACTGCATGAGCCCCTCAAAGAACAACAGTTACTTGTAATGCAACTCAGGTTATTCCATTTTTATTTATTTTATTTAGATATTTATACCCTGCTTTTCTCCCAAATAGGGACCTAAAGCATCTTAAAATTATTCTCCCCTCCTCCATTTTATCCTCACAACAACCCTGTGAAGTAGGTTAGGCCCACAATCACTCAGCAAGCTTCCAAAGCAGAGTAGTATTATGAACCTAGGTCTCCCAGGTCTAGGATTGCTGTCCTCCAGGTGGTGGCAGGAGATCTCTCACTATTACAACTGATTTCCAGATGACAGAGATCAGATCACCTGGAGAAAATGACCACTTTGGAAGGTGGACTCTGTGGTATTATGTCCCATTGAAGTCCCTCCCCTCCCCAAACCCTGCCCTCTTTTGGCTCCACCCCCCAAATCTTCAAACCGGGAGTTGGCAACCCTACCCAGGTCGTAGTCCTACACTCTAACCACTATACCACACTGTTGTGACTAACAACTCTACTTTTCACTGACTCATTGGGTATTCCACATTCTCATTTCCCTCACTTGTAACTTCTTGTTTCTTTGGGGGATTTTTTTCTGTTGTGCATGTGTTTTTCCTCCCTCTAGTGGTTGATCTGATATCATACAGGTTTATGTCCTGCATATCTCCCTGAAGATTTAAACTGCCGGTTTTTATGCTGAATATAAACCTGTGTGATAGCAAATCAACTGGCAGAGGGAGCAAAACACGAGAAGAGTAGACCCCCACACACACCTGAAGAAACAGGAATTTATGAGCAAGGAAAATGCAAATGCAGAACAGCCCATAGGGTTGAGGAATGACTTTGGTCTTCTTGGGGTATGGAGGTAACCATTAATTTTTAAGTTTCCCAGATGGTATAATTCACTATTACATACTTTACTGTCTTTTGTCTATAACGTTTCAATAGAGCCTTATACAATGTCTCATGAGAGCATCTCTCCATGAAGGGTGCAGTTTTAAAATAGCACCAGAACAATTGCTATTAAGTGCCAATTTCTTTTTTAAAACTACAAGCATAAAGTGCTGTGTGTCTCCCAAACAATGAGTTCTGTTCTTTTCCAAGTCCATCAAAGGTCAAATCATATGCACAGTGGTTCCTTTAGCTTCTCCTGTGTTTTAGTTTCTGCTGACCACATTTCACCCAACACATTCATGAAACTGGTGAATCATTGCCGTTGAGGACAAGAAGGAAAGTCCTAAAACGCCCACAAGAAGAAAGATCATTTCAAAATCAGAGGCCACTTTGTTTTGATCGCTTCTTTGTCATGATGGCAGATTACAGTAGCGGTTTACTGCCTACTAAGATATATTTAGATGGTTAAAAGGCTCAGGATCGCCCTGCAAACAGGTGTTGTTTCCCATTCTGCACTACTTCTATTATATTTAGACCAGATGAAAATCTCAGTGTATTTAGATGTACACAAGGCCATTGATTTTTATAGGCTTTTGTATATTGAGCTGTACATGCAGCGTTGAGTAGAAGGTGAAGCAAACTAAAACCTACTTTCACCACAATACCAAATTTATCATATGCTGGTCAGTCCTTCTCAAACGTTTGTAGAAGGTTCTGTGAAATAACCTTGAGATTTACACGCAAGGTAATCAGGTGAAGATCTAGTACTGATTCACATAAGAGATCATTATAAATCTGGGAAGCCAGGCTTTTGAAGCCTACTTTTAGCAGACTCATGCTTTTGATATCAAATATTGGACTGTTGGCAGTTGTACAATAGTATGACCCTGAGGAGCCTATTCTCGCAACCTTTTAAGCCTGTTCCAACTGCTGTTTTTATGTAGTTTGTGTTTACAGATGTGTGGCCCTGGGCTTCATGCTTAGAACTTCAGTATAAACACAATTACCAGGCAAACTTACCTTGTTCAGATTTCTTCAGTTTCATGTAGGTGAGTTCCAATTGGATCACTTCAGTGTTTTCTGGAGAAGCACCATGCTGAGCAGCTTTATTACTGGGCCAGGTTGTTGCAGTCTGTGGCTGCTTTTGCCCTGTCCAGGAACTTAATAACCCTAATTACTGGAGAAGAGGCACATTGTTGTAGATGTCTGAAGGTGTTGTGCCCTTAGTTAGGGGTAGGACTGCCAGCCTCCAGGTGGGGCCTGGGGATCTCCCGCTTTTACAACTGATCTCCAGCTGACAGAGATCAGTTCCCCTGGAGAAAATGGCTGCTTTGAAGGATGGACTCTATGGCATTGTACCCTGCTGAGGCCCCTCCCCATCCCAAGCCCCACCCTCTCCTGGCTCCACCCGCAAAGTCTCCAGGTATTTTCCACCCCAGACTTGGCAACCCTAGTTAGGGGAGGGGCTGTGGCTCAGTGGAAGAGCTTTGGCTTTGCATGCAGAAAGACACAGGTCCAATCCCTGTCATTGCCAGTTACAAGGCCTAGGCATTAGGTGATGTGAAAGACCCCTGCCTGAGACCCTCGGGAGCCACTCCCAGTCTGAGTAAACAATATTCCCCTTGAAGAACTGATGGTCATTATAAGGCACCTTCATGTGTGTTTCATGTATGCATTAAGTATGTATGAACCTCTTTAGCTTCAGTACCTGAGAAATGACTCAACTGGGAGAGTTCAGTGTTGTGGTAGTATAGTTGTCTTCTAAGGCAATAAACTTTGCTATGGATTATGACCTATCAAACCTGCATTTCTTACTGCTACCAGAACTAATACATGTTTCCTCTAGGATGGTTAGATAGTTAAACTGACCAACTTGTGTAAAGCACAGAATTGCTTGCTGTTCCTATCACCTCATGTGAAGAACTTACTGGTTCTCCACTAGGGATGCCAGCCTCCAGGTGGGACCTGGGGATCCCCTGGAATTACAGCTCATCTCCAGACTACAGAGATCAGCTCCTTTAGATCCGTCAGGCATTCACAGCTATGTTGGATCTAAAGGCGTGTGTGATCAGGGCCTAGGGCTCCTTTGGCCTCTATTAAACTATTCCAGCCATTTTGATAATATTATGAGGCAAAGAATAAATGCTCTTAATAATGCTGATGTATTCAATTTAATCAGCATCCTTCCCTTTGTCTCAAAATCTGAAATGATATTTCTGCTTTCAGAAGCATGTAAACCTAACCTTAGATCACACATTTCCTTGGAAGGTATGCATATTCAAATTACTTACGTTGACCTTGACTTGGAACCAATTCAGATGTTGCAGTTAAGGTCTGAGGTCAGTGAATGGTGCCTTCCTGTGGAAGATGACTTTATCAGAGGTGAAATGGGTTGGGACCAGCAGGAGAGCTTTTCCAGGAATTGTTCCCAGACTGTGACATACCCTTCCCCTGGAGGCAAAAACTGTGTCATCCCTGGTCTTCTAGAGAAAACAGAAGAAATTTTTTAGACCTCAGGCCAGTAGGCCTTTGAGCTAAACTGAAAGAGGTTGTACCTGCACCTTCTGTGTTTAAACTGAATTTTATTGGTTGTATATTGGAACCTGAAACATTAATAAGCTGCTGTGGGGTTCTGGGAGGGCTATATATATTTTTTAATAAAAGAAACACAGTCAGCTGCTGATTTTCTCTCTGTTTCTGGTCAATGAAATTATTTACTTGCACAAGCAGTATCAAGTGCAGACCAGAAAAGTACAGAAGATATGACTGCTGTAATGTGTGAGCAGGAACAAACTGTCACAGTATTCTGCCACACCCAACTCTCATTACCCTACTTTAAGTGAATGCAACATATGGATATGACTCATGCCATCTGCCACCTAGCCCATTATTGTCTGCTCTGCCTGGCACTGGTTCATCAAAATCTCAGGCAGTGGTCTTTCCCAAAACTTGCTACCAGACATGCCTTAAACTAGAGATGCCAGGGATGGAATTTGGGGCCTTTTTGCATACAATGTGCTCACAGCCTCGATTCCTTCTCTGGCCCATAAATATACATATGGGGACTGAAAATGAGAAAACAGTCAGTCAAAATTAGGGTTGCCAAGTCTGGGTTGGAAAATACCTGAAGCCTTTGGGGGTGGGTCCAGGAGAGGGTGGGGTTTGGGGAGGGGAGGGGCCTCAACATAGTACAATGCCATAGAGTCCACCCTTCAAAGCAGCCATTTTCTCCTGGGCAGCTGATCTCTGTCAGCTGGAGATCAGTTGTAAAAGCAGGAGATCCCCAGGCTCCACCTGGAGGCTGGCAACCCTAGTCAGAATATGTCACTGTTTTGATAGGATGGAACTTCTGTAGCTCTTAAGGGTTTGAAAAAGGAAAAGCAGAGTGTCTTCCTATCTCTAGGAGACCTCCAGAGTGCTTCATGATAGATTAAATTGCCAATTTTTAAAATTAATTTAGATATCTTAAATATTTATTTTAATAAGCACAAAAGAAACAAAATGAATATTTCATGGACATCATCTACTAACCATCATCAGACACTTTTGTACAACACAATAAAACATTTCCAGGTTCATTTCCTGTATGTATGATGTATAGGTATTTTTGCCTCAACACAATAAGATAATTGATAGATTTTTTTAAAGGCTGAAACAGAACAATGTTGTAATTAGAACAGAGTATTTCATTGTATCTTTCTATAGATTTAAGGCTTCTCACAAATGAAACTTTGGGGCAATTTTTTCAAGAGGTGTCAAGAGTGTCTTCTCTATAGCCAATTACTAAGAGTCCCTCTAGGGCTACTAGGGCTCTTGCTGCAAAGATCTTTCTGTGCCAAAGCATACAAAATTCAGTCACAGGTAGTGGCTGAAACCTTACATTGTTTGTCCAGACAGATTTTTCTTCCAATATGAGACTGTACTGAAGATCAAAACAGTGTAGAAACAAAGTGTACTTTTCTTCATAGTAAAAGAAGTTTGCAATTTTGCCAGCCTTTTTCACTAAAATGCAGCCTAAAGAGTGCATTTTGCCAGTGGGTTGCCAAACTCCAGGTGAGGCCTGGAGATCCCCTAGAATTACAACAGCTCTCCAGGCTACAGAGATCTGGAGAAAATGGCCGCTTTGGAGGGTAAATTCCATGGCATCACATCCTGCTGAGGCCCCTCCCTTCCCCAGGTTCTACCTCCAAATCTCCAGAAATTTCCTAGCCTGGAGCGGCCAAACCGATTTGCTGGTCATTTTTCTTTTATACCTCCTGAATGTGTAACAGTAAGCTGTTTTATCATCCACTGGCTGGCAGTAAGAGGCAATTTAGTAATAGAAAATAGTTATGATTATAGGTGTACTAGGGGAAAAAATCCAGAACCCTAAAATGTATATTGCTGAACACAAAAGCAATACTTCCATTAAGAAAACAGGTGGTCTTTTGGTTCAACACTTTCTTGAAAACAGTCACACCCCCACAAATATCTTTTTTTTTGGGGGGGGGAATAAAAAGTGCAGAGTCATCATGACAGTGTGTTACTGAAAAAGGAAGTAGACCCCGAGACTTTAAATCACAGCTCCACAGGGAATAAATAAAAGTCCAGATTTTTTGCAGCTAATGTGACAATAAACGTCACTGTACATTGGCCACCTGTTTTACAGCTTATAATAGTGGAAACATCCTGAGAGAAATTTGCTTTACAGGTTGGTCACATTCTCTGTTCTTTAAATTTAAGGGACTGATTTTCTCCCCTGCCCCAGCCTCTGCAGAGAAAAATGTCAGGGATAATACCTGTGTTTGGACTTTCCAGGCGAAAACCAGAGTTGGGGAGTCAGTTTCAGTCAGGGAAAAAGCCTGGGGTGGAGCATAATCCCCTCAGCATCATAACCCAGATCCATATTGGACCCCCCCCCCCCCCATGGCTGCTTTCTGAGCCAAACTGATATGAGAGGGAATCCAGTCATAGATCCCCAACATCACAAATAGTTTCGTCCGGAGAAAGAGAAAGGGTGGGAGAGAGGCCTAAAACAATGAAACTAGTTGTCACCCATAATATATGGACTCAGAAAACAATTTTAGTTGAAGACGGAATTAACCATATTCAAGTTTTTTTTATGTCAAGTGAAAAATGGTAAGCAACACCATCAAAAATACAGGGACATCCACTTGATGGAGAGATATGGCCTTTGATGAAAGGTGTGCATAGGAAATGACCACACAGCTGGCAAAATATATGGGATCTATTGCATGTTGGCAAGAAAACAAAGTGATACCTGGCCTACTGGTCCTCTCTTCACTTTCGAGCATTTCATGTTTCTGCAATTGGTGGGGTGCTCAGGATGGTTATTACAGGATTGTTTTCATTATGAGATTATGGAGCAGCTAGACATTGGTAAGTCTTAATTGTATGTATCGGTCAGGTATTATAGGGTATGCCCAGACCTGGATAGTCCAAGCTAGCCTGATCTCATCAGACCTCAGAAGCTAAGCAGGGTTGACCCTGGTATTTGGATGGGAAATCTCAAAGATATAACAGGATTGCTACACAAAGGCAAGCAATGGCAAACCACCTCTGAACATCTCTTGCCTTGAATACCCTATGGGGTCGCCATATGTCAGCTGTGAGTTGCCACCAAAATAAATAAATAAATTATAGGGTATAGAAAGAGACCCACACTCTGGGAGATTCACAGGAACACCAGTCCTATAGAAACAAATGCAACACAAAATGAACCCCCCAACTGCCTTTTCTTGACAATACTGCCACCCAGTTCCAGATTCAAACATATGACCTTTACATGCACAGCAATGCGAGAATGGCTTCATCAAAGTCCAGTCCCACACTGCAGTGAAGCATGTGCCAATATTGCAATGATGAGGGCCTATGGCTGATTACATTGGTCTTTCCCATTCAGTCACCACCCTGCCAGAAGGGAGGGAGATTGCTAGGCAGAAGAGATCCAAGCGATTAGCAGCGCTCATGGCAGTGCAGTATTTTCTCATGCTCACCAGCAACGTGGGATCACACCATATGAAAGTGGCCTCCACACAGATATGAATGAAGGTATATGAGAAGACCCAATTCCATGGTCTTTTCTCACACTGTAGGCAGCTGGGATTAATGACTGAGCCATACCAAAGTTAGAGGGAGGCACTGAATTCTAGGGGAGCATGGTCTCTGAGAACATGTTGATCCCCAGGGAACAGGGCTGATTTTTGGCAGCAGCTGCAGTGAGGTTTCTATTACTGGAATATTAGAAAAGCAGTGCACAGATGAAGCCAGTAGACTACAGTCCTTTTGACATGTTTACCAAGTCTGAAACATTTGATTTAGAAATCTCTCATTTAAAAAAAAACTATGGAAAAGAAAATGGACTTTTATTACGCTTATAGTAGAAGAACAGCAAATGGCATTTTTAAGAGAAGAGAACATCTAGTTTATCTATTTATTTGCATTATTTATAGTCCACCTTTTGAACTTGGACACAAGGTGGATTACATAGTGTCAATACAATCAACAGGGTGGGACATTAAATAAACAGTGCAATAGGATGAGGGTTGCAGAACCAACCAGAAGTCTAAAAACAGAATTGGAGCAAAGCATAAGTATTAACATAACACATTAAATGATACAAAATTCTATAGTAGGGTGCTATTTTTACCAAGCTATATATAGTAGTATAGACTACAGCCTCATTTTAAGTTGCTTTGTGAATCATATAAGTACAGTTTGACTCTATTGTCTGTGTCAAAAAAGCCTCTTGAGTAATTCAGTTTTACATAGTTTGCGGAAAGCCCTGAGAGTGGAAGCCTTCCTGACCTCCTCAAACAGGCCATTCCATAAGGTGGGAGCCACGGTAGAGAGGTCATTTTTTATGGTCAGGTGTTGATTTTATGTATTTGCAGGTTGGCACCTGTAGAAGACCTTGCTCTGATGAACAAAGCTGTTAACATTACCAACCACGTGGTCTGTCTGTTGTTGTACTTGTAACAGTAAGGATGTAGTCTTGTTTGTTGTTTTGTAGATTTCCTGTGTACCTTTCCCTTTAGAAATAAAGATTTTTACACAGAAAGAATGTGCCTCCTCTCCAGTGAATAAAGATCCATTGCAAGCTCAGAATATCTAACTATTTTTACCAATTTTTCCAACATTTTGTTAGTTTTAATAGTTTTTAAGATGTGATTTCATTATGTATGTTCTAATTTGTTAGCTGCTTTGGGGTATAGTTTAGTTTTCTTGACTACAGAGAATGGGTTTATGACTATGGTTTCCCCTCAAGTACTACCTGATGGGGGCCAAGAATTTGACAAAAGGACTTCAATGTTCCACGAGAGTTCTAGCCATGGAACATGGCACCCTTCAGAAGGGACAGGGAGACAGCTGTCTGTACATTTATAAATAAAGCAAATATTGCAAAAATTGTATAGGACTTCACTGCATGCTCTCTCTCTCATCCAAAGGAAATGCATAGTGCCATCCTAAGCAGAGGTACATCCTTCTAAGGCAGTGGGCTGCAATAGATTCAAAAGGGGATAACACTGCTTAAGATTGCACTATAAGCCTGTAGCACTGCTCCTGGAACTTCTCACCATTTAGTAGACAAGTTGTTTCCATATTTATGTCAAAGTCCAATTAATGCTTTCATGCCACATGGTTTAAACCTCTTTCCAAATGCATCTCACCCCATTTGTTAAAAATACCCATTTGGGCCAAATGTATTTTGTAGCACTCACAAAACCAGTCACGGGGCTTGTCCCAGGAGAAATTTGATTTCTGTCATTTCCTGAAACAAATCTTGGCTTTCAGTGCTCCAGGAAACAAAACATTTTCTTATCCTTGATCAGATCTATCAAATGTGTTGAGTAAGCAATATTTTTGTCTAGTTAAACATGGTTTAATAATTTTAATTTTTGGAAGCCTCCATATAAATAGGAGGGTTTTTAAAAGTTAAAGTTCTGTTAGAACCCTTTTATCACTGACCATTCCTATTTCATATGTATGCAGCTGGATGCTAAATGTATTTAGTAGAAGCAAGTTCCCTGGAATTCAGTGAAACTTACTTCCTGAAAAACATGCTTAGGTTTGCTGCTATAAGTATTGCTTGCATTTTTCTGGCCTGCCATCATGCTTAATATAAACATAAACTTAGCATGGTGACTAGGGTTGCCAGCTCCCCTGGTGGAGGTGGGGGTCCCCTGCTACCACTGTTGATCAGCTGGGGGGACTTACTGGGAGACAGCGGAAGGCTCCTGTGATATTACTGGTGACATGGGGATATCACTTTCAATGCACACAGGAAGTGATGCCATCACACAGGTGATGTGCTGGTGATGCTCTTGTATTTAGGCAAAAGCTCTATGGTAGAAACCATTTTTACCATAGAGTTTTGCCCAAATACTAGAGCATCACCGAGATGTCACAGCTTGATGACATCACTTTCCATGTGCACTGGAAGTGATGTCTCCACACTGCCCTGGGCTTCCTCTCTTTTCTGGTAAGTCCTCTCCCCACCCCCCTAATGGTGACAGGCCAGAAAAATGCAATTAAACTGTTGTTAGAGTTAATAATACTGGGCTAGATACAATAGAAAACACCTTGCAGAAGAGCTGTAACCTAAGTAATGCCTTCTATTGTGTGGTTAGTGATCCTAAAGGGATAATTGAAACATGACATGCCTGTTGAAGGTGACATTAGATACTGAAGTTCAATGGATCTAGACTAACTGCCTTCTTTGGTTTCTCTCCATAAACTGTTGCAGGCTTTCATGCTTCTTCTTCCCAGCTACTGTTTTATTAGGAGGTTCTGAGATGCAAAAGGAAGGAATTCTCTTTCATTGTCTGAATAAGTGCCTCTTGATTACCCCTGCACTATCAGTGCAAGGTTCTGAATGCCTCTAAAGCATCTGCTGGGCCTGCTAATGCTTTTGTTGTAGAACTTGCCCTTGATAGCAGTGTCAGATTCATTACAATCTAGACCAGGGGTATCGAATTCATTTGTTATGAGGGCCAAATCTGACATAAGTGAGACCTTGTTGGGCCCAGCCATGTGTGTCATGAAATGTAATTGAGGGCAGCTCCTTAGTTGAAAGCCTGGTGGAAGAGCTCTGTCTTTCAGGCCCTGCGGAACTGAAAAAGGTCCCACAGGGCCCTGATCTTTTCTGGGAGTTTATTCCACCAGTATGGAGCTGAGAACGCCCTGTCCCTAGTGATGGCGAGCCTGGCATCCTTGGGACCTGGCAGGGTCAGTCAGTTCTGCAACTCCGATGGTAGTGCTCTCTGGGGTATATATGGGGAAAGGCGGTCCCTCAGGTATGTCGGACCCTGGCAATATAGGGCTTTAAAGGTAAGATTGTACTTTGTGATTGACACTGCCACCATATGAAACTTTATGACTGTTAGCTGCTTAGTTTTTAAGTAACCCCCAGTTCACGTTTGTTGTTGGTTTTCTGTGGGCCAGTTTTTGATGATGATGATGATGATGATAAAGAAACTTCAGCCAAAAGTAAAACATTTGCTGTGAATTAGAACACACAAGAAACTGGCCGTGCAGTTGGGAAAGTTTTCTAGCTTTATACAGTCTGAAACTGCAACAGAACAATAGAAAACATGATAGACGAGGCCTGGGCCTCTGAAAGTTTGTCATATGCCTCCACTGAAGTACAATGTATCTACAAAATGATTCAGTCTTGATTAAACAGATTCTAATGCCCTTTTAGCAGGGCAATTCCATGCACTGGCAAAGAACTGGAAAAAGAAGCAGGATGTCAGCTGATGGGGTGATGGCTTAGTGGGAGAGGGTTTTGTTTTGTTCCAAAAGCAGGTGGATTAGCTGATATCCCTGTTGACATAATAGGGCAACTATCACAACACCATTAGCTATTGTGGCCATTCATGTTTTTGCTGGCAGCGTCATCTGCTGTTCTTCCATATGCTTTTACATAAGACAGGCCATTTTGTGAAACTTTGTAGACAACAGGCAAAAATAATTCTCTTTTTGCACTTGTCTTTGACACAGGTGGTTTGATCAATTGATTCTGGTCTACAAAAGAGAGCCAGTTTGGTGTAGTGGTTAAAAGCGGTGAACTCTAATCTGGAAAACCAGGTTCAATTCCTCTCTCCTCCACATGAAGCCAGCTGGATGACCTTGGGTCAGTCACTGTTCTCTCAGTAGGGTTGCCAAGTCTTATGGACTCACTGGCGGGGGGGAGTCCTCCTGTGCCCGGGAGTTTCTTCTGGCGTGCGCGCTTTGCGTGCACGCCCGGCGGCATCACCGGAAGTGACGTCAGCATGTTGGGGGTGTTGCCAGGGTGACGCCCCAAAAATACCATAGAGTTTTGGGGCGATTGCCAGAGCGTCGCCCTGGCAACGCCCCCAACGTGCCGATGGCACTTCCGGTGACGTCATTACGTTGTCCTCGCTGGACGACTTCGGGGGTGGGGTTCCCCCCGCCAGCCGAATGCTGGCCGGCGGATCGGGAACCCCTTTAGCGGGGGATCCCCCACCCCCTGGGCTGACTTGGCAGCCCTATCTCTCAGCCACCTCCCCCCAAAAATCTAGCTCACCACAAAAAGAGCTAGAGTTTCAGGCTCCAGACAATCTTCGAATCTCCTGGCTATAATACACCCACTGCCATACAATAATAATAATTATTTGGTCTTTAAAAGCCAGAATGATAGTGGCCTGATTGGTGGTAAGCAGTTGGGAGGGAGAATAGAAATGTCACAACACCCCTCAAAAAAATACTATATCTATGTCAGGCAAGCCTTCCCCCATCACCTTGTGCCAGGAAGTTTGACAGTGACCCATTTATATTTATATAGTTTACATCTATATAGTGTTGTTGTTTTTTGGTTGGTTGTAATGGTATTTAAGGTATGATTTTTATTATGCATGTTTTAAATTCTCTAGCTGCCTTGGGGGATTTTGTGAGGGCAGAAAGGCAGGATATAAATGTTATTATTTATTTTATTAACTTTATTTATATTCTGTCTTTCTTGCCAAGGGAGACTCAACATGGTTACATCATTTGCCTCTCCTCCATTCTGTCCTCATGAGCAACACTGTGAGGTAAGTTAGGCTGAGTGTGTGTGACTGACCCAAGGTCACCCAACAAGCTTGCATGGCAGAGTTGGGATTCGAACCTAGATTTCCCAGATCCTCGTCTAGCACTTTAACCTAAACCACACTAACTCCAAAATGCTGTTAATAAATGTCATAAAATAAATACATTTTGCTACCTGTCTCACTTGTATCAGTGGTGGACCTACATTTTTCGGACCCTGAAGGCTGAACTGTTATGGGGACCCCTTCTCAACCAGCAACAATAGGGCAACATCCAACAAGGTCCAAAGGGCCTTCCTGCCCTTGCAAGGACCTTGAGGCCCAAATGGCGGATAATGGGGTGGTGGGATGGAGCCCTTGAAAATGAGCCAAAATGTAGGCTTTGAATAGATTCTGGTGAGCTTAGTGAGCCCATACACTTGGGGGTTCGGGTGCTGCAAGCCCCCGAGAAAATTTTGAAATTTGACCAATTACAGGGACATTTTGAGGCCATATGAAATGGGTATTAGATGATATTCTAAGGTCAATATTAAGTAAAACCCATTGGCTTATGATTCTGTCACTAAAATAGCCTTATTTGAATAACAAACACTTAATAACAAAAAATTCACTCATATAAAAAAAAGTTGCTTCAGGGCCTCTCCAGGATTAGGGGTCCTGAAGCTTGATCTTCATTAGTTTCATAATAGATATGTCCCTGCTTGTATTAAAGACCCAATCCAGGGGAAAAAAACCCCAAACATAAGAACATAACAGAAGCCAATGTTGGATCAGGCCAATGGCCCATCCAGTCCAACACTCTGTCACACAGTGGCCAAAAACACCAGGTACCCTCAGAAGGCCCAGCAGTGGGGGCAGGAAGCCCTCCCTCTGTTGCCTCCCCCCAAACACCAAGATTACAGAGCATCACTTGCCCCAGACTGAGAGTTCCTATCTATACTTTGTGGCTAATAGCCACTGATGGACTTCTGCTCCATTTGTTTATCTAATTCCCGCTTGAAGCTGTCCATGCTTGTAGCCGCCCCCACCTCCTGTGGCAGTGAATTCCACGTGTTAATCATTCTTTGGGTGAAGAAGTACTTCCTTTTATCTGTTCTAATCTGACTGCTCAGCAATTTCATGGAGTGCCCACGAGTTCTTGTACTGTGAGAAAGGGAGAAAAGGACTTCTTTCTTTACCTGCTCTATCCCATGCATAATCTTATAAACCTCGATCATGTCACCCCTCAGCTGTCGTTTCTCCAAGCTAAAGAGCCCCAAGCACTTCAACCTTTCTTCATAGGAAAAGTGTTTCAACTCTTTTATCATTTTAGTTGCCCTTTTCCACACTTTTTCCAATGCTATAATATCTTTTCTGAGGTGTGGCGACCAGAACTGTACACAGTACTCCAAATGAGGTCGCACCATCGATTTATACAGGGGCATTATGATACTGGCTGATTTATTTTCTATTCCCTTCCTAATAACTCCCAACATAGCCTTTTTCATTGCAGTCGCACACTGTCTCGACATTTTCATTGAGTTCCCTACTACGACTCCAAGATCTCTCTCTTGGTCAGTCTCCACCAGTTCGGACCCCATCAACATGTATTTATAGTTAGGATTTTTGGCTCCAATGTGCATCACTTTGCACTTGGCCACATTAAACCTCATTTGCCACGTTGATGCCCACTCGCCCATCCTCAACAGATCCCTTTGGAGTGCCTCACAGTCCTTCCTGGTTCTCACCACTCTGAACAACTTCATGTCATCTGCAAATTTAGTCATCTGCAAATTTAGCCACTTCACTGCTTACTCCCAACTCCAAATCATTAATAAACAAGTTAAAAAGCATCGAACTGAGTACTGATCCCTGCGGTACCCCACTGCTTACCTCCCTCCACTGAGAAAATTGCCCATTAATACTCACTCTCTGTTTCCTTTTAATTAGCCAGTTTTTGATCCACAAAAGGACTTGTCCTTTTATCTCATGACTATTGAGCTTACTTAGGAGCCTTTGATGAGGAACTTTATCAAAAGCTTTCTGGAAGTCAAGGTAAACAACATCTATTGGGTCCCCCTTGTCCACATGTTTGTTTACTCCCTCAAAGAACACTAACAGGTTAGTGAAACAAGATCTTCCCTTACAGAACCCATGCTGAATCTTCCTCAATAGATTTTGTACATCGATGTGCCTACTAATTTTTTCCTTAATAACAGTTTCCACCAACTTACCCGGTATCAACATCAGACTGACTGGCCTGTAATTTCCCGGATCTCCTCTGGAACCCTTTTTAAAGATAGGAGTGACATTCACTACCTTCCAGTCCTCAGGAATTGAGGCAGATTTTAAGGAAAGATTACATATTTTTGTCAGGAGATCCACAAGTTCGCATTTGAGTTCTTTCAGAACTTTCGGATGTATGTCATCCGGGCCTGGTGATTTATTTGTTTTTAAGTTGTCTATCAGATGTAGGACCTCCTCTCTTGTCACCTCAATCTGACTCAGGTCTTTCAACCCCCCTCCCGAAATCAGTGGTTCTGGAGTGGGCAGGCACTTCTCATCTTCCACAGTGAAGACAGAGGCAAAAAATGCATTTAGCTTCTCAGCCATTTCCCTATCATCCTTCACTACATCCTTTACCCCATGGTCATCCAAGGGCCCCACTGCTTCCCTGGCTGGTTTCCTACTTTTAATGTATTTGAAGAAAAATTTATTGTTAGTCTTTATGTTTTTTGCGATATGCTCCTCATATTCCCTTTTTGCCTGCCTGATCACAGACTTGCATTTTATTTGCCACAGCCTGTGTTCCCTTTTATCAGCCTCACTGAGACTAGCTTTCCACCACTTAAAGGAATCCTTCATACTTTTTACAGCTTCCATTACTTTTTTGTTAACCATGCAGGCTTTTTTCTATACCTATTTGTGCCTTTCCTAACCCACGGTATATATTTTCTCTGAGCCTCTAGGATTGTAATTTTAAGTAGTCTCTAAGCTTCCCCAATGGTTTTGACCCTTTCTACTTTTCCTTTCAGTTTTCTCCTAACATATCTCCTCATATCAGAGGAGTTACCCCTTTTAAAGTTAAAAGTGGTTGTGTCAGTCTTTTTGGCCAACCCTGCTAACTGTACTTCATTGTTCCCAAACTTTTGATACCTGGGACAAAAAATGTGGGTTTTTCCCATTGCACCTGGCATTCCTTTGATGCCATATCATTAACATAAAGAGTAGGAGAGATATGAATAGTAAAAGATACAGTAGCCTAAGCTGATCCAGCTGATTTACCAGTTCTCTGTCTAGCAGCTTCATGTCCGTACCTTTTAAAAGAGCTGACCTGTTTCACAGTTTCTCATCAAATGCACCCCCAAGGCTGAGAGTGGAAGCAAATGGCAAAATAATAATAAGAGAGAGTCAAGCTGCAACAAGGCAATGGAAGATGGCTGCAGCAGCAGCAAAAGCAAGAGAACCACTGACAACCACATCCACTTCTAGGTTTTTTCTCCTCTAGCTCTGTCTGCATGTTACAAAATCCTCATGTTAATTGGGGGGGAAGCATGAGGACTTTATATGACATGTGCAAGGGAGTTTTTTCTCTCTCAGGCACCCATTGGCTCTTTTCTGACTGAGACTACAGTGCATAGGGAGAAGCAGCTGTAGCCTACCCAGCCACCAGTTTTGGTATCCTCGGATTGCCCCACGGAACTGCTATTAGGTAGTCGTGGTGACACGTAAGTTTCACAGTGGAGCCAATAGCAACTCCATTGGGCTGTTTGAGAAAATGGTTCTCCAATGTAATGCTTAGATGGGGCATCAGTCTGGAAACAACAGGGTCTAGGAAGTGGAGAAAATCAGTCTATTGTTTTCTGTGACTATAGACCCTTCCTATACAGCATCACTGTCTGGAAGGAGAGTTTCTACAAGGGGAAGAACCACCTCAAGTACAATATACATTTTGTGGCTACGGGAGGACTTCCAGTTTCCAATGTGATACTGCAAGATGCTCAAGACTGTGCTCTGTATCTGGAGCTTTCGTTTTTTTTTCCGTTTTAGTTTTTATTTAGGGCTCATCCTGTGGTACTTGTAATGATACTAGAGACCAGCTTCATAACCATCACACTGTTTTGAAGCAGTATTAACGCATTATCCGTGTGTCAAAATGGATAAGAAATCACAGAGAGCCACAGGCGCTTCACACTTCTTGCAAGTATGACGAGTTTGGAGTCGTGCAGGAACAATGTCCACAGCTGCAGTGGAGAGCGGAGACAGGCTACATGCCTATCCAATGGCAAGGCCTGCAAGAACTTGCCATTCAGGAAGGAATATGCTGAGTGGTAGGACCATTTCAATGAGTGTAACTACAAAAGCACTTTCTGAAACACTGTTTTGTTGTGTTGCCATGGGGGATCTGGCTCTGGACAGATTGAATATTTCTTGCTTTCCCCCCCAGGAAGGTAAGTGCACTTTTAAAGGCTAATAAACTAAATAGATAAAGCCCCATAGAGTCACAGTACTGGAATGTTAGAAAGAGATTTCAGTACCCTGCCCAGATTATACACTAGCATGGGCAGCTGGCAGTGAACACAGGAAGTCAAGGTTGTTACTGTGATGTTCTGCTGCCAATATTTCATGAAAGGCTCCCACAGACATTCTCTTCAGTACGTGATAGAGCTCATGCATGCACATGCTTTCAAAGAAAGAGAAACACCGTCAGCTGCCCATCTTCATTTTCTCAGTTTCATGTGTTTGGGGCTTAGGTTGTAAACATGGTGGATCTGTCTAGGCTACGTGACAAAAAGAAGAGAAATGTGTCTTAATGACTGTAGGTGTCTCCTTCTTGGCTCTGGAATGTAACTAAATGGTTTCATTCAAGTGACAGGGTTTGGAAGAAGGGAGCTTTCTGCCAACCTGGAAAGAGGGAGCAGATGTGTATCTGTGTGAAAGGGAAGCACAGTTTTAAAACCATGGCACTAAAGAGAGAGAACCACTTCTGTGAGTTGGTGGAGGCACCTGAGGGATGCAGGATCTGTACCTGAGGATCTGATGTGGGAGAACAGAACTGCTGCCCTGTAGGAGGACCTTTACCTGTACATTTGTAAATAAAGCAAATAATGGAAAATGGCAGAAGTCTTCAGTGCTCTTTCCTCCAGAGGGAACCAACCCAGGTAAGCACTACCTTTGGAAATTATCACTGCTTGAAGAAGTATGCTATGCATAACAAGCCAAAAATATTCTCATCATATTCAGTGAAGCAAGTAAGGCAACAATTATATAGATTTTATTACTCTATTCTTGTCAAAACAACTAATTACATACATTTAGGCTGCAGTCACACTGGAAGCTTGACATGATCTGGTTGCACCTCTGTTTGCCATGGTTTAAATAGTTGCAGGAAGTTTTGATCAGACATCCCACCCTGAACTGGCTTCACCCCATGCTTGCCCCATGGTCAATTGTTCTGATTGTTGCGGCATCCTTTTTTTTGTCTTCCACCCATGCGCATAAGCTTGTATCCAAAGCTCTGGCTCCTTTTTGACAGCTTCACAATCCCTCTGCCAAGTACTCTGGCCCTCTCAGCCTCTTTCCCTTCACCTCTCTTCCTTGGAATACATGGGGGTATGTGAAGTGCAGATTTATATGAGAGTAGTCACATTAACTTCAGTGCATTTACCCTTGTGTCAATCACCGGATGCTCTCAAACAGCAACTCTGATTCAGAAACAGGAGAGAGGGTTTTTTTTTGGGGGGGGGGGGGGATTTGTCGCTTGAAAACAACTCCCCTGGAGACTCCTGATCCAGAATGACTACTTGGCTGCAGTGATTGACAATAACAGGGGTGATTACACACTTATGCGCACATAGCTACCTGATCCCTCCCCCCAAAAGGAGGCAGAAACTGAAGGGAAGGTTTAGACTTCCCAAACAACTTGACTTTACAACAGGAGGGTTCAGATGTCTGGAAATGCAGGGTAGAAGTGCTGGCATATGTAAAGACTGGACTTTCCCCAGTGCTGGTGAACTCCGCTTCCAGGACATGCTAGACCCAGGTGCCGAGGACTGGGGCACAGAAGGCAGATGTTGTTGTCTGATCATGCTCTTTACATCTGCAAAGGTACCACAACTATATTGGCGCAAACTGACCATAGCCTTAATTTCACCACTGGACCCATATCTATGGTCGTGGTCAGGCGGGCACTTCAATCCACTGTTGCCCTGCCTCTAAGTGAGCCAGATTATTTTGTGCCAGAGAATCATGATCTGACTCACCTATTTTAGAGTGCTTCAAAGTGCTTCTACTGGCCCTGGAGTGATCAGAAAGCAACAGGCATGGAGTCAGCCCATTGGCCAGTTTTTTCAAAAAGTTGGTTCTTGGAGCATGCCCACAAGCACAGATGAGCCTGCTGGGCTATGTAGTTCATGGGGCTGTCAGCCATTTTTTTTACAAGTTTGCCCTCTGAGTAATTGCACAAGCACTTGCTGAGCATGCTGGGATATGGAGTTCACTGCCATCCTCCCTCTAATCTTTTCAACTTACCCCTTCCCCAAAGGACAGAAAAAAGCTGAAGAACAGAGGCATCTTTCTTTTAGGATTTTAAAAAAGAAAACAGAGTTTTGAGCAGAGTTTGTCCCTGTGTGTGGGGGGAGAGAAGTGCGAATAAGCAGTTGTGCGCACATCGCTAACTACTTTTTTAAAAAAATGGCGGATGGAAAACAAGAGATCTGTCAGACCTGCCTGATGACTTGGGTACGCAAGAGTGCAATCAGACAGCAGGAAATCGGTTTTGGAACCAGCTCAGACCAACAAGACCTGACTTTTTCAGGTATCAAAGAAACACACAGCAAGGGGGGGGGGGGAAGGGGACTCGGGTGACTGGGGACCAACAGACAGATGTTGCTGTCTGATTGTGCACTTTAAATCCATAAGGGAACAACAAGGACAGTGGATCAAACTGCCCATGTGAACGCGGCCAGTATTGTACTGCATAATTTCTAATGGCCTCTACTACACTTTGCCACATTTGAGCCAACATCCAACCTTTCCTTTGCTGGAACTGCAAAGCTGCAACCCAGAGAACTTGAATTTCACTTTAACAGTTACAAGGTTGCACAGCCTCTACTGGTAAGTCAACAGAACTCCAATTGTATTGCACAGCAGGTGAAAAATGCCCTGCCCCTTTAATAGTGTGAGGAAACAGACAGTTGAAGTTTTTCCTGCATGGGGCTAGTAAATATCTCACCTGTAAATATTAAAGGGGCATGATATATTTTTTTCCTCCAGGCAAGCCTAAATACAAAGGGACTGATGGAAAAACAGGGCAGGAGAAGCTGCAGCTGATAACTACACATGTCTGCTGCACTGCACAACCATCTCTTTATCATGAGTCTGCTACCCTTTCCTTCCTTTGATGCGTGGCGTGCATTATGAGGGGAAAGGCACTATCACCATGTTTTAAGAATTGAACAAGAGCCTGCTGCTCTAGATTTTGTAAATGTGTTAGCAGTAACTGGGCAAATGAAGCTAGGCCTTAGAGGTCATTATCAGTTTCAAGGCAACAGAAAACAATATGTAGGGGTGCCTGCCAGCCTCCAAGTGGGACCTGGGGATCCTCTGGAATTCCTGCTCACCTCCAGACTACCGAGATCAGTTGCCCTGGAGAAAAGGGATGCTTTGGAGGGGTGGATCCTATAGCTTTGTAGCCCACTGAGGTCCCTGTCCTCCCAGGCTCCATCCTAAAATTTCCAGGAGTTTCCCAACCTGGATATGGCAGCCTATTCCCCCATCCCCCACTGGGGGCTAAGGGGGACCTGGAAACCCTAAATGTAGAACAGATTCCAAGGATTAAAGTCAAGTCTGCCTCAAACCAGGCAGCAGGATGCAGCTCCTGTACCCTGAACAGTTATGTAGAATATGACATTACAGCAAGTCACTTTCTCACTCCTTATATGGAACAGTCATTGAGCTGCTTCAGTCTGAATCAGACCATTGGTCCATCAAGGTCAGTACTGTCTACTCAGAGTGGCAGTGGCTCTCCAGACTCTGCATGGCAAGCAGTTGCTCCACCACTGAGCCACATCCCCTCCATATCATTCCTCCTTTGGCATGCAAACCAGAGGCTCTACCACTCCACTGGGGCCCCTTCCGTTTACCATCTGCACCCGTACACCACCTCCACCTCTAGTGCACTCCGCTCTTTTCCATTCTCTGCAGCTCAGGCCTGTGAAGCAAACTCAGTGGACCACCCACAAGCAAGCAAGCATACTGCCTAGTTGGAAGTCTAGGGGTGTGCATTCGGCTTTCCGAAAAGCCGAAAACCCCCGAAAAAAACCATTTCGGTTTTTTTCGGGTTTTCGGGATACTGGAAAGGCTCTCATGAGACTCCCCGGTATCCCAAAAATAAAAAACCTGAAAAATCTGGCTTTTTGGCAAACTGAAAATGGCAGCTGCGGGGGGGGGGGGGGAGTTAACTTCAAAGGGAAGCCCATCACTTACTCTTCCATTTTTCGGCATTGTATACCCTCTTTCCTGCCTTTTGCTCGTGGTCCCAGGAGGGGGCCGGGGGGAGGGACCATGGATGGCCAATCACTGCAATGCATTTGCAAATGCATTGCATCAGGGCAGCTTGCCTTGCAAAGTTTCCAAGTACTGTGGAACTCCTAGGCACTAGGCAGCTTGCACTGGCAGCCAATAGGATTTTGGTATCCGCTCTCTGGCCAATCACAGAAGGTTGTTTTTGTTTGAAAAACTCTGTGTATGCCCAGAGAGCATAAAAGCAGACCTGCATCCCTGACTCCCTGCTGTTCCTGAACGGTTGGTGCTGCTGCTGGACTGGTCAGAGTTGAGAGAGTTTGGCTTGGAGAGTGTGGCTGGCTGCTGCCCCTGCTCTCTCACCACTGTTAAATAGGCTTTAAAAAAAGGTTGTAGGTTTATTTTCCAATAATATCTTGAAATAAATCTCAGTATAGGGCTTTAGTTTTGGTTTGACCTGAGTGAGTCCTGTTGGGTCAAACTTTGGGCACTGACTGGCATGGTGGCCCTGTTTCTGGGGGGCAGATTGCACAGGTTCTGCTGCTGCTAGCCTGGCAAACATGCCCCTCTCACCACCTCACTTACTTTCTTGGAGAGATTTTTCAGGAGACACTGTCTGCTGCCTGCCTGCCTTTTTTCCCATAGGAAACAATGGAGAATGGGGCAACCTCTTTGGATGCCCCTAGAATTGGATCCCCTGGTCCAATCTTTTCAAAACTTTGGGGATCCTTTGGGGAGAGGCTTGAGCAGTCACAGTCCAAATTTGGAGCCTCTACCTCAAACTCCCTTCTCCCCAGCTCCCTGGAAACTTTTCAGACTTTTTTGCCATTGATTACAATGGCCCCATAGGGTAAAATGGACCCGAATTTTTCGGGAATCCTGAAATTGTTCAGATATCTACCCTATCCTGGTATATATATTCGGGTTTTTTCGGGAATACCGAAAAATTCAGGTTTAATATACCTGAATCCGAAAAAAACCCGAATTTTTTTTTTGCACACCCCTAGGGAACCTGGCTGGGGTCTGCCTGCACATCCCAGTGCTCCCCAGCAGAGGCTGGATCTGCTGGCTGGGAAGTGCTATGACTCTCAGAGCCCAGCTCCTCTTGGCCAGAAAGGCAGCAGCTGTGGCCCATCCCTGGATCCTGGGTCCGCTTGGCCTGAAGGAGCTCCAACTGTGGTCTGGAGACAGGCTGTACCCTCCCATACACCCATCACAAAAGCCAGTTTGGGGGAAATCTCCATAGTCCCCTCCGGAGCTCTATCCACTGGAGCCCAAGGGTCACCCACCTCAGAGCTGTTCAGGCAGAATTCCGATGTCCTTTCAGGAGCCCAGGTCTACCCTCCTACAAGGTGGCAAGGCAGGGGTGAGGAGAAGGGGTGGATTTCCTGAATCACTTATTGGGCCAAATGTCTCGCCAGCCCCTAGCCAGCCAGAGAAAAGATTTTCCAATGTCCCCTCCAGAGCCCAGGTTTGTGCAGCCCTGAGCCAGCATGGAAGAGAAACTTTCCAGTCTCTTGTCTGGAGCCCAGGTCTACTTGCCCCTAAGCCAGTTGAGAAACATTTCAAAGTCATGTCTGGGAACACCTGTCTCTGCTCTGTCTGAAGGCAGATACTCTGTCAAAGCAGTCGCAAACATGCCACCAAGAGATTAGAGGAAGAGGAAGTATGAAACAAACTATTATGGCTTGCTATATTTGTAGATTGGAGAATAAGGATTTTACTGTTACAGTTTACAGCACTTTGATTTCAAAAAGACCAAACTAGACATGATAACAGGATGTCTCCATTTGCCTTCATGTTATCTAACTGTACAAGTCCTCTGTCTTCAGATTACCATTCTGGCGATAGACTCTGACTTGGATTTGGGACTCTTGTATCTTCCTGACATTTAGATTAACTGCCTAAACTGTATCTGTTTTACTGGCTTTGACCCCTCTGACTCATTCCATCATTCACATCTAGGTATATTGTCTGTACTTACACAACACTCATGATATATTGTCTACATCTTTCAAAGTAGATAGTGCATGGTTTTTGATGATAACTAAATTCTTGGCATCATAATGAGAGAACATATGAAACTGTAACATATGTAGTTTTGAGTGATACAATTAACACTCATTAAAAAGGGGGAAAGAGATAAAAGGGGTTCCTGGCTTGGGATCAATAAAGAGGTTTGGAGGATAAAAGGCAGGCAGCAGACCTCTTTCCAAGGAGTTGCTGTGGGATCTCAGATTCCTTTTGCTATCTCAGTTCAAACTGCTTTATGAAGTATCAAAGCATTTAAAAAATTGCACCAGTTCAAAGGAAAACAGCAGATTTATTTAACCCTTCCATACACTTTCTTTTCATTCAAATGTAATGCTGTTATCTTTATTGCAGGTCCACACATCACTATCAGATATATGATATATGTATCTGCATTAAAATGGAAATAAAGTGGTATGCTTTATACAGAAATTATACCAGTAGAGGGTGCTGGTAGAACCAGTTCTTGTAATAGTCAGCACCTGGATTTCTTCAGGCACTTTGTTTTCCTTCTTATGTCTTTAAGATGAAAGCTGGGAAGTGAGGAAAAATAGTCAAATACATTAATGTTGGACTGGCTATGGAAGCTCTGCAGACTCTGATTGGTCCCTGACCATGACAAAATGAACATTTTGGTAAAATTAGTATAGCCAACATAGTATTGGCCAGTACTATTGAACAGTTCTTCAAATATTAAGCTATCATTATCTTAACTTATCACTAACTTAACTTATCACTTATCTTATCACTATCTTAAGCTGTGTTCATAGTCTTATTTGAGGGAAATAGTCTTGAAAAGTCAATAACTATTATTTTTTATCAGATATATGTATCTATTGTTATGGCCTCTGGCTGAATGAATCTATCTAGATTGCTGCTTCTGAACATTGGATTGGTATGCCTGTAACCAGGGGTCATTTCGTAGAAAAAGAGGTGCAGGATCTCATTAGCATAACTCATTTGCATAACTCATTTGCATATGCCACACCCCCTAACATACCGGAGGTGTGATAGAAGGCAACACAGGTGAGTGAAACTGACCTGCTCTTCCTCCATTCCCTTCCCCATCCAATACTTTGTGCAATAAAAATTAGCGTAAAGAACACACCCTCATTCTCTTCCTGCTTGAGATACCCAGGACATGTGCACCACCCATCCCTTCCCCTTCCCCTCCCCACAACAAGACACCCTGTGAGGTAGGTGGTGCTGAGAGAGGTCTTTTGAGAACTGCTCATGAGAGAACAGCTCTGAGAGAACTTGTGACTGGCCCAAGGTCACACCAGCAGCTGCATGTGGAGGAGTGGGGAATCAAACCCAGTTCTCCCAGATTAGAGTCCAACTCCTGACCACTACACCAAACTGATAAGGTGGAAGCTGCTGAAGGGTTGGTGAAATTTCTCCAGTACTTATGTGCCATGTGCCCAGATAAAAAATGGTATACTTAGAAAATTTATATGCCACCCTGAGCAAGTCTCTGGAAAAGCAGCACACAGTCATAAAAGGAACAATGATAAAATTATCAATATTAAAACAAAACATTAAAAACAATAAAGACCCTAGCAGGGCTTTCCCTGGGGCGCTGTGCCTCTGCACTGCTCTGGGAAGCCGAGGAGGGGGTGGGGCTTGGTCATGTGCCCGCCCCCTGGGCTCCTCACTCCCGGAGCTGCGCTCCTGTGTGCTCCCGCTCCAACAGACCCCTGCCTGTAACATACCAGACTTTACTGAGGAAAAGTGAGGTGTACTTTATTTGAAGCTATGAGGCTTCTTTTTCTCATAACCACTGTTCAGAATCTTTTTTTTTTTTTTTTTGCTAAAAAGGGGTTTTGTTCAGTCTGTGTGACAGAATATCTGCTTTATAAATTCTTGCCTGAGACTTAAAAACTCATGCCTTAGAACTTGTCTGAGACTTTAAAAATAAAAGCAACCCTTTCTTAATACATACACAGTAGAAACACATGTTTAACACTCTTGATTCCCAGGAGGGCTATAAATATAACGCTTGACCTTTTAAAGAATCCAAGTTATGTGTGGTTATTGCTGTTAGTATCCCTCGATGTTTCTTTTGAATGTACCACCCTAGACTAATAAATTCTGAATTACTATTTTTAAATAAATAATATGGATGTGTAGCGAAATATACACAACCTCCTCCCTTTCAGAACATTGCTTCAATTAGTGACCCAAAAGCATGTTTTCCTGGAACAGTCTTTAATAGAGGTGAAACAGAAGTTCCTTTTTCAGCTGGAAATGGAGGCTTGGGTGTGTGTGAAAGACTTTACAGAACCCTCCCCTTTATCATTTTGCCCTTTTTTCATGACCTGTTCATGTTCCTAAGCAGCTGTACTTCCTGCAGTTATGTGCCATTTCCCCTCTCTCCCCATGAACCTCCAGAATGAAGGCAGGAAGTATTACCCTCACTCTGGTTTAGATTCAGGTGTTATCAAGCAATCACATCTTGTTGGCTAGGTGAAGCTAGCTCAGAGTGAGGGCAATGAACTGTCACTCTGATGCTGAGTGAGGAGGGAAAAGGTAATAGAGAGCATGACTGCTACCATCTGTAAATCAGGTAACTTCCTGTCCTCCCCCCCCCCAAAATCAGCAAAGGTGGGAGCATATATCACTGCCTGAACACAGAATTGTACAGGTTGCGGCCACTGTGGCTTGGCCACAGTTTTTAACGGAACTCTTTTATATATAACAGTTTCTAAAACCTATTTGAAAAGGCCGCAGTGGCTCGGTAATTAAGATGCTGAACTGCAGACTGAAAGATCAGTAGTTTGGCAGTTTGAGACCCGAATGCTGCGTGATGGAGTGAGTTCCTGTCTCTGGTCCCAACTCCTGCCAACCTAGCAGTTTGAAAGCAAGAAATTGCAAGTAGATAAATAGGTACCACTTTGGTGGGAAGGTAACAGTGTTCCGTACACCTTGGTGTCTAATTATGCCGGCCACATGGCTACAGAGATGTCTTTGGACAGTGCTGGCTCTTCGGTTTGGAAATGGAGATGAGCACCACCCCCTAGAGTTGGATTCGACTGGCTTTCGAGCACGGGAAAACTAGAAAGTCTCCCAAATGCACTCGCTACCTAAAGGTCTACAGACTATGAGAAAGTTGCCACCATTTATACTAGCTCTTGTTTTGTGCGTTGAACAGCAGCTGGACATTCAGAAAGCTGATAGGTATCCTGACCAGTTCTTTCTTGCCTATGAAAACAGTTGCCAATCCTTAATTTTTTTTTTAAACAATGACACTTACTTTTGTTGGGGTGCTGTACAGTGTTAGCTAAAATCTGCTAGCTGAAGCAAGGGTTGGTCATGGTGAATGAAAGGGAAAAGTGGGCTTCAGCCACTGGTGCTACCCCATAGGTGGGACACCATAACAGGACAAGACAAATCAGTCTATTACACTGAAATCTCTCCATTCCTCCACAGAGCTCAGGGTGGTATACCTGGGTCTCTAGACTGCAGCCTACACAGGGCAGAATGTTTGCCAAAATTTCAAATGGCTGCTGTTCTGCTAATGATACAAGCTGGTTTCCTTTTGGGATGCTTTTGGTAAAAAGTTACTAGCCCCAATTTCTCTTTATAAATGCATTAGATCCATTTGCACCCTTTCTTTTCTTCCTTCTTATCCACATCGTCCACATTTCATAACTAGAAATATCTCTTTTTCATCCAAACAGGCATCGTTCTGTTGATGCTTTAATGCAGACCAAAAAAAATGCAGTATTTTTAATAGCACTTTTCCCATGGCAAGCAGTCTTTTAAAAACAACTGCTCATAAATAAATCCCTCCTTCCAACCATGTTAAGAGACCTTTGGGAGTCAGTGAACTGTCTAGCTATGTAACTCTAAATACTGCTCTATACACAGTGTCTGATATGAACATCCATGGAGACGGGAATAAATTTATTGAGAACTTTTACAGAAATTTCAGCACACAGCTTTCCAGTACTACTAGAAATACTTGGCCTAAATTCAAGTATGCAGGAACTTGGCGGTTCGGTTATCCAAAACTCTGGATCATTTTCAAATTTATCTGATTAGTCTTGGCTGGTCATCAGTCAGGAAAATGTGTTCATTAGTGAAAAGAATGCAAGAGGTAGATCACAGATTTGGAAAGTGCAAGGTGATACCGTGTGGGAGTAAAGGCTATCTTGTTAGTATGATCAGAGAAAACAAACACTTTTACTTAGTTCAACAATTTGAAAATTCAGCATTATTGATTTGAACTAAAGGATCCTGTCACTCCTTGCAAATTCTGCTTATTCTGCCTTTTACAATTGCTTACTTTGGAACAACTGCCTTATCAAATTCAGTGAGTTAGATCCAACAAACTTTAAGCAAAAGGTACTTGCAGCAGTGGTTTCTTTGCACACCTTCTTCTTTCTCCAGCAATCCCGTGACCATCAAAAGGTTGCTACAGGTAGAGAATCCTCCAGGACCAAAAGCTATGGGGCACAGGGGGCTGCAATGAAGAGGGGGAATTTTGCTAAAGTGTCCTTCCTCCTGGAATCACAACTGATCCCCAGGCTCTAGAGCTCAGTTCTGGTATGTACTGGAGTCAGGAGGCTGGTGATAGTGAAATCAGCATAGTGGTTTATTGCGGGTCAAGATGGAACATGGGGACAAAGGGATGGGGAGCCACTTATATTACAGGTAACCACACCTTGACCGACCCCTCCAAGGGGTATTGGTCCAACAGGGATTATTCTCCTGCCAGGGCTATCATAGGTCCGTTCGAATATCATCAGCCTCTGATAGGGGGGACTGGCAGGATCCCTAGGTCCATTGTTCTATGGGGAAGGAAGCTCTGTTGTTATCATATCCCATTACTGGCAACATGCCCAGACATGTTCCCTGGCTGCAGACAAAGAATCAAGCACCGGACATAACACCCCTCCCCCCATGGTCCAGTTCCCCCCTGCAAACATAGTCCTTCAAGTACCCCAGCCAACGATGCTCTCATTCTGAGTGCCGGGGGGTTGCCGGCCACGGGGTGCTGCTCTCCTCAGGAAGTGGGGTTGCTGGTTGCTGCTCAGGGCCGTTCGCGGGAACATCCGGCGACGGCTCTGGCATTGATGGCTCACTGGGACTGTCCGGGGGTCATGGATCAGCAGGTTCCACGTAGGGGTCGTAGTCCGGAAGTGGGTTCAGGTCCGGGTTTGCAGGAGCTGGTGACTCGGGGACATAGGGTGCATTGCTTGGAAGGCGCCGCTGGAGCTGGTCTTTGTGGCGCCGCTATACCACTCCTTCGTCCATGAGGACCTCGTAGGAGAGTGGGCCCATCGGGCGGATGATCCTTGAGGGGACCCATGCCAGATCTCTGGCAAAACTCCGGGCGTAGACTGGGTCCTCAGGAAAGAACCCTCGGGGCACTGGCCATGACATTATACCCACTGAAGTCCTTCCCTTCCCCAAACCTTGCCCTCCCTAGACTCTGCCCCTCAAATCTTCAGGAATTTCCCAACCCAGAGTTGGCAACCTACCTTTCTCCCTTTTCCTTAGCAGAGCTTCTGCTGGAAGGAGAGGGTGGAGGAAGACTATTCCTTTCGATTTCTCCGCTTCAGTCTGAATGGCTGTTTTTCTACGGGGGTCCCCTAATCCCCGGCAATGCCTTTTTGCAGGACACAGAGGCATACTGGGGGAAGGAGAAAGCACGGAACAGCGGCTTCTGCATTCACAGTTCATGGGCTCTAATCCAATAACACAAGCCTGTTTAAAATTCAGGATAAAATTCAACTGCTTCATTACTAATTTTATTTATTTTTATTTATGCCTGCTCTTCTCACATTGTAGGCTCAGGCAGGGCTTTTATTTGTAGAAAAAGCCCAGCAGGAATTCATTAGCATAATAGGCCACACCCAACAGCAGAAACTTATTAGCATATTAGGCCACACCCTTGACAGCGTAACTCCCTCCCAGGATCGGCTTCCCCAGGTGCCCTGCAGCTTGTGGGGTACATGAGGAACCCAAGGGAAGGAAGGCAGTTTCTGGATTGGCTTCCCCAGGTGCCCCACAGCTTGCAAGGTGCCTGGAGAACAGGGGGGGGGGGAAGAGGCTGTAGGTGTGGCCAACTCAGAAGCCAGCCGGAACTCTGTTCCTGTGCGTTCCTGCCCCAAAATAGCCCTGGGCTCAGGGCGGGTAACAACATATACGTATCTGCAATTAATGCAGATTTACAATATTAAAACATGTTACAATAATCAGTTTAAAATCCACAAAATCATCATCCTTATTTCATTAAAACATCAGCATTAAAACAACAGTGCACCTCAACAGCAGACAATGTGGTCCCAGTCTGGCTTCCAGGCTTCCAATTTGTTATTTCCATATTCCTCCTTGTGTCTCAATGCCTCTGAAGGACAATCTTAATAACTTTTGTTAACATGTTGAAAAAGAAAGGAGGAAGTAAAATTCTCTGAATATATAAAAATAATAAATATAAACGAGGGCATTCACATTTTGCCTCTAATTTGAGTTCTCTATGAAAGATACTCAGGTTCTCGGTTCAAAATGAACTGCGCTAGTAAATAAAATAAAAGGCATTTTTTTAAGATTTAAAAAGTTAGCGTATATAAAAGAATTAAACTTATTCTGTTAGTGTGTGTCTCTAAAATTAGGAAAAGATTGCATGTTGCTGTATATTAGTCCAAAGCATCCCCCATCCCAGGCATATAATAACTTTTATCAAGACCAACCAAAATAGTACAAAGCAGCGGGCAAGCTTCCAAGTTTTCCTGAAATCTTTATCAGCCTGGGGGAGGGGTGGGGAGATTTCTCAGACAATGATTTTTAGTTTTTGTCTTGCAAGCACCCTGTGCAAGATGCTGAGCAGGCATAAATAGAGATTTAACATGATATTGGTGTCAGGTTGTTCCCTTACCTTCCAGGAAGAAAAATCAATCAGACAAACAAATGCATAAATAACTCGAGAAATTTAAAAAAGACTATCTGGCTTGATGAAGATTTCTGGAGAATTCGAAAGCCTGCACATTGTTTTGCACTATTTTGGTTGGTGCTAATAAAAGCTGTTACACAGCTTTTGGTTTTGGGGTTTTAGAAAGCAAGGCATGTGTTTTTTATAAGCAAGGCACAGCAGACACTTCATAGCTAAATATTTGCTCATAGATGACAGTCTCTGCACAAGGGGTGGCTTCTCTTTGCTGGCATAAAGGCGATTTATGAAGCTGTTCCTCCTGCTTATAAGCAAGAGGGGCTGGTATCTCTCTTCCCAGCCCCATTCTCTCTGCCAAAGGAGCTGGAGGAGAAAATATTTCTGTCTTGGCTGGCAGAATATCTTATACATTAAGATATTGTTATAGGTAGGGTTACCACATCCACATCTGTTAATCTTAGATGCTGAGCAACAGTTGGCCAGGATACCCATCTGTTCACTGGTCCTCATGCCCACTTGATGCCCCTGATGTTACTGTTTTATTGGTCCTATGTTTGTGTGGCTCACAGCAGCCTGACACATGAATTAGCAGATAAAAGCTTTTCCCAGCAATGAAGAGGAGTAAAAAGTTCTAACTTCTAATTTTTTGGGGGTGTTTCCGGCTGCTGTTGGTTGAAGTTTGCAGTATCTTCAATTTTAATCTAATGAACATCATTTTGCATTGACACTGAATTTAATCTGAATTCACCCAGTTTGCAGAGATCCATCTGGTGTTCTTCACGATATGGTTTGCATTTCACCATCCTGAAAAATTTGGAGTCATCTGTAAACACTTCACTGCCCCTCCCCCCGATAGTTTATAAATAGCACTGGTCCCAAAACAGATCCCCAGATGGGAACACCCTGTTTATTCCACCCTTCCTGTGAGAACTATCCATTTATTTCTGCTCTGTGCCACTTATTTTTAAGCAGTGACCAATCATTAACTACCAAGTTTATTTAGGACCCACTGTGAGGAACTTTACTGAAAGCTTTTGGTTCAGCTCTGTCTACATTTTTGTTGATATAGTTGCAGAACCCTACAAGTTTGGTAAGGCATGAGTTCCCTTTCAAAAAGCCATCTTAATTTGTTTGCAGCCAGACATTCTTTGGCACAACAATTTAAATTTAATAAAGCTTTCTACTAATTTAGTAGGGACACAAGTTCTACTCAGGTGTAATTTTTAGATCCCCCTGGATCCTTTTTATGTAATCTATCTTTCAGTCTTTTGGTAACTAGGATGGTTTTAATTATGTTGTGTATTTTTGTTTTAAAAAACCACCTACTTACTATGTTTTCCCCTTTATCCGCAACACATAAATACAGAAAGGGACATCTGGCAACCTCAAGACCCGAACTTCCAACTAACTGCATAGCTAATCTGCCAGCTGTGGATTTGTGCCATATTTGTGCCTTATAAGCAGCCTCTTCACTGAGTGTGATTAGACCTAGCAACTAATTGTCATTTTGTTTGCTTTTCATTTGGTTTATTTGGTGCCCACGTTACAGTATGTTTGCAGGTTATTTCTCTCACATTTGCAACCTTCATTTAGTCAGCTGGTTTGTTTGAAACTTGGCTGTAGTCTGTTTGCAAAACCTGATAGCAGAAACTCAGATGTCCTCATATACCCAGCCAAGAAACATGGTAGTACACAGGGCTTTTTTTTCAAGGGGGGGGGGGGGAGAGTTCCAGAACTCTCAAGAGGAAAATGCCGTTTTCAATCTGTATACTGAAAACTCATGGACTTTTAAACATTTTAAAAAGCATTTTGTCAAAGAGGTTCCGGGACTCTGTTCTGGCGCGTTCCCCCAGGAAAAAAGCCCTGGTAGTATTGAAAGTTCCACTAGAATATAATACTTGGTTTACCAGATGAATGAAATTACAAGATCACATCTAAGACATTATTCCCACACTCTTCCTTTGCCAGTGTTATATATATTAACTTCTGGTGTGAAACATCTATATTGATAGGAGGTATCTATTACCTGACCAAATCAGTTTCCCATCAAATGATACTGTAGGCATAAGGAAAATGCATTTGCAGGGGTGAAGGGTGTGTGTTCTTATTTATTCCTCTGCCTTATTTATGCCTTTGTTGCTTCCCCTCAACAGGATAGGAAATGATTCCTCCCCTAGAAAACTGTTAAGTGCAACCTTTCTATTTTCAGATTATGACTTAGAGTTGCCAAGAAATGAGTTGAGGGATTCCTATTATTTCTTCTGTTTAAGAAGAAGAAGAAGAGATTGGATTTATACCCCGCCCTCCACTCACTTGGAGTCTCAGAGTGGCTTACAAACTCCTTTCCCTTCCCCTCCCCACAACAGACACCCTGTGAGGTAGGTGGGGCTGAGAGAACTCTTTCCCAAGCTGTCCTTGAGAGAACAGCTGGTACAGAGCTATGGCTTGCCCAAGGTCATCCAGCCAGGTGCAAGTGGAGGAGTGGGGAATCAAACCCGGTTCTCCCAGATTAGAGTCCGTGCACTTAACCATTACACCAAACTTAAGGTTTCTTCTATAATAGATAATGCTTTTTTCTGAGGAATGTTGGTGTAGAGCCACACAACATCTAGTGTAACCAAAAGGATTTCCCTGTTCATATTAGATATAGTCTCCAGTAGTGTCTCTAATATATGATGGTATTAAGGACCAAACGGTCTGAGAAAAAAGCCAACATATTTGAATAAAGGGTCCAAGATAGAGTTGCAACCAGAGATAATGGGTCTACCTGGAGAAGAAAAAATATTTTTAATGTATTTTTTGTAGAATGTAAAATACTGGGGTTCTGGGGTTAGCATTATCAAAAAAATCTCTTTCCTTAGGTATAATGTATCCCATAATAAGACATTCCTCCAATATAGTTCTTGATGGGCCTGGATTGGTTTTATATGAGGTATAATATAATGAATTATTAAATTGTGTTATAACTTCCAATTCATAATCTGACCTATTTTGAATAACAGTAGCACCACCCTTATCTGCTTCTTTAATTATAATATTAGAGTTGCTAGATAGTTTATTTAATGCCAACCTCTTTTGGTTATTCAAATTTATCTGTCTAGATTTTATATTGCATCCCAGTTTTACGAAATCACTCATTACTCTTCCCTCAAATGCTTGTATAGCAGGTGGAATGGGCCAAGGAGATATAAAATATGATATGAAGAGGCATACCTGGTGGGCCATCTTGTTGTTAGGATTGCCAACCTCCAGGTGGCACCGGGAGATTTCCTGCTATTACAATTGATCTCCAGACAACCAAGATCAGTTCCCTGGAAGAAAATGGCAGCTTTGTAGGGTAGACTTTATGGCACTGAATCCTGCTGAGGTCCCTCTCCTCCCTAAACCGCACCCTCCCCAGGCTCCACCCCCAAAATTTCCAGGTATTTCCCAGCCCAGAGCCGGCAACCCGACTTGTTGTACACTGTCCTTGAAAAAAGATCTTAGTTACCATGTTTCTAAAAAGTCTGAAAAGGTACATCCAGGAGGTCATTTGGTCATAACATGGAGTCAGAACATAAGATAAGCTTTTATTAAGGACCCATAGTTCTTGTTCTGTAAGGGTCTGGTCAGATAAGTTGTAAACGAACATCTCTACCTCAACTTTGTTTGGTATTGTGTCTTCTCTTGATGTGTTTTTTTTTCCTTTTGGTTGATAGTATACTCTGTATGTCTTGGCGTTGTGCATCTTCATATAAAAAAGATGTTGGAGAGGTGGATTTATTGGAACTATTGTCCTCATCTCCAGTAGTACTGTTGTCCTCTATGGCACTGAGACTGTATTGTCCAGGCTCCTTATTTATTCTCAGACCTCTTGGAGACACTTTGTTCAACAGTATTCTAAGAGAGTAGACACATGTAGATCAGTTTTAATCTTCTTTTAATAGAGAAAGACTAGGTCATCCCAAGATAAAGAGGTTTCCGTAGGACTGGATCCAAAAATAGATGGCTTTTGTAGAAGCTTATCAATATGTTCTTGAGGGAAACTCAAAATATTGTCCCTTTCCATGTGGACAAAAAGGCCCAAGCGGAAATCCCATTGGTAACAAGGAGAAAATAAAAGAGCTGCACCAGTCATTGAGAGATAAAAATATATTTTATTACTCAGTTCAAATCCCCTGAATTCCCTACACATTTCACCAACAGTCTTCATCAGGGAAATCTGTTAGACTTGGAGTGATTCCTCAAAAAGAGTAGAAGAAGAGAAGAAAAAGAAGAAGAAGAAATTGGATTTATACCCCGCCCTTCACTACCCAAAGGAGTCTCAGAGTGGCTTACAAACTCCTTTCCCTTCCTCTCTTCACAACAGACACCCTGTGCAGTAGGTGGGGTTGAGAGAGCTCTGAGACAACTGTCCTTGAGAGAACAGCTGGTACAGAGCTATGGCTTGCCCAAGGTCATCCAGCAGGTGCAAGTGGTTCATACCCGGTTCTCCCAGATTAGAGTTCGCACGCTTAACCACTACACCAAGTAGCCAGCCTAGAGTTGCTAACAACCTGGAGGGGAATGAAATGCCTTGCTCCTTTAACAGAAGCTTAACATATGAAAACAGGCAGTTAAAGCTTTTCATGGTACAGAAGTAAATATCATTTGCTAAATGAAATCCCATTAAACCTCTGTTAAAGAGTCAGGACTGTCGTGATGTCCGTTATGTGCTATACCACACTGCGCCAACGTTAAGAGACCCAAGTCCTCCAGACCCCTCTGCACATTAAACTGCACCACACCAGCGGTAGTGTATTTACAGTTTATTTACAGTGCAATTATTAATCCAAGAGACAAAGTGCTTCGCCAGGACTTCATACAACAAGAAGAGAGTAAATACTACTGTACATGATTACATTTATACAAACAGTAACCAATCAGGTTAGTGCTGAGTCATGTAGATCTCATCCATCACTGTCACACAGAGAGAACAAGTCTGAACCAGTCTGTACAAGTTCTACTGCCTCTGTCTCAGTTACATGACTCCTGCTGGCTGTCATCTAGATCCTGCAGATTTGCCAGCTCAGTGCATAAAGACTAAGAGTCTCAAATACCAACAAGGACATCCCCCCCAAAGGTGGTTGGCAACTGTCTTCTGATCTGAAATGACCTTCTGTTGCTACATATTACCATTAGCTTGAGAAAAAAAAATATGTTTTGTTTGCCTTGTAAGGTGCCCTGTTTGGCAGATTTGCACTTCAGCATGTATTGCATATGTAAATATCAGTGGCTGCCCACTGCACTCTAGGTTTGGTGCTGTAGAGCACAAGGCAGAGACACAGGTTTGAATCCTAAAACTCTGCTCAGCTAGGTGCAGAGCCCTCCTCCAGGCAAAGGTTTCACACTTACCTAGCTAAGAAATTATGGAGGACGAGTTCCCTTTGTGAATGTTTTTATGGTAGCCCAGTAGAAACTTTCTAGGAGACTTTGTTCCCTTGAAGCTACTATTTCGGGGTGAGCTGCTTCTTTGCAGCCCTTCTAGTTCCTGGAAAAAGGTGACATACGAAACTAAGGCTATATCTAGACTCTTCGTTGGAATTGAACTTTTGCACTTCATGTTATTTTGAGAGCTTCATGCAGGGACTATTGTAGTATATTGCACTTGTTATAAAGTCATTGGAATTGAAACCAAGTTGTATCCCATTGCTTTGTTACTATTACTGTACTGACGCCTTGTTTGCACAGTTTGTTCTATTTAGTAAAAGAATGTCAGTGTTCCTTAATGGTTATAGCTAATCTCAGGGGATGGTTTCCAAGTAAATCTCTATTTAAGGACCCAACAGAACTTGATGAAATCCCCTCCTCTCAAATGAGGGACAGGTGTGTCTGTGGAAAGTTTTGAGATATTAGATCTGCTCTCCTACGGGACTGCCACTTTACCTCTACCTATGCTCTGCTTGTAAATGGGGAGAGTATCACACAATCATCACCATGTTAGAGAAGAGGAGCTCAGGCTGAGAAGGCTACTCTTGGAGTTCATGGCTTACATGAGAGTTCATGGCTTACATGAGAGTTCTCTGTAGGCAGCTCACTCTTTTAATCACTAGCCAAAGGCACAGGAGCCTTAATAGTTGCCATCATGGCATCTCTAGCAGGAAGTGTTCCTGAACAATGCAAGTATTTCTCCCTGAGGCAATGACATTCAAAAACAGGAACCCCAGTGTATGGATTGCAGTTTCCTACTCTGGTTTCATATTCCCTCTTGAGCAAATGGATGGAGCATGGTCTGCAGATTTACATGTTCTGCAGTCCCTTGCATTTGCAAACTGCAGAGACAGAGTTCACAATGACTACAGCTACCCCCCCACCCCCAAATAAGGAACTGTTGGGTATGTTGTGATAAAAAGATGCAGGATCTCTTGATTAACACTCAGGGAGCTCCACAATGTCAGAGAAAACATTCTGTCTCTGGGAACAGAGCCATAACAACTCCTCAGAGGAGGTGAATTTCCTTTATGGAAAAAATTAGACAGGCTAGAGAAAATCATTTGCCCACCTGCCTCTGCCAGGAGGGGGCAAAACAGATGGCTATTCAGATAGCCTGAGTTGGGACATAAAATATTTAGAACATGCAACTTAATGTGATCGGAGAAAAAGTGTACATGGGGATCCATTCTCAAATTCACTATAGGGCAAAGTGAAATGCTCCTGCTTGGGACTGGAAGGGTTAAAAGATCTAAACAACCTGTCAGAAGCACTCAAGCCAAGGTCCAGGGCAGGGGTGGCCAACCTGTGGCTCGGGAGCCACATGCGGCTCTTTCACACATATTGTGCGGCTCCTGGCAGGGCGGCTGGGGAAGCAAAGGGGAGGCATGCTTTTCCTTCCTTCCTTCCTTCCTTCCTTCCTTCCTTCCTTCCTTCCTTCCTTCCTTCCTTCCTTCCTTCCTTCCTTCCTTCCCTCCTCCCTCCCATCTATTTGCTTTCCTAGTTTCTCTCTCTCTCTTTCTTTCCACTTCTTTAATTCTTTCTTTCCATCTCTCTCTCTCTCTCTCTCTCTCTCTCTCTCAATATCATTAGCAAACAAGTAATATCATTATCAATCACCGGTTTTCCTCGTTTGTTTTTATTTTTGGCAGTCCCATTTAATGTTAATAAAAAGCAAATTTGCATATTTTTAAAAATAAAAACGTGTGTGTGATATTTGTTTCTGTCTTGCGGCTCTCAGACATCTGACGTTTATTCTATGTGGGTCTTACGTTAAGCAAGGTTGGCCACCCCTGGTCCAGGGAATAGGAAAGCAACTGAGTGAAATCTGTCTTGAATAGTTTCTGTTTTTCAAAGTTCCAACAGGCTTGCATGCGTTCCAGAAAAGAGAATGCCAAGGTAACTCCAGAGACTGTACAACTTAGTTAGGCTCATATGTTTTATTTTATTAATTTTGTAAAACACTTTAGTGTTACGCTATAGCTTTCCAGTGTCCTTATGTTTGAGTGGCTTGAGATTTTTTGGGTGTGTGTATGTGTAAATATAGACCTTTTCCTTTTAAAGATCTCACACTGGGGTCAAAGAATCTCACCCAGGGTGCCTGATTTCTCATTCTACGCACAAACCAAAAACTCCTGACTTGGCTACAGACAGTAAGATGGCAAGGGAGGAGAGCAAGTGTATGAAGCAGCATACAGAAACAAATATGCCTCAAGCCACAGGTAGAGAAAATGTGGTTGCACTTACCTGTAACTGTTGTTCACTGAGTATCTTTTGTGCAGGCACACACTGGGGATTGCATGTGTGTAGGCCAGCTGCAGAGAAAGAACTTTCTAGCTCTGAGGAACTGGAAGGGTGCCCTTCCCCTCAGGTGCATGGCCTGGCTTTTTCCCACCAAAAAAAAGTGTGCCTGCGGGACAGGCACCATTTCCCTCAGTTTCTCATGAGCCACCAGATGCACCAGCCAAGGTGAGATGAAAAAAAGAGGCCAGGCTCACAGCAGGGCAAGAGGGAGGGAATCTGTGCCTGCATGGAAGATTACTCAGTGAATTACAGTTACAGATAAGTGCAACCCTGTTTTTATTTTCAATCTTCCATGCAGTCCTACATTGGGAGAATAGCAAGAAGTTACCTGGAGGTGGGGGTGAGCTCACTAATTAAAAAGAGAGTGCAAGACTGCACGTCCCACGGTGGCATCTCTCCTCACATTGATGTCTTACAGCATAATGACAGATGAATATCTCCAAGGAGAATCAGGTGGCTGCCTTGCAGATGTCTTGAAGGGGACTCCACAAAGAAAAGCTGCTGATGAGGCCTGAGAATGGGTTGAGTGCACTTGAATTGACAGTGGACATGAAACACCAGCAAGCAGATATCAGAGGTCAATTGTCTTAACAATCAAATGGATAATGTTTGTGATGAGGCTGATCTACCCCTCTGGGGGCCCAAATGACATACAAAAAGATTTACATCTAAAAAAAAGGATAATATCTGTGTAAATAGTACAATAAAGCTCTATGTACATCTAATGTGTGTAGTGCTCTCTCTGCATCTGTAGATGGATTCGGGAAGAATATGCGGATGTTGAGGATCTGGGCCAAATGCAACTCTAAGGCTCCTTTGGGTAGAAATTCAATAGTGGGCCATAGAACAACCCTGTCTGAAAACCATTGGACGAAAGGCCTATTAGCCCAGAGAACTGCCAGCTCACCAGTCCTCTTGGCAGAAATTATTACCACCAGGAAACAAATCTTCAATAAAAGTGCAACTGGGCAGGAAAGTAAGGGTTCGAAAGGGGGCAATGTGAGCTGGGCCAGAACTAGTTACAAGCTCCACTATGGGGCTATGGCAGTGTGCTATGGGAAGAGGTTGGCTAGACCCTTTAGAGAGTAAGTTTGGTGTAGTGGTTAAGTGCACGGACTCTAATCTGGGAGAACCGGGTTTGATTCCCCACCCCTCCACTTGCACCTGGCTGGATGACCTTGGGCAAGCCATAGCTCTGTACCAGCTGTTCCCTCAAGGACAGCTTGGGAAAGAGCTCTCTCAGCCCCACCTACCTCACAGGGTGTCTGTTGTGGGGAAGGGAAGGGAAAGGAGTTTGTAAGCCACTCTGAGACTCCCTTGGGGAGTGGAGGGCGGGGTATAAATCCAATCTCTTCTTCTTCTAGAAATTGTTTAGACAAATGGTGGGAAAAAAAACTGAATGGCCCTGAACCTGCTTGTGATTTGCCAACTAAGTGAACCTTCACTGAGGGTAGGGCTAGCCCAGACCTGCCCAAAAAGTGTAGATAATCCAGAATTAGGAGTAAAGGACAACTGAATGGTAACTGTCCCCTTCTTGAGCTCCATGCCACAACCTTCCACCATTCCTCTTAGTAAGACTTGTGGGTAGAGAGTTTTGGGGCATTGAGCAACACCATAAGAGTACTCTCAGACAAGCTCAAGGAGGATTCAGGAGACATGCAGCTAAACAGCGCCAAGGAATATTGTGCTGTAGAATACACTCTCTGTGAAGAAGGTTGGAGTCTAGGGGCAGGGCAACGAATCTGCCTCATGAGGAATCCATTGGCAGAGAAAACCATGTCTGACAAGGCCAAAAGGTGCTATTAGTATGCAATGTGTGTGCTGTGCCCTCACTTTAGTAAGAGGAGGGTAAAGGGGAAGCATAGAACAAAGCATCCACCCATGGGATCTGAAAAGCATCTCCAATTGAATTGGGAGGTCATGGAACATGTGGAACAATCTGTGGCGTGTTTGCCTCCATTGATCTGTTGTTTTGAGAGGTTCACAGCTTCTGCATGTAGGATCATAGCTAAAGACTTCTTATCTTCAGACAGAACATTAAGACAGGTCTAATTCAAGAAGAAATTAGATAAACATATGGAGCAGAGGTCCATCAGTGGCTATTAGCAACAAAATATAGATAGGAACTCTCAAGCTGGGGCAAGTGATGCTCTGTATTCTTGGTGTTTGGGGGGGGGCAACAGTGGGAGGGCTTCTAGTGTCCTGGCCCCACTGCTGGACCTTCTGAGGGCACCTGGTGTTTTTGGCTACTGTGTGACAGAGTGTTGGACTGGATGGACCACTGGCCTGATCCAACATTGGCTTTTCTTATGTTCTTATGTCCTTATAAGCTGCAATGTGATCCCAGAAAAATTGTCCTGGTAGTTGACAATGTGCAGGTTGAGAGCAGCAAAGGAATAAAAGCAATGGCTAATAGTGTCAAGCTTCTGATCCTCCTTTTCTGTAGGGGCTGAATGAGGTCCTTTCTGAATCTTGGTTTGAGCCTCCTCAGCCACCAAGGAAGAAAGTGCAGGGTGGCTAAACAAGAACCTTACCTTATACGTGTTTTCTATTTTGCATGGTATAGGAGGAATGGATGAAGACTGATCCCAGACTACCATTGCCAGGTCTAAAAAGTCCTCCAACATAGGGAAGGCAACTGAGGCAGAAGCATCTGAGTAGATGGGATTCAAGATCTTACTCTTGGACTTGAGATTAGATCTCACATCCATATTGAGGGATTTGGCCATTTGAAGCATTTGCTCCAAGTAGAGGCACAAATCCTTATTAGGTTAAATTGGACGATGTTGCCCTGCAAGGCGCTTATGTGCTCTTATAGACATAAAGTCTATAAGTGTTAACAATAGACTGTGTTGCTGAATGTGTAAAAGGGACTGAGATGCAATATGACCAGATCGCGATGCCAGCTGTACACACACGCCAGCTGACGCCTGAGATGATGTGCCAGTGGTTCCCAAGGTTGCCAGCTCCCAGAGACTTTCCTTAACACAGATACACAGAAACAGCCATTCACCATTGTGGTTTGAACATGTGTTTTCAGACGCCATTAGCGATGTTCTTCTTCCTCGCACAGGAAGCGATGTTCTTCATTCTCATCTTCATGGGACACAAACCAGGACACCCTGAGAACAGGACTGACGGGGGTGGGGATGGGGGTGGGGAGAAAGGAAAGGGCCCACCTCTGGCCAGCAGGGAGCCTACAGAGGTGGAAAAGACAAGCAAATGGGTTAATAGGAAAAAGGGAGAAAGATGGTGGAGGAAGGGGAGGGAGATAAACGGGAGAAGGAAAATGCTGAAGCCAGGGAGGAGAGAAGCTGGCTGCTGCTAAAAATGTGAAACAGAGTGAAGAGGGCACTGAAGGCAGTTACAGTCAGGGAAGCTGACAAGGTGGTGATGTAACCACCTGGCTCCCATTCTGAGGCTTCAGACAACCCCTCTCCTTGCCATCTCCCCTCTCTCCTACAGGATGGTGGAGGGAGAACTCACTTGGGAGGGCCATGCCCAGCATGACACATGGAACCGGTGGATAAGGGACTGGCCATGGGAGTGTCTGAGTCAGCTGGACTGGAACCAGAGCAATATGAGGCCTCTTCAGAACCACAGGGTGGGTCATCCAGCTCCTAAAGATGCAGGGAAGGAGTGTGGGAAAAAGCTAAGGCGGACATATCCTCTTCTCCCTTGACTACTATTGGATCTGTTGGGGCGCTGGAACCAAGGCAGTTGATTCCCGATCCATGGCCTCTGAAGTCTTAGAAGTCTTATGTGAATGCTTGGACTTAGATTTCTTCTGAGGCGGTTCAGGGACACCCTGTTGAGCTAAGGATGGAACCAGTGATCAGAACCGATGTTGAGTAGACTCAGATGGAGCATGAGTTTTAAAAGTTTTCCTCTCTCTTGGCAGAGGGAAGAAGTCATCTCAATTGCTTCCCAGACTTACCTCAGCCCACCTTCATATAAATACTAATAGGTCTAGACACATGGATAGTTGTGTCCTCCCCTCCAACCAAGGATCAGAGATTTGGAGAAATTAAATACTAGAGAGACTTCAGGAAGGAAGAAACTGGAGATTTCCAGGAAAAGCCTCTTTGACCTGGCCTGACCTGGTCAGTGAGTGGGGGAAAGGGAGGTGATCAAACTCAGATGAGCAAGAAGGAAGGTCTCTTTTGTGCTGGGTCCATCAGAGCAGACAGGACTCTTAGCTGAAGGAGGCAGCCACTGACCATGTGCTAACCTGGAGAGCTACAGCAAGGTTCAAGATAATGGATACTCTCTAGAGATCTGTAACTTCCTATGAAATACTGAGTTCTAGGCATAGTGATTCAGCTCATATCTTTATTAGTAAGAACATCAAGAATGAAGATAAACTCAGGCTGAAAAAGGCCAACTATATACAACTCCTGAACTCCACCTCCAAGTCCCATTGGCGGGTTTAAACTTCCTGCCAAGTTCCTATTGATGTCCTGTCATAGGTTCAGGATCTTTGGCCCCTATTGTTCACTGGAGCCAAGGTCGGGTTGAGTCTCACTGGTGCCTGGTGGCGGTCAGCAGACAACATCGCCTGGCCCAATATCTGGGGCCCAACATTGCCTGGCCGTACCTAGCCTGAGAGAAGCCAGGATTGCTGCTACAAGAAGGAGGGCTTTTTCGGTGGTGGCCCCTCGCTGGTGGAATGAGCTCCCAGAAGAGATCAGGGCCCTGCAGGACCTGATGCAATTCCACAGGGCCTGCAAGATGGAGCTCGTCCGCCAGGCTTATGCATAGGGGTCTCCGCCTTCGTATCCTCCCCTTGCCATCAGTAACTACCAACGTTCAGCCACATGTACTACCATCTAGTGGCTGACGACCTTGCGTGCGCCCAACATTAGACTGTACGCCATCGATAGTATTGAGCACTTTAATAACTGTATTGTTTTTAATGATAAAGGTTATAATGTTTTAATTGTTTTACTGTGAACTTGGTTCACTAAATTTTGTAAGCCGCTCTGGGCCTGCTGTGCATGGAGAGCAGCCTAGAAATTGAATTAAATAAATACATAAATAAATAAATAACACTTCCTGAGCTGAGGAGCAGTCTTATATATTTGATGGAGCATGTATAGACAGAGGGACGCAGGATTTGCATTTTACCCATTTCTTTTGAATCCCTTGCTGAGTCTGGTGCTGTGACAAAAGTATGCTTGTGGGCATTTTCTTTTTAATAAATACTTTATAACTTTTGATATTGATAATGGTTCTCTGTACCACAAAAACCTCCACCGTCTTGGGCATGCTAAAAGGAGCGCCAGGGGGAAGGCAGTCAGTTGGCAAGTGGCTATTCCTCCAAGAGTGCACAAGGCAGTAAACAATCCCTGTGGTGACCAGGTGCTGGGCAGCGGGAGACACAGAGGCAAGAACTCAGAACTTGGAAGGGAAGCTGGAGGTCCTGACCCTCCCAGTGGGCAAGGCCTAAGTGTGAATTGTGATCTGCCCTGAGCCAGTTCGTGGGGACAGTGGAATATAAATGTGAAAAATAAGGAAATAAATAAATAAAATTCCTACAAAAGTCAGGTGGAGGCAGCAGGTTACTGGAGAGAGAGAAAAGCCTCCCCAGGTGTTAGGAAAATCTTTGGAGGGCAGAGTGGAACAGAGCCTGTAGGCCAGAGCGGGACCATTCTGCCACAGAGCCAATTGGAATAAGGTCACAAATTCTGGCTAGGATGACTGTTCTCATGTGGCAATTTCCTTTGCTGCCAGAGTATTGGAGCCAGTCAGGGCCTTCTCTCAGAGGGCTGCCTTAAGATGGAAAGCCCCGTCGGAATGGGCCTTGGAGGTGAAGCGCTGGCAATGTTGGCAAAATGCCATGTTGTGTAATTCCCCCAAGTGCAGAAGATACACAGGGAGTTCACCTGTGTGGTGCCACCTTTGTTCTACACTTGGCCCATTTCTTAAAAAGGGACCATTGGGCCATGGAAGACGATGGAGGAACTCACAAGAGCGAAGAAGCATGAAGAGCTTTGCAAGAAAGAAGTCTTCTTCTAATGGTGGTGAAGAAGGAACTGAGAGAAATGGTGCCTCTTCTTGAGGCACGTGGAGGGGCGCCCTTCCAGTTCCTCAGAGCTAGAAAGTTTCTTTCTCCAAGGCCAGCCTACGCACGGGCAGTCCTGCACGTGGGACAGCATGGAAAATCAAAAACAAAATAAAGGATAAATAGGGTTGCCAGGTCCATCTTCATCCCATCTTCATCCTGGAGGGAGCAGGGTGTTCCCAATGTGATGATGTCACTTTGGGGATGTTCCCTCCCCAAGCCTCACCCCCAAGAACAATCACCCACTCCCACCACTCTCCCTAACCTCCTGCAAGATGTAAAGAGCATGCTGATCAGGTGGAGGCCCCTTTAAATCTTGCAAGAGGGGAGGGAGAGGAGCAGCTGCCCACCATGTGACTGAACTCCAAGCAGCAATGCACACAGGGCCAGTCCCCACCAGCCAGAAGCACTTAAAGGAACCCTTTAAGTGCTTCTAGCTGGGGGGGGGGGGGGCTCCACGTGCCTGATCTCCAAGCATTGACGCTCAGGCACACGGGGTCGGTCCCTGCTGGCCAGAAGCACCCAAAGGGACTTTTAAAGTGCTTCTAGTCGACAGAGCCCTATGTACCCAATCTCCAATCAGCAATGCCACTTGGAATTCAGGCACGCAGCCTGCAGCCACCCCCTCACTCCCCTCTGCAAAATTTAAAGGGACCTCCAGCTGGCTTTTGTACAGCAGGAAGGGAAGGAGCAAAAGGGAGTAAGGTTTCACTCTGTCTCTAGGGCAAAGACACTGGGAAGGAGGGGAACACTTTTACAGGATGCACTTCTTGGCTTGAGCTGTTACACCCTCTGAACAGAAAGCAACTTCAGGCAGATGGAAGCATTAAGAGTGGGCTTTGGTTGGATGCACATGTAACACATGAACTGGAAAAGAATAGACTAGAACAAGACTGTGCTCTTCCTAACCACCACTATAAGAAAAATAACCACACTATACAAAATTATATATCATCAAGGGAAAACATTCCTCAGACTTCACGGTTTCTTCTCCACCATGAACTATGAAAGTAACTGAGTTTGCAAGCTGGTATAGGCGCTGCCAATCTCTGCTTTGAAGACTCCAACATCCACACAGTAAGAGGCTGACAGGTAAATGCCTGATTTAAAATAAACACTGACTTTGAAAGAGGAGAGTTCACTTGTGTATGAAACCTGTTAAGACTGAAAAGGGGAGCTGGCAGAAAAGACCCCACGGTGTGGAGGAAACAGCCTTATCTTGTATAAAATATATGTCCAAAAGCCTCTGGCTAATCGCTGCCTTGATGTCACTACTTATTGAGAAGTGGAAGTACCATGAGAGATCAACAGGTTTATTTGGACCTGTGTTTCCCTTCCCATACTGGGGTATTTAATATCCTGTGACATTTGTGAGATCACAAGCAGGGAACAGAAGGAGCAAATAACTGGCTACTTGTCTCTTGCATAGCAACTGCTGTCACAACTTCTGCTGGTTTTTTTGTGCTGGGGTGGGGTGGTGGGGGAGAGATGATGGTACATTGTAAGATTTATTGGTGCTTGAGGTTTCATTTTTATTTTAAAGGTTGTTTGTTAGCTACCTTAATCTTGAAGATGGGGTTTGAGTAAAAATAGATAAAGAAAGGGGGTGTCACAATTTATGGTATTCCACACTGGGCTTTGAAGTGGGGGAGTTTAGGAACTGCTCCAAAAGAAACTACACTAACAGGCAGACGAAAAGGCAGGACTGGACCCTGAGGGCATTTAAAGAACATGCTGTTCTAATACACCATCTGTTCTGGCCCGCTGTTGAGATTCCCCTGATTGGATGGAGCTTCAATGCATCTATAGCTCATCTGCCTTGCTCTGACCTATTAGAATCCACCTGTCTGCCCTGACAATGTTTAATTGATGTTATGCACTACAATGTTTACTGCATTATCAAATGCTATATTTTGTACTATGCCTCTTTACTATCTGTAGTGTGTCTATAACTCTAATAAAGTTCTTTTGAAGAAGAAGAAAAGAGAACATGCTGCCAGTATTAGCCTCCTCGGAGGTAAAGGCTATCTTGGGAGTAACAGCCTACTCCACTGTAGACTAAGAGACCCAATGGCTGTGGCAAAAGGAAGGGGAATAAAAGGCCAGAGCAGGAGGAGGAGGAGGAGGAGAGAGCTGACTGATAAGGACAGGTAGCTGATGAGCTCTGGAGGTTAGGAATAGGGTTGTTAACTGAGTGCTGGAGAGCAGCAGGAGGTTTAGTGGAATGGGGACATGCTAACAGGTGTTGTGCTAATGTTAGAATGTCATTTACAGCATGACCCTGAAGTCATCATATCAGTGCATCTGCTCAAGGATTCCTCAGAAGTTCTACAGCAGAGGAATACTAACTAGAGTGTCAGGCTAAGGTGAGGACATTATTTCTGCATTTGTACTAGATACAAGGTTGTAGCATTGGTGCAATGCCTATGAGCAGATCCCTGCCCCACTAAACCTCCCACCCATGGCAAGTGCTTGGCTGGCAACTCTTCCCTGGCCCTAGGGGCTTGATATGGCCAGTTCTGCATTTTCTTGAGGGAGTTCATTTCCTTGGCAAAACCAAGCCCTCAATGAATTACAGTAAATAATGGGAAAGAGGACTATACATAGATTCGTGCAGGGCTTTCTTCAGTTCTTTCATGGCTTTCTTCCGATTGTCATGATATGACTTAGTACAGTGAACACAGGTAATAAAAAGAGTTGTTCATAAGGCATCAGATTCATTATATCAGAGGAACTTAATAACAATCTCACAAGGTGTTAAGTAATCTTACAGCCCAATCCTTAGTAGAGTTACGCCCTTATGGATCCAGGTACGATTGTGCTGTTAAACAACTCAGTATTTTCCCAGCCTCAGCATTCCTGCCCCTGCGCTGTGGTATAACACTGGCCTTCCTCACATTGCTATGGTAAGTACTTATTCCAGCTTTAATAAATTTCCTGTGGGTAAACTATGAAATGGCTAAAAGCATCCCACTCTATGCCTTTGGCTCAGTTCTTACACTGATCTTGATCATGGGATTGTTGCTACAGCTGTTAAATAAGCAGGAGTGGTCTAACATTTTCTTACTATATCACGAACATATGGACACAAAAAGGAAAGAGTTAAACCCATGGTGAGGAGCTGCATGACCTCAGCATTCCCATTAAATATGACTCAATTCTCCACGTGTAAAAGAAGTCACACCTGCAGGGAAGATTTGTCATGGGTGGCTTCAAAAGTGAAAAACAGCCAAACAAATGAGCCTCACCCACCTGCAAAAATCACTCTGTAATGCTTTTAAAAAGTAGCAGTCAGCAATGTGCCCCATTAACTGTTCGGGGAGTTTTGTGACAAAGCAATCCTATTACACACTGCTTGGCTCCAAATATGATGATCACTCAATTTTTGAGTATAAGTACTATTCATGTCAGTTTCTGAAGCCCCAAGGGAAGAGAAACAGGCTGTAGGCCTTTGTATTTGGCCTAGGAACTGCGTATCATGTCTTAATCCCTTAATAAGTATTTACACAGCAGGTAATAACTGTATTTTATACATTTCCTTTCCTCTCCTGGTCAGGAATTCCTCTGTTCACTCTCTCCGTAAAGTATAACCAATGCCCTTAACTACAAATATATTTGTGTCTCTGACCTGCCTTTACAATGTCAAGGAAACAAGATGAGAAAAATCTAATTTATTTGGAGGAAATCTGTCTGTTTTCCAGGAAGTATTATAGACTTCAAATAGTAAAGGTGAAAACATTATTTAGATTTGAATTTTGAAAACAAAACCTTGATTCTGGACTATAAATATTGAAATTTGGGGTAACATTTCAACACCAAAATCTAAATTGTAGAATTTGAAAATTTGTCAGATGTTGATTTTTTTCATAATTTTGTCTCAATCCTATTTCTTTATCATAATTATCAAACAAAATTTATATCCTGCCTTTCTGCCCAATAATCATAGGGTTTAAATTGTGTCTCTCATTTTTGTCTGCTGTATGCTGCCTTTGAAAAAAAAAACAAATTATCAATACATTTTGGTGCTTTTTAAAAAGCATCTTGCAGTGATAGACGAAAGAAAATAATTGATGGACGGAAGCAAAAAGCGATCGATGAAAGCAAATAATTGGATTACTGTCTCTCATATCTCATGGAGTTAGGTTCAGATAGGTAGTCATGTTTGAGTCCAATGGCACCAAGACCAACAAAGTTTTATTCAAGGTATAAGCTTTCATGTGGATGCACATACTTCTTCAGGCACTATAAAGTGGAAGTTACCCATCCACTCATATAAGTAGAGGGTGTGCAGTAAATTAGCATATGGCATTATGAAGATGTTTAACAGATTTAAAGATCTCATGGGGGTGCTGTGAGTATGAAATAGTTCAAGCTTATGTACATCCATCCCAAGTCCCTTCACAGAAGGACAAATATATAAAAAAATCCAAATACATTTTGATGAGGCCATGTAATGGTTAGTTTAGACTAGTGCTGGGGAGATGTGGGCTCAAAGATTGTGGATGATCTTAGGCCCGTCATTCTTTGTCAGCCTAAACTACCCACAAGAAGGATGGAATAATAATAATAATAAATAACACTACTTCCTATTTTTAAAAAGCAGTCTACAATAATACATTATATTATAACTCCATGTATTCAAGAAGTATGGGTAAGCAAACATGCTGTAGGTAATACATATCTTTTGTGATCTTCCAAAAGTTGGAGAGAGAGTTGGCCAGGTGAATTTCTCTGGGGAAGGAATTTCATTTAAAATGCATTTTTAAAAATATCCCAATTCAACAATATTCTCTCTTCTAAAACACTCAGGTTTTATGCTACAGAAAATAAGGCAAGATCCTGACTAACTCCTTGTTATAAGAATTTATTTGTACAGGATTTACAATCTGCTATAAAGGGGAACCATGCAAGTATGTAGATCACATGAATCTTGTGAAGGCAATTTGTGTGGTACAGAGGTCAAGGTATATATCTGCTTTTGTGTATGGTTGCCAGGATTCAAAGCAGGAAAATTCTCCGGCCCTTGAAGGGTTTTTTGACTGTGAATGGGACCCACTTTCCTCCAGTATGGTCCCAAGTTTGAGTGCAAAGAAGAAGACTTTTTGTCTCTCATTCTGAAGAGCTCCTGGCTTGAGTTCCACAACTGACTTGAAGGAATACACCCAGTCAGGGGCTATGACACACACAAATGGCAAGCAAGGGATCTTTAGCAAAGTGACAATACACTTCATATATGTTTGGAAGAAGTATTGAGACCCTGACTAGGATGAAGTTGGAGAGTTTTATTGAGGGAAACAATTGCTACACTCAAGCATTCATAATATCGGGCATTCAACAAGACCAACACATAGTAGAATGCCCATATAAAGATGCGAATATTTCATCTGCCCATGCACATATTTTACAAAGGTTTTCACTCCAGAAAGGGAAGGCAAGAGGTGAAAAGTGGTAGAGTAACAGGGTAAAGTAGAGTTGACTATAACTACCTATGTGTATGGGTTTCAGGCAAGAGATCTGAATCCAAAGCAATGGTGCCACTATGTCCAGGTAGCCAATAATCCAAAAAGGTAAAGGGGAGGAAGCAGCAGGTCTGGGCATGGTTGAGAAATGTCCAGAACATAGAGGCTTGATAGCAACATTTATGAAAGCTATACTTTGTGTGCAGCAAAGATGGTATCTTCAAGTGTTTCGGAAGTAGGTTGGGCTTGTAAAATATCCCCCAGGGCTTTATTGTGATGAAAAATGCTCATTATAGATGCATGCATAATAGCAGGGAGTGGGTTTGGCAGGGAAGATACTCTTGAATCTAGTGAGATGACACAAACATTCTGTAATAATGACAATGAATACAGACATTTGCAAAAACAAGGTAGGTGAGAGTACATGTAATGCTTATGTCATTTTTCTGAAGAAAGACCTTGTTGTACCACTGCTCAACATAAATAAGATTTTTTATATAAAAAGGGCAGCAAGGCAGAGAACAAGAGGGTTATCATTACAGTAAAGATGACAATGAGAATACAAATCATGCCTGTTTTGCAGTATGGCCAGTGGAAATTGAATGGGTATTAGGTTGCATAGTTTAAAACAAGAGAAAAAAGACCCCGCCGTCACATTTTTTGGCTATTGTTACCTGCCTAATTTTTGTTATTCAAAAAGTGGCGTGAACATACACACATGCACACACACAGAGACTAGTAAAAGTTATCAAATACTTGTCTGATGTGGCACAGTGTCATTGCAGATACTGGGCAGTAAGTGTATGGAAAGACAAACATGATGGAGTGGAGTGTTGGGTGTGAATAGCTACTTACAGATGTAGAAATAGCATCTGAAGACATCGCTAATGGATATTGGCCAACCAGCTTGGAAAACTTAATTTTCCCACAGGACTATACATCAAAGGAAAAAAAGTATACAGAGTCTAAGAAGCATTATGTGGGAGGGCAGGGGAGAGTAATCAATTAGATCTTCTGTGCCTGCAACTTTAAAATTTGTGCTTGGATTCTAACTAATGTGGACAAAAAAATCTTCTAAAACCCTATGGGTTTCGAATTATGGAATTATGAGGAGGGGGATCAGAATAAGACACATTCAGACAATTGGATAAATATACATTAAAAGTGTTTTATTTACAAAGGTGTACATTAGTATTACAGTAGCTAAATTAATGTAGAACTGGGGCCTCAGGAAATGTAACGTTTAGAGAGCAGATTTGTTGTTTGATTCAGATTTATAACATGGAACAGAAAGGCTTTTGATTTTTAACTTTTTTTTACAGAAACAGAATCCTAACCTTTGTAATACAGAGCAGATAGGCTCCCCCTTTTAAACTGTTTTTGACAGGAAACGCACCCAAACCCTATCCATCTTCAAAATACATAAAGTCCATAATGGACTCCCTGCCTAACCAACAGGCCTCGTAACCCTTCCCCCACTCCAAAATCTAACAACCCCCAACTCTGTCTGTTGGCCACTCGTTAAACTGCCAGCCTCCTCCTTTTTTTTCTTTTCTACCTTCCAGTACACTATTTGAAAGTGATTGGCTGAGGCTTCTGGAAGACAGGAATTGAAACCATCAAGTGGAGAAGCATTTGTACTGCAGCAGCAATAGAACACTTGCATGGGGTATTTTGCAAGCTTTTCTCGGTCCTTCCCTCATGCCTGACATTTCTCTGGAACTGCCATCTTCCCCTCCCTGGCCATTATAGCAATATAACAACTACCAATTTTTAAAAGCCCTCTGGTGATGAGACAGGGCAAGGGTTGCAGGCATGAAGGGATGATGATAGTAAAATGGTGCCGATTTGGGTGGGAAGTCTGAAAATGTACACCTTCCCATTCATACTGTGTGCTAACGTGCATTGGCTGCAATATTTCAGGGAAAATTATAGTAAAGCAGGCTTGGGAAAGATCTGAGCAAAGCCCAGAAAATGGCTGATTGGAGGACAATGTCAAGTGGGTCCTCCAAAAAAGACTGCTCTGGTTTGGAAACCAAGGTGGAACAAAACAGCTATGTGTGTGTATCCATAGACATAATATGGGGATACCCTGTGAATTCAAATAGCAGATTTAAACAACATATTATGCATAATTATTCAGAAGTTACTACTTCCAAGTTTGGAGGGGCATACTATCAAGTGCCCTTACCTGGATAGCCCAGGCTAGCCTGATCTTGTCAGATCTCAGAATAGGGTTGCCAGCCCTCAGGTGTGGGCAGGGGTTCCCCCACTTTTGGGGGCTTGGCTCCAATCCATCCCCGGCCAGCTGGCTGGCAGGGGAAGCCCTGCCCCAAGCCCCACCCCCAAGTGTGACCATCTACCTGGCCACCCCCTTCCTCCCCTCCTGCCCAATTTAAAGGGCTTCATCTGATTGATGGGAACCACATGGCCTGCTGATCAGCTGGAGGGCCCTTTAAATCTAGCAGGAGGGAGGGAGAGGGAGGGGTGGTCATAGGTGCATGCTCCACGCACAAAAAGACCCTCTAAAGAGGGTGGGGCTTGGGGTGTGGCTTTGGGCCATCCTCGTCCACTCCCGGAACACCCCTTAAATCCCCCCACTGGAGCAAGGAGGGGACCTGGCAACCCTATCTCAGAAGCTAAGCAGGGTTGGCCCTGATCATTATTTGGATGCAAGGAAACCCAGGGTTGCTATGCAGAGGCAGGCAATAGCAAACCAACTCTGTTAGTCTCTTGCCTTGAAAGCCCTACTGGGTCACCATAAGTTGGCTGTGACTTGAAGGCAAATCAAAACAAAACAAAAACTCACAAGTGTGTATGATGCATTGCAACCTGAGACTTGCTTAGTAGTAGAATGAACATATATGAAACAAAATGTATGCATTTTTCTGCCCAACCGTGTTGAAGGGGCTTAGACCAGGTTAACAGAAATTTTTCCTGAAGGTCTCTCAGACTGACATCTTAACCCTAAAAACATTAACTTAAAAGTGTCCCATTGATATTTAAGTGTGGGTCAGTGTGTGACCCAGATCTAAGATACTTGAATTCAGTTTCCATTGCATCAAGTGACTTGGCAGTATGTGAAACTTCCCAGAGTTTTAACCCTGGGAGATGCCTACAGGGCTTCTGTTTCTCAGGAACAGTGGTGCGTGGGTGAAAGATGGCATGCCTGATATCATGGAAGATAAGAGACAGTGAGACAGGAAAAGGATTACAATGGATTTAGGAGGATACATGAAAAAATCCAACAGGAAGCTTGGGAGAACTAAAGGTTTGGTCAGCAACTTGATGAATATTCACTTATGTTCAGAGCAAATTAGAAAAAGGGATTTATTTCATCCATAAATCTATCAGCTGTGTCTTCATAGATGTATATGATAACATTTGTTGTATCCTATGAAAATCTTGTACAAGGTTGCAAGCTTTTAAGGATATGTTTAAAATTAATTTCACTTACATCCTGCCTTTTTCTCCAGTGGAGACCCAAAGTAGCTTACATCATTCTCCTCTCCTCCATTTTATCCCCATAACAAACAACCCTGTGAGGTAGGTGAGGCTGAGAGTGTATGACTGGTCCAAGGTCACTCAGTGAGCTTCCACAGCAGAATGGGGATTTGAAGCTAGCGCTTGCAGATTCTAGCCCAGCGTTCCAAGCACTACACCATTCTAGGCCTCATACTACAGAATTCTTTGCCATTTTTAAAATCTCATCATATCTTCTCTACATGTTTCTTTCCCCATAACAGATAACTTTCCATATCCTGTAGCTTTGTCCTCTTGACACTGTTCCCACAGGTAAATTCCTGATTCATGCCAAGGATGACTCTTACCTCAGCTACCAGAATCCTTTCATGTTCATAACTGTACCGTAGGTCTTGAATATATTATTCATGGTAGTTCTTACAACATTCTGAGAGTGAAAGACTTTCATTCATTACATTAATGTGAGGCAGATTAGTAGGTAGGTTTGGGGTAATTACCACAGTGGTATCTGCCTGTGTTGTGCCACACAAGTGGTCAGTGAAAGAATCAGAAAAACAGAAAGAGATCCACTTCCTTGCTCACAAATGTATACTGAGTCAGCATGATGTAATGGCTTGATACAGATCTTGTGGGTGTGATGCAATGATCTCGTTTTCCTTACTCCATTCAACTATAAAGATCACTGGGTGGCCTTAGAAAAGTCATTCTGTTTGAACATAGCCTACTTCACAGGGCTGTTGCAAGGTTAAGTTTTCACTCCGAGCTCCTTGTTAATTTATTACAAATGAAAAGAATTTATTGTAATAAATATAAGTCTTCCCCATTAGGTGAATGGTGGTTCTGGATCACAAGTCATGTAACTGCATTATTCTGCCTTCTGGACAGCAGTAGACAGAGCAAACATGCCTCTTTTTTGAATTCCTATTCTAAAGTGTGACAACTACATGCCCAGCTGTGGTTTCCCCACAGCTATCCTTGTCCTACTGCCCCTGCCCCCAACCATCCGCTCAGTCCTTCTGACAGAAAAAATATCAACAGTGTGTCTTAGAAGGGTTGATGTTACCACCAACATTTATAGGCTTCAGAAGACTGCACTGGATTTCAGTACGGATTCTATCGCTTTCTAAATATTGCGAAGATGTATGTTTTCAAGGTTTCTGGATTCCATACTAGCTACCAGATCTGGCATCTGAATTTGTAATCTGTACCACAAAGTGCTGTTCAGTTTCTGGCATGGTTTTAAACATGTGCTTACTCTGTCCACAGGCAAATAGGTTTCAGAAGCACAGATGATCCAGTCCTTACATAGTTTCAGAAGAGAGCAGACATGGCATAGTGGTTGGACTAGGACCTGGGATGACTGGGACCAAAGCCCTGCTCTGCCACGGATGCATGCCAGATGACCCTGGGGACTGTCACAGTCTCTTAGCCTAACCTACCTCACAAAGTTGCTGTTGTGAGGATGGGATGTAGGCAAAGAGAATGATGTTAAAAGCTGCTTTGGGTCCTGAGCAGGGGGAAAAGTGGGATAAAAATTAAAATACAAATATACAAAATACTTTGAAATAGTCTTGAAGATCAATAGAATTAGATTCAGACTAGAGACAAGGTCTTGCCAAAATAATGGACCATCCATAAAGATCACTTTAAAATCATGCTATACAAACATGGAATTATTGAAAATAGTGGCAGGATTGTCCAATTTGCTTAAGATCAGTGGAAGTACAAGTGATAGAGAATAGCAGTGTCAAGCCTCTCAGCGCTTTGTAGATAAAATTATCTGACTTATACTCCTAAGAAAACTACGTAGAAGCCCATACAGCTTGTGCAATGCAGCTGTCTCTACAGAAAATATATTTCAGAAGCTGCTAAACTGCACTGGGCTCCTGTTGGAGCTTCCAATCAGATGCTGAAGCATCGCTCCATGGAGAATGTATAAGAACCTGAAGAATGAAAAAAAAAGCTCCAGTAAGAACGGGAGGTATGCCCTTAAATGTGCATACTTCCTTCAGTTCTAGCTATCATAATTATTATTCTTAAGGCATTTTTGTTACTTTATGACCATGTGGCCTGCATCTACTATCAAGCTATAGTATTCTTAAGGTAACACCAGGGCTTTTTTTGTGGAAAAAGCCCAGCAGGAACTCATTAGCATCATAGGCCACACCCAACAGCAGAAACACATTAGCATATTAGGCCACACCCCTCACAACACAGCTCATTAGCATATTAGGTGGGGGGCTGAGAAAGCACAGGGCAGGCATGAAAGCTTGCCACTCCCCCCCCAAGCTTCTCTGCCCCACTTCAGCATCGCCTTTCTAGTCTACTACCCCTACAAACCAGACGGCTGGGGAAAGGCACTGCTGAAGTGCCTGGGATCTGAAAGAAATGGAAGGCAGCCAGGCAAACATGCCCTCTTTCTTCCCTGAACCTTTCCGCTTTTGCGGAGAGACTTGGGGAAGTGTGGCGGGGGGCATGGGTAAATGCCTTTCTTTCCCTCCCCGATCGAAAGGCATTTTCAATGTGCCTGGGTTCCCTGCCTGCCCTTTTCCAGCTGCCACATGTCAGCTAGAGAAGGGAAGGCAGAGAGAGGCTTTTCCTTGTCAATTTCACTCTCAACTGACTGGTGGGGAGTGAAATTGACAAGGAACTCCCTATGGGCTCCCCAGAGGGAAAGAGAGCATTTTAACATGCCACCTTTCCCTCTTGTGCGTAACGTGGGGAGGGCAGCATGCTCTGTAGCCACGCATGCCAGAGGTCTTGGTTGTAGGCGTGGCCAACTCAGGAGCCAGCCAGAACTCTGTTCCTGTGCGTTCCTGCCCAAAAATAGCCCTGGGTAACTCCATTATAAGAAATTATCCTGTTATACTGAAGATAAGATTGAGAAATGTAAAAAAATAAACTTTCCTGTTTCATGTTAATAGAGATGCCAGTGCTTTTCCTGTGTAACGAAGCACAGAATTCAAGTAGGAACTGCAAAGAACTACCACAGATCCCCAGACAAAGATTCCCTGTATCCTGCTCCACTTTGACCCTACCCAGGCATCATACGAAAACAAATAACGCATGATTCACCTGGTTCCAAGAGTGACCAGGGTCCCTTGACTTTTGTCTCCCTAACCCACCCTCTGTGCAGTCCTGAACAAGAGTGATGATACATTAAAGTACTCTTTTAAGAGGAACTCTTTACAAATACAAAATAATAAAGTGAAAAGGTTTCATTTACATCTCTTTCTGGGCCTTATATATGGCAAGCCTCTGTATGTTTTCACTGTTTGAATTCGGTGCACAGAGGTGCTCAGCTGTGATGGACAGGAGGCTGCCCTGCCCATGAAGGGGAAAAAACCCACCAGCCACTCAGCTGAGCCTATGGGAGTGCTGCTCAGCATCCAATCACTTTTCAGAAGGGGGATGGAATATTGGAGGGAAGCACAGCAGGAGTTCAGTTCAGATCTGCCTCAGGGAGAGAGCAGTGAGAGCTCATATCTGGCTCAGGAAAAGAGCAGGCAGAGTGAAGGGTACCTCTGCTCTGTCGACTGGCAGAGTGGTTTAGCTCTACTTCTGAGAGAGAATAGAGTACCCAGTTGTTAGGCCTGTCTCTGGTAATGAGCCGACCTTGTACCATTTAGTCTGACTCTTGGGAAAGGGCAGGCTGGTGTCAGTGGAAGCTTGAGGATTCAACCTAGCAGCTAGTCAGTAAAAGTCCGTTTATGCCTGAAAGCATTAAACTACTCTCTGAAGCGATAACTAGTTTAAATTAATGTGCCTTAGCCAGGTTCTTCCTTTGTCTACCTGGAGATCTGTGCTGCTGATCTGTTCCTCGAAATCAGTCTGTAAATAATAAATCTGCTTTGTTGTTTATGTAAAAAATCCTGCCTTAGTGATCTCCGTATTCTATTTGCTCACCACAAAACTTACCTTATGGCAATGAACCCATTCATATACACTTGCTACCAGAAAAACCTGGTAACTGATGGGAAGGTTTATAGTTTAAAACAAACCTGGTTCCTCAAATATCATAGGAGGCTGTGTGGATCCCCCTCAGTAGGAAAAAAAAGGCCTGTCTCACCAGCCTCCAAGAAGTAATTCACGGCTAATGATACAAATAAAAAATTGATTGACATGGGTGGTCTATACAGCCAAGCTGAGCACAGCTCACCTGTAATGTCTTGTGGCCTACAAGATGCCTGTCAATAGGGTTGGCAGGTCCCCTTGTCGCGCAGGCAGGGGGATTTGGGGGTGTTCCAGGGCATTCCCAATGTGATGACATTGCATGGGGATGCTCTGTTTTGAGGGCAAAATTCTATGGTAAAACTGGTTTAAAACCATAGAGTTTCACCCTCAAACCAGTTTCCCTGTGCAACATCCCTGGTGTGATGACATCACTTCCAAGTGACATCACATCAGGGATGTCATGCGAGGATGTGGCTGTTTGAGAGCAGGGTTTCCCCCACTGGCCGGTGGCAGGCAGAAGCCCTGAAAACTAGGGGAAACCCTGCCTTGACTTGGGGACTGGCAAGCCTACCTGTCAACTCCCTTGTTCACATAGTTCCCACCAGGCATATAGAAGAAAAGGAATTTTTTGAACCCCCGCTGAGTTACATACATAACTGGTGGCCAGCATCTGGCTTCACAGGTTTCAAGTTTTCCAGGCCAGCCATAGAATGTATAGGCCTCCCCAGTGTTAAGAAGAATGTTTTTTGATGGAGGAATTAGAACTTAGTTTCATACCTTCCTTTGGGTCCCTGAGTGGCTGTGGCATGGGAATCCCTCCATTATTTTTTCCCCATTAAGCTTACTGATCCTCTACTGCAAGAATGGATGCAAGGAAGAAAGACTACATACGGCACTGGCATAAAGGAATTGTTAACTAGATCCCCACATTATTAGGAGCAATTTAGGTGAACTTTAGAAACAACAACAGCACAGGAAAGTCTTAGTGATCAGTCTAATTGATATTAGTTGTAAAAGTGATAAAATAATAAAACTAAATTGCTACCTTAGCTTACTAACTAGGCCCTGCTAACATAATTGTCCTAGTCTACACATGACAGTTAATATTGCCAAGTGGGAGAAGAAAGGAAGCAATGGACTTAGTGCAGTTGTTTGCCCTAATCTATTGACTTCCGTCCACACAGGCACCATGCTGATCAGGGATGCCAAATATAGAGTGCCTAGTTAATGTCCCATATTCTTCAAATGAAACGCCATTATTACGGCTTCCCCATTGGGCTCGTTTACTGCTTTACTGCTACAGGTCACTCCCCTGACTGACTCACTTCCCCAGATCAAGTTGTTACTAGATTCACAATTGGAAGATGAATTGAATTATTATTTGCATCACAGTGCCTCACTGCCAGTCAGTGTGTGTTGTAAACATTTTTGTATCACTTGTGGCCAGCGGATGTTTTGCCAATCTATTCCACTTGTTCAGACAGGTCCATTTCTAAAGCACAGCTGTAATCACAGAGTATTACAAAATACAGAAAAATTTCTCCATGATGGTCTGAACACATTCTATAAGAACTCAGTGAATACTCACCAAGGCCCTGTAAAGTGGTTCAGTTTTGCTGGAGAGTCGACTGAGGTCAAGAGAAAGTACAGGGGTAATTCAGTGTTAGAAGACAGGCCAACTAGAGGCAACCCAAGACGTCTGACACTTTTAAGTCTTGGGTTGCCTCTAGCTGACCTGTTTCAGCTATATTGTCTATGAAACTTACCTTGAAAAGGCTGTTTAGATGGAATGATAGAAAGAGACAAGAAACAGAAATCAGATTCATTCAGAAAGAGCCAGTTCAAATTCGCACCTGCTGGGTGGGAAAAGTGGCTTCAAACAACTGAGTGCTCAGAGCAGTGAAGTAAAGACGACAGAGTTTGCATCCCCTTCCCTGTGTACTCAATTTCTGTAAAAACTTTGGACACCCTCCTGTACTTTACAGGTGATCAACCAGACCCATAAACAAATAGGTTCTTCCCAGCGCTCTGTTTAGACAAGAAAAAAGTTCCTCTCTGCACACCTTCTCATACTTCACAGATGAAAAGAGAGACACTCACTTATCTACGTGCAATATACTTATAATCACATCAAAGATCACAGATTTTTTCACACCCAGCTGCTTATTTCCTACTCGGTGGTGGCTGCTCACTGTATATTAACAAACTGAATTTATTAGTTGATAAAAAAAATTAAGAATACTTAATTTCACCATAGATCTACTTGTACTTGTTATTGAGCAATAAACTGCAACTCAGACCCATTCAAGACTGTTTACAGTTTCTATATGCATTTATGGTGGCAAGGAATGGAACAGAAGTTGTAGACAGACAGTTGGTTTCAATATACATGTGTGCGTACCACAGCCAAGTTGCATCAGCGCTCCATTCAGTGCTTAAAATTGAAAAGAACTTGAATAAGAATATAAACTGGAACATTTATTTATTTTATGTATTACTTTGGATTTGTGAATTGCCCAATCCCTGCACACACAAGGCTCTGGGCGATGTATAACAGTTAAAACAATGTTCAAATTAATAAAATCTATAAATCAATTACATAATCTTAGACGGTGTCAATAATTTCCTTTGTACCACTCTGGACTGTGTTGCCATCTTGTGGGCAGGGCGAGGAGGGGGTTGAAGTCCAAAGACAGAAGAAAAGAAGAAAAGAGTGCCAGCCATGATGGAACTATTGCTGTCCTCAACAGAAAGCCTGGCGGAACATCTCTGCCTTACAGGCCCTGCGGAACTGCTTTAAATGGCACCTTACCAACTCTCATTCACATTTCCCAGGAGTAGAAAACAATGACTGTACTCTGCAGGGACCTATAGAGCAGAAGACCAAGATACTGCATGTTTACTAGACCTGCCCAATCCAGGAGTTTTATACTGCATGCCAATTACATGGGCTAATACTATATCTTGAACAAGTTACTCTGAAGCTTGAGGAGACACATTCTCTGGTAACTAGGGGTGTGCAAAAAAAATGGCATTTTCCAGTTTGGGTCTATTGGACCCCCCAAAAATTCAGTATTTCTGAAAAAAACCTGGATCCCAATACTGGTATGGTATCCGGATCCAGGATTTTTAGGAAATCCCAGTTTTTTGGGGGTCCAATAGACCTGAGAAGAAAAAATGATGATTTTTGTTTAAAAAGCCAGCCCGACCCTGGGGCTGGCTTGGCTTCTCCTGAGGTGCAGTTTAAACCACACCACTGGAGAAGCTGTCCCTGGGATCTGCTTGTGGCAGGGAGGTGTCTCTTGCCGCCAGATGCAGATCAGGCTGGGAGGATTTCTCGTGCGGCACGGGTTAAACCATGCCACAGGAGAAGGGTCCCCAGGATCTGCATGTGGTGGGGAGGTCTCTCACTGCCACACGCAGACCTGACAGCATCAGCTGGGGTGGCATGAACTCTCTGCTTGTACTGCAGTCGTTTTGCCTTGGCTTTGATCACTATGTCAACCAATTCATTGGGACTTTGTGTTGGACTATATTACTTGAGGATGTGACCGCAGATTAAAAATAAACCTTAATTAGATGTAATGATTTTTGCTTCGTTTTGCAAAACAAATCTTGTGCCGTGCCATGAAAAAATGCTTGTGAATAAACCTGCCTTTAAGATTGGCAAGTTAGAAATCCTAAAACAGCAGTTTCATTCATTTTATTAATCTTCCTTTCTTGTAGTAACAGAAACATATAAAAAAGAATGGAAAAAGTGATGCACAAATCTTGGCAAGACAATTTACTATTGTACATTCAATTCTGGACATATTATGGGTACATCTTGTCAAATCATTTTATAGTAATGAAATTTCCTTGTCTTCTCTGTGAAAAGTAATGTTAGTTCACATTTTGCTGTGATTGGATCATTGGAAAAATCATATGGGACACATTAAATATTGGTTGTTAAGGGACTTACACTCTTTTTCATATGTACAACAAAGTCTTCACTCCAGTTTCCACAAGCCCATTAAAAAAAACAAAAGATATTGAAATACATGGGTGATAGTTCAAGCCCATTAAAATTTAACGGTGGGCTTAAAATTGTGTTCAGATATATGCATTCTCCCCACAATTTTCTTCCACATAGTGGACTCAAAGCAGCTTACAAAGTAAAATGCACATGATATAAATGTACATAATATAACACACACATACTATTAAAACAATACAACCCAGTGGCTCCCCAGTAGAAACTGGTGCTTGAGAAGTGCTGGTTTCTGCCTGCACAGTTAACATAAGCCCATAGCCTAAGAGCCAACGGCCAAGATCCCTGCCTTTGGCTTGCACCATAGACCTGGGATTTTGGCTAAGTCCAGGATTTAACAGGGCAGTCCTAAATGGAGCTGAAGTAAATGGGGTTAGAAGGGTGTAACTCTAAGTCCACCAAAGGAAAGGCATTTAAGGAGTTGTTAACTCTGTTTAAGACTGCACTGCTAATTACCAGCAAAAAGGGTGGGGTAGATGTTCAGTCTGTGTCTTATTCAGCTGGCTGAAATGTAGCTATTGGATATTAATGGGGCAATGTAAATGACATCATACGTTGATACAAACTTTTAAATGGAAATTAATAACAGTCTTGTACAAAATTCCAGACCAGACCATTTTCTTTCTGGCCTGATCCCTGCACTTGTAACAGCAAAACAACCTGACATGTACAAATTCAGCAGACAAAACTTTTCCTAGCATCAAGAATAAATGGTAGAAATTGGGAAATGCTACACCTGCTTAATTCCTTTATGTTGGACTGGAGCTCCTAGTCACAAAGCTGGGGCGGGGGGCGGGGGGAAGGCCCTTTGAACAAGCTGAAAACCATTACTGGCACAATACAATAATATCTAGGACTCTGTATTAGACAGATACAACAACTCTCTTCCAAACTCAAGACAGTCTTCTGAAGTTCCTTCAAGGATGGCCTCTAAGGCTATTATTAGTTCTGTTATGGCTATATACACACTTTAGTTGAAGCTGAACAAATGGAGCACACAAAAAAGTTTGTGCAGTAGACTAGACATCTATGAACACTGTACCCAGCTCTAGCTCCTTTGTGTAAATTTCTTCTTCTACACAGAATGTATAGGATCCCTATTCTTGGCTCCATCTAACACATGTAAAGGCCACCATGAGCTCTGAGCACATGGTGGAGATCCCCACAAGAAGTCTATTAAGTTCTCCCCTTTGCACTCTCCACCCATCCTCAGCCAAGCATTCTGCCACTGTGTAAATTGCATTGCGAAGCACTCAAACAATGGTGACGATGTACTCCTTTTTAAGGTCCTTTTATGTCTTTCACTAGGGGGCATGGCTGAGAGCTGGGCAAGTGATCAGTGGCTGATTTATTAAAATTTCTGCCACAGTCCTGCCTAATATTGAGGGCTGCACAGTAATATCTAGGGAATTAATCTTGCTGATATTAATTTTCTGTTCTAATAACACTTTCTACCTCTTGTCTGACCTTAACCTTTACAATCGTGGAATTCAAAAATAAATGTTCCATGAAGAAGGAACCCACAGATGATGAATGTTTCCATTCTATGTAGCTAGTATTAATCTAGCAGTTTTATCCTGTCCTTCCCTGAGGAAGCTCAGAGTGATGTACATGATTTTCCCTTCCTAATGTTATCTCACAAAAACCTTGTAAGGTAGCTTAGGTTGAGAGAGTGTGACTGGCCCAAGGTCAACCTCAGTGCAATCCTAAGGATACTTTCCCGGAAGAAAGAAGTCACTGAGTTGACTTGCTTAGGAGAGCATTGCCAGTGAGCTTCATCAAATTGCGGGGATTTGAACCTGCATTTCCTAGATCCTAAGCTCTAACTCCTATACTACACTCGCTCTATGACTAGTAAAGGTGATAGAAATCCCTTTGGGGACCAAAAGTGGCAACAAGCAATCTTAATGCAAAAGAGCCAAGGGTTATACTTGCTGAAATCTTTTGTTGACTGCTTTGACTAAAAAGAGCCTGCAGCATACACCAGAATTAGGAGCATTACAGAATGTTAACCTTATGAGGCTAGGAAATAAAAATTTATAGTACTTGTATAAGGTTAACATTTTGTAATGCTCCTGATTCTGGTGTATACTGCAGGAACCTGTTAGTCAAAGCAGCCAACAAAAGATTTCCCACTCACCCCCATGAAAAACCTTATTTGAAGGAAGCTGTACCTGTTCTGAGAATCATTATGCCTTACTGTTAGGGGTTTTCAACAGTAAAACTAGGCCAGATGTTTTCTAACAAACAGGCACTATTGCCAACTCCATATGAACAATGTAAATAAAGGCCTTTAAAAAACAAACATTGCTCACACACACTGCAGCTGGCTTCCCAAGGGCAACGAGTGCCGTCATCATCAAGCGTAAATGGCTTCTGGGCTGATGGGGTAACTGGTGGAGCAAATGTTCCCATTGCTTAACTGTCTCCTTGCAGTCACAGTAAACATTCTAGAGAGACCACCCAAACATATAAAAAATTTCTTGGAAAGAGGCTTAGTAAATGTAATGGACTGTATGTATACTGTAGCATGACTGTATTGTTGTTTCTCTTATATTGCATTGGTTTTGTGTATTGGTCACGTGTGTGATGGTTGCCTTAAGACACTAAACAATATTAAGGATGATTTTAATGTTTAGAGATTGTGAGTAGCTGCAACTTGCATCACCTGAATGGCTTGTAGCCCCCACTTACATAGAAATGTGTAAAGATGTCACAAACAACCCGATCTTAACCATACAACTGGACGGAATGCAAGATACTTGTGAGGCTTCCCCTTTGCTGTTACTGGCTCACCTACCCTTTGCCATCCAGGATGGGTTTGAACCAGCCTCCCTGCCAGCCTCAGAGTGGGAAGGAGAGGGGATTTGGGTATCCTGGTCCTTGCCTTGCCCCCCCCCCCCCCCCATGAGCTCCCTCTGTGTGCTCCACCTAGCTCTTTCTCCCCGGCATGGCTTAGAAGTCTCCCTCATATATCAGTGTTGGCTCCAGTCAGGGTTCAGCCCCACCTATTCCTGGTAGCTGGGCTTAAAAAAAAGAGAGGTGCCAGAACTCTCAAGAGGGAAATGAAGTTTTGAATCTGTGTACTGAAAACTCATAAACTTTTAAGCATTTTAAAAAGCATTTTGTCAAAGAGGTTCCGGAACTCCATTTTGGCGTGTTCCCCCAGAAAAAAAGCCCTGCCTGGAAGTGATAAAAGGAGGGTGGGTACCCACTCTCAGGGCTGCCTGTCTTTTGTCCTCCCTTCTGGGCTTTAAAGGTATCAGGCCTAGCCTCACTCTTTCCTTTTTTCTTTTTTCTTTTTACCCTGGCCCTTCCTATCTGCTGGCCTTTACTTCTGACAGCTGCCAGTGGGCTGTCTAGGTCTCTAGCCTCCTCTCTGGGGATGGGCATGAACCAGCTCACAAACTAAAGTTTGTCACTAATTTGGGCTGGTTTGCAGTTTGCAAAGCAATGTTAGTGGAATGGCATGAACATTCCATGAACTTTTATGCTGTTCGTGGCAGCTTGTGGAGGTTTGTGAATGGATACATTTCCAGACAGACTGTCTCTGCTCAGTTAAAATGTTTACAGAACTTCAAAGAAAGAACTTCTCCAGCCTTGGAAACACCAATAGGGGCCCTCCAAAGCTTAGCAGGTACTCACTGCTAGCTGCCAATAACAGAGTTCCCATTCTGATCAATGGGATAAGAATGTTATATATACCCAGGGCTATTTTTGGGTAGGAATGCACAGGAACCCAACCACCAAAAAAACCCAACCACCATTGTGATAATGTGCTACAAGGATTTACTACACACAGTATAATTACAATATGGCTGCAGTCACATACACTAAATAATCCACTTCCAATCCACTTTTAATGCACTTTCCATTAATGCCAGATGACACAGTAAAATCCAGTTGGAAAGTGTGCTGGAAGTGGATTGAAAGTGGATTATTTAGTGCGCATGACCACAGCCTATGTTTACAAAGAATTTTCAGTAATATAATTACAGGAAACTTTCAAGGGTACAAAACCATTGACATAAGCAGCCATAATTATCATGGTAGTGATTTTTTAAAAAAACGTTCTTACACTGTAATCCCAGTTTTTAAATTACTACCACGTAAGGTTGCAAGCACTGGGTTGAAAAATTACCTGAAGATTTTGGGGGTGCAGCCTGGGGAATGCAGGTTTTGGAGGGCCCTAAGCAGGATAAAAAGCTATAGAGTTCACCCTCCAAAGCAGCCATTTTCTCCAGGAGAAGTGTCATCTGGATTTTGGTCATCTGGAGATCAATTGTAATAGTAGGGCATCTCCAGGTGCCACCTGGAGGCTGGCAACCCTACCAGGCTGGCCCTCTTCCTGGGTTCCCTGTGCCTCCCTCTCTGAGTAAGAGCCCTTTGTTTGCTGCTTGTCTGGTGGGAGGTGGGCTGATTGGGGGATGGGAGCTGGCCTTGGACAATACTCATGAGTAAATGTGCTTGGAAAGGAGCTGTTATTGTTTCTTCTCATAGGAACAACAGGAGCACAGTAGCTCACTATGATTTCATAATGGCAGATGGGGAACTGAGAACAAGAGTTTATGTCTTGCTCAAAGCCACACTATCAATCCATGGCAGATGAGAAACTCTAGTGCTGAGATCATCCTGTTCTCCCTTTGGGAACTATGCTGGCTCTCCTCTCTGTTTTGAAAATGGCTTGCAAGCATAAAATATTGAATCCTGATATAGGGTTGCCAAGTTACTTACCAGTTCGAGTGGGGGAGTCCCGCTCTTCGTCCAGGATCCTTTGTCTGGGGCGTGATGACGTTGCCCGGAAGTGACGTCATCACACCAGGCACGTCACTAGGCAATGCTCTGGTAATCACCCTAAAAACTCTATGGTACCATCATGTTTTCAGGGCTATTACTAGAGCATCACCCTGCGACGTGCTTGGCATGATGATGTCACTTCTGGGCAACATCATCGCGCCGGGCACATTGGCCTGATGTGGCCATTTTGGGGGTGGGGTTTCCCCCGCCGGCTGAATCCAGTGCCCCCGGGGGGACTTGGCAGCCCTATCCTGATATGTTTAATGCAATAACAAGTCTTGTCCTTCAACTGGAGGAAAAACTAATTGCTCAACAGCACATAAAAATACCAGAAGAGCAGGGGCGTAGAGTTAGTAAATCCCCGGGGGGGGGGGCGGGGGCTCTTCTGTGCGCGCGCGCAAAGCGCACACGCCAATGGGACCATGTCCTTGCCACTTCTCCCCCCCCCGGCCCCAGGGAGGCAGGAGGGCAGGCTGGGGGTGGAGGGGAAGGAGAGGCGGTGATGGCAGCCAGCTGGCTGGCTGACTGTTGTGCGCATGCGCGAAGTGCGGGACCATGTCCCCGCCACCTCTCTCCCCCCCCGCCCCAGGGAGGCAGGAGGGCAGGCCGGGGGTGGAGGGGAAGGAGAGGCAGCGACGGCAGCCAGCTGGCCGGCTGACTGGCCACCGGCGGGCGCTCCATTTTGCCGGGGGTGGCTGAGCCCCCCGGGAAATTTCGGGGGAGGCTCGAGCCTTCGAGCCCCCCCATAGTTGACGCCTATGCAGAAGAGCTCTGCTGGAGCAGACCAGTGATACAGCCTGTTTTACACAGCAACCATCCAGTTGCCCTTGAGGTCCAAACAAACAGGACACATAGGCAGAGGCCTTCCCTGATGCTGCTTCCTAACATTGGTATTCAAAGGTCTGCTGCTTCTGTATATGGCTTAGAGCCACTGATAGACCTTTTCTCCTTGACTCTGTCTAATCCTTTTAAAAAATCATCTGTGCTTGTGGCCATCACTATATCCTCCAGCAATTAATTCTACAGTTTAATTACTCATTGTTCTGCTCCTACCCCAACCCAGAAAACAGAAACCCCATGGCTTCAAAATTTCCAGAAATTTTACATCTCTAATCTCCCCTTAGCTGTTTTTATTCAGATGCTAATTATGCACAGAAATAAAATGTTTTCATTTAATTTTAAGTGATTATGAGTTCCTTTGTTCCAATGAATTACTTACAGGAAAGGAATCATGGGGATTATTAGTGAAGGCTTATCCAAACAGTTAGTTCAAAGGGTGCCCTTTAGCCTCACCAGGATACTCCTATAAAATCAGACACAAAGGAAAATAGTATAACATCCAGTCCAGCTGCAAAGGATGGCATAGTAGCCTTGCTATCTTTTGGTGTGTGGTTGTGTGTGTGTAGGGGTTGTATGTGCATGTGCATGCATATTTATGTTGTTGGAAATGATTGTTTAGGCATTCCAGAATTAATCACATGATTTTGAGACACAATTTAGAACACTTTTTTTAAAAAAAGACAATGATTTAGGTCTATAGGTCAAGGCAGGGAAATTATCTCAGGTCTTCTGGGGCCTGTAATAGTGGGATCATGCTGCAGGTTCTTGTTGCCTATTGTCATTGTGTTAGGTCGATAAGGGAAAGTAAGACAGTATGGTATAGCCCAATCTTGGCAGACCTCAGAAGCTGAGGTGGATGGAAGATCACCAAGGACGGCCATGGCAAACCACCTCTGCTTCTCCCTTGCCTTGAAGCCCCCTTGGTGGGGGTCACCATAAGTTGGCCGTGACTTAACGGCACTTTACACACGCACACACACAGATTGATAAGCGTAACTTCCCTCTTTGGATCAGCAACAGCCTAGTAGAGTTTCTGCATCTCCAACCTGCAGTGATTCCTCCTCACCACTGGGACTGCTGTGGATCCAGGACTGGCTGCCTCAAAAAGCAGAGGGAAGACTCAGAGCAATTGGTTTTGGGCAGGGATCACAGCTTTTGGCAACACAAGAGGTCCTTGAAAAACCCACCTTTTCCTTCTTAAGTGCTAATAACAATGGTTGTTGTTCAGTCGCAGTTGAGTCTGACTCTTCGTGACCCCATGGACCACATCATGACAGGTCCTCCTGTCCTCCATGGTCTTCTGGAGTTTGCTTAATTCCATGATTGTTGCATCAATGACACTGTCTAACCATCTCATCCTTTGCTGTCCCCTTCTTCTTTTACCTTCAATCTTTCCCAGCATCAGAGTCTTCTCCAGTGAGTGCTTCCTTCTTATCTGGTGGCCAAAGTATTTGAGCTTCAGCTTCACTATCTGGCCTTCTGGGGAACAGTCAGGGTTGATTTCCTTTAGGACTGACTGATTTGCTCTTCTTGCAGTCCACGGGACTCTCAAGAGTCTTCTCTGGCACCATAATTCGAAAGCATCTATTCTTTGGTGCTCAGCCTTCCTTATGGGAAGGTAATAACAATGGAGGGGCTCATTTTTTAAGTTACCCCCCCCCTTGGGGTCCCAGTTTGAATTGGAGCTATTTGTGTTTGTAATTTACCTTTTAAACACAAGCATACACACAATCTCTTTGTGTCTGTTTTGAACCATCCTTTCTGTGTATTCACTTGGTCTCCGCATCCCTTGACTTTGTTATTGTGAAATCCAGCTTAATGAAAGGAAACTGGAGAGATGAGGCAGACTCTCATTTAACATGAGGGTGAAATTAACTCAGGGTCTTTCAGATGGTTCAACAAAACTGCCACCTTGTGCAACATCAGGCCTAAGCATGGTCAGAATCTGGCCTCCAGATACGTATCTATTTTCTGATTAGTTCAAACATATCACCTCTTATCGTCATCCCAGTCTCCGGATTACCAAACATCTGTATTTTGTTAGAAGAGGAACTATTTTAAACTGACGTTTATTTATTCTTTTCTTTTTTTTCATCCAATGCCTTTTTTTAGCTGGCTCCCCTTTGACATACTTTCCTGGTAACAATTAAAAACTGGTTGGCTCAGTCTAAAATTCAGTTGACAGAAGAGGATTTATTTTTCATTTACTGCATCAAACACAGATTTGGGCTAACATGGCTTACAGCTGTTGCAGAAACCATAAAGATTTGGGACCTGGCCCCTAGCCAGGCTAGGACAGTGTTGCTCAAATAACCTTGATGAAGGCCTAACTGTGTACTCCTCACCTCCCACTCAGGGCCTTCACCATTTCCCCAGAGGCTACTAGCATAATGCCTAAAAATGGTGTTGGGTTGGGAAGCTATAGCCCATTGGGAAAGTGGAGAGGAACATAGGCTTTGTGGCAGAGTGGCACAGGAAGAGGCAGAAGTCTGGCAAGCTGATCGGGTCAGCCTGATGTCGACTGCAGGTTGTTGAATTCAATTCCTGAAGGCAAAAAATACTCCTGGAGGCATATGTGTATATGTATGGAGTGATGGGCACAAGGACAAAGGATAGGGAAAATCTCATGAAGAAGCTCCATTGGAAATGAGAGTAAAATGAGGAATCCCCCCTGTGAGGATTCAACTTTAGAGTTCCACTGACCCTGTTGTCAAAGGGGAGGAGCTGTGGCTCAGTGGAAGAGCCTCAGCTTTGCATGCGGAAGATTGACCCAGGTTAAAACCTGGCATCTCCAGTCAAAAAGGAACAAGCAGTAGGTGATATGAGAGACCTCTACCTGGGATCCTGGAGAGCTGCTGCCAGTCTGAGTAGACAGTACTAACCTTGATGGATCCATGGCTTGATTCAGCATTTGGCAGCTTCATGTGTGTGAAGTGAGCCTTCAGGGATTCGAGCCACCTATTAAGATCCTCTTCCCAAGCCCTGCTCTCTGTGGCCTTCTTGCAGATATAGGACTTTCCCACTGCATGTTTAGAACGCTCCCTTCCTCTTGATGCATGTCTGGTGCCTTTAGACACCGCAGTGAAACATTTCATTTTGATCCAGACTTTTAACTGAGGAGTTCTATGTTTTAAAAGTCTCTTTATGGTCTGCCTCTAGCCTGAGGGTTATGATTTTAAGGTGGTGAATGTTGTTTTGTGCTGCTTTTATACCCCAAGATATATTTCTGTGGCTTCTTTTTAATGGCTTCTTTTTATATTGATAATTCATGTGCCAGTGTATTTTAAATGATTACATTGTACTGTGCTTACTTTGCAAACTGCCTTGAGCAGGTCTCTGAAGAGGTAGCATCTAGTTGTTTTAAATAAATAAATGGCATGGTTGATAATTACCTTTTGTTCACAGTCTCTAAGCAATCCCAGTGTAATTAAGAGAGTAGGTTATGTGCCTCATCTAATTTTGTTTTAATTCTTGGGCTCCCCCCTCCCTGGTTTGTAAATATTCACCCATTTATAATGTGTTTTCTTTAGTTGCATTTCAAGCTTTGTTGTCTTGAGATGCTGATCTTTTAAACAGCTGCCCACACCTATATATATATTTGCATCAATGAACATTTTGATGTAGACTCACTCCGAATGGGTAGGCTTTTGACAGGGTGTCCACTCTGTCCCAGTGGCCACTCAGAACAAGAAGATTCTGTGAGAAGCTAAAATGTCAGCCCATTCTTTCCCACAGGAGAGAGACAATCCATTATCACTGCAACAGCTGTCCAGATAACCCCAGTGAAAAAACCTCATTAGAGATGCATGGACCCCAGAGCATTCTGAAGAGAAATTCCTGCTTTCCAGCACAAAAGCTCCACTATGTTGAGTCACTGTGGAGAAATCCAGCTGTTCCAAAGAATGCTAAGGATTTCTGGGGAAGGCCCTACATAGATGGGGGGGGGGGGAGGGGGAAGAAACAGCTTTCAGAAACGTTAATCCAGCCTGCCACACCTGCCTCCTATCTATTTTGTTCCCATCATACAATCACAATGGCTTGCCTGACTGTTCCAGCAAGCAGCAATGTTTTAAGGGTCACCAGTTAAGCAGCATGGAATCCCAAGATCCCTTACAATGCCCCCAGAGGATGATGATGGGCTGTAACTCTCTAACTAGTGTACGCCAATGCAATGGAGTCTTGTGAGCAAAAATTCTACTTTGTGATCAACTGGCATTAAAGCTGTGAGCGAGCGATTTGGCTGCTGCATAAATTAATTTGCTCTGGAGCCATCCTTCCTGAGCTAAGACAAAAATGTGTTAGCTGGAGGCTGAAAGCCTGTGAGCTAGCTCACACTAACTCAGCTTAGAGGAAACACTGGCATACACATTCACATGCACTTTGAGAACTGTGTCCCAGTTGTGCGGCTAACAGGGTTGGTTTCCAGGTTGGGTACAAGGATGTTCCAAAGGAAAGAGGGTGTAGCTTTCCCTAGGGTGCAACCTGGCTTTACAGGGAGGAATTCAGAAGACTGGCCAACTTGTGATTCTGTAACCCCCACTGTATTTGGACTTCTACCATGTGTTCAGACTACCTCTGACTGTGATTGTGGCCAGGTTGGTGCAAGCCATATTCCTGCTGTGGAACCCAAAACGAATTAGTTTAATTAGCATTTATGAGACCTATTTTTCATAACTATTTATTATATTGCACACAATCCAGAAAGGGTTAGGAACACTTATTCGGGGGGCATGGTGGTTAGTTTTCTTTTCCTGACTCTTTTGTCCTGTGCAGCTAACAATTGCATCAGAGGGAGATATTTAATCACTGGAAAGGCTTGAGAGGAAAGGATTAAACCCTACCTTTCCCAGTATCGTCCTCCAAGCAACTAATCAGCTTCGAAATGGTAGCTGTGAATCATTTTGATGTATCTAGCAATAGCCATGAAATGACCTGAAAGTTCTGGTTGCCAGCAATCCGGAGAAGGAAAAAAATCTTAATTTACTATATTTCATATACACTTTAATGGTATCCCTAGTTGATCTATTAAAGTTACACCCTCCTTCACTTGTTCATTATTTGTCCTTCTCAACCTTTTTGATTACTTGACTTGTTCATTCTTTCCCTTTGGTTTCCCTTGGCTATTTATGTCATGAAAAGTCTCACTTGCCCATTTCCACACACTGGTAACCCTTCACTTCCATCTGCTGCTCTGCCAGTGGAAATGTTGCTTTGTTCCCAGACCCAAGACATTAATCCCTACCAAATGGACTGAATTGGAATTACAACTGGGATACTGACTATGGCTTTCTCAGCAAAGACATTACGAAGCTTTGAAATATAAGCTGCCCCGTAGGGCCTCTGGGTATTATGGCAGAGGACCAGAACTTCAACAACAACAAAAACCCCAATATTGCAAATCCATCATTATAATATTTCCAGCTGTTTCCAAAAGTCAGTGAGATTTCTAGATCATGCCTGTCAGGTGAAACATTGGCTCGGTGGCTGTCTTAGCCCTCTGGTTCTGAATCTTCTCATCTTTTTCTCTAAACATGAGAATAAAAGCCTGTAAGTATGATGTCTTCTATGTATTATGACCAGTTTCACTCTGTCATCTGCTCTACCTGTTGCTAAACCCAGTCAGAAAGTAAATCACAGATTTCAGTGTGTGTGTGTTCATTTCTTTGGGGGGAGCGGTGGCCTTTTGGAACAAAGGTAACCAAGTTAAAGTACTTTTTCTTCTTTCTCAGAAACAAAACTAACCCAGATATGATTTGACTTGACAGTAGAAAGGGGCTGACCTGACCTGTGGCACTGATGTGGAATGGTCTAATGCTTTAATCCACTAAACCACCATGTCAGCTTAGTTTTCTCTTTCCAAAAACTGCTATGCAGCAGACTACCCCCCCCCCCTCCTAATTTCAGAGGACAGGCTGATAGATTTTTACCCTTTGCCCTCCTTCTATGTCTTTGATGTGTTCGAGCTTACACATATCACATGATGTTGTGAAATTATGTTGCGACTACTGTGTGACTGAACACTGCACCCCAAATTTTAGCTTGACATATATTATGTATAAAAATCTAATCCTTCACATTAGACTTTCACTGGCCTGCTTTCTAGCACTCCTTTTTTTGCAATGTTTTGAAGCTTACCTAGAGCTAAATAAGCATTGAAGTATCTTGGTTAACCTTTCCACGTCCTTCGTTTTCAGCACTAGGAATAGAATAGAAAATATACAGGACCAGCGGCATTTGTTGTGATTTTAACGGGAATCATCCAGTGAATTTCAAAGTAAGCAAGGATTTGAAACTGGTTCTCTCCAGGGTTCTTCAAGCTCTCAGACCAGTACCTTACTGGCAACTACATAATTCTCATATGAAAAGCACTATAAAATTGTATTTTTTGCGTGTAGAAACCGGAGAATAAAAGAACAAAGAAAACTGCAACAACACACTGAAACAATAAAGCTTTACAGCTTCAGAGCTCTTTCCTTCTTGAGACACAGGTTCTCTTCCTCAGCATCCTTTTATTCATTATTATGATTTTTGATCAAAGGGTTGGAACCGACAGAGGATTTCCACAGACTTAAGTGGAGTGATTTCTGTGGATCCTGTGGCAGCTGGCCTCTGACTCCTCATGCTGTTCCTGTCAGCAGACATTTCCGATAGATCCAAGCCAAGAGTTCTTATAGAATTCAGTGGCACATAAATAAAACTTTGTGCATGTCGGCTGCTAGGGTTGCCAGGTCTCCAGTCTCTGCTGGCAGGGGATGGAGGGGGGTAAGGTTTGCCAGGTCAAGGTTGGGAAATTCCTGGAGATTTGGGGATGGAGCCTGGGGAAGACAGAGATCTCAGCGGGGTACATTGCCATAGAGTTTACTCTACAAAGCATCCACTTTCTCCAGGGGAAGTGGTCTCAGTAGTCTGGAGATGAGCTGTAGTACTGGGGAATCCCCAGGTCCCACCTGGAGGTGGGCATCCTTGTCAGCTGCTCTGAGCAGGCTTCACTGTGGCTGGATAACCCATGTATGGAAATAACTGTTCATGTGAGTAGGGTCATATTAAAGTGCTGACACGTGAAATTTTGATTTTTTTTTTTAAATCAAGGAAATAGTTCCTACAGTCTCATCCCTTCAGTTGTTAATTCATATACAATAATTTACCGCCCCCTTGAAAATGTCAAGCATTATATAGATTCACACAGCCTTTGAAAATCTTCACACAATTACGTTCTTCGCATCCACCAATATCCATGGTTTAATGTATTTACATCGAGTAAGACATCGTGACACGTTAAATCATTCATTAGATCATGTGATATGAGGTAAAGGGGCTGAGAGAAATCTTATGGTGAAATAATTCTGCCTCTTTGGTCATGTGACTTTTCTGTGCTTGCTTTTTTGTGCCCTGCATCCTTAAGTGAGGTGATTGGTGGTCTATATGAAAGGCAAAGAGCAAAGACACCGCTATAGCTCATAACAACTGGCTAGCCCCTGTGGTTATCATGAGACCTGCAATCCCAGGCCACCCACAACTGGGATCTCTACATACTTGGAAAAAATCTTTGTACCTTATTTATTTTGCTATTTATACTCCACTTTTCTCCCAGTGAGGACCTAAAGCAGCTTACAGCATTCTCCCCTGCTCCCTTTTTATCTTTGCCAGGACCCTGTGAGGCAGATTAGGCTGAGAAAGTGTGACTGGCCTAAGGTCACTAAACAAGCTTCCATGGCAGAGTGGGGATTTCAGCCAGGTTGTCACAGATCCTCCACTCTAAGTGCTACACCATGCTGTCTCCCATTAACCAAAAGAAAAGAAAAAGACTCCCCCCAAAAAACCTCTGAGAACTGCCCCCACTTATATAGATATTGTTACCTACCCTTCTGTCTCTACTGAAATTAATTTAATTGCATATTTGTGGATCTATGTTCTTTTTGAAACAGATTTACATATGCGTGTGCATGATGCAGGGGAGGGATGATGATGTACCATAGAGCTTTACATAGTAAAATAAGTGGAAAGTAAACAGTTATTCCTGCCCAAGGAACTCACAATGTAAATCTAACAGAGTAGGAGACAATGGATGATGAGAAGATGACAACTAGGGGAATGGGTAGGGGGAAGGAACTACACACAATCAGTTGTACAGTCTTTCAGTTTTGCTTCTTTAAGAAATTAGGATATGTAAGGTATTGGGTGTAAAGCAATATGAAAACTGCCTGTGGGAATTTAATCTGTCATAGCCATGTCATACACTGAAGCAATCATCCAATGATGAACTTGTTTGAGTTACCCTACTTTTAATTACTTGGAATTTTTTTTTAAAAAAACACACACAAATATGTACTGAATAAAGGATGTAACCAAACAGCTACTGCAACATTGCATCATGGCATAAACACAGGTTGCCTTCATAGATATTATATTTATATGGAGTGACAGAGTCAATTTATTTTACAGGTGGTGAAAGGAAGTTTTTATTGGAAGCATTTTCAGGATTTCATCTCACTTTACAGTTCAAAAAGACAGCATTTCCCAGAAATGCTTAAAATAATGGTTTTTGAACTTTGAAACACATAGCTAGACTTGTATCCTTTGTAGGTATTTTACAAGATGTGTGCATGTTTCATGGCAAGCTAAACAGGATGTATGTAGGCTTTAATGGCTTGGCTTACATTAGCTGAAAAGACTCCAGAGTTCAACTTGAGATATATGCTGAAGTGTAACTGGAGTCCTGTTAGAACATTTGGAAAGACCATTAATAATACTCAGTGCAGATAAAATCACCTTTTCATCTGTAATCCTGGAGGAAAACACTGTAGCGCATGACAAGCCAGATGGCAGACAAAATAATATTGGGGGAAAGAGGAGCTGCGTCCAGACAATAGCTTCCCCCATGGCTAATTTAACACTTTAGTAATAAATCTGAATTGGGGATGGAAAAGAGCTACACATTATAAACGTATAGACTTTAGACCAGTTTAGTTATCACGGTTATCCTGAAAGAATTCTGGAAATGTAGGTTGGGTGAGAGTGACAAGAGTTCTCAGTCCCTTACACAGCTACAGCTTGCCTTGGAAAGGGCACTGACAGCTAAATCAGCCAGTAATGTTCATACACTTTGTGTTCATGTGTGATATTCTGCAGCTGTCCTTGTTTACCAGTCCCCCCCCCCCCCCCCCATTTTCAGCTCTCCCCTTGGTTTCTGCCTCTTTTCAGTCACTGTTCATATTTTTGCCTTTGGGCTTGCCTTGCTAAAATATTATGCAACTTGCCAGCATTCTGTGATGTTCTCAGTTATAGTGTTGGGCAGAGCCTTTTTTTTTGGGGGGGGGGGGAAGGGGTGCCAGAATTCTCAAGAGGGAAATAAAGCTTTCAATCTGTATACTGAAAACTCACTAATTTTTAAAATATTTTTAAAAGAATTTTGTCGAAGAGGTTCTGGAACACTGTTACGGCATGTTCCTCCAGAAAAAAAAGCCCTGGTGTTGGGAGATGTAATATGGTAAGACATGAAACAGGAAGTAGAAGGGAGGACTTTGGGCCTAGGCCTAGTCTCATTTACTGAGGGATTTGGCAGTTGCTATGCATGTTCTTCAAATTCCACAATAAACCCTGCTTTGAACTTAAATTGTATTCAGTCATTTGGGGGATCTAGGGGGTCTGTGACTACTTGGTCCTCCCTGTCTTCCTCAGTGGTTTCCAGCCAAGACCCCCAGGGCCAGCAAAGGCCTCAGATGCAGGCCGAGGAGGGGATTAACTGAGTTTTTTCATTATTCTCATCCTTCCGGAGCGTCCTCTCTAGTCATGTGTTTGGCTCCTTATATGTGCTAGATTTAATCATAAGCATGCCCAACATCCCTCCCTAATTTTCCACACCTTTTCTTCATTGGTTTGATAGCTTAGCCCCTCTGGGCCAGCTGCTGTCCCTAAAGGGGCTACACAATTCTATATAGGAGTGCTGCATTTCCAGGTCTGGCACTGCTGGCCTTCTTGATGTCAGGGTCACCATAGAAGCTGTTGGCAGCTTGAAGGTTGGGGTTTGACTTATAACCACCTGCTGTGGCTTGGGTAAGTCCAGGAGAAGGTCCAGCTCCAGACAAATTGTATGATACAACATTGTGGCCACATATGGTTACCAACCTCTAGGTGGGGTCTGGAGTTCTGGAATTACAACATATCCAAAATACAGAGATCAGTTCAGATGTTTATTTTGCCTCTGTATCCACCTACACCCTTTCTTCAAAGCCCAGGTGAGCAACTGTCTTCACTACTTGGATTCAGATGTTTTATAATAATTTGGCAGCAAATATTTATCCATAGGTCTCTGAAATAAGAAAATGTGCACTGCTTCTGTCATGGAACAGGAGGATAGCATATTTTCCATGCCTTTCCCCTTGCAGATAAGTTGGAGACTATACTTACTGCATTAAAGAGGGGGGTTTTTTTGACCCCAAAGAGAATGTAGCTTATTGCTACAGATTTCACTAGTGTGAACAGAAGCCTGCCCTCAGAGACCTGATTGTTTCCTGTGATTTTGGAAATATGGCAGATGAGAGGATTAGCGATCAATTTACTGTGAAAGCAAATGTGTCTTGCATAAATTAATGCTTGCTTCTAGAATCAGACCTCTCACTGGAAAAAGCCATAAGGATTTCTACCCAAAGTGAGACATCTATGGCAGAAGTCAAAACAATGAGCCTGGCTACAAGAGAGACAGTGCAAAGTGTAGAGCTTTTGTAGAAACCCTCAATGCCGACCCATGGTTACAGCAGGAAAATGAGTAATCAAAGCTCAACAAAAACTGTGGCTCTACATAGCACCTTGCATGCTATGCAAGATGGCCTGAAAAAACAGCATAGTGCAACTATTGTAAAAAAAAACCTTGACACTTTGCCAAGGTATACTGTTGCAACCATTACAGACAACAAATATATGCAATCCAAGTGCGAAGTGTTATTTTGCATTCAGACGGGCAGCTAATCCCGCCATTGGCCTGGCTGTAATTTGATCTCGATCTTTTTGGTCCAGCGTTGCACGACCAGACAGCTCCCCCACGAATTGCTTTACCGCACATGACTCTGTGGTAGATTGTCTAGACAGCATCCACTGTAAGGAGCCATGCAGTTGGCTTAAAAAAAAAATCCTATTTGCTCATGCACATATGTGCCTTACCATCTTCTTCTTGCATGCGTGGACTAAAACGGTAAAAGCACTGCCAGTGGTACCTTCCTCTAGGTACCATTTCAGTTAACAAAGTGCATAAATATCATGGGACCTTCAGAAACATTAAATTGTTTGGATCGTTTGAGCGGAGCCCTGTGGATGTTGCATGTTTAAGCGGTTATGTGCATATTGCTAAGACTTTTTTTTTTTACAATGGCAGCCATTCGGGATGGTCTGGAGACCATCCGTACGGGGTGAATGCGCACTGGTGGAACAACTAGATGGGGGAAAGTCTGCCATTGGCCCTTTGGCCAGCTTAGGACCAGACTTTCACCACTATCTTTTAAGTATGGATCCCCAATGGGGATCGACGGCCTAATCATGGAAGTGGCATAATTCCCAGATGTTGTTATCTGGATGTGCACTTTAAATCCACCAGGCACTTGTGCCTGGCATGGCTCAAAAGATCTGTATGAACGTGACCTGAGTGTGGACAGTATCAGTTTCACACGCGTTGCCGGAAAAATTATGCACATTGTTAAGTTATCTGCTGCAGCCTCAAAAAAGTCCCAGTTTATTGATTGGTACTGGTTTCTGTATTGTTTCTCTGAAAATGTGCCACTCATTAAACCAAAATTACACTTGGTATGCCATTTTGAAAAACCACATTCCTGTATGTGGTTCTCTTCACGTACAGGTAAGTTCTGGTGTGTGTTCTGTACCTGCAATTGTCCCTAATGGGAGTCCTATCTCTGGTAGGGATTTATTTACTGCACTAAACCTAAAGGTAGTTGGTGGACACCATGATTCTGCTCACCCAAGCAAACACCAGTCTCAGCTGTGACTGACGATCATGCTGAAGAGAAACTTGGCTGCGCACAGGCTTGTTCCCAAGCTGAAAATGCATTACAATGCAGTACCTGTATGACAAAAGTTACAGTGTTTACCATTCTTGGTCAGAGAAGCTGTATCAGAAGAGCTTAAGAAACTTATACAGAAAGACATTGGTGAAGAAATTGGTTTATGAGTGGGTTTCACCTGCAGCGGTAGTGGGGGGGGGGGGAGGTGAAAGATTAATGGGTGGATTTAAAAGAACCAAACAAAACCATTGTGATGGATAGCCACCCACTTTCACACATAGAAGAAGTATTTGCTGAACTGTGTGGAGCAAAAATGTTCTCTACCCTTGATTTGTAGAATACATATCACTAGGTTGAACTGCAAGAAGATAGCAGAGACCTTACAGCATTTACTGCACATGATGGAGTATTTAATTTTAAATGGTTCCCATATGAACTTGCTTCTGTTTACGGAGCCTTCCAAAGAATGATGTCTCTCATCTTCAAGAGCCAGCATAGTGTTCAATGTTATTTCGATGATATTATTGTATTTGGAAACACTCCTGAAGAGCATGAAAATAACCTCCATAACCTAAAATGCATCAGTTGTTGCAGAAGTTGTTCTTTTAATAAGCAGACATTGCAGTTACACAAGAGCAATTCCAAGTTGCTTGCTTGGCATGTCCAATTCAACAAAGACTATAAGAACATTTGACAAAGAAATCGCCCAACAGTCCTAAAGGACTTGATCCAGTGTTGCTGCTTCATTTTAGAGTATGTGATGAACTTTCCTTTCAAAATGGCTGTGTGCTACAAGGCATGCACCAATTATTTGTACCAGAGGAGCTGCAGTCCAATTTTTTTGTAGGGAAGAGAATCCTAAAGAACTAATTTTGGACAATGGTATTCCACTTACGTTCCTAGAATCTGATGCTCTTCTTGCATAAGAGAAGATCATCTTTATATTACCCTCAAGCTAATGGGGAAATTTAACCATTTAACAGGAGAGTTTGAAAACAGCTAAATTGGGTGGGAAAGCATGAAAAACCTTTACTACTGATCTCCTGGAAGCTTACAGGGCTATACAGTATACTGCAATATAGAAATTACCTGTGGAACTAATTGCATGGGTGAGAGATGCGTAGTAAACTGAATGTTGCTGGATTTTTCAAATCAAGGAGTGATTTAACTTTAGAACCTAGTATGAAACAGTGGTGCAGAAACACAGGCAAGCATCATGGTGCCAAGGAACCAATGTTTAACAGCAGTCTTTTGTTAGAATAAGAAAATCTGGAATGCTACAGAAAGAACACAAATTTACATAAGTCATTGACAAAAGGGGACCGTTCACCTGCATACTTTCTGATAGCAGTTTATGGAACGCTTTCCATCTTGCATCAGTTTGTTACAAGCCAAAACTGGCTCATATCCTGAGCCTCTGGCAGATGACTTCACCCCACCACCCGCACTGCAAGAGGCACCGTCAGACACTGGGCCTGAAAGATGGCCTTGGCAGGCAACCTCCTGTGTGAACTATGAACTACGTTATGTAATATTAGACAGTGGTCTTATTTTATTAGACTATTTTTATCTTTAGCTGCCTGTATTATATATGACAGAGGCAGATATGTAGATATAGATATGTAGATATAGACATACTATGTTTGTCTTATTAGGTAAGCAGGTTTTATAAATACAAGAGTTTCATAAGAGATGGGGAAAATGTGGTATTCTTAGTTACTATAAACAACAGAGCCTGCTGGGAGTTGAAGTATGGTAGTACAGGAAATAGGAAGTAGAAGTGGTGTTGCCAGGCAACTGCAGGAGGGTTGTGGGCAAGGATATGGTGGGGTGCAATGACAGCTATGCCATAACGTCACTTCAGGTAAAACAAACCAGATGTGACATAAGATAGCTCTAGAGATCTTTATGATGTCGTACTTCAGCTGGCACTGTGGGTGTCTAATCATTTGTTCTCTCACTGCTGCTTGGAGTGGTGTCAGGCACCAGGAGCAAGGGGCAAGGGATCCCTCACTACCACTGGGGGAATGGGACCCCTAAGCAGAAGGGATTTGACCTGAGCCTAGTCTGGTTTACGGAGTAATGTAGCAATTCTTATGCCTGCTCAAGTTCCACAATAAACCTTCTTTTGAACTTAAAGTATATTCAGCTGCATGATACGACACACTGCCATTCTTCAGTAGGGATGCCACAAACCTTGCGGTGAACAGCTTCAGCAGACAAACGTGATTTGTCTGACAGCCACAGCCGGTCAAATCCAAGGCTCATCTCATCTTGCCCCATCATGGTCAGCCTTGCTGGACAGCTTTGCGGCTGTAGTGTTTCACTTTAATTTCCTTCTGCCTTGCAAGTGCATGCATGAAATACTGAACATTGCTTTCTACTGTACCATACTGTTTTAATACACAGTAAGTAACCCAACAAACAGGACGGAGCTATTTGTGAACATCTGAACATCCCATCAAAAATGAACCCACTGTTTGTGATTGACAAGTAGAACACAAGTAGAACTGGTGGGTGTTTGAGCGTCCTATTCAGTAGGGTTCAACTTCCTCCTCAGGGTCTCTAGACACTAAATCTGAGCACAGAATAGTAGCATCTTGTCTCTAGTGCACATGCCCTAAACACATGCCCATGTACATTAAGATGTCACACAGTGCATCGCCTGCCATTTCACACACTTGGAAAGCATAACTGCCCTACAGATTTCAGCTGCTGAGATTTTTCTTTCTTTGAAAAAAACAATAATGCTATGAAAAGTTGAAAGCAGAAGGAAAAAAGAAAGACCTAACATGAGATGTAGTGACTCAATCAAGGGAGCCATGGCCCTCAGTTTGCAGGACCTGAGCAAGGCTGTTTAACAATAGGAATTCTGGGAGGACATTAATTCACAGGGTCACCATAAGTCGGAAATGACTTGATGGTTCTTAATACACACGCGCACACACTGTAGGGCAATTATGTTTTTCAAGTATATATTTAATCACCTTTAAAACTGGCGGAGTAAACGAACTCAACAGACAGAGAGGAGCCTTCAGCAATGTATAATAGTGTCAGGGTGGGGAACTAAGGCTGTGATCCTTGGAATGAGAATTGCAGTGTAACAACAAGCACAATCTCTGAAATATTGGAGGGTTTGATTTGGGCATGCTAAAGTGGTTTTGTAGCATTTATTTTGTGGCATTATGCCACCCACAGTGATCTTGGCATGTTCTTACCTCACTCCTCTCTCTTAGAATTCAGACTTTAAATATATTCTGTTAGCTGTTCAAGATACTCTAATTTTTCTTATAAAGAACTACAGTTTAAAGAACTCATCATCCCCTGCCCTATTCCTGTTACAACTGTGCCTGTTCAATAAAAGCAGCCTTTTTGTTTTAACTTTATTTTGTGTCAAGCGTCATTTCCAAAGGGGTTTTATAAGCGGGCTCCTGCTGAATTACTTTAAAAATCTCTGGCCTGAGAAAAAGCCAAATAACTTTTTTAACACTGGGTGGAACACAAAGAAAGTCATAGGTCTGTAATTCAAACCTGCTACTAAGAGGCTGTTTCAGTCAGAGTGGTGAACAGTGTTTTGGCGGGAAAATCTGCCTCACAGAACGGACGGAGTAGAGGGATAGGTCTGGGAACTTTCAGGAAAGGGAAGGAGGAAACAGTGGGGTCGGAGAAAATGAGATGCCCCTGCAAGTCCTTGCTGGTCTTCTGCTTGTCTACCCTAGTTCACAGTCAAACTGAAGGTAATGAAACCAGAGCAGGAGGAGCTTGCAATTGAAAATAGAATAATTAACCACGATCTGGTAAAATTGCCTTCAGGAAAACTGCTGATGAGGCTCTTATTTGTTTAATACTTAAGTACAGTGTCATGCCCGTTGTTACCCAGTTGGCAAGGAAACCTATGCATGCAAGGAGTTGGATATTGTCCTTGCATGATGGTTTTATGCCACAGGCCATAGATATTTTATCATGGTTTCAGAGGGTAGCTGCGTTGGTCTGCAGAAGAGCTAGAACTGAGTCCAGTAGCACCTTAGAGACCAACCAGATTTTCAAGGTAGAAGCTTTTGAGAGTCTGATGAAGGGAGCTTTGACACTTGAAAGTTTATACCATAAAATATCTTGTTGGTCTCTAAGGTGCTACTGGACTCAAATCTAGACTTATAATCAATTCAGCTAGCCGTTGTCACATACTTCATCATACATTGGTTGAAGCAAGCCATGGTACGATGCCACAATAAATTTTGTTAATGTGTTGCAAGACTTTGTCACTAACATGGTCTTGTTATTCTTTCATCACATGATTCTACTCTAATGTACTGCTCCATTGCAATGTGGCTCAAAGCAACAGCACAATCCTATGTGAAATATGCCTGTCAAGTGATAACCCAGGAGGATCTCCAAATTTACTTCACAGTCACACAGCACTTCTCCATATAGCAAATAAATAAATGAATGAATGAATGAATAAAAGCAAGATCGATAGATTCCATATGTGATCCATGGCTGAGGGCACTGTGGCCTCTAGCCTGTCTTAGTTCAGTTGGGTGGATGTTTTATTCTCAGTAGGACCACAGGAACCAGCAGGGGAGTCCTCCTCAATTTCAGCTACTCATAGCCTAAGCAGGCCCTCCCCCAGCTCCCTATTGGAAGGCTGCTAGCTCTTCTATATCTGCCCTCATTCTCCCAGGCTGTAGGCCCAGTGCAGCTTCCATGCGGCCAGCAGCTGGGAGTGTGCCTAGGCAATGTCTCCTACTAGTTGGGTGGCAGGGCCATCCAGACTTGACTGACAGATGCCAGCAGTGTGGGATCTGAGTCTAGACTCTTGCTTCAAGGCCTGGGGGGAGCCTGTGGAGAAGGTGCCCCTTTAGCAGCAACCTCATTGTCCCCTTGGTAGAAACTCAGAAGTTCAGAATACTGGGGATGCTGGATCCCCAACATCCTACCTCACCATGGAAAAACTGCTGTGTAAATCAGCCCGTTAAGAACATACACACTTTTATCATGCATGAACCTGCGCAAGTTGGTTTAGTTCTTACCTTTTAAGTAAGGATGGGAAATACTTCCTAGCTTCTTGAAATCAGGATTGGGTATAAAATGGTGAGGGTAAAATATCTGACTTCCATTAAGACCATGCAATCAAATAACACTTTAAACACCTGCCTTTCTTGCCAGTGATGAACGTTTGGTTTATTCCCATGACTTTTTGGCTTGGTCCATTTATACTACCAGTGCTAAAGAAACTGAATTATTTTTCTTCCTTTTCATACCAACGTTCGCAAAACAAAGATTCAATTACTTATTTCACTGGTGGTGACCTAATAACTCCTCTTGATAATACCACTAGTGGCACACTTGCTTGGTCATCTGTATAATATAATTAAATGAAATAATTATATTTGCAGAAGAGAAGTAACGTTTAAAACCCAGGGAGATTTAGCAGATGAGCCCACTGAACTTCCTGAAAAAGCAATAATCTCTTAAAGACAGCAAGGTACTTGAAGAAGACCTGCCAAACTCTCATCAAATAATCTCTTTCTAACCTGGTTTCCCCACCCCAATGAAATGATAACCTCAATAAAGTGGTAGCCTTCATTAAGCACACATGGCACAATATTTGTGTGCATATATAATCTATCAAGAATATTCTGAAAAGAATAAAAATATGGTTTTGTAAGAGGATTTTGTAGTTCAACAGCCTTGAAAGAAAAGAAAAGAAAAGAAAAGAAAAGGGGAATATTTTACATCCTTAGGACTTTTCTCCCGTTTGAAAATAAACACAGTATTAACAATGTAGCCTTGATATTTCCAGCTTTTGATAGGCTCAAGACATTTAGACCTAACATTTAGATCTAAAGCAATCATGAAGTATCTGATTATAGTCTGCCCAAAATCTCTTTTGATATTAAAAATAAAAGGACGATGGGGAGATGGCAGAGAAGCTCAATGACTTTTTTGCTTCTGTGTTCACTGTGGAAAGTGTGGGGCATGTTCCCATGCCATAGCCCCTATTTTCAGGAAGGGAATCTGAGGAACTGAGCCAAATTGAGGTGTCCAGAGATGAAATTCTAGACCTACTGGGGGAAATAAAAATTGATCAGAAAAGTTTTCAGCTACAGATTAGGAAGAGCTTCCAGACAGAGCGGTTCCTCAGGGGAACAGGCTTTCTCGGGAGGTGGTAGGCTTTCTTTATTTGGAGGTTTTTAAATAGAGGCTAGATGGCCATCTGACAGCAATGCAGATTCTGTGAAATTAGGCAGATCATGAAAGGGAGAACAGGAAGGGATGCATCAGTGCTTAGTTCTTCTGGCCCATTCTTACATGCCCATGGAAGGACTGATTGCCACTTTCGACACAGGAAGCAATTTCTCTCCAGGCCAGTTTGGCTGGAAATCCTGGAAGTTTTGTCATCTTCTAGCATGGAACAGTGGTCACTGGGGGTGTGGAGGGGGAGGTATTTGTATATTCCCTGCATTGTGCAGAGGTTTGGACTAGATGACCCTGGAGGTCCCTTTCAACACTATGATTCTATGATTGGGTTATAAGTTTCCAGATCCTGATAGCATACACCAGAGAGTTCTTAAGGAACTCAGCCTACTAGCCCGTATACATAACCTGTCACTAAATTCAGCCACTGTACCAAAAGACTGGAGAACAGCAATTGTGACACCAATTTTTAAAAAGGGATCCATAGGGGAACCAGGAAATTACAGGCCAGTCAGCCTAATGTTTATCTCAGGCAATTTAGTAGAAACTGTAATTAAAGGAAGAATAGTTAGGCACATAGAGGGACAAAGCTTGCTGAGGGACAATCAGCATGGCTTCTGCAAAGGGAAGTCCTTCCTCACCAACCTTTTGGAGTTCTTTGAGAAGTGAACAAGCATGTAGACAATGGTGACCCAGTAGGCATTATATACCCGGACTTTCAAGGGGCATTTGACAAGGTATCTCACCAAAGTCTCCTGAGTAAATTTAGCAGTCATGGGATAAGAGTATGGGTTCTCTTATGAATTAAAAACAAGCTAAATGACAGAAAGCAAGGAGAAGGAGAAGAATTGGATTTATACCCCACCCTTCACTTGGAGTCTCAGAGTGGCTTACAATCTCCTTCTCTTTCTCTCCCCACAACAGACAGCCTGTGAGCAATGCTCCCTCTAAGCTGTGGAGTCTTGTGAGCCTAAATTTTACTTTGTGAGCCTATTGGCATTAAAGTTGTGAGTGAGTGATTTGGCTGCTGCATAAATTAGTTTGCTCTGGAGCCATCCTTCCTGAGCTAAGACACAAATGTGTGAGCTGGAGGCCAAAGAACTGTGAGGTAGCTCACACTAACTCAGCTTAGAGGGAACACTGCCTGTGAGGTAAGTGGGTTTGAGAGAACTCTGAGAGTACTGCCATTGAAAGAACAGTTCTGAGACAACTGTGACTGACCCAGAGTCACCCAGCTGGCTGCATGTGGAGGAGTGGGGAATCAAACCCAGTCCTCCATATTAAAGTCCACCGCTCTTAACCACTACACCAATCAATCAATAGACAGTTGATTGGAATCAATAGGAATCAATACTTCTCACAATGGAGGGAAGTAAGCAGTGGGTTCCCACGAGGATTGGTATTGGGGCTGGTACTATCTAATTTATTCATCAGTGATTTGGAACTAGGCATGTGTAATGTAGTGGCCAAGTTTGCGGATGACACAACATTAGTCAGGGTGGTGAAAACCAAGGCTGACTGTGAAGAGCTTCAAGAGGATCTCCACAAACTGGGTGAGTGGGTGATAATGTTGCAAATGAAGTTCAGTGTTTGTAAGGTGATGCACACTGGGACAAAAAAATCCCAACTTCAAGAATAGGCTAACGGGGTCTAAACTTGCTGAGACTGAGAGGGAAAAAAATCTTGGGGTCATAGTAGATAGCTCAATGAAAGTGTCAACTCAGTGTGCTGTAGCAGTGAAAAAAGGCAAACTCTGTTAGGGATTATTAGGGAAGCGCTTGAGAATAAAATGGCTGATATTGTAATGCCACTGTATAGTTCTATGGTGCGGCCTCATTTAAAATACTATGTATAGTTCTGCTCACCGACATATCTCCAAAAGAACATTGCAGAGCTGGAAAAAGTACAGAAGAGGGCAACCAAGATGATTGGGAGGATGGAGCACCTTCCCTATGAAGAAAGGCTGGAGAGTCTGGGACTTTTCAGTTTAGAAAAGAGATGACTAAGAGGGGACATGATAGAGGTTTATAAAATTATGCATGGGGTGGAGACCATTGACAAAGATAATTTTTTCTCCCTCTCCCAAAATACTAGAACTTGAGGGCATCCAATGATGAACAAAAGGAAATTCTACTTTACACAGAGGGTGATTAAAATGGGGAATTTGCTGCCAGATGATGTAGTGATGGCCACAGGAATAAACAGCTTTAAAAGGGGATTAGATAGATTCATGGAGGATGGGTCTATCAGTGGCTACTGGCCATGGTGACTGAGGGGACCCTCCACATTCAGAGGCACTGAGCCTCTGAATCCCAGAGCCAAGAGGCAACATGAGGGCAAAGTCTCGGCCTCTGTGCCCTGTTGTTGGCCTTCCAGAGGAACTGGTTGGCTACTGTGTGAGATAGGATACTGGACTAGGTGGGCCATTGGTCTGATCCAGCCGGGCTCCTCTTATGTTCTTATGAGTTGAATGAATAGTCACAGCAATGACTTTCTGTTGGCTTTAGGGTTCACACAAAACTGCACAAAATGCATACAATGGAACATCCACTAGAATGGGGCAGCTGCAGTTAAATGGCCGGGCCTTCCCACACCAAACATGGGAGATATTCTATTTTATTTATTTAAAATATCGATATCCCCACCTTTCTTCCAGGCATCCCAGGCCGCAAGGCGGATAACAACAATGTAAAAAAACAATTTAAAACAATTTAATAAAACAAACTGTGGGTGTGGCTGATGTGTCCCAGCCACATGGAGGATGGGTGCCTGCAGCAGGCTGGGAAGGAGCCTTGACTCCATGCCCTTGGCCATCCCAAATAATACTCAAGTAACAATGAGGGTGGTTCAAGTTAGCCTTTATTTCTGGCAAGATACAGTGGTGTTCTGCCCTCATCTTCCTGGGGAAACAGATTCTCCTCCAGTGGACTTCTTCCCTCCATCCTCCTCCTCTGTCCACCCCAATGTGCACCTGACCACTGCCGTAACACCCTCGTCAACTGGACCTGCCCTTGAGTCCCTGCCTTCCCAACCTTCAGCCTCTTCATAGGCCTAGGGGCATGCCCTCTCCCTCAATAGCTGCCGATGCTGATAACCAATCCTTACTGACTGAGTGGGTGTTGGGACACACCCTTACCACCAACGGAGTCGCTGCCTGACCCTCATGGCCACATTCTGACACTGATCCTCCTCAGGCTCTGAGCCATTGTTTTGGAGGCCATAGTGCTGGCTTCTGGTTTTCTGTGGTTTTCACTAGGAGCGGGCCTTTCCTGGTCCTTCCCCGATTAAAAGATTTAAAAACAACTTCTGATCCAACCAGCAGAGTATGCCCCCTTTGCTCAGGTTCAGGCTACCACAAAATCTCTCCAGAACCACTCTGTTCTGCATCCTTGCTGGAAAGCCAGAAGAGCAGAAGCCCCCCTGCCGCCTTTTCCAGGAGGCGGTTCCAGAGGCATGGGAAGGTCACTGAAAAGACTGTTGCTGAAAGTACATTGGACAAGGGGCAGACTGACAACAGATCCAGCTGGGAACAACGGAGCTGCCACATGGGGACACGCAGGGAAAGGTGGTCCTCCAAGTATGTGGGCCTCCGGTAAGCGCCAGCATCTTTGAGTTGAACCCAGAAAGTAATCAGCAGCAAGTGAAGAGAAATTGAGGCAATCCTTGTTGGGAGTGGATGATAATAACACTATAAGCTGTTACTACAAGCCTGTCGTACCCTCTGGCTGTTCTAAATGCAGAAAAGCGGGGGTTGAGCCAAGAGACAGTACACAGCCCTTCTCAACTGGCTGCCCTTGGGGATCTGTGGAATTGTGCTTGGCAGGTTATAGAACTTAACATTAAAATATACCACTCCCCCCCACCTATTATCCTCCCCCGCTCTCCTATCTTGGAGCCTTGTGGCAGTTTCATTTGTTGACTGCATTTCCATCCTACCTTTTTTTCCATCACAAAACTCAAGGTGGCACACTGAGGGGGTTCCCAGGAGGTTTGCATCTAGACATTGACCAGCAAGGTAGCTACACTGAGTGCCCTAAGACCATACCCTGAGTGCAGGTTGCCAACTTTTCGACTGGCTTTTTACTTGTGTCTTGCATAGCCATTTGAAATACAGGAGCTGGCAGGTGATAACACTTATCTCCATGGCATGACAAGCAACATGAGCAGCCAGTTCTTGCATATCAAGCTGCTGCTAGAGACAAGAAGCAACCAGATAAGGTCCTCGCCCCCCGGCCCATTGGCAACTTTATCTGTAGTATCTGCATAGCGGGCAAATGAAGGCCTTGCAGAATCCCTGTGCAATTTCTTGAAGCATCATGTGATGCCAAGATGCTCTTCTGTGTCTGAATTTGGTGCCAAGCCTTTTTTTTCCTTTTATACAGATGACTTTTCATGCCCCTGTATTAAATCCTGTAGGCTCAGGCACACATACTTGTGAGCAGTGGCCATCTCTGTGTCAGGGAAGACAATCGTTGCAATATCATAATACATGGTAATGGAGTCAGGGCTATTATTGGGCAGGAAAGCACAGGAACGGAATTCCGGCTGGCTCCTGAGTTGGCCATGCCTACAACCAAGACCTCTGGCATGAGTGGCTACAGAGCATGCTGCCCTCCTCATGATACACACAAGAGGGAAAGGCAGCATGTTAAAATGCCCTCTTGCCCTCTGGGGAGCCCCTTGGGATTTCCTTGTCAATTTCACTCCTCCCCCCCCCCCCTCAGCTGAGAGTGAAATTGACAAGGAAAAGCCTGCCTTCTCTTCTTTAGTTGACATATTGCAGCTGGAAAAGGGCAGGCAGGGAACCCAGGCACATTGGAAATGCCTTTCTTTCCCTCCCCGATCTGGGCATGCCCATGCCCCCCCACTTCCCTGAGTCTCTCCACAAAAGTGGAGATGCTCAGGGAAAGAATGGGGCATGTTTGCCTGGCTGCCCTTGGTCCCCCCAGCCTGCGCACCTTGGTGGGCTGGCTGGGGAGACCGAGGGCAGCCACGCAAACATGCCTGCTTCCCTTCCCGATCTTTTCTTTGGAGGGGAAGGAGACTAGAAAGGCGATGCTGAAATCCCTGGGACTTACAAAAGGCCCCTCCCCTTTCAGATACCAGGTACTTCAGCAGCACCTTTCCCTGGCTATCTGGTTCGGAGGGGGGGTAGACTAGAATGGTGATGCTGAAGTGGGGTAGAGAAGCTCGGGGCGGGGGGGGAAGAGGCAAGCTTCCATGCCTGCCCTGTGCTTTCCCAGCCCCCTACCTAATATGCCAACGAGCTGTCAGGGGTGTGGCCTAATATGCTACTGAGTGTCTGCTGTTGGGTGTGGCCTATTATGCTAATGAGTTCCTGCTGGGCTTTTTTTTTTTTTTTACAAAAAAAGCCCTGAGTGGAATGACCCCCTTGCAAAATGTCCAAGACTTCCAACAGTGCTGTCACCTTAGAGCCAGTTTGGTGTAGTGGTTAAGAGTATGGACTCTGACCTGGGGCTGTGGTCACACTGCCCTTTAAATCCGGGAGCCCTCCCGGATTTAAAGGGACCGGGGTTTTTTATTTTGGGTTGGGATGTTTATACATCCCAACCCCGGCGGTGGCGGCGGTGGCTGGCAGAGGAAGAGGACATGACGGGTGGCGGAGGAGGAGGCAGGCAGCAGCGACAACGGAGGAGGTGGCGGCTGGCATCGGCGGGGGGGGAGGCATCCTTCCCCAAGCCCCGCCGACTGCCTGGTAAGTTTGGGGTTCCCCCCCCTTTGCACTTGGGCGCTTGAGTGCCCAAGCACTCAAGTGCAAAAAGGGGGAGGACCGGGAGAGACGATCTGGACAGCCCTCTCTCGCAATGATTGCGAGAGAGGGCTGTCCAGATAGGCTCAATTGTGGGTTCCTTGTGCAGCCACCAGGAAAATACTTGATTTCCCCGGGGTCAGAAAATGCGGGAGGAACCCGCAATTGAGCCCCCTTCGGCGCGGGACTAGCTGCAGCCAGTCTGATCGGCCCCTTTAAATGCGGGAGGAAACAGCACTTCCTCTCGCATTAAAGGGCCGTGTGACTGCGGCCTGGGAGAACCGGGTTTGCTTCCCCACTCCTCCACATGCAGCTGCTGGTGTATCCTTGGGTCATTCATAAGTTCTTTCAGAGCTGTTCTCTCAAAGGCAGTTCTTGAAACAGCTCTCTCAGCCCTACCTACCTCACAGGGTGTCTGTTGTGGGGCGGGGAAGGGAAAGGGATTGTAAACCACTCTGAGACTCCTTCGGGTAGTGAAGGGCAGGGTATAAATCCAATCTCTTCCTCTTATGGCCTCCAGCATCAATAAATTGCATTTGATCTTGTTGCTGTAAATCCCACTATGGGCAATCCCATTATGAAGCCATACTTGTGTTTCTAGTTCATGAAGTCTATTCACTGAGGAACAGGTCACCAGAGTAGTTTCTGCATGAAGCGACAGCAATGCTCTTGGCCTGCAGAAGTTTATAATGAATATTGCCAAGTCTAGTGGATTCTTCGATGGTTACTAAACTTGCTGACTTATATTTACCGGTCCTCTACACTGGAAAGGGAATAGTCATCTTCTTATTGCAAGTGTGTATATATGTAGTTTTGAAACAGTAGGTAGGAGGTTGTCAGGCTTCTGCTAAGAACATTAATGTTCCACAGGGAATCAGTATATCTATTTTTGGAAGAACAGACAGATTTTGAGAAGGATTACATCAGATAATTACTTTACCCTTCTAACACGCTTTACAAGTTCTCCTTTTTTAAAAAAACCCTTTTTGTGGCTTTAGTTGATATGAAGCACTGAGTCACTCAACTGATCTCTTCCTTTGCAAAATCTGGGCAGCTGTGATTAAATGCCAGTTCATGCAATCAGGAAAAATGGTCATGCAATTCTTTTGTGAATTCCTTCTTCCTGAATTTTTATGTACAAGCTGCATATTCAGAAGCCAGCAAAAGAAGTGTGATCAACAGGTCATGACAACTATTTCTAATAATAAACATAACAGTAGTGATAACTCATTAGCAGGAAAAAGATACAGTAGTAAGGTACAAAAATAATTAAACTAGGAGTCAGTTCAAAAAATGTCAATATAGTTTTTCAGGCCTAATTTCTCCAAGTGATGGGATGTTTCAGGGCAGCTTTATTATATCTGTGTTCTTAGGAATAGACAATAGTGCAGATCTGTGATGTTTCTAGTAATGCCTGCTTATTTTACAAAATGTACAGGCTGAGTTAGGAGGAAGAGAATGAGTAGACACATATACAGGCTACACCCCTTTAAAGTTCAATCCACAGTAAATTCATTAGTCTTTAAAATACCAGAAGACGGTTGTTTGTACTCTAAAGCAGGGTCAGCCCCCCAAATCACAGCTCTACACTCGTACCCCTCAAGATCAGATTCTTGCCAGCAAGCTCTAAAACTATTTCAGCTGCAGGTTTACTATTCCTAACTGATTTGATTGTCCATTAATTTGTGTTACTATGGGTCATTGCTGGTGATCAGGTCATGCCAAAGCTAAAAGGACACCTGGATTATGACTCCAACAATACAAATGAAGTGTGAGCCCTGTTCTACAGTTCCAGCTAAATAGTGGTCAGTGGCTTGATGAGGCCATGCCCGAACAGGAGGGCTGAAACTGGAGCCTAAAGTGCAGAAAGCAGAACGTGCTGTTCCATTGACCAGTCAAAGACAAAGTTCGACTCGTTAACCAGGCCACTCATATTCTGTGCAAGTCATAAATGCAAATATTCCACATCCTTATTCTCTTCAGTGTCACAGTGCCCCTAGGCAAACAGGGTAATTGCCCCAGAATCCTGAGCATCTGTCCCAGTATGGCAGCTACTGCTGTAGGCTTGTGCTATCTGGGATTTATTAATCTACTGACTGAAGCAGGAAAGGCCTGGCAGCAGCATGTCTGAATCCCTGTCCTGCAATAACTCTTCTTCACCCTGGGGGTGGCTAAGGGTCTACCCCTGCCAGTGTCAGAGAGCAGAGGTGAAGCTCAGAACAACTGTAGTTAGACAGACCTGGTCGAAAAAATCAAGAAGCTCCTGGCAATACAGGCCTACAGTGACAGTTCCTTGGTCAGGTTCCCAAGGGCTAGCCAGGGCTGAAGAACAAACACAACTGCCTACCCAAAGGGTGATGTTTAGTTCTGGCATTTGCTTTGCATTGCCAGCCTTTCTGTCAAGTGGAGGGGGACCCAAAGTGGTTCACCTCATTCTCCCCTCTTGCATTTTATCCTCACAACAAGCCTGTGAGGTAGGCTAGCCTGTGAGTGTGACTGGCCCAAGGTCACCCAGTAAGCTTCCATGGCAGAGTGGGGATTTGAACCTGGGTTTCCTAGTTCAACACTCTAACCACTATACCTCTGCTAGGACAACCAATCATCCTTGTGCCACACTGGGTAGCAACTTGTCAGGGCATGAGGCAACCTTCTCTGAAGTCACCAGTGTAATGAGCTACCTGGAACAATAAACCCAGTTCTGTAGCTTAAATAAGTTGATAAGGGCAGGGGTCCTTTGGGGCTGGAGCGAGGCGGAGCAATGCTCCGCCTGCTCAGGAGTGGGCACTAGGGCTGCCAGGGGATGAATCAGATTCTCTGATCTGATTCGGCCTGTTGCCGAATTGCCGCTGAAATTTGGTGGTGGCTTTAAAAGTGGCTGGAGGGAAGGTGGTTTGAGGGAGAGGTTCCAAACTTGCAGGGTAGCTTCTGGGACCTCTCCCCCAAATACCCACTAAGTTTCAAGATGATTGGACCAGGGGGTCCAATTCTACAGGCCCCCAAACAGATTGTCCCCCTTCCCTCCATTGTTCTCTGTGGTGGGAAAAAAGTAACATTTTTTCCCCACCATAGCGAACAATGCAGGGGATGGGGCAACCTGTTTGGGGCCCCGTAGAATTGGACCCCGCGGTCCAATCTTCTTGAAACATGTTGGGTATTTCGGGGAGAGGCCTTAGCAGCTACCCTGCAAGTTTGGATCCTCTCCCTTAAACCCCTTCTCCTCCAGCCCCTCATATACCCGATGAGTTTTTGCCATTGACTTCATTTTGAGTTTTGCCATTGAGCCCTCGAAACCAGCTCAAATTTTGTGTAAGCCTCAATTCATATGGGATGTGAACTTCTGAAAATAGGGCTAGATGAAAAGGATATCCCAAACGTCATTGGAAAGCAACCTCTTCTTTTGTTAGAACTTATGAAATTCTAACCAATGAATCCCATTTGTGGCCTTTATGTGAAATCACTGTGTGGACATTGATTCCAGCAGGATCAGATGTATATTAACTATTTAAAAGGCATTTTATACACCGTATATAATCCACCTCAAGGCAGATTACACCACTGAAAATCAACAACAATGGGATATAATACACACAACAAAGAATGCAAACAGTATAATGCATATAATAAACTATGCGATCAGAACTGCCTAAATTTCCCCCAGACATTAAAAAGTACAAGCCTACTCCCTTTATAAAAAGAAATGCCCTTCTGAACAATTCTGTTTTTACATAAATTTGCAGAATAAAAAAAGTGTCCATTGCTGAGTCTTATAAAGGATGAATGTTTGGGGAGGCAGTAAATAATTGTGACATAGATACCGACCTACTTTAATTCCAATTCATAGAGCTAAGTGACTGATCAAAGGTACTGTTATGGGAATCACCCTTCCCTAAAGTTGGGTTATATCTTGGTTCACAGGCTGCCTTACTGGGTACAATTAAACTGTGCCAATAGAGTAGAGGATGGAAGGAAGAAACAAGCGCCACTGATTTGAACTCTATAGCTACTATTAGTTGATTCCATCACCAACTTATGTCAATTTATATTAATTAAAGTTCCCTGATAGAAAAATTAGGGGCTGCTGCAGCTGCAGAATCCATTGTTTCTTCTGTGTACTGGAGAATCAAAACTGGTTTTGTAATATCTGTTAAGTTACAAATAGTGAAGCTGAGCTTGGGAAGCAAACAAAAACAATACTAGCCTTTAAAGCACCCCTCTCAGCTAATAACATACCTTGGATACAGTGACCCATACCAACCAGCTTCCAAAAACTAAGACTACACCTTCTTTGCTGGCTGCATTCCAGCCTCCCCGGCCTTTTCATTCCAGCTCCCACCCAAGCAATTGGGTATATATGTGTGTGTGTGTGTGAATATAAGGGAAGGTGGTGTGATCTAGCCCAATCTCATCAAATATTGGACGCTAAGCAGGATCGGTACTCGGAAGGGAGACCACCAAGCAAAACCCTACAGAGGAAGGCCAACCACCCCTGCTTCTCACTTGCCTTGAAAGCCCCTTGCTGGGGTCGCCATAAGGCGGTTGAGACTTGATGGCACTTTACGCACACCCATATGCCATCTTTATATTCTTCATATTAAAAAATAGGTTGCCTTCATATCTGAAGAGAATGTGTGTAGGTTTAATTGAGCAGATACTGGCGGAATTCATCAGACAGACCACGTAGGAGTCTAATGCAAATGTTAATCCAGTTTTTGAATCACCGCTTGTATTTTTTTTAACTTGTCGCCTGCTGGGCTGACACCCAGCTGTGATGCCCTTTACTGCCTACATTGGGTTACTGATATTTTCTTTCCTAGTTGAAATTATGCTAATGAATCTGACTCATTGCATGAGTGCACAGTGTAACCTGAATTCAGAAGACTGAATCTAAGGACCACCTGATGTCTAAACCTGGTTTTGGCTTTGACTCATCATGAGTCACTTCATCTCCCTGGTGTAACCTTCTCAGAATAATGCTTGTAGTGTTTATTCTACTCCACAGGGCAGTTGAGCAAAATAGTTTATTACTATATTTGTATTTAATGTGCTTCTGGGCTCAGTGTGTTTACAGGGAAAGTCTGCCGGATTGAACCGGGGAAGATGCGGTGTTGACAGTGCAATCCTAAACAAAAGTTACACCCTTCTAAATCAGTGGGTATAGAAAGGGTGTTAACTCTGCTTAATATTGTACGATTAATTCCTTGAGGCCCACAGAGTCCCGTGGGGGCGTACTATTTCTCCTTCATAAGTCTGGCCTGCTTGACAAAACACATACAGTCAGCTGATTCTCATTCAAAGATGCTGATTATTGTTACATAAAAATAATGCTTATGTAAGAGCATTTTTACGAGGGTCGTCTGCCAGCATCTGTGGGCTACTGTGAATTCCACATTGGATACGTAAGTCATGAACCTATATAAATGAAGTGAGACTCAGTTAAACCATGGTGCATGCTTGAAATAAATCTAGCAAGAGAAAACAGTAAGATGAATATCACAAGAGGTGGCAATCTAGCTGCCCCAGCCTGGGAGTCCATACCTGCCTCCCCCATCTGGCTTATCTGAGCCTGGGCACTGCCTTGACAGTGCTGGGCCCCACCCCTGAGGCTAGTGGTGTGGGCATATGGGGCAACCTGAGCTAGGTCCACCTGGCACTGTGTCCTGGGTCATGCGCAATGGACTGTCATCCCAGAGAGGTGTACCTGGGAGTGCTGCCTCTGATGAGGGGGAGGGATGTTGGCAGTCCTATACTCGGTTCTTAGCTCACTCCTTTGCCAGGGTGCCCAAACCCTTAGGTAGGGGACAACTGGGGACTGGGTTGCCTAGCAGCTGCCCCACTGTTCTCCATTGATCAGCTGGCCAAGCAACCATGGGACTCTTTGCCTTGTAGGATTGAGGCCCTGTGCAGCAACAGCAGCAGCAGCAGCATATAGAGCAATTGCAGAACACTGCCTCATGGGATTGGTAGGTGTCATGCACCCAAGGGGTAATTCCCTGGCAAATGGTGACTCTCCCGAGGTGGAAACACAGACACTGCTGGAGCCCTAAATGGATGGTTGTGGCCAGCATGGTGTCTGTGCTGTTTACCATTGCTGCATGTTTCTGCTTAGTATCTGTGCAGGTTCCTGTGATCCAACAGGGAGGACAGAGGAAGGTGGCAACCCAATTCACCAGACCTCTCTGTGATTTGCTGTCCAATATAGTCAGAGTGTTCTACAGCTCTGTCCTTGTCTTCTGTTTGTGAGCTGATGTGACAACCTCCATGCTCCCCCCCACCACATCCTTTACTTCCCCTTAAGGCTGCCCCTTCAGACATCCAAAAGGGTAGGCACTAATTCAGGGATGCCCATGCTGGGATCACCGTTGCTGAACTTTCTGCAGCCACTGGACTTCTGCTCTGTTTATCTGCAAAGGATATGAGCCCACCTATTGGTTCCCAGCCCCTTCCCCGCATACACTTTGCTGACTATGTGCAGCTTGAGCAGGGAATGGGCTGGTGGGTGGGTCAAGAGTGTGTGTGGCTGCTTTAGCTTGGGGGGCGGGTTCTGTGGGTCCCAGCACCCCACAACACTGCTGGCATCTGGTAAGCCATGAAGCATTGTGGTGCAGGCACAGGGGACCCAGGGAGAATGCAAGCTAGCTGCCGGCATGGGTGCAGCATGGAGGTGTTATGGAATGGTGTTCTCTGACAAAATGATGGATCTCCAGAGTAGCCCATCAGCTGGGCCATTCTGTTTCCGCTTTCGTGGTTTGTGGGGGCACACCAGCTCCAAGGCTTTTGCTCATCTGTCTCCATGTGGGGATTGAGCCAGGAGTCCTGGCTATGCTACCCAGGTGCCTTTCCATTGAGCCATGGCTGTCTGTGCAGTGGTCTCTGCCTGGCCTGTGTGACTGGTGGTGATGTCAGAGGTGCAGTGGAGAGCCTAAGGTCTGATGGCAGGCCTCCTGTGAACCTATCCTCTTGGCCCCGTGGTTAGGATGCTGGCCTTGGGTGTGGGTTCCCACCTGGCTGGTCTTTTCTTGTCTATTTTTACTTTTTCAGTGGAAGGGTGTGCATGGCTTGGAGCAGGGATGGCTGCATGTGGGCAGCACTTTTGCTGGGAACAGGGTGGGCACCTTTCCCCTATGGTTGGGGGTGCATGCTCAGGCCACATGACTCCGTTGGGCTTGCACGGTTGCTAGGTCTTCCCTCCCTGTCAACTGGCTCTCTGGGATGATGATATCCAGGGACAGCAGCTGGGTCAGCAGATGGTGATTGGCTGAGCCTGTGTGAGCCACTCACGGGAATCACTGGCTCCCGTTGTCTAACTGGTGGATGTTGCCATGGTTGTTATGGGCTCTGGTGTGCTTGCCTGTGCCTTGCAGAGGACCATGTGGTCTCACTTCCCCCTGCAGAAGGCACACAAGGAATGTGGTAGCACAGCCCTCAGGACTCCGCTGCCCATTTATTATTGGTAATCAGCATCCCTTTTACAAATTAAAAAACCCATTCCTAGTTGGACAAATACTGTTAGCATTTGCAGTAGGCTAATCTGCGTCTACCATTTACTTTTGCCGACACAAGATTTTCACCTTTAGCTAGGTTAGGGTCTAGTTTGTAAAACGTGCCACAGAAGTACAGGCAGAAATGCTTTCTTAATGAAGTCAGGGAGATCAAAGTAAACAAACCCATGAATGTAGTAGATGCAGAGTCCGGGGGAAAAATCTACCTTGTGTGCCAACAACCCAGTCACGTCAGTCAACATGTTGGCAGTAAAATACGTCAACAAGAAGAGAGGCCTGTTATTTGAAGGTTATGCCAGGTTTCGGTTTAAGATTTGGAGTAAGCACTGATTGACATACTTTCATTGATTAAAACAGACTGGAGAGGAATTTCCATTTTTATGCCTTACTGCTATCAACAAGCAATTTTAAAAGAAACATGCTGAAACAAATGTATGAAATAATTACCTAAGCCAACAACACTGAGTGCTTTTAAGAGTTTAAATCTCGTCTCAGAAGGGCAAGTACAATGATTCAGGTACAGCTTTTCAGCGTAAGATTTCTCCCCAGAACTACAGAAACAGGACTTCTGCTCTTCCCTCTAGAATGGCTCCTTATAGCCAAACTTTCCCTTTCAGACTATATGCTAGAGTCACAATTTGGGGGGGACAGGAGGTTGCTAAATCATCTTGCTACAGAAATTTTTAAAACCAAAGTACTGTGGATTAAAATTAACAGATTTATTATGGCTTGAACATTTGTAGATTAGAGTCCAGTTAATCAAATGCATGAAATGTTTCCTGAGCTGTGTTTATATTTACGCAAGTTGGGAATTTGTGAGGCTTTAGTGGGGAGGCTAAATCCCATTTCCCCCTCCAACAGTAGCATCTCTAGCTTTCTTCCTCACCTTCTCGTGCCCTACAGTGTTCATGAGCTATTTTGGGTTATTATGGCAATACAAAAGGGCACATGAAATTTGGTACTTTGCATTGGGTAACATCTACATGTAACTTTGCCCCCCCCCAAATTTTCCTACAACCTTGCATTCTCTTTGTGGTTGGCCCCACTGTGTAGATCTGACTAGCTGCAAGGGAAATACCCCTTTGCTGTTAGATAAACTGATGGGCTGTAAATAGCAGAATAACTGAAATACAAGAACAAAACTTCTATAACAAACCTCTATTGGATAAGACTGGTAACCATTCACAACAGCCGTAATAAGTGATAGCACAATCTTTGTAGGCTAGTTAAGCTAATTTAACACCTGTGATGTAATGACTTCATTGTCTTGATTAAGGCCTAATGAGATATTGTCAAGCTTGTCAATGAATTCTAGTTCAGCAGTTTCAGGCTGGAGCCTCTCTTTGACTAAGCTGAGCCTTGTGAACGACTGTTGTACTTAACCTGGTCTACAATTGAGTTTGCATTAAAAAACATTTTTAAAATATTGTATTCTACAGTGCTCTGACGACCAACTCATAACCACTTTTTAGGGTTTTGGAAACTTATGCTAGTGCTCCAGATTTTGTTGCCAATACTGCGATAACAAAGCTTTGGCCGGCATAGTTCACCATGGCCCGTGAAATTCCAAATTTGGCACACTTCAGCACACGCTTCAAAAAGAAAGAACACCACCCACCAGTCATTCTATGTGTGTGAGGGTCCAAGGCATTTGTATGAACTTTTGAACAAATGTGAGACCTGTGACTGAATGGCTTATCATTAAATCAACATGGTTTTTAAAATGTGTTTTTGAAATACATTAGCTTTCTAGTTGAAAACCCCCCTCCTAGCATGGTTTATAGCAATTAAACAATAACCACAAAAGACACTCCCCTCCAATTTTAAATTACTATTTAAATCCACAACCAGTGGCCACGTTTCAATGTAATTCTATAAAACCTTTTGGAAACAATGTAGATTTTGTAGGTTTCTGTGGCACTGAGGCCGTAACAGTGATTGTACAATGACGTATAATCCTTGCAGAATCTTAATCTAGGAGGGAGGTTTGTTTCAGGAGAAGTACTCCCTAAGATATTCATGACCTAGATCATTTAAAGGCTAACGTTAGAACCTTAAATTAAGCGCAGGGCAGCTTCTTCAAAATAGGCCTTGCATGTCTGTGTCGGCTTGTCCCTTTAAAAAGACAGACGGCTGTACTCTGCAGCAGGTGGCATTTAGAACACTCTGCAAGAACCACCCTGATTTAGGAGGCACTGCAAGAGTCAATCCTTTGTCCTTAGAAATGTGCAAGCAGCAGCAGCTCTCAATTATTTTATTGTTGTCTGGATTTAATTTCACCTTCTTAGTCCGCATCCAAGTTTACTGCTGCCAGCAGACGCCTGCTCTGTAACTGACAGTGTGGCTCCCAAATCCATTGAGAATGAGAAACAGAGTTGTGGAAATCTCTTCCAGCATCTTGGCACTTCATGTAAATATTACTGCAACAACAACAAAAAAGTTGAACTCTTTGAAACCACCATTAGGTTCATTAAATAGAACGGAAAAACAATGGGTTAATGTTTCTGGCAAAGATAGGTAAGAAGAGTCTAGGCGCCTTGCCAACCACACAAGAGGCAGAATTTCAGCAGGTGATACTTTTATTACCACTTCCTCCAAGCCACACCCAGGGATTACTTTTTCTGATAAAAGAGCCGCAGTATATATATTTTTTAATCCACCTAAAACAAAGGGGGTACTGCTCCAGCAGATGCATAATCTCAAGGAGAGAAAGAACCTTTATTTTTGGAAACTCAGCATCCATGTGGGCAATAAAAGCTCAATGTTAGCTTGTTTAAGTAGTGTGGTAAAAGTCCCAACTACCCCTCCCCCCTTCTCCCTTCAGGCTTTGCTTGAGACTGGCTGGTTACAAATAGATGACTTTTATGCTTTTGCTTTATTTTAACTCTGGTCGACACAGCTGATGAAAGGGAATCCTCCAAACTTTTTGCTGATACTAAAAGGTTTCCCTCGCTCGAAAGCCAGTCAAATCCGACTCTAGGGGGCAGTGATCATCTCCGTTTCCAAGCTGAAGAGCCAGTGCTGTCCGAAGATGTTTCCGTGGTCGTGTGGCTGGCATGACTAGATGCCGAGGTGCACAGAACGCTGTTACCTTCCCACCAAAGCGGTACCTATTTATCTACTTGCAATTTCTTGCTTTTGAACTGCTAGGTTGGCAGGTTGAGGAGCTTACTTTGAATTAGGATTGCAACAGCACAGACATTTTGATGCAAGAATTCAGAGCAAGAGGTGTCGGTTATCAGAAATATATTGCAAGCGTGCGAATGTTTTAAGCATGTTTTTATTTTAAGTAAAAAAAAACTTTGTGTTTGTGTCCTTTATAAAGTTTATATCTCCGCTACCTGACATTACATTTTATGACACACATGGTCTGGCCCAACAAGGTCTCATTTATGTCAGATCCGCCCCTCATAACAAATGAGTTCGACACCCCTGCCTTAAACAGTTGAGAGGGATGTGAACTAGCTAATGTAATGATTATAGAGAAAGAACATTTCTTTCTTGCTATCAATACCGCCTCACAGGTCTTCCACCGGACTCTGTAACTTGTTCCATCAGATTCAGTATGAGTTTTCTGGCAGTGTCTTTCTAAATGTCTTCTGAACCTTTTTAGGTTACCCAGTTCTACATGAGGCTGGCTTCTGCCCCAAGGATGGGCAAGGTCTACAACCATCAATCTTGTCTATAGCTTTGAGAACCTTCACAATCCAAGCTCTCGCTGCAGCCACAACAGAGTACGTGTTTGGAAACCTAAAACTCCCCAGAACATTTTGGAATCCACAAGGAGCAATAAGCTTCCGTGTATGGATCATTTTAACTGTTCCTCCCCCCTTTTGCAGGCTGTTGGCCTGCTGGTGCACAGTCCAGTTGCTGATCTTCCCAAATAAGTGTGGGCTACTTTCAGAGATTTCTTAGGAAATACTCAGCATTCAGATTTTTCTCTTTTTCAACAGTAAGTTATTCAAGCTGCAGAAAACTGTGTGTGGCCACTGAAGGACAAATACCTTAGAGGCAAAAACTGCTCTCCCTTTGTTGGTCTTAAGGGTGCTACTGGACTCTAAATTTGTTCTCCCTTTAACAATTAGGTAGCTGTAAGAGGGAGAGAACTCATGGTGAGAAAACGCTGGCAAAATCCCTCCCTACTATCTGCAGAACTACACCGAGACACACTTGTTGATGCACAAATGGGTGTCAACTGCAGTTTTAGGGGAAAAAATCAGGGTTTCACGCTAGTGAATAAGGTGGTTAAACAAAACAGATGGCATGACCTATAAATAGAAGATAAAGTTATACACAAGACAGGAAAAATACCCACATGCAAACAAATCAGCACCTGCCTGAGTCTGACAAAGAAATCAGACACAATGAGGCATGTTACCTGGGCTCTTGAGTGCATCAGTCATGTTTAGACGGTGCGGAGAAAAAGTAACTACCAGAAAGTGAGCAAACTGGGCGAGGCCGGGACCATGTGTGGGCTCTTTGGAGCTGGTTGTTTTCACAGAAGGAGAGATCACGTTCTACTAAGAATACAAGGCCGAGAATTAAAAGTATGGAAGTGAAGGGATTACTGTTCTTTTTTTTTAAATTCAAGATAAAATCTGCTTGAAATAAATATACCTCCCAAAATTTTATAATTAAAAAACACACACATTACCATTCTCTATATAGGAGAGAGCAGTGGACAAAATAAAGATGGGGTAGCCCTGGTTAAAACCTTAACTTCTTTACTATTGGAATTCAGCATTCAAATTAAGGTCAATAGCAGAGCAATCCTGGGTGTGGGTGTGTGAACTGGAAAAAGGACCTGACTGATCCCTACGCTGGCGTCACTCCGAGTTACGCCAGCATAAGGATGGTTGATGCTGGCGCAGGGCACAAGTGGTGCTGCACGACTGAGTCCCACTGGTGCAGGAGCGCTGCAGCCGCACACCAGCAGAGCAATGGCACAAACCCTGCTGCCCACGTAGATGTGGGCATTCCAGGGGGTGTGGTGGCAGGTAGGTATGCGTGGGAATTTAGTGTGGGAACGCCCCCCCCCCCCCCCCAGTAGAGGCAAAGTTGTGCCAGCAAAAATGGTATTATAGCCCACTGACAGCCATGGTAACTTCAAATTCACTTCCCACCCCACAGCTGTGGTCATGCCCACAGGACCCCAAGGAGCTTAGGATACAAACTAAGTGCGCATCCAACCAGCACACTCCTCCATTCTGGCCATGCCCCCCCCTCGGGACCCAATCATGCCCCCCACCCTACAAATGGCTCCAGGAGGCAACCCAGAATTCCAGAGGTAGGACATGTGGCATGGAATGCTGTCTGGTAGCTTCCTGCCATGTGGACTTAGACCAAGCACATGTGCACTTGGGTGGTGAGTACAACACAGACAAGTCACCTGGCACTGATGGGCGAGCACCTGGGGGAATATACCACAATGAGAGCAAAGTCCACATTTTGTGGCTGACCTCTCTCAGATTTCAGTCCACACAGGTACACCAGGCCCTCTGCTAGGATCCCAAGAGGCAGCCACATATGAACAGGCAAGCAATACTGCCAGTCCCCTACCCCCATACCCCCACCACGGTGGTACCAAGCCGCACTGGACATGGCATCTCCCCATTCTGAATCCGGCAGCTGTGGGGGCAAGCAGCAAGCCTCTGGATGCACATGGATGCTGCACACAAGATGGTTAGCTGCTTCGGGGCCCACCTGAGGCACCTGCCAGGGGAGGGGGGGCACTATGATGGCTGTGGACTAGGCTGCTCGCCTAGCCAGTTAGCAACACCCCCCTGGCCAAAACCCTGCGGCAGGTGGAAAGTACCGCCAACCTATGTGCTGAGCAGTTATTTCTGCATGATGGCCACACCCTTTCCCATCCAGGAGCGGTATACCCTAAAGGTGCAACCATAACTCCTCTTCCATTACAGGGAGGTGCCAACAGGATGCTGACCCTGGTGAGGAGGGTGCAGAAACCGTGGAGTCTTAGCTTACAGCTTCCTGGGAAACTATCCCCCTGCTGTTATCTCAGGACCAGCATTGCCTGCATGTGAATTACTTGGTTCTATAAAGCTGATACCCAGAATTAAACTTTGTTGGTCTTAAAGGTGCTACTGGACTCAAACTTTGTTCTGTTAGTGGAGTAGTCAAGGACTTGCAGTTGCAGCCAGAACGCAGTGCAGGCCTAATTCTCGGACAAGTAAGCAGTCTTGCACCTGAATACTCCTTGGTACAAAAACAAAATTCCTTGTATGCAGAACACTGACATATAATTATTTGGATGGCTTAATTTGAATTGTTTCAGTTTCCATCTACAGTCTGAAGTTGCTCGGGCTTACTCTCCCCGTAAGAACTCGACTTTTATAAATCCCGATTGCTTAAGGTGGCCAGGTCTGGGTTGGAAAATACCTGGAGCTTTTGGGGGTGGATTCGGGAGAGGGCGGGGTTGGGGAGGGGCCTCAGCATGGCCCAATGCCATCAAGTCCACCCTTCAAAGCAGCCATTAGGGGAGCGGATTTCTGTCAGCTGGAGATCAGGTGTAAAAGCGGGAGATCTCCAGGCCCCACTTGGAGGCTGGCAACCCTACGATTGCTTGTTTTAAATCCTCCAGTTTTTATGTTCTCCTCAACTCCCCTCCCCCTGACAGACCAGAGACAAAAAATTTTTTTTTGCAGGCGGCCATCAATTCCAGTCGTAACTGCATCATAATCGATCATGTGCGTCCTTCTGGTGGGGGTGGGGGTGGCAGGCTGGACAAACCCATTTTTGATCTATATTAAAACAGACAAACAAAAAATCTGCCATTTCCCCCATTCACCTAACATTTCAAGAACTTTCATGATGGCTAAAAAGAAGAAAACCCTACCTCTGATCCCTTCCCTTGACAGAGTCTAAAACTACACGGCTCCCCTCCACCCCCTTTCCAAAACTGGCAGTTGTGCGCATTTGGCAACCAGCGCCCAAGTCTGAAAAGAGTCCTGGGCTGGCGTGAGCGGCGGCCGCCTGTTGCGGGCTCTAGCAGCCTTTCAGAAGTTGCGCTCCAGCCCCCCCCCGCCCCGCTCCGCCCGAGCAGCCGGAAAGCCCTGCAACCCGACGAGTAACCTGAGCCCGGCGCTTCTCTCTCCTGCAGGGGGCACCGCAGCTGCAAAACCTCGCGCCACGGAAAGACACCAGGGAGGCGCGCCAAGAGAAGCCCCAAGGCGGCGAGGGCGGATTTCCCAGCAGGAGCTCCAAGCACGTGGAGGAGGAGCCGCGGGCGGGCCCAGGCCGAGGAGGTGGAGCGGGGCTGCCGGGGAGGGCGGGAGCTTCGGTGGCTGCTTGCCGCGATGGGAGTCTGAAAGGGGTGAAAACTGGTCTGTGGGCAGAGAGGAGAGAGCCAGCAGAAGCGGGGCTGGGTTGCCTGCTGGATTGGGGAGCTCCGGGGCGCAGAGTTCAGAGCCCTGGATCGAGGAGTATGGAGCCTGTGACCAAGTGGAGCCCTAAGCAAGTAGTGGAGTGGACGAAGGGTAAGAAATGGAACTCTGGCTCGCTCCTCTGTCCTGGATCTGGGAGAGTCTCCTATTCCAACCCCCCGCGCAGTGTCTGCTCTTGATGTCTTCTCCTCTTTCCGTACTTTCCCTTATAACTTCAGGGTTTAGTTCGTCTCTTCTCCTCTTCTCTCTCCCCCGCCGCTTGCATTCTGTCCCGTTTCCACTGAGGGCATGTTCAGCTGCCTCATCAAAAGGGATCATGCCTTCAATTAGCGATCGCTCTTAATCCGAAAAGTGCCTGGTGAGATCCAGTTCCCTGGCTACTAGCGACACACACGTCTTTAACTAGAAAATCCAGCCACTCGAGTGTAAACGAACAAGTAAGCCAGCAGCGGCCCTGGGCATGTTTTTGCAGCTTGGTGTGAAAGCCCGGGCTGTGGAGTTCGTGTTAAGAGTTTCTCTCTTCTAGGACTTAGGCTGGGTGTGGGTTTCACAGAAAGGCAAACTTTGCTAAATCTTCTAGAGCTGTTTGGAGTTATTTGAAACCAGGAACATATAAACTACCATAGAGGAATAAGGGCAAGTTGTAGTCTCTAAAGGGAAAGGCACTCTGGTTAATGAATCTTGTTTCAACTCCATTTACACCACAAATAGAAGAGGGGTTTAACAGTGCCACCCTAAACCAGTCTTCTACTCCCGCTCTACGCAGCTGGGATTACTCCCAGGAAAGTGTTTTGAGGGTTGCATTGTTAGGGAGTTAAGGTCTCCTGCTCACAATAACTCTTGTGTACATATTCAGTCTCAAAACTGTGATGACTCCAGATATTTCCTTCTGAACACACTCTTCAGTTTACGGCTAACTGTATCATTCATAGGTATGCCATAACTTCCCTTTCTTTAAAAAAGAGCTTTTTAAATACCAAATATCATAATTTAATACTTTAAATGGTATGTATGCTTTTTTTTTGGGACTGGATCCCAAATCACTGGCATGCAGTTCTGAGAAAACCCATATAGCTTCATCTTCATGAGAGGTGAGGGATACCTCGGGAGGGTGCCTTATATAGTTGGCAGTGTTCTGCTGCCCAGGCATTCCTGGCAGATGATCCAGTTGAATAGAGTGCAGTCTGTGATCATCTGTTTAGATTATAGTGTGCTAGAAGTCGAGGGTCTGGGGAACCCAGACGACCAGAATTCCTTCTCCTTTTGTGGTACTGTTTTCCTTGAGTCCATTTGATTTCCGGTGTCTGTTGCAAGGAGCCCGGTTTCTTTCTATAAATTAGTTAGTGGGTGGCATGGAGGTGTTGATTAACAACAGATATCCTGAGACCTCACCCCCAATATTAGTGTAAATTTGACATGCCACCATACTGGGACTATATTTTTGTATGGATAAATCACGAGAAATGATGGATTATTCAAGATATGCTTATGTCTGAGGTAGCGAGTATGAGTGTAGATCCCAGTCCATATGTGATGATTGATTTGGACTAAAATCATGCAACTCGGTGTAGGCATCCTTGGAAAGTATGTTTTGTTTTAATGTGGAAAAAGAGTTGGGAAGACTTGAATTCTTTATATGAACCAAATTAGATGACTTAGATCAAGGGAGCTACTTTGGATCTCTCGTGAAGTAGTGGCAGTTTTCTGTATTATTTCTAATGGATTTTCTTCTGGTTTTACTGGCCAGTCTTGGTTTGTGTATTTGAAGATTAGAGCACTTTCCGTGAAAATATATTTTTGACTTGGTTGGCTCTTTATATGCGTTGAACTGAACTTTATCCCCTGGCCTGTTCTTGTATTTCTTGCTTATGCTTTGTTACTAGAATATGCATACCACTGGAGTTCCTGAATAGACTGTTCCAAGTCAAGTTAATTAAGTAATTAATTACTTCAATCAGTAATTAAGAAACAAGTTTGGCCCAGTTCTTCCCCTCTGAATGGATAATGCTGGTTATCAAAGATGTTGCAGTCTTTTTACACGTATGTTCTAAATAAGAAGAGTAAAGTGATATGACATTTCCTCGTCATCAGAGGATTACTTTGATCATGAGAACGTCCTTGTATGTTTTGAGAATTCAGTAGATGACATAGCTCTGGAGATTCCCTTTTATAGCTATTTCATTCTGTTTGCAAAAAAAATGTCAAAGCAGAACAAATTCTTGTGGTGAAGTGGAGGATTGTATGATGGGGAAAAATAAAACTTCAGCGATTCTATTCTTCTTCTTATTTTTTTTAAAAAGAGTTCAAAGTAACGCAATCCAGAGTGCTGCTGCACTTATACACCCTCCTGCCCTCCCCAATAGAAGCATGCGGGCAGCAGTACAACAGCCTGGCATACCAAAGAGCTGGCATATTGTATGGCCTGTTAGCTGTGCACCAGCCACTGACAGAATGGTCAGGAGAGCTTCAGCTTTGGGCCTGGGCACTGTGTCTTGCAACATATGGACTAGGGCAGTGGTCTTCCTCCTGTAGACTGGGTCCTCCAGGAGGATTGTAGAGTCTCGTATATTGGGTTGTAAAGAACTGTTCTGTTCACTGCTGCATTTTGGAAGGATGTACTGCATTATCATAGAGAGATGGAGAAGACACCATGCTGCCTGCCAGGAATGAGCAGCTTAAAAAAAAAATCAGTATTTTTCAGATCTGGATATCAGAAAGCTGAGCAATACTGGTATTCTTGGTTATCCGAGTTCCAAATACCGGTTTGGGGGATCTGTCCAGAGGGCTGGAGGTGATTTTTTTGAGCAAATGACACTAAGATTGTGGTATAGCTGCTGGTGCCTGTCTGTTAATTAAACCCCATGTCTCAAATGAATTGGCCCAAGAGGTTCAATTCTGTGGGCCCCTGAATAAGGTACCCTCAGCCATTCTCCATTGTTTCCTATGGGGAAAAATCCATAGCTTTCTTCTGGGCAAAGAATAGCCAAAGATACTGGGAAGACACACACACAGAGTAAAAGAAAAGCCCTTGGAGCCTTAAAATCCCCATATTTCTGTTTGCTCCCAAATATTTCTGTGAGTTCCTGGGAAATCCGGGATACCATTCAGACACCCGAACATATCTGGAAAATACTGATGAAATATTTTTCAAATACATATTGGGTCTGGATATCTCAAAACACACATCTCTACTGCCCTTTCAATATAGTCCTTCCTGTGAAAGATCTCTCTTGCCTTCTAATTCATCTACTTTCTAGCACAGTCTGACTCAGCTTTTTCCTCACCACTCAGTTCTCCAGTGCAGCTGATGATTTTGGAGTCCTCCAGCAGTAGGTCATAACTCAAGTTCTCCTTTTCCTGTCATATGATTTTGGCATTTTTTTTCAGCTTCTGCACTGCTGCCAGGTGAGTCCCAAGTCAGGACAGTTAAAGATCACTTTATTCAGGTATGGAGGTCCCATATATGTATGGGATTGCCAAGACCTGGAGTACAGTCTAGGTTTGACCACATTTATTAGGGATGGCATGAACCGGCTCATGAACTAAAGTTTATGATGAATTTTGGCCAGTTCGTGGTTTGTGAACTGAAGTTCGTGGCAGGTTAACCAGCATGAACTTCCAAGCATTTTGTGGAGGTTTGTGGTGGTTCGTGAATGGGGTATATTTCCAGACTGTCTCCAGGCAGGTAGAGGAGGGTCAGCTGGAGATCCCCTGTGAGTTTGGTGTCTCTAGCATTCCGGTTGCGTGTGTTCTACCACGTCACAAACCTCATGAACCAAACTGGTTTGTTTAGCTCCTAAACATTTATGACAGTTCATGAACGGGGAACACTATGGAACATGAACTGAACCGAATTGCATTTTCCTGCTTTGTCCCCATCCCTAGCATTTATCCATTGCAGAAAAATGTAGGTAGAATGGTAGATAGGCAATATGTAACAACTTCAGAATAGCAAAGTTGTCCTTATCGCTGCTGAAAGTTGTATGGCATTTTGTGTGTGTACTTCCTGAGCAGATGTTCAGATAATTAAAAAAGATTTTTTTATAGTAGCATCAAGTCAGCCTGAAGTCGCTAATCATGAATCTTTTCAAGTGATTTCTCATTGACTGGAAGAATCTAGTTGCTCACATGCTTTTAAATGACATCTGTGAGATTCACAAGTAATAGAAGAGATTAGCAGGTACCCATAAAGAGGCAGGGTTTCCCCCCCCAGCTTGCTGCCTCATTATGAACTCATCAGGCGTGGTGTAGCATTAGAATACTTTCGGATGTTCAGCTGTGGGGTCAGATTCACTCTGTGTGCTTCAAATAAAATAAAATACGATCTGTTCTCCCAGATAGACTCCCTCTCATGCAAAGAGCGTGCATCCAACAGAAAGGTTAAACTGCTGACTGTGACAAAGCCAAGCCTTGATTGATGAGCAGAGGGCAGGCTAGAATAAATAGTACAAGAAAACAAAGCAAGTATGTCTCAGAACACACAAAAACAATATGACTTTTCCAAATGAAAAAGGCAGGTTTGCTCTTAATTAAATGAGGTTATACATTTATGGGCACATGATAAAGAAAGAAACCTTGCAGAAAAGAGTAAGCAATCTACTAAAGAAATACTTGATTTATCATAGCCGAGCACGTTACTTGAGAACCTTTCCAAGTGAGTTTAAGCCAATGGTGTTTCCATCTACAGTAGTTTATGTGATTAAACGTCATCCAGTTTGCACATTGTGGCTGCAATCCAGTGCATGTTTACACGGAAGTGTGCATAGCATTTCATCTTATGGCTGAATGCAAAGAGAGTCCCATGCGTGCACCAGCCCCTTATGCATGCTTGAAGTTTTTTCTGAACCTGCACAAGTTGCTGATTTTCCCTTACAGTGGTTAATCTGGAACATGTGTTGCTAGAACATCCATTTTTTTTAAGGCTTGCCAAACTTTTCTGTGAATTCAACCACCTGATCTGCACTGTGGGGGCCTAGCTTCACTTCTGGGTACGTGCTTTCTTCACAGTAAAACAACAACAGTTGTCTGATTGTCTTCATTTGAAGGCCTTGGTAACTAATAGGAGCTAATTATTGAAAAAAAAGGTTTATACATGAGCTGAATATACACTTAAGGACTGGCTGAAACAAACCCTGGTACAGTGGGACCTGAGTGCCACAGTGTCTTTAATCTATTTCCATTTTTGGTTGTTCATTTAATGTGTTTGTATATATATATATATATGTTTGTTGGGGGAGTGGGGGTGGCGTGATTATTGGGAAAAAAGTGTTTATACATGAGCTGAATGTAAACTTTTAAAAGACTGGTTGAAACATACCGTGGTACAGGGTGACCCAGATGGCACTGTGTCTTCTCCCTTTAATCTATTTCCAGTTTGGTGCCAGTTTGGTGTAGAGCCAGTTTGGTGAAGTGGTTAAGTGCGCGGACTTAAGAGCCAGATTGGTGTAGTGGTTAAGTGCGCGGACTCTAATCTGGGAGAACCGGGTTTGATTCCCCACTCCTCCACTTGCACCTACTGGATGACTTCGGGCATGCCATAGCTTTATACTAGCTGTTCTCTCAAGGACAGTTGTTTCAGAGCTCTCTCTGCCCCACCTACCTCACAGGATGTCTGTTGTGGGGAGGGAAAGAGAAAGGAGTTTGTAAGCCGCTCTGAGACTCCAAGTGAGTGAAGGGCGGGATATAAATCCAATCTCCTCTTCTTCTTTCCATGTCTGATTGTTAATTTAATGTGTTTGTATATGTGTGTGTGTTGGGGGGGGGGCTTGATAACATTCATGCACTATGGACAACTGCCCCAACTTTGCCAGTGGTTTGCATAAGGGTAAATAATGGCTTGAATTCATATAGTCTTCCCTTGCTTGTCAATCTGCTATGCTACAGAGCTGTGGATAAACATTTTTCTTTTCTTTTACCATAGATGGATTAAAATGTAGGGCCTTTAGTGAACAGATGAAATTGTTTTTGGGACTGGGTCTAGCCTAGAGCTGCAGTTGGCTATCCCTATTCTATAACTAATTACATCTCTTTCAGACAAAAAGATCCCCTGTACAACTGATGTGGCCTACCAAACTGCTGGTACTCAAAAACAACAACTACCTACTAGTAGCAATAGACCTCCAAAATGAGCAGCACCCATTTGCTATGACTAGGCTAATAAGAATAAATCCAGTACAGGCATCTAAAATAAACAGTCCTGGAAGTTTATTTATTTTTATTTATTCATATCCCACCTCTCACCCCAAGTGGGAGACCAAAGTAGCTTCCATTGTTCTGTTCACTTCCATTTTATCCTCACAACAATCTCTGTGAGGTAGGTTATGGTGAGAGTGTGTGACCCAGCGTGCTGCTAGGACAGAGTGGAGATTCGAACCTGTGTCTCCCAGACCCTAGTCTGACACTATCCACTACATGGGTCTCAGGAAGTTACCTATACAGGTGGGTAGATAAATTAATGATTTAAAAACAATAAAAATAGAACTTTAAATAGGTTTTGTAGCATATTATTCTTATCGCATTAAATGGTTTTTTCAGTGTTAAAACAGCTCCTTAGAACTAACATGATGTGTCAAGAAATTGGAATTGAATACAAATGGTCTATGCAATAACAGTCTCTTAAAATGAAACCCATAACATAGATAAATCAGTGTTGAAGCCTGCTTTTCTGTTTAACTGAGTAAAACAATATCTGACTCTTGAGGTTAAGCATTATAAATATGACATAACAATTGGCGGGGACCCGTGATACTTGTGGGGGGGGGGGAGGATTCCTAAAGGCTGCAGCCCCAGGTAAGTCCTCTTCCCCCACCCCCCGCAGCAATTCCCCTACCTCCACTCCAATATAGTCTACCAGGTCTACCAATATAGTGGACTAGGGTGGGTAGATCTGTTCTCCGGAGGCCAGGTCTACCAATAGAGTGGAACGGGGCAGGTAGACCTGGCCTCTGGAGAACAGGTCTACCCAGCCCTTTCCGCTATATTGGTAGACCTGGCCTCCAGAGAACATGTCTGCCCACCCCCTTCCACTCTATTGGTAGACCTGACCTCCAAAGAACAGGTCTACCCAGCCCTTTTCACTCTATTGGTATACCTGTTCTCCGGAGGCCAGGTCTACCAATAGAGTGGCAAGGGCTGGGTAGATCTGGCCTCCGGAGGTCTACCCGCCGATTTCTCTCCCCCCCCCCCCCCGGCTGCCGCGGTGGGCCTGAGCACCCAAGAGCTGCTCTGGCCCACCACTTCTCTCCCTCCCACCCCTGGCTACCGCGGCGGGCCCAAGCACCCAAGAGCTGCTCTGCCTGCCGCTTCCCCCCCCACGGGCACCGGCGAGGCCTGAGCAGCTCTCGCCAGGCCCGCCAATTCCCCCCCCTGCGGCTTTGGTGGCGAGGCTTGGGCACCTCCCAACTGCCGGCTGCCGCACAGTTCCAAGAGTGTTCCCTGCACATGCCCAGGGAATGCTCTTTAACTTTTTGGGGGATTTAAATATCCCCCAAAGTTTTTTTTTACTTTTAGGATTTTTCTGCACACGGGGGGGGGGAGCCCCCCATGTGCAGAAAAATCTCTCTGCCCCCCAGGTGCCCCCCCGGTGTGGATTTAGATATCCGGATGCAGGGAGCGCCTTGGGAATTAGATATATAGATAGGTCATGTATATCTTAATGTGCAAACTGGATTTTTAGGTGGCGAAACAAAACTTTCCAGTTCTCCCTATTACTAGCTATTGCTTTTGAAAAGATCTGGGTATGCATTTAAATGTTTTTGCTTAGTGTCCTTGCAGGTGTACTATGGAACCCAAAATGAAATCTGTACTTTGCCAATTGCTTACCTGCCTGTAAATAGATATAACAAACGGGAACCTGCAAGGACTTTTGGGGTGAATTTTCCTCTCCCCCACTGTTTCCTCCTTTCCCTTTCTTGAAATCCCCTTTAGCCTCTCCCCCTTTCCTATCTCTTTTTCTGCTTCCCACCCACCCACCTACCTACCTACCTACCTACCTTTATCTTTGTTCCATCTTCAGTTTTTTGCCCTACCTTCATCCTGGCACCCTCTACCCAGGAAAACTGTGGCCAGTTGCATGCTGCCGGTTGCTAGGGTGGGCCTCATTGCACAGTGGGGAACCTGCAAGGACTTGCAAAGGATATCCATTTTCCCCATCTCAACTTTATTTCCTCATTCCTTCCACCCGATAACCCCCATATCCTTCATCTTCTCTGTTTCCTTCTTCCCTTCCCACTCACCCATCAATCTTCTGTCTGCCCCTCCATTTTCAGCTACACATATTATTTATTTATTTATTTCATTAACAGCCCACCTTTCTCCACGATGGGCACCCAAAGCCGCTCTCCTCCATTTTATCCTCAGAAAAGCCCTGTGAGCAGTCTGGCTTTCCCAAACTGGGGGTGAAAAGCCTGGGAAAGGGCCCCTCCCCCATCCCCCCCTGGCCCCATCCCCCAAGGACAAAGAGGAGGGGAAGAGGCAGTCTGTCTGAACTTGACCCTCCCTCCTGAAGGGGGATAGAAGGCAGGAGGAAGAGGAGGTGGAGGCACCTGCCTAGCTACTTGGCTCTGTGCATGCTTTCCTCCAGGAAACTTATATGAATCTGAACCCCGGAAGCTTGACTTCATTCATAGATTTAAATTGGGGTTGGTGATATAAATTATGATTTTGGTTTAGATCAGTCCACCATTTGAAAATTTATCAGACTGTACTAACATTGTAATCTTAAACCGAGTTAAACCCTTCTAAGCCTCCTGACTTCAGCAAAAGGGTGTAACTCTGTGTAGGATTATGCTGTCAAAGTCCTACAAAACCTGTCTTTCTTTACTAGACTTTGGGAAGCAAGGAAGGAAGAGAAGGCTCTTCCAAAGTCTGGGTTCTAAAGCCATGCGCCCCGCCCACCTGCTTCAGACCTGGCCTATACAAGCAGCAGAATGAGGTGGTACAATTCTGAGGTGCCAAGTGGGCTGTACCACTTCAGGTGTGTGTGTGTGTATGGGAGGGGGGAATGGCTTTCCTAGTTTTCAGTTTACAGGAAATTATTAATGTGGGGGAACTTTCAAAAATGTCATCCCCTTACCTGCAGGTGGAAGGTGCACAATCTGTTCTACTTTTTCATTCTGTTGTATGTATAGACTAGGCTTCAATACTCAGGGCTCACAGAGAAGGGCCTCAAGGGAGGCCTTGGGTCACAAACAAATTAATAGGTGCAGGAGAGGTCCTAAGCCGTATAGTTGCTCTGTTAAATTACTTAATTCACCTTTTAAATATTCTCCCAAACCCTCAAAGAAACAAATCTGAATTTCCCAGATATTATCCCATCCAATCTAAGTCTAGAACAATATAGCCTCCAGGGCTGAGCAACGTGGGGCTAGTTCTTGTGTTACCTTTGCAGCATAGGAGGTGCTGCAGTGTTAGGGTCTCATTAGACAATATGTTAAATGTGATTTGGGTTGTGGGAAATCCAGCCTGCCTTAAAAATAGTGTGTTGGTGCAAATTAGCTCCTGAGGGTGTGGTCACTGGCACCAGAGGTTTAATCCTTCCCTCCTTTCTGTCCTGCATGCTTTTGCCAGCAGAAAAGGGCCATGTGGCTGCTCGTTTTTTGTGTCTGCCCAGGGGACACATGGAAATGACAGTGAGCCAAAAAAGCCTGTCCCCCATGGCTCTTTTCTGCTAGTGAAAGCATGTGGGGTGGATGGTAGGAAATCGTGAAGCCTCTTGTGTCTCCATGCATGCGATCGGGAGTCAGTCTCTCCCCCCCCCACACACACTATTTTTAAGGTGAGTGCCAGTTCATGTGTTAAACAAGAGTTAGATTGGGATTCTCCCCAGTTTATGTTTAACCTATCATCTAATCAGACCCTGATCATTTCTTCTACCTGTTATGTAACATCAGAAGGTATAGTGGAACCTATGCCATAGTCTCTCCCCATTTATGCTCAGTTTCTGGGGGATGTAATGCTGGAAGGCTCCATAAGCAATTGAGGTTTATTTCCCAATACATGCTGGTTGAGAATCTAGGTTAATAGGCGGAAGAACAAAACTCAGCTTGTTAAGGCACCCACATTTGACGTCACAACAAACTGAAAACAAAAGTTTCCAGTTAATCCTCATCTCAGTGTGTCATGTGGAGGGAGTGCGTGAGCAGAACCAGGATTATGCTTGTCATGAACACACTCTGGTTTGCTTGTATCATCTGAACTGAGCCTATGAAAAAGTCAGAAGTTCAGTAGTTCAGCTCTGGCATGCGTACATGATAACACATCAAATGCATTTCTGGTATGCTTCTGGAGGGGGAAAGTAAGGATTCCCTTTCACTTGATACCTTTAGTAAATGAGAGCCCTATAGTGTTTTGTTGCAAGGTATTTTGTTCTGTCCATAATAATAATCTGCACACATCTCAGATGCCTTCATTCTGTTATTGTCTGCCTTTCCTGTACCACACAGCATAAAGAGCCCTTGTTTAAAAAACATGTTTCCCAGATAAGCCCCCTTTGCTTTTTCCCCATGATCATTGTTCCTAGTAACTGTGACAACCCTTTCACCTTTAGTGCATATGGCCATTTAGTCTTTCATGATGCAATTGCACCACAGCTGTTTACTTAGTAAAGCTGCAAAACATAGATGGGGCACAGAAATAGCCAGGAGTGCCACATGGGACACCAGATTGTGTCTTCCTAACACTTACTTGAGAGCATTTAACTGGTGTTGCTAGGTACTAAGTAACATAAGTCTAATTGTGTGGGTGTTGCTGCATTCCTATTTGTGACCGCTTTGTTTCCCTCCTTTAGCACTGAAAGTGAGGCCTGTTAATTCTGCTGTGGAAGAATTTCCTTTGTTTCATAGAGGTTAAAAATATATTGAAAGAGCTTTTGCGTAATAAGCCAGGAAATGCCTTTGAATGGATACTCTTTCACACTATCTATTGCAGTTCTTGACAGGGCCAACCAAACCCTGTTGTCAAAGGCTGATTTTTTTAAAAAAAGTTGAAATTCATGGGTGCTCAGGGAAAGCTGCATTTTCAATTTCTATTGTCATTTATACAGTCACTGTGGCTACTGAGATATAGTGCAGCTGAGGGGAAAAACCTGAAAGGGGTGTGTGTGTCTGTATTTTACCACTAGTTTATGGTATGCTTTTCACTACTGGGTTCAGAGTTGCATGAGAATACTGTTAACTTATATAGTCTACTCTGTCTGTTGATTTGCCCTTTAAAACCAAGGGTGAACATTCAATCAAGATGCCTGTATGTTTTTTTAAAAAAAAGGCTGAATGAATTTACAATTTGGATTTGTAAATCCAAAGAAAGTCCAGTTGAAAAGAAATGAGCAGGTGTGGAGGCTTGGGGACATGGGAATGGATTCCATGCTAAAGGAAAGGGAGTGGCAAGGGAGGTCAGTGTCTGAAGGAGCAGCAGTCTGGCTGTGAAGGCAGACCTAAGCCTTGAATAACTTCCCATTGATTAATGAGCGAAAGCCTACTTGGGAATGAGGTCTTACTCATGAGTAGGGAGGAAAAAGGAAAGGGGATGGGTTGGGGAGCTGCCTATATGATAAGTAGCATAAAGAAGGGGAGGCCCTAGAGGAAGACGCTCCTGAGCTGCTCTGGACAGGAACAGAAGTGTGAACATTTGTCAGCCCCTTCTGTTATGCTGATGACACCCAGCTTTATCTGTTGACGGGCGGCCTACTGGACATCACCCCTCTAAACCTGGCTGAGGGGCTGGAGGCTGTGGTGGGATGGTTGAAATAGACTGAATCCTGCTGAACTGGAGGTTTTGTGGCTGGGTGGGGGAGATTCAGGTTTGGGGCGCCAACTCCCGGCCAGCGTTCCCTCTAAGCTGAGTTAGTGTGAGCTAGCTCAGAGTTTTTAAGCCTCCAGCTCACACATTTTTGTCTTAGCTCAGGAAGGACGGCTCCAGAGCAAACTAATTTATGCAGTATCCAAATTGCTCACTTATAACTTTAATGCCAGTAGCTCACAAAGTACAATTTTTGCTCACAAGACTCCGTAGCTTAGAGGGAGAGACTCTTGAAGGTGTGCCCCTAATACCGGCACCAACTGTCAGGAGCCTGGGCATGGTTCTAGATGCCTCCTTATCAGTGGAGGCTCAGATCACAAATGTTGCCAGTCTGGCATTCTTCCAGCTGCACCAGCTCAGGCAACTGGCATCATACCTGTCTTGCCCTAACCTAGCCACAGTAATCCATGCAATGGTCACCTCCAGATTAGACTACTGTAATTCGGTCTATGTAAGGCTACCCTCAAGACTGACCCAGAAACTCCAGCTGGCCCAGAATGCAGTGGTGCCCAGAAGGCAGTTCCTTACAGGAACACCGCCAACAGCACATATTCAACCTGTGCTGTGTGAGCTGCACTGGCTCCGGGTGGTACCAAATGTTTTGGTATTAACTTTTAAAGCTGTAAATGGTCTGGGACCCACATATCTTTGGGACTGCCTCTCCTGGTATACCCCCCAAAGACAACTGCATTCTGCAGACAAAAACTTACTGGTGATCCCCGGCCCAAGAGATATCCAGCTGTTCTCAACCAGAGCCGGGACGTTTTCAACCCTGGCTCCAACTTGGTGGAACTCTCTGCCGAGCAACATCCATGCCCTGCGGGACTTAATGCATGCACAGGGCTTGTAAGGCTGATATATTCCACCAGGCATTTGCTTGAGGACAGCGACAATCTCCACCTGTCTGGCACTCCTGTTTTCTTATCTCTCCCCCCCTCCCCCGCCACAGTAGTGCAATCCTCTGAAGTTTCCTAGCACCATCTAATTAGGTTAAATGTTTTTTTTTTATTGTGTTTAATCTGTAGATTTGAATGAGTTTTACTGTTGTACACTGCCCTGAGCCCTGTTTTAGGGGGGGGGGGGGGAGGTAGTTTAGAAATTTAATTTTTAATAACAACAACATTACTTGTGAGGTCTGAAGGGGATCTGAAGAAGGGTCCTGCTGAGTTTTGTGTATGTGTAGGGGGTCATGCAGAAGGGCTGTATTCAAATAATTATTTATAATGGCCTATTTGAAGAGGACGTACACCCCTTTTGAATCATACATGTTTTGGTATGCATTCCTTTTTCCACAATCCTTAAGGTTGTGGTTGGGGAATGGCGGAAAGTACAGACATGAAAGCACAGTCAAATATTTCAGATTTCCCCCTAAGGTAATATGTATGACAGAAAATCTATTTGCATGGTTTCTTAGATATTTTCTTCTGATATTTTGTTGATATGTGCCTATTTAGTATTAGCGTGAACTCAAATCCTGATGATTTGCTGCTTATTCTCAAATTGGAAAGCAGTGGGAAGGATTGCTGCAACATCATCAGGTAATCATATTTTGTGAGAAGGTCATACAGTAGTTCTCTCTCCCCCCTCGTCTGGTCTTGCAGTATTTGACCTCTTGTGACTCTAGGAACAAATGGGAGCATGCTCTGCTATTCCTTTATCTTTAAGTCAGCTGACTTACAGTGACCCTGTCAGGTTTTCAAGGCAAGAGATGTTCAGAGGTGGTTTGCCTCTGTGTCACCACCCTGGAATTTTTGGAGGTCTCCCATCCAAATACTAGCCAGGGCTGACCCTGCTTAGCTTCTGAGGTCTGATGACATCAGGCTAGTCTGGGCTATCATGGTTAGAGCGCTCGTTTATCTACCTCCCCTCAAGCAATTCTATCACTGCAAAGTGACTACACTGCAAAATACTGAGCAGTCAGAGATACTCCAAGATAGTCCAGTATCTGAGGAAGAAAATCCAGATGGTCTCTCTCCATAGTGGTAAAATATAATAGTAGTGGAGAATTTGTTGACCTTCAACGGCACTCAAAATGTTTTTTACCTCAGTCAAGTTACCTTATTTTACCTAATGGTAAGTCCAGCCCTATGGGCAGCTAGTTCTAGTTGAGGTAACATGGCAAATAAGATTCAGTGTGTAAGTAAGTATAAAATGATGTGTACTGGGACGAAATTTCAGTTTTATATATATATAGTAATGGATTCTGAGCTGTTGCTGTCCAACAGACAAAGAGATCTTGATGTCATGGTGGGACATCGAAAAAGTCAAGGTAAAGGCGATGTAAGAGGGAAATTTCATGCTAGGGATACAGCCAAAGATGATTCGAAATGCTTTGCTATAGAAGAGTAAACGGAATATGTTTCATGTCTTGCAGCTATTTTGCATGCTCCTGTCCTAGGATCCTATGGAAATGTCAGCATATTGTCTGCATAATGTCAGCGTTCTCTTGTGTCCCATAGTGATAGGTTTTATGGTGCCTGGGTGTTAATATGGCTCACTGTGGACTACAAACCAACTTCCAGAAACTGAAAGTTACTGAAGTTACTGAAAGTTACTGAAGTTACTGATCTCAAACTTTAGACATTATTTACCAGCATAGTAGTTCATAAATCATAAATTTATGAAATAACCCTACCAAAAGTTAGGAGATATCAAAGTTCATAAAATGTTTGATTCTGAGTGTAGTATCTTTAACTGTTTGAGTGTAGTAACTTTACACAATGGTCTCCAGAGTAGATCGTTAAGAGCAAATATGAGCCTATGACTCACACTCCTACCTGCTGAACATCTATTAACAGTTAATAACCCCATGTATTCCAACAGTGAACATCCAGAAACTGTATTCTAGAATTTGTAGGCTGCAGCCAGGACAGGGTGTTGGTCGGATCGGCAGTCCACTTGCATCTTGACCTTAGGTGCATTGTATCTGGCACCACCATCACCAATTTGTTTTGTTCAAAAAATAGCAAATGAAAGGAGAAAATGAAAAAAAAGAGACAGGATATAGGGAAAGGAAAACTGAAGCACAGGACTGGCAACAGTGAAATGGCTGCAAAATGCTTTTTTCCAGCAATATCTAATTAGGAAAATGGCTCCCTGTTTGCAGATGCCCGATCTGGCTATGCCGATCCATGCTTCAGTTACCTCAAAGCGAGATTACTATAACACTCAACACGAGGCTTCCATTGAAGATGATCTGGAAACTGCAACTCATGTACACTACGACAGACCCATTTGTTACCTGGTGCTAGCCGGTAGGACCATGTTATTCCTTTTCTGAGGTCCCTTGACTGGTTGCCACTTAGTTTCCAGGTCTAATTCAAGGTAATGGTGCTTACCTTTAGAGCTGAGGCCCACATACTTGAAGGACCACCTTTTCCATGAGTGTTCCCATGAAGTAGCTCTATTGTTCCCTGCTGGGTCTATTATCAGTAACCACCACCACACCCCGTCCAAGGTACATTCAGTGACAGCCCAGGCTTAAGCCTTTTCAGTGGTCACCCCATACCTCTAGAATAGCCTCCTGGAAAAGGTCAGGGGGACTCCTGACTCTCCTACCAAGCCTGCAAAGCAGAGCTGTACAGGAGAGCTTTTGGCAGTTTGAGCTTGGCCAGAGGTGGAACACCTATGGTGACTTTAGATCGGTTTTAATTTTTTTTAATGTTTGTTTTATAACACTGTTTCTACATTGCTGTTCCCCACTTGTGTCCTGAGATGCGCAGAGGGAAAGAGGGCACACAAATATCTTAAGCAAAGGGGAAGGTTCATTGTTCAAAACATCAGTAAAAACCTGAAACAATCAACAGCAAACTGAGTAACAGAAAGAACCCGGGAGGGGTTGTACAGCTGCAATTGTCAGGCGCTGACACTTATATTTGGCAGCTACTAGAGAACTAATGGCACACCCAGATCTATTGGCTGCACGATTCAGTCCAAAAATGCACAGAGTCTACATACGTAAGTGATCTATCCAAAGAAATGCTGGCAACGGCTTTTGTACCTTAAGCCAGCTCATCATACTATGCTGGTAAATAATGTCTAAAGTTTGGGATCAGTAACTTCAGTGTAAAGTCGTGATGTTGGCTAGCTGCAGCATTGGTCAGCATGATTTCTGCAGGACCATGCCCAGTTCCCACAAATGTAGCATAGTAGTGCTGTTTAGCAATTGAGGCATGACACAATAGAAGACAAAGATGATTCGAAATGCTTTGCTATAGAAGAGTAAACGGAATATGTTTCATGTCTTGCAGCTATTTTGCATGCTCCTGTCCTAGGATCCTATGGAAATGTCAGCATATTGTCTGCATAATGTCAGCGTTCTCTTGTGTCCCATAGTGATAGGTTTTATGGTGCCTGGGTGTTAATATGGCTCACTGTGGACTACAAACCAACTTCCAGTGCTAATGAAACCTTGTAATTTGTATTGGGTTTGTGTTGGAAAGCGTTACATCCATTGACTTTAATAAGTGAGAAAACTGGAAATCATGTACATTGGGTCATCAGTGGTAGCTGTCAGGTAACTGTTCCTGCATTGGTTCTGCTTTCTGTCCCAGGGCAGCTCCTGTTAAATCTGGAAGCACCTGATACTACGGGATAGCAGAGCAGGGCAAACCATATGCCCCTCACTCCTGCAGGCACAGGTATGCTTAAGAGCAGGGGTGGCCAACCTTGCTTAATGTAAGAGCCACATAGAATAAACGTAAGAGCCACATAGAGATGTCTGAGAGCCGCAAGACAGGAACAAATATCACACACACGTTTTTATTTTTAAAAATATGCAAATTTGCTTTTTTATTAACGTTAAATGGGACTGCCAAAAATAAAAACAAACGAGAAAAACCAGTTATAAGAAAGAGAGAGAGAGAAATTAGGAAAGCAAATAGATGGGAGGGAGGAGGGAAGGAAGGAAGGAAGGAAGGGAGAAAGAGAGAAAAAGCATGCCTCCCCTTTGCTTCCCCAGCCGCCCTGCCAGGAGCCGCACAATATATGTGAAAGAGCCGCATGTGGCTCCCGAGCCACAGGTTGGCCACCCCTGCTTAAGAGGGTCATATGTGCCAGTAATTGTCATGTTTTGTAGCTAGCACTGGGTTTGACTTAATTGAAACTCTCCTCTCCCTGTCCCTACCAACTGCCTAAGGGAAAATTCTAATTAACTGTGGAACATTTGACCCTAGATTCGTTGATCACAGACAAAGCAGAATTTTTTTGGCTAGTGAAGTCAACCTTGAATTTTCATGCTCTGTGTGAATAAGGGTATGGACTCTGAGGCAATAATTACCCTACAACTTTGCTTTCTGTACTATTAGCTAACCTCTGCCTAAATCAGTGAGACCGACAGTTTGACAAATATTGAAATTGGTCGGCGCAGTAGAATTTCAAAAATCATGGAATGCATAGAGAGATGTTTGTGTGGTTCCTGTATGGCTGTGATGAACCTGAAAAGACGCCTCCTTTCCTTAAAAATCCTCAAGTTCATTCGTTTGTAGTTATTGGTATCCCATTGTAAAAAGTCTTTCACCAAAAGAGGACGGTTCAAAGGAACTAGTTGAGACATGCCTAAAGAATGTAGATTGGAAACAATGCTCTGGCGCCCAGTGCTAGAGATACTAGTGGGAAGACAGCAAGATTTTCGGCAAAGCACTGCTATTCTAATTTGAGACTAGACTTCCCAGAAAAGCTTGAGAGTGAAATACTTCCATCAGAACATATGGTTAGCCATATTAGTCCTGCTTCCCAATGAATCAGCTGTGCTTGCTCCAAACTAATAATTCACTTTGTAAAATCTTTTTGGGGAAGTAAATATGATTAAGTAATAACATGGTGGTTGTAATAATCTTTATGAAAATACATTTTTTAAAGTTTCATCTGAAAGTCATGGCGAGTGTCGGACTATGACCTGGGTTCGGATTCTCACTCTGCCATGAAACTCACTGGGTGACCTTTGGGACAGTCATGCACACTTTCTCAGCCTAGCCTACCTCTCAGGATAGCTGTACAGATAAAAATCGAGTTAAGAGGACAAAATGGATAAAAATAAAATTGGCAGTCTTTAGTTCATCTCTAATGCTTGTAAGGATTGCTACACTGCAGTGATTGTGAGAAGCTTGATAAACAATAAAAGCTGCCATTCTGTTATAATGTGTAAACCTTGAAAGTCTGGACTTCTTCACTTAGAGGTCTCCTTGGATGTCTCACTTAGATGTCTCCTGCCCTTTCTTACATGCCCAAGGAAATGCTGATTGCCCCTTTGGGGTTAGGAAGCAATTTTTCTCCAGACTAGTTTTGGCTAGGGAACCTGGAGGTTTTTTGCTATCTTCTGTGCATGGAGCAGGGGTCACTGAATGTGTGTGTGTGTGTGGGGTGGGGGAGGTATTTGTGAATTTCCTGCATTGTGCAGGTCTAGATAACCCTGGAGATCCCTTCCAACTCAGTGATTCTGTGTTGAGTGCCAATAGTGTGTGCTACATTTCATACAAATGTTTTCTTCCTAGGAGGCTGAAAAATCTACATTTGGTGAATAATACTGAGTGAAGTGATTAGTCTGGGAGTGGGGTCATGTAGTGGTAGAGGGTCAGGTAAGGTAGGGTTAAGATTATTCATCAAAGGCTTTGCTGGAAAAGGAAGTTCCGAACAGGACTTTGAGGAGCTGAAGATATATGTTCACATCCAAGAGACTTTTTCTGTAGATTGTCTGCTAATGGCTTCCGAGCCTAATGCAAGAAACAGCCATGGCTGTACTGAGGATGCTAAAGCCAAAACTGAAGGGAGTGGGCTAAGCAGGGGTCATTTGGGGCCGGAGTGAGGCGGAGCAGTGATCTGATTTGGCCCGCTGCCGAATTGCTGCTGAAATTTGGTGGCGGCTTAAAAAGCGGCTGGAGGGGAGGGGGTTTGAGAGAGAGGCTCCAAACCTACAGGGTAGCTGCTGGAGCCTCTCCCCCAAATACTCACCAAGTTTCAAGAAGATTGGACCAGGGGTCCAATTCTACGGGCCCCCAAACGGGTTGCCCCCAATCCCTCCATTGTTCTCTATGGTGGGAAAAAAATAACGTTTTTTCCCACCATAGAGAACAATGGAGGGGATGGGGCAACCTGTTTTGGGGCCTGTAGAATTCGACCCCATGGTCCAGTCTTCTTGAAACTTGGTGGGTATTTCGGGGAGATGCCCCAGCAGCTACCCTGCAAGTTTGGTGCCTCTCGCTCAAACCCCGTCTCCTCCAGCCCCTCATATACCTTATGAGTTTTTGCCATTGACTTCAATGGCCCGTAGGGTATAATGGGTCTGAAACTGACATTCAGCCCGCCCAATGACTCCCGAATTGGCTTGCATTGCCGAAACTGACATGCGGGGGTCATTTGGCAGCTGGAACAGATGCAGCCTGATTTGGCCCAATCTGAAAAAGGCCAAAAAAATTTTATTTGCACACCCCTAGTGGGCACAAATGGTAGTGGTGGCAAGTTCCTCCCCCAGCTCCCAGCGGGCCTGTGGAGGAAGCAAAGCGAGAAGGGGTTTAAAGTTTAAACCCCTTCTGTTTAGAGTCACACGGCAGCGGCGGCATGGTCTTTCTATTGTATTCCATGGGGCCCTTCTCGCTTCGCTTCCCCTCCTGCCTTGGCAGGCCAGCTGGGGAAGGGGAGGGGAGGGGAGGCTTTTGAAGATGCCCCCCCTTTTGCTTCCCTTTCTGACACACTTCCAGTGATGTCAGGGGGCATGGCATATGCTAATGAGCTCCTCCACCTCTTTTTCTATGAAATGACCCCTGGGGCTAAGGATGTATGACTGTCTCCGTAGGCGCAAAGAAACCAACAAAACCCAAACTGGGCTTGTGAGTGCACATTTTATCTGGAGCATCTTATCTTTTTGTATTCTAAACTTCCTCTGGGACCAAGGTGTCGTGATAACGTAGTCCTCTCTTTCAGGAGTCCTTAGCAATATTCAGGGTCTGCCACTTGGAACATTTCATAACATTTTCATGGGCCTTTGTGATGGTTGGTAGGAGGTGCAAGGAAACTGCATGTTGCAATGAAAAACCACTCTTATAGAGTAGCTGAACCAGTGTTGCAGTTAATCAGGGAAGGTTTATTAGGGAACACCTGCACTTGATGAGGTTCCCTGGAAGACTGAGGAGCTGTGTTTCATTTTGGAAGTAGAGCAAACAAGCAAGCCTTCCAGATTCAGCTATGCTAAGATCAGTAGCCTACATTGCATTATAGGAAAAATGTATACACTTAAAAGATTTTGACTTAAACCGAACTGTGGTTAAGTGCCTAGCTTTTATGAACTCCTGGTGTTCAGCTGACAAGGTAAGAACTCAGTAAGATGGCAGCTGGAATCGCCCAGAAATGCAATGGAAAATCAATCCTGCTTTAATTCTTGAACATAACTGAATTACTTTTACTTTTCTAAATGTGGGTTTTTTTGTAATTTTGTCTCAGAATCAAATCTGCCTGTCTTTGCTGTGTTTAGCGAGCAAACTGCAACACATCTGTCCAGCCTCCCCCTCCCTTGTTATATCAAGTGGCTGGAATGCATGATGGGTATCCCATCTTGCGAGAGCCAGCGTGGTGTCGTGGTTAAGAGCGACGGACATTAATCTGGAGAACTGGGTTCAGTTCTGCACTCCTCCACGTGAAGCCAGTTGGGTGACCTTGGGTCAGTCACAGCTCTTTCAGAGCTCTCTCAACCCCCCCCCCCCAAATAAGTCTATCTCACCACTAAAAGAGTTAGAACTTAAGGCTGCCAGGCAACCTTAGGATCTCCTGGCTATACTACACACAACGCCGTATGATAATGATTATTAATTATCCCAACTTGCTACAGTTTTCCACCTGTGGAAGTTGCTTCCGCTGTTATTCTACTACTTTTCCTTGATTCGGTGTTTCCCAAGGGATGTAGATCTTCTATTGCTAAGCTGCTTATCAACTTGGTATCTAAGCAGCCACACTGGGAACATTGTAGTGCTAGCTTTATCCCCAACCCCCCCACTGGAGGTTTAGCCGGGTAGGGCTTGTACTTGCATAAATCCCAAGTATAATTGGAGAAGAATTTTAACTCCCTGTAGACAGGTCACATGCCTAGCATGCCAGGGCCTTTTATTCAGCGCACATTCACAGAAGTATTCACTTCCCAGGTCCTGAACTCTCTCCTGAGAGCGTGATGATTTATCCTTACTTTCATGGCAGTTGGGCTTCCGCAGGAAGACTACAGTAACAAATTAATAGGCTACATTCTCGAATTCTAGGTGAAATTTAACCAGGTGGCAGTCTGGTTGCAAAGGAATGAACTGAGGTTCTGTCCAGAGGTTCCTCTCTTGAGTCAATGTGGCTCCTTCGAATCAACTACAGAGCTCAAAAGCTTTCCCCTAAACATAAAGTCATGGCTCTTCTGCTTTTGTGGCACTTCTACTCCAGTGCTGTTTTTCCCTTGTGTGACAGTCTTCTTCTGCTTTGCAGCTGTTGTTGCTCTGAATGAATGAACATATGGAACCAGACTTTGCTTAGAAATAAAATGTACCAGATCATACGAGAGAAAAGGGAAACCCTAAACAAATGTAATTCACAGTTATGTGATAAAGAGCAGACTGAAATGCTTTACTGATTGATTGGATTAAGTTAATTAAAATACTTTTTGATTTTTAACAAAGCACCCCACTTTTAATTGGATAGCAGACTTTTTTCTAAATTGACTTTTAAAGAATGCAAATACCGACTGTTTCTGGTGGCACACGCTCTCTTAGAAGAAGTACTGTTTGTTTCTCATAGACAGGAATGCCCAGGGGTCCTTTCGTAAAAAAAGAGGTGCAGGAGCTCATTAGCATAACTCATTTGCATATGCCACACCCCCTGACGTCGCCGGAAGTGTCAAAAGGCCACACATCCCTGACGTCATGGGCAGTGTGTCAGAAGGCAAGAGGGGAGGGCGGGAGGGGAAAGGAAGGAAGGGGGGAGAGAAGGAGGAAGGGGGGAAGGAAGGAACAGGAAGGTAGGTAGGTAGTTGGGGGGGAGAGAGAGAAGGAGGGAAGGAAGGAAGGAAGGAAGGGGGGAGAGAGGGAGGAAGGGGGGAAGGAAGGAACAGGAAGGTAGGTAGGTAGTTGGGGGGAGAGAGAGAAGGAAGGGAGGAAGGGGAGAGGGAAGGAGGAAGGGAGAGGGGAAGGAAGAAACAGGTAGGTAGGTGGGGGGAGAGAGGGAAGGAAGGGAGGGGCGCTTCTCCCCCCCACTGGGGCTGGCATTTCCCCCCCCTTGCTTGGGCCTGAGTGGCGTTAAGCCACTCAGGCCCGGCTTCTCCCTCCCTTGGGCCTGGGGAACTGTTGAGTGCAGGAGGGAGGGGGGGTTCTGGGGCTGACTGGGGGCGGGAGGGTTTTTTTCCGGGGCCGGCGGCCAGCCGCGGCCCCGCGAAAGCGACTGGGGGCGGGACGGGGCTCCTCGGCAGGGCCGGCGGCGGCCAGCCGCAGCCCTGGAGAAGGCGACGGGGCCGGACGGGGCTCCTCGGCGGGGCCGGCGGCGGCCAGCCGCGGCCCCGCGAAAGCGACTGGGGACGGACGGGGCTCCTCGGCGGGGCCGGCGGCGGCCAGCCGCGGCCCCGCGAAAGAGACTGGGGGCCGAACGGGGCTCCTCGGCGGGGCCGGCGGCGGCCAGCCGCGGCCCCGCGAAAGTGACTGGGGGTGGGACGGGGCTCCTCGGCGGGGCCGGCAGCGGCCAGCCGCGGCCCCAGAGAAGGCGACGGGGTGGGACGGGGCTCCTCAGCGGGGGCGGGACGGGGCCCCCCCGGCCCCGCCCCCCGGCCCCCTCTCTCCCGGAGCAGCGCTCCGGCTCGCTCCGGCCCCAACGGAGCCCTGGGAATGCCACTTCTTAGATGGTGCCCACAACATGGCCATGCATCACCTACCAGGAGAGTTCTTTCCCCCCTTAGGATTGTTTCATTCTTTGTATTAAGCTCACTCAGTCAAGTGTTGTTTCCTGGGATGCCGAAGGACATGATAATTCTCTCCTTGTTGAAGAAAAGCAGCTTAGATAAAAGTGATAAGGCTATAGCTATGTTTCCAACTTGCCTTTTTGAGGGAAAGTGACTGAGAGAGGAATGGCACAACTCCAGGGGTTTCTGGTTGACAAATCTGCCCTTTTCAGTCAAGTTTTAGGCCTCACTGCTACAGACCACAACAGTTGTTGCCTTACCTTCATGGATAAAGGGTGTGCTTCCCAGTTATTGTTGTTAGATCTGTTTGGGACCTTTGATACCATTGGCCATTTCATATTGATTAGAACCTAGAAGGAGGTCTGAGAGGAGAAGTGCTGGGGTCATTTAAATCATTTCTTAATGGCCAGGTACAGAAGATTGTAGTTGGAGGCACGAAATTGACAAGATAGGATTATTCCAATAAACGTAATTTCTACATAAAGCTTTGAATTTGGTTAATTAATATGTATAAATCACTGTCCTCCCCTTATCGAATATTTATGCTTAAGAATTTATGACTGTTGGAACATAAATTAACATGGGGATCCTCTAAACGCCATTTACTAAGTATGTCAAAATAAACAGGCTAGACCGTATTATGTTCCATTTAGGGCATTGGAAACCTTTCTGGAAAAAATGTCTGCTTCAGATTTTTCTAGAAAGCCCACATCACTGCTCACCTTGAGTCCCTTTGGGGGTAAGGTGGGTTAAAAATGTCTTAATTAAATGTTCAAGTTTCTTATGAAATATATGCAGATTTAGTTAATGAACTAATCCCTTTCTTTAGCCATTTCTTTAACTGGGCTATTATCCTAATGATATAAACATTAAAATGGAAACGGTATTGCACTTGCTAAGGTTGCTCTTGCTACCTTGATAGAAGGGTTCAGTGGGTAGACCTTTGAGCACTGAAAGTCTACGGCCCAGTTCCCAGCGTCTCCAGTTTTAAAGGGGTCTTGGGTTGCAGGGCTGGGATGTTAGGTTGTTACCATTGGTTACTACTGACAATTGCAAATGATGTGGGATGGACACTGCTGGTCCCTGCTGGCCACTGATGGATTCAGGGGAATCCCATAACCAGTGCTGCTGCTCCTAAAGCAAGGTTCCATCCATAAACTATGGATGATTGGGCCATTTGGAATCAATAATGAATGGCTTATCCTGCAGTGTCAGCCCATCATTTTATGAGCTGATCAAAGCAGTATACATATGTGACTGTGAAATATATTTCAAGTTTTAATCTAAAAAAAAAGAAACCTTGTGTTCTGTTGGTCCAAGCTGATAAAAGGCAGACTTCTCTCTCTCTCTCTCTCTCTCTCTCTCTCTGTGTTACATCATGGAGACCTTGAGGCATTGGACTGGACATTTTTAGTTTGTTGTGGTTTTTGTTCTGTGTTTAATTGGGAATCTCCTAACCAGGCTTTTAATGTTGGTTTCGCTTAGCTGTAATTAACTTGCCATAAAGCCAAACCTTTGTGTGTGAGGGGTAGTGATAGTGTCTTTTCCCAGGCAGAATGTTCCCAAGCTAGACGATGACTGCTAGATTGCAGGTCAAGCAATGAATGTTTCATGACACACTGTAGTCATTTGCTAGATAGCTATCGCTGTAAGCTTGGGCTGCTTGCCAACAGCATGGAAATGCTGTCTTACTAGACGTTATCTTCTGACTAGCTTATGGGTGTAACAAAAGTCGCTATGGATCCTTGCATATATGTGCATTATTAATCCAGGATCACATATAAATGGGTGACGATGATCATGACGTGTGCTTGATCTTTGATGCAATCCTCCAAAACAATGGCACATGGTGATAGGAGGCATTCTAGCCCAACCTAGGTGTTGCTCCATATTTTCTTGGGAGCCAAAAGCTCACATTGCAACACAACTTCCTGTTTCCACTGTGGGAATAAGCCTTAAAATAGTAATTATTTGGGGTTCAAGTGAAGGCATTGTTGTGACTCACAAGTCCTGTAACCATGAAAATCCAAAAAAAAGTTTGAACAATGCACTCTCTCAGCTGAAAGCTGCACGTGAAGTTTTTGGAATACAAGTGTTCCTTTGCACTGTGAAGGAGAGCAGGCAATTATGCACACAAGCCCTCATGCATAAGAAATACACACAGAGTTTGCGGTCTGTATATTATTGCCTTCTCTTAAAAAAAAGTAAAATAAACTGGGATTTGACTGGCTGAAACCTGGGGCCTTTGTTGACCTCCTAAAATAAATATTATCTTACTTACTCAAGTGTATAAATAGTACTCTTCCTGGAAAGGTGTTATCCTGGTTTCCTTGGGTGGCATAAGTGAAAAATTATTAGCCAAGGACATAAAATCCTACAGAAATGTGTTTAGAAGAATGTTTGTCTCTTGAATTTTACATGTAAAATATGACTCCTTGTAAAGGATGTGTTCAGATTCTCTCTCTCTCTCTCCCTCTCTTGCTTGCGTATTTTGACTGAGTCTCTCTTCTGAATGTTGAAGGAAAGTTGAAGTTTTCTGAATGTTGTATTTCACATTGAAGGAAAGTCAGCTTTAGAAGGAATTTGCAAATTTGGATAACATTTTCATAAACATGCAGTATTTGCATCTAAACAGAATGCATTGCAAATATACGTAGTTTAAACATACGTGAGATGCATCACTCTTGTTGCGGTGAAGCTGTCTGGGTGAACTGGGGCCAGTCTCACTCTCTTTTAACCTAACCTTCCTTAAAATGTTATTGTTGCAATAAAATGGGCGGTGGGGAGAGAAGGGACAAGACACTCTTGGGAAAAACAACAGCAGACAATCTGTAGTTCCTGTCTCTTTTTAAATCCTTACTAGGGTTTCTGTACTTGCAGTGATTTCAAGAAGCTTGCTAAATAATAAAAGGAAACTTCATTATATTAGCAGCTATAAAATGTGTAATTTGAATGTGCAGCTTTGACATCTACACTTCTGCATGTGAATACGTACTGCTACTGTTGCGCATTAGCTGAGAATCAGTAGTCTGGGCTATATTTTGTACAGATGGGATTTCTTGGAGGAAGGACGGGATTAAAGTGCGCTAGGCTAGTTGGATCACAGAGCACATGCACTGAGGGCACAAGTTCAGACCTGTTTCCCTATTCATGCATCCAACATTTCCAGAAGAAGTAGGAGATCCAGTAAGGACACTGTAATCTACAATAGGAGAAATAGAATATTCATGTTGAAGAAGGGAAGAAATCAAAGGAACAAGCTGATTATGATCCCTCCCAGGGTGGTGGTAATACCAAAAGATTTAAAAGCCTTAAATTAACTTGTGATATTTTGCTTCTCTTTGATAGTAATTGTTCCAATTACTGTGCCACACTAGTTATGCAATTCTAAACAGAACTGAGAGGCCTTCTAAACCCATGTAGTTAGAAAGGTGTGACTGTTTAGGAGTGGAGTAGACTGTAACTTTTGTAAACAAATGTTGGCATCACCCAGGAAATGGTCTGAAACAAGTATTTTACATTCATTATGGCTGCAAATCTAATTTTTCTTTGAACAATGTTGGACTCTGCTAAGAGGTCTTTGTCACTCTCACTTTTTATATTCATGTCTACTTATGACTTTAGCACACTGTAAATGCTGGAATGGAGACTCAAATAAGAAACTGAAGTAACTGCAGAGCCTGGATGGTACAGATGGTGACAGTGCAAGGTTTCCTGATGTCGGTCCACGTGGCTGAGAAAATATTGATCTCATCCAAAGCAAACACGTTACCTCCCTGCAAAGAAAACTGGAGATAGCAAAGTAAAGAAGATGTGAGGAAAGTAGCCAAGCCAGTGGAAAGAAGTGCTGAGTAAAAATTCAGTGCCATCCTGAATCGAGTCACACCCTCCTAAGCCCACTGAATTCAGTGGATTTAGAAGGGTGGGTCTCTCTTTAGGATTGTGCTATTGGAGTTCAGCTCTTTGTGCTTCTGGGTGGAGAAATCTCTGCTGAGCCTTGAAGGTGAAGGTTCAGAGTTTCTCCTTGTCGCATTTTTATTTATGCTTTGTTGTTGTTATTCAGAAAGCACTTTTCCTGAACATATGCAGAGTGCATTTCTTTCATCACTGAGTTCTGTCTGCTTGTCCTTGCCCTCTGTGCCAGTCTCGGCTGGGAGGGCGGGATATAAATCTGATAAGTAAACAAACAAACAAATAAATCTCAGAATAAGAAGAATGGTTTAAAGAAGTGTTGAGTATAGGATAAATTTTAGTGCATTTTTCCTACATGTGTATATACTTTTAAAGGGTCTACTTTGCTTATATTAAAGCCTCCCGGTGTAATAAGTAGGTGGCCCAAGATCAGACCTCCCAATTTTTTTTCTTTAAAAGTAATTGTGGGGAAGGGGAGGATATTTGGGTTACAGAAGTGCATGGAAGGTTGAAGAGTAATCTAGCTGTCCCCACCATCATGGAGCCATATGCCCCCCACCTATGCAACTGCAAATAATGTGTTGATCCTTGGAAGGTTTTACTATCTTTTCAGTTACTTAAAGTTCTACCAATCAATTACAGTAGAAATAAATTGAATAAAAAGCAAATGGTGGTACAGGACAATCCAGCCCTGGCTCCTGAGTCTTGCAAAAGGTTTTCACCCCTGTTTAAATGCTATAACCTCTCTCAGCAAAACAGGATTGCAGATTCGAGCTCCTAAAGAAGCAGGAAATCTGCACTGCCAGTTTGGGTCTAAGTATTATGCAGATTTCTTGCAGGGTAAAAGCTCTTCCATTTTAAATGGATGTTGTCCTTCAAGGCAGCTTTGTGGTGGCACTGGAACTGTCTGGGCTTGCCTCAGTAGGGCAGGCGTTTCTTTAGTTCCACTGATAGTGTGTCCAATTGTTGAAAGAAGCCAATCTTTGTTAACAGGTTTTGTTGAAACATGAAATACCTAGTGTCTGCAGCAAATCTATAAAAGCACTTTGGTTTCATTTGATTTATTTAAGTCTGGATAAATAGAGACTTGGTTTGTGTTTAGAAATACTGTATTTCAGACAAACGTAGTCAGCTTACTGACATGCTCTTAAAAAGCAGTATTGCATGTTGAACTCCTTGAGTCCAACGTATCAAGTGACACATAGATGTATTTATTGCTGGAATGTTGGGAAACTCTTCTTTTTGGGGTGGGGTGGGGAATCCCTTTATTCTACTCCAACACTCACTTGTATATGGCAGATTTTTGGACCTAATTCACAGATAATACTAACTATGAAACAGTATCGGCACTATGTCAGTCCCTTAAATGTCTCCAGGTATTTTCCAACCCGGACTTGGCAACCCTAGCACACCAGTGGAGTAATAGAGACTTAATATGTTTCCAGTACCATTTCATACTTGGTACTAGAGTTGCCAGCTCTGGTTTGGGAAATTCCAGGTGATTTGGGGGGGGGGAGCATGGGGGGGCAGGGGTAAGGGAGGGGAGGGAGGGGTGGAACCTCAGCAGGATATAATGCCACAATCTTCCAAAGCAGCAGTTATTCTCCAGGGGAACTGATCTCTGTAACCTGGAAAGCAGTTGTAATTCTGCAAGATCTCCAGCCTACCCTACTTGGTACTGGGGTGTGAGTGACCCCCCCCCCCAGGTTTACGTAGAGTGCTGTGTCAGTATGGAAATATTGGCACTGTTAAAAATCTGAGCCTTGGTGTGATGGCCTTTCATCCAGTTGCAACCAGTAATGCTCAGGATCTTATATAAGGTCTTGGCTACTAATTTGGTCCATTTATTAGTATATCAGGTAGCAGTTCTTTTTCATGAAATGCACTGCTGTTATTCATGGGAAGACTGAGAGCCTGCACTGCAGCCATTGAGGAGAGTCTTTGACTCCAGTTTTTGGATCTTTTGCACTAAACCCTGGTACTGGTTGGCAATCAGTGGTTGCCCTGGATTGAAGGGTCATGACTCCTTTCTAATTCTTGGATTTTGTAAAAAAAAATCCTGCTGTTTCTGTCTCTCATTGGAAATGTCTTGCTAATGTCAGATTTAGCTGATACCACATATTCTGCTACTTCACAAACCTATAGCTTTTGTGTATCTGGGAAATACACAAAGTTTCATTCGAAGGCAATGAGAAAAGGAAGTGAAATGAACAATGGGGAGAATATTGGGACAGACTGAGGGCCTACGTATGTATCACATTTTCCCTGGAGACCTCGTTTAGTTGGGCGGAGAGGTGAACCTTTTATTTCATGTTTCCAAGGCCTACTTCAGATCAAGACTACAGTGTGCAGACTTCCGGCAAGACTTGCGATCATGGTGGACGTGCTCCTCCGCATCTGCGGGGAGCGCGATCCGTACCCGGCGGGAAGAAGGGGCTCCGGACTGGTGCCGAGCCCCCAGAGACCCCAGTGAGGGGGCTCTGCCTGGGGTGGCCCGAAGGGGATCTCTCCCTACGGTGGTGACTGAGGGATCGAGGTCCCTTTTCATCACCCCCATAGGTTCCCCCGTCCGTGGGAGCCGTATGGCTAGAAGCGCAAATCCGTGAAGCAGCAGAGAGTGCGAAGCTTTGAAGCTTGAACTTATAGTTACGCATGGAGAAAACGTGAGTCTGAAGTAAAAACAAACAGAACACAGCAGGAAAGGCGGGTGGAATGAACCCCCCTCCCCCGAGATCGGCGTACTTACGAGACTCTTTATGTGGCGTTACTGCATCAAAAAAAAGTACGTTTGGCTTGCTAGATGGCAGCATCGCGCTTTAGAGGATATGAACTTTAAAAAGTTATAAGCGCAGTCGTAGAATTTGCTTTTTTCGTCCATCTTATCTAACTATCAACAAAAAGCGCAGCCTCAACAATGGCGGGGAAACCGAAACCTTCCCCCAAACTAGGAAGTACAGCTCCGAGTTCAAAGGTTGATACCACAGAGATGAGCACTGTGTTCTCCTCGTTATTGCGACCTCTAGTGGACCAAATGACAGCTCTCAATGTTAAGATGGACAAAATGCAGCTGGAACTGAAGGAGTCGAATAAAACCACAGAGAAGCTGCAGCGAGAACTTCTGGAAGTTAAGACTTCAGTAAAAAATCATGATTCAAGGCTACAAAAAGCGGAGAAAGAAAAGGCCTTCCATTCTGATCAGCTCTTGAAACTACAGATGGAAAGATCGAATTTTTTCCTAAGACTTCAGAATGTGCCAGAGGATAAAGGAGAAGACCTTAAAAATCTACTAAGTGAAGCGCTTGAACCAGTAACAGGCTTAAAAGCAGCGGAAATAAAAAGCGACATGGATATGGTTTACAGAACCTATCCAGAATATACCAAAAAGAATAGCCTGCCTGGTGAGATTTTGATAAGGTTCTCCAAAAAGTCAACAAGGGATGTGGTGCTTAGGACCACAAATAAAGCGGTTCTGAAGATCAAAGGAAAAGAAGTTAAAGTGATGAAAGATATTCCATTCGAAATAAGGAAAAGAAGGAAAGCCTATGGAAAACTGACATCTTGGCTACAGTCTGAATCTATTATCTACAGTCCGGAAGGACTGAGCTTCAGCATCAAAGATAAAAAATATAAGATTGACTCTGTTCAACAGGCAAAAAGTTTTTTGGAAAAAAGCAAAGAAAAGAAAAAAGAGAGAGACTCAGATGGTTCGCTGGCATCGCAAGAAAGTATGTATGGATTTGATAGCTCAAAGAGTGAAGAAGAGATTTCTGACTCGGAAAAAGGAGCAGCAGCTCCAAAGGTACAAGAAGAGACTGTTAAGACAAGAAGAGGACGAAAGAAGAAATAAGGGCTGAATTGTTTTTGTTGAAAATTGCACTTATATATTTTATATAATTTGTATAATTAAGCATTCCTCCAAAAGAGCATGTCTGTCAAATAGCTTTTTTATTTTTCTTATATCATCAGTAACAATGTTAATTGAAAATCAACCAAGGTTTAAAATGCTTCATATGTGTTAGTGGTAAGGTAATATTAAGCAAATGCTAAAGCACACTCTGTATAAGGTAAATGTAGCTTAGAAAGTAGCGATGTAGAGGTAGTAATAGAGAAAATCAATACAAATCTTAAAAAAAAAAAAAAAGACTGCAGTGTGCAAAGAAAGGAGGCCTTAGACTTCCACCATTTTCCTAGCTTAAAATGGTCTCTGAATAGCTGCATGTGTACTGATAAGCTATATGTTACATTTCTACAATGGGATAAATAGCACCTCTCAGCCATTTGGGGGCTGTGAGAGGGAGATCTCTGCCCATTTCTTTGTGCTCTCTGGTCCGAATCAAAATCTGACCTGCATACGCCTGGGAAGTGTGTAGCTTCAGAACATGCCCTCTCCACCCGACCCAAGAACATCCCTGGGGAAAAGATAATGTAGTTAGGCCCATAGTCCTTCCAAATCTTTGTCTAGTGATGTGATACGCAGTTGGAAGTGCTTGCTGTCCGTGAGAGACATTGCTAGTTTGAACAAATTAAATTTGGGTAAAGGAGTCTTAAAACAAATACTTTTTGGACAGAGATCCATCTAGGTTGAAATTGTGTCTGTTACACTTAATTCCATTGATTTGGTAGGCAGTATGTATTGGGATGTGGTCCAGCATGAAGTCCAACATTTTCAAGTCCCAAGGGAGGAGTGGAAGAATAGAAGCAAACAATGTGATATAGCAGGGGTGCTCTTGTGGCCAGCCCCCAGGCCTTATGTTTGACACCTCAGGTATATCACATTGTTTGCTTCTACTCCCCCCCCCCCCCGCAGTTATCTTGGTCTTTCCCCTTCTTTACAAAGGTAGGATGATTAAGTGAAGCTGGAATGAGTTAAGTGATAGTGATGAGCAAATAGACTTGGTGGCTCAGAGGTTAAGACACTGAGCTGCAGACCAGAAGGTCAGTAGTTTGGCAGTTCGAGACTCAAGTGCTACGTGATGGAGTGAGCTCCCGTCTCTGGCCCCAGCTCCTGCCATCCTAGCAGTTCGAAAGCAAGAAATTGCAAGTAGATAAATAGGTACCGCTTCAGTGGGAAGGTAACAGCATTCTGTGTGCTTCAGTGTCTAGTCATGCCAGCCACATTACCACGGAAAAAATCTTCGGGCAGTGCTGGCTCTTTGGCTTGGAAACAGAGATGAGCACTGCCTCCTAGAGTCAGATTCGACTGGCTTTCGAGCGAGGGAAACCTTTACCTTTAGAGTTTTTATGAGCTGGTATAAACCTATCAAAATGAATAGCTGCTCAAAAATTGCAAAAAGTGATCAAGCACTTTTCACTTATCTTGGATAAAGTAGTAGGGAAAGAAACTGCTTCATGTGATTTAAAGTTTTCATAATTGGTAAAAAAGAGAACAGGGGAAGACAATATGTAATTTTTGACCACAAGTAACAGTGAATAACCTTAAGATAACTCAGTATGTAGTAGATTGACTTTTGTATTGGCAGTTGTTTCTTGGAAGCTGCATTTCAGGTTTTTCTGGATTATATATAGGAAGAAGTTATTTTATTGCTTATGCTCAACATTTTCATATAGGAAAAAAAATCACAATTGGCTCTTATCCTACATTATCATGCTAGATAATTCCTGGATGATGACTGCAGAGCAGTGTAGTGTGCACTATCTTTTGTGTAGATTACTTTGGATTTATGTTTCTTCAACAGAAGCTCTCTTTTCCCTCCCCTCACTGATCAGCTAACCCTTGGAATTCAGTCATGTTGGAAGAGCAATTTTTGTGCAGTACAGGGGGTTACTTTTCCAAGGAAACTCTGCTGAGCACAGACTGCCCTTAACACAGTACTGCAATCTGTGGAATACGGTGAGCTCAGAAGGTGAGGCCCACAACCTCAGCTAGAATATTCGTGGGCGGTATATAAGGAGTGTGACTCATCTCCTTGTTTGGTGGTGTTAATTAGTTAGTACTGGGCTTCAAAATCTGTTTGGTATTCTAATAGAAGGTCTTCTGTAGCCTTGAGAGGGGGCCAGGCCAGTCATCCTTGTAGGTGGAATCAAGGCTGAGGTAGTTAAAGGTATAGGCTGCGAGTGGGGTTTTAAAAAGCAGTTTGTTTCCTTGCCCACTATCTTAAAAAATTGCCTGTTTTTGATGGCAGGCCTCCTCAGGACTTCCACCTTTCCTGTGTCCCAGTATCAGTTCTGCTCTGAAGTCTGATGGCAGCAATGTGGGTCCCTTCCCTAAAGTTACTGTAAATGTAGTGGCCAACATCACTCACATCTATGACATTCCAGCTTCTTGAAGGCAAAAGTAACAAGACTTGCTGTAGAGAGTAATGGAAAACAGTAGATTGACTGGCTGAGGATAATACAAAGAAGACCTCATGGTTTCTCTTAACATTATGCTGTTGTCATCTCTGTCTTAGACAGATGATACAAACTCCCCTTAGTTGTGCTATCTGGAAGCCTCTTGCAAAACTTTGCTTAGATAAACACTTTTGTGACTGCATCTTCCTATGGCTGGCTTGTCACAAAACTTGTCACTTTTTTTTTCTAAAACCAACTGAAGGAGTTATCAACTTGTTTTGCCCCTGCCACAATTGCTATTCAGCGTGGGAGTGGTTTTAGCCAATGGGGCCCCACTGGGGGAGGGGCTGACTGCTCACAACCCTGCCTCCTCCAAGAAAGGGGGGGGGGAATAGCAGGCTCCTGCTGCAAGTTGTGCCTGCACTGTTTGGGGTCAGGCTGCTGGCTTCCAGCAGGAATGGTGGTTCACACCTGCCTTTCATAGGACAAAGACCACTCTTTGCTTTGCCTCAGTATAGGGGGAGGGCAGGAGAATGATTCTGGTGCCCCAACCTGGACTTTGCCCCAGGGTCCCAGAATCCCCAAGACTGCCCCTTATTTAGTGCCATGAGCTATGACTTTTCATGTGGCCTAGCTCAGCCCTATATTTTCTTATTTCATCTATTCCCATTACAGTTATTTTCTTCCAGATCCCAGTCCAGGAGTGTTTTGCTGAAGAAATGTGCTTTTAAATGTGCAGTTCACCCAGTGTACATGTCTCCTGTGGAGTAATTCGCATAACCTTTATTTTAGCTCATTAAAAAAACCCAACAGATTAGAAATTTGGTTTTGAGTTGCCATGTGGCAATCAGACATAGGTGCATATGCTGCTTCAGGTACCAACATGTCATTTGTGAATGGTGGTGAGGTATTCTGGAGTCTGTAGAGCATGAACTTATCACATGAATAGATAGGAGCAAATGAAGCTGAAAGTAGAGTGACTAAATGTGCCTAAGAATCTAGAATCAAGATAACTGAATGCAGGTTAGGACATTCCAATGTGCATATGGATCTTTCATAGAAGTTCCAATTCATTTATACTGGGGGAGGGACAGTTCGTATGTTCAAAGGAATGTGTCCATGGGTTCCTTCCCTCTGAAGTGAAGGAAGAAATATTTTTGCGATTTTATGTGTAGTGGTGCTCCTACTGCTCCTACTGCCCAAAACTCGTGATTAGTCTTGAGTTACTCAGCTTGCGACTTAAGTTCAGTTACTCCTTTAATTTCCCAGCATATGTAAAACTAAGCCTCGGTTATGAATGGTTAAAGTGTCCACTTGATTAAATTGTGAAAAGGCTATAAGTATAAAGAACCTAATATTAATTGCAGCACTGCCTTCTGCTTGGTTGTTAGACAAGCTGTCTTAGTTCCTTCATCACAATGAAGGAACTAAGAACTGAGAGAGGATGGATGTGAGTTTCTGTGAAATCAGGCCTTTCTGTTTTTGTTGTGTGCCCTAGTTTGATTATCTGATTGCTGTCCTGCAGAGGAATTCAGCCGAACAAAGAGGCTTTTGCAAGTTGAACTGGTGGTTTAATAACACTTGCATTGTTTTCATTAGCATTCCAATGATTCAATGTATTCCTCCTTCTGTGATATCTGTTTACTGGTGGACGATATTACTTTTAAAAAGCAAAAAGTCGACACTTATTCTAACTTAGAAGTGATAGCTGCAGTTTTGACCCAGGTTGATGATGTGCTTTGAACAGGTCTCTGGATTTGTTGTTGAGAATTTCCTACTTAATGGCTGAGACTGGAAACTCGCCATCGTGACCTACTGTCTGTTACCAGGGAGAATTAGTAAGCTTACCCATTTCCTAATTTTTCAGGATGGCTTTTGTCAATTTGCTTCAGCTCTGTTTTACAGATCTTTTGCTGTTCACCAAAAGAAGATAAACCTTTTTATGCACTTAGAGGTTTTGTGTTATTTTAGAGGACTATCAGGATGTTTTATATCCTGAATGATGCTGGGGTTCCAATAGCAATGCCACCTGCCATCCTCAGCAGGTATTTTACTTCTCGTCTTTTTATTTATCTTCAAATAAAATAAAGGATTATGTTTGTTTAACTAGAAGAAAGGCAATCTATAAATATGTTATGGAACTCAAAGCAAAGTGTAGAGGGATGGGAGTTCCAGGCACTGATCAGAAGTGTATCCTTAGGAAGGGTTCTGTATCACATTCCTGAAGATCATACCCTGGATCCTTTTATGGGAAGAGATGCCACAAAGTGACATTTTCTTTTAACTTTGTGTGTGTGTGTGTGTGTGTGTGTTAAGTGCTGTCAAGTTGCTTCCCACTTATGGTGACCCTATGAATTAATGACCTCCAGAATGTCCTATCATTAACAGCCTTGCTCAGGTCTTGTAAACTGAGGGCGGTGGCTTCCTTGATTGAGTCAATACATCTCATGTCGGTTCTACCTCTTTTCCTGCTGTCTTCAACTTTTCATAGCATTATTGTCTTTTCCAGTGACCCTTTGTCTTCTCATAATATGACCAAAACATTACCCTCTAAATTTTCATAACTGCAAAAGCGAAACCTTGTGAAAAACTGTTAGTTTTCAATGACTAACACAAGTATAGCTTCTCAGACTGAAATCTAGTTTTCAGCATCTAAGGAAATGGGGCAAGGCTAGGAAATGGAGCAAAGCAGTGGTCTTCAACCTGTGGGCCAGAGAGTCCTTCTTGCTGGGTTGGAGCCCATATAGAGCACCCGTTTCTTTATTTGCTCCAGTTGGAAGTACAGTGCCTGTTATGTAGAGAGCAAGGTGCCATGCTTCCTGTTACTTGGCCCTTCTCACTATGCATGCAACAAAGCAGTGGTGTCACACAGCGGTAAAGAGAATTCCTCCATGGCTCTGGTCCTCGGTTTGGTGCAACAATATTCCATAAGCACTTGGCTTGCGTTCCCTGCCATCTGCTCTTTTGCTCTGTTCCTGGTCCTGGTCTTGACACCATGAGGACATTACTGTTTCTCCCTCTTCCTGTCATATGACTACCCAGCATGAACTTGCAGTTAGCTGGGTCCTGAACTGAAGAACACTGTTCTAGAAAGGCTGTAATAATTTAAACACCTCTAACTTCTATTGCATGATATCTGGTGGTCTATTAAAAATCTAGTATGGGGTCTCCAGAGATACTGGAGATGGGTGACAGAAGTATAAATAATCAGCAAATATCAAATTGCATTGTCTTCATGGCAGGATTTCAAAACATGTGTGTATCAACAAAGTATTCTTTTAGCAGCCCATGCCATCATGATAACAATGTGTGTTTTTTTAATATAAAAAAATCTGTTTATTTAGAACAATTTTATTCAGCCCTTCCTCCAAGGGGTACATTGTTAATTCTTTCTCCTTTTTAACCTTGCAATTGCCCTGTGAGGTAGAAATGATTTCAAGTTATAAGTGTGTGTTTCTTAAAATGGGTGGTAAGTTTCAGAAGAGAAAGGGTGGTGAAAGAAGGAGATGAGTGAGTGAGGTGATTGGTTGGTGACTGAGAATGTATGGGTGGAGCTAAGAACTATATGTGTGGCGAGAGAGACGGCAGAGTGTGTTCAGTCAGCAGTCAGCCCTTAACTGTCAGGTGGTCACTCTACAGAGTCTTTGAAGCAGTCTTCTAATTAGAATCCCATATTAATGCTGTGGAAGGCATTAAGATTCTAAAGGAGAAAGTAAAATACTTTAGGAGACATAATAGTGACTAGAGAGAGTCAAAATCTAATATTGTCAGAGTATTATAAGAATGTGAGAGGAAAAAGCTGACAGAAACCGGAGTTAAAAAGTGAAATATTTAACTGAGCAACACATAATAAAGATTGGAGAAGGTACATTCTGAAGAGAAGGAAGAGTTTGAGAAAGAGGTGTGACTGAGAGTAAGAGAGTGGGATACCTCAGCTGAAATTAATAACATACAGTTTTATTCACTGAAGAGACAACTTATAATACGTCTTGTAACTAATATGCTTCTGGCGCAAATAAAGTTTTATCTTGTTTATTGTTAACCCAGAGTCGTATGCTGTTTAAAATATAAGAGGCTCATCCTCAGGACCACATAGTCCAATGAAGGAGCCTTAGAGCTTGGACACAGTACTGTGGGAAAGGTTAATGAACAAGACTGGAATTAAATTCCTGGTGGCATTACATACTCTGAGTGAGAGAAAGAAACATCAAGAAGCTTAAAACCACATCATACCTAACCGCACAAATTTAAAGAGAGATGGCATGACAAGTACATCGTTAGTTCTTCCTCCTTTTTATCCTTACAGTTGCCCTGTGAGGTAGGTTAGGCTGAAAAGAATGACTAGCCTGGCAAGCTTTATCAGAATCCCAAGTGTGTTGCAGTCTTAACAAGAGCCAGTTTGATGTAGTGGTTAAGAGCGGTGGGCTCTAATCTGGAGAACCGGATTTGATTCCCCACTCCTCCACAGGCAGCCAGCTGGGTGACCTTGATTCCTCTCAAGAGCAGTTCTCTCTGAGCTCTCTCAGCCTCACCTTACCTCACATGGTGTCTCCTGTGGGGAGAGGAATAGAAGGAGATTGTCAGCTGCTGTGAGACTCCCAAGTGAAGGGTGGGGTATAAATTCAACTCTGATTCTTCTGTTTCTTCATACAGTGGAAATTTGTATCTGGGTTCCCAGATCCTAGTGCGGGGATCTTCAGTGTGGCATCCTTGAGCCCCATGGTGCTTGCAGATGAAATCTAAAGGTCTTATATGGAATGAAAAAGTGAGTGTTGGGGCTGACTGGCAAAGGTATGGATCACATCCCAGCCAGGCTTATCACAGCAGTGGGCCCTTGTTTTGGCGTAAACAGACTTTCTTATGTCTCTCTGGACCTGGTAACCTCTCTGTTTGACTATATAGGGAGTGACCCTCCCCTTCTCCAGAAACTGAAACAAGACGGTCGCCTCCCAAAAACAAAGAGTCTCTTTGGAGTAGGCACTAGTGTTTCAAAAGAGGATCATTTTGAGTCTGCAAGGAGTGTCCATTGGGAAGCTGTTGCCTCCACCTTAGGATGCTTTGCTTGGAACCTCCCAGCAGATTGTGATTGTCCCTCTCCTCATGCCAGCTACTTTCTCTTTGTTCCTACTATGCTTTCTCAGAATCCTGTGTGTTGCAGACTCAACAAGATTTGGGGGTCCTTATCCTAGTCCAACACTAACTACTACAACACACTATTTCTATTAATGAATTAAAATTGCCAGCTATTGTTTTGAACACTTGTTTAATGTATTCTTAGTTCTCATTAGCTCTCAGTTGTTCAGCCTCTCTGTAACCTTGGAACATTTCAGCCAGTGGCAGCCCGGGAATTGCAACATAATTTTTCCTTCCCTTTTGTTTCCCCCCGCCTTATTCCATCTTGACCCCATGAAATAATGCTGCACATCTATCACTTTGCAAGTTGGTCTTGTTAGTGTGCAGGATACTTGGCTTTGCTCACACGCTCCCAAAAAACGAACAAGAAAGCAGATGCACATTATCTGGAAAGGAATGTGTTATTCATCAACACATGATGTGCCCATAAAGTATTCACAGAAATAATGTCATGGCTATTTGGACCCTAAGTTCAAAACTGTATAGAACCATTAGTGGAAATGTGATTATGGAGACTGCCAGCATTCTTGTCTGAGTGATCATAAATTGACCTAATGAGATGTACTAGAAGTCAAGCTACCATACAAAAGTAGAATTATTTCTTTTATTCTCGTGTCTTTAAAGGGGATACAGAGGATATGAATTTGAAGGTCTGTTTTCAGCAAATTTCTAAAGCAGTATTTTAAATTAAAGAATAGAATTTCTTACTAAATCTCAGTATGAGCTTAGGTTAGTGAGAGACGCTAAACACAACAAAAAGGGTTCTTTGGTTATGTTTGGAGCAAGAAAAAGAACAAGAAAGTGGTAAGTCCCGTTATAGGGAGAGGAAAGTGAAATTTTAACAGGTGATGAAGAGAGGGCAGAGCTGCTCACTTCCTACGTTGTCTCAGTCTTCTCTTGCAAGGGAAAGGGAAATGGTGTTTGATCTAGCAAAAAAAGAAGACACGATGATGGAAAGGAGTTACAGCCTAGGATAGGCGTAGGGGTGGTATATAAAGACCTTGTTTTTCTAAATGAAATTACATCCTCAGAGCCAAATGAATTGCATCTGAGGTACTAAAGAAACTTGCTAACAAAATTTCAGAGCCTCTGTCCATTATTTTTGAGAATGCTTGGAGAACAGGTGAGGTGCCAGAAAGCAGGTGAGGTGCCAGAAGGCAGTCAAATGCTGTCCCCATCTTCAAGAAAGGGGAAAAGGAGGGTCTGGGTAACTTCTGACCTGTCCACTTGAAATCTGTACTTGGAAAAGTTTTAGAACAAACCATCAAGTAGTCAGTCCTTAAGCATTTAGAAAGGATGGCTGTGATTACTAAGAGCCAGCATGGGTTCCTCAAGAACTAGTCATGGGGACCAACCTTTTCTCCTTTTTTGAGAGAGTTACTACCTTGTTGGATCAGGGGAATGCTACAGACATAGTATACCTTGATTTTAGAAAGGCTTGTGATAAGGTTCCACATGATATTCTTGTTGGTAAAATGTGGTTTGGATCCTGTTACTAGGTGGATCTGTAACTGGTTGACAAATTACATCCAAGGAGCACTGGTTAACAGTTCCTCATCCTCTTGGAGAAGAGTGACAAGTGGATTGCCTCAAGGATCTGTCCTGGGCCCTTCGTTGTTCAGCACCTTTATAAATGACTTGGATGAAGGAATAGAGGGGATGCTCATTAAATTTGTGGATGATACTAAATTGGGAGGGGTAACAAATACAGCAGAAGACTGAATCAATATACTGATCTTGGCAGGCTGGAAAATTGGGCTAAAATTAAGAAAATGAATTTCAATAGAGATAAATCTAAAGTTCTCCATTTAGGTTGAAAGAATCAAATGCATAACTATATGGTGGGAGAGACTTGTCTTGGCAGTAGTACTTGAGAAAAGGATTCTAGACCATACAGTGACCATGAGTCAGCAGTGTAATGGGGTAGCTTAAAAAGGCAAATGTGATTTTGGGTATCATCAATAGTAGTGTCAAGATCTTGCAAAGTGAGAGTATTGTGTTCGGTTTTGAGCACTACAGTTTAAGAAGGTTGTTGACTAGCTGTTATACGCCCGGAGGAGGGCAATGAAGATGGTGAGGGAACAAAATACCAAGTCCGAGGAGGAAAGGTTGAAGGAGCTGGGTGTGTTTAGCTTGCAGAGGAAACAACTGAGAGGTGATATGATAGGCATCTTCAATTATTTGAAGGGCTGTCATATAAAGAGGATGGAGTGCAGTTATTTTCTGTTGCCCCGGAAGGTCAGACCAGAGCCAGTGGATTGAAATTAAATCAAATGAATTATTGGCTAAACATTAGGAAGAACTTCCTGATAGAGCGGTTTCTCAGTGGAACAGGCTTCCTCAGGAGGTGGTGGGCTCTCTTTCTTTGGAGGTTTTAAAGCAGAGGCTAGATGGCCACCTGGCAGCAGTGCTGATTGGGTGAACTTAGGCAGATGGTGAGGGGGAGGGCAGGAAGGAATGAGGGCTCCCATGTCCCTTTCTTACGTGCCCAAGGTAATGCCCATCACCCCTTTGGGGTCAGGAAGGAGTTTTCTTCCAGGCCAGATTGGCCAGGGGTCCTGGAGGTTTTTTGCCTTTATCTGGGCATAGAGCAGGAGTCACTGAGGGAGTGTGTGTGTGTGTGTGGGGGGGGGGGTAGTTGTGGATTTCCTGTATTATGCAGGGGGGTGGACTAGATGACCCGTGAGGTCCCTTCCAGCTGTATGTTTCTACAATGTGTTGGATGTATATATTTTTTAAATGGAAATACAATATAACTTGTTTTTCTTCTTCTTTAGGACTGGATGATTGTCTTCAGCAGTATATTCAAAAATTTGAACAAGAGAAGATAAATGGGGCTCAGCTGCTGCAGATTTCACACCAGGATCTTGAAGAATTGGGTATCACCCGGATTGGACATCAGGAGCTTGTGTTGGAAGCTGTGGATCTCCTCTGTGCATTGGTCAGTCAACAGAGTGAATGTAAAGGTGTGATGCTGAAATGTTCTCTCTTTTCTGTCTCTGCTGGAATAATCTGTCAGAAGAAGAGTACTGTGCCTCCTGGGCTTAGTCAGCAGAATGTTTCAAGGGTGGACTAGGAAGAAGTTGTGCAAACCCGTGTCCCTATCTGCAGAAAGGAAGAGGAGACAGAAACAGTTTGCTGTGAAGCAGGTGTTCCGCTCATGTGAAGTCATGCTGTTTTTTTTGCCTGAGTGCATTTCTCTGCTGGATGATAGTGAACAGTGGGAGAGTGGGAATTGTGACAGTGAGCCTGCTCAGACTATGGGTTTGTTTGTCTGGGATAGGGTTACAGGGCCGCCCCCCAGAGCATGGTTTACTGCCTGGAGTTACTCTTAGAGCCTGTGCTGCAGCAGGAATCCCTTGTGTGCCAGTGGCTTTTGCTGATGAGCAGGCTGCTTCCTGTTCTCCCATCAGGATTTGCTGTGGTTTGGGAACTTCCTGGTTAACCTACTCTAAAGGGCACAGTGAGGACTACCTGTGGAGTTGGTTTGGAAGTGCAGTTCACACAGGATTCTGGGGAGCGTTTTTCATAAGAGCAAGTCATGGACTGTGATCTTAGCTCCACTGTGATCTTAGCTCTCTTCTCTTGGTTGCTGGCATGCTTCTGAACCTGTTAAAAGAGCTGTTAAGGGCAGTGTGTATCTTGGGGAGCACCTCCAGTTATATGTTCTTTCTCCCCCCAGATCTGTGGTTAATTCCCTCTTCCTGTATTGTTGACTGCAAAGGGGCAGGCTTTTCCCCAAATTACAGAGCATTCTCATTCGTAGGTTGCATCAGGCCCCTCACTGGTGGTTTTTGAAAAAAATCACCAGCATAAAAACTGAACTCTTTCAGGAAGCTTTTCTTGCAAGCGAATCTGTATTTTCGATGGTTGTGCTATGCTTGGGTACTGTTTGTATTTTGGTCTGCTTCTAATTTATTTTGTAAGCCTTTCTGAATACTCTCTGAACACCGCAGAATACAGCGTACTCAAATGACTAAGAACCCGCGGGGATTATCACTGTTACTAATCTTTTGCACTCTAATTAAGTTGCAACAGTCACATTTGTGGTTCATGCAGGGATAGCCTTATGATCAAAAGTGTGTGTACTCTGTTGATTAAAGAATTACGTTCTGCACCACAGAAACTCAAGATCTGGGTAAAGAAAAGCAGAATTTCTATGGCCTCTGTTAATTATGGAAATCAACTGCTTTGACTATTTTGCATAATTTTGCATGCACCTGAAGTTGCATCTCCTGCAAGCCTCTTGGCCTCTCTTGTAGATTCTGAAATAAGCCTTTAAAATGTGTGAGCTGTCATAGTTGATTTTTTAGAAATGAAATTCTTGGGACTCTGTGTTCTGCAGCTATGTAGCACCAACCAGAATTGTGGAGTACACCGTGAATCTGGCAGCCATGAGTGACATACATCTATTACATGTTTTTCAGCTCTGTAGTTATTCCTTTGATGTGGCTTCCTCTGTTACTCCTCTCAGGGGCGTCAAGTTTTCAAAATCCGGGGGGGGGGGGGGGGGCGGGAGCTCTTCCGTGCGCGCGTGTGCCGGGACCATGTTCCCGCCTCCTTCTCCCCCCCGGCCTGACCTCTCCTGCTTCCGTCCCTCCCTCTGTCTGTCCAGGGGCCAGCTGGGCCTTTGCTTAGCTGGCCCCTGGATGGATGGAGGGAGGGATGGAGTGGCCAGGCCGGGGGGGGGGGGAGAGAGGCGGCGGCCCTAGGAAGGGTCCGGGGAGGCGCGGCAGAGGGTGCACCGTTTTCTCGGGGGGGGGGAAGGGGCTCAGTCCCCCTCAGGAAATTAAGGGGGTGGCTCATGCCCTCGAGCCCCCCGGTAGTTGACGCCTATGACTCCTCTTATTAGCTCCCTATCTCTTTGACTTAGGGAATGGGTATTATAAACCACTTTGCATACAGATTCAGTTTCTGGATCTCCAGTTAAAAGGCTTAAATAGTAGGTGGGGATCCTGCGCATGCTTGAGATGAGGGTGCGAAAATCCTGTTGTGAGCTTTGTACAACACCGATCGGATCAGCGCAGGCGCACTACATCCCATAGGTGACGAGAACTCATAGCTGTGATGCACAGAGACCACGAAGAAGATCCTAGAATACCATCCAACAGTGATTCTCAGACAATTGGGTTGGGGCCCAAAAGAGAGTTGTGATTCTCTCTCGAGTGAGAAATGAGGCCAGGAGGGAGGAGGAAGCACTGACAAAAGGCTCAATGGCAAAATCAGGTTTGACTCTGCATAATGTGCAAAATGTCCATGAAAGACAGCCTGTTGCTCAATAATACTAAATTACTAGAAATACTAAACAGAATATAAACTTCACAATAAAATTATGTTCCGTTTTTGAGCAGTGGGAGGAAGAAAGGGGAGCAACAGGAAGCTACTTTTTAAGTGGGGACAAAAAGTACAGTATGTTTAGAAGTGGATCCCACTTCTAATATCTTACTATGAAACACAATAAGGAAGACAGAACATAGACATCCATCAGTGAAAGAAGCCCAGCAGTGCTATCAAAGGCAAAATATGATAGTCCTCACAGTAGCCAAATGATTACTTTATACTCGCCGGGGAGGTACAAGCAATTCTAAATCTAAATTATACAATGGCCATCCATCCCCCCCTCGTCCCAATAATAAAATATGGGGGAAGGGAGTGAAGCCTGAGTGAACACATGAAGTTGCCTTTGTACAGAATCGATATTGCCTATATGACTGGCAGAGGCTCTCCAAGTTTTCAGGTCTTTCATATCACCTACGGATTTAATTTCGTGATGAACTGGGGCCCAGTTTATGGTCTGTTTGTTTGGTCCATGCATTTGCAGTTTTGACGGACCACCCATGGACCACAATTTTTTTCGCAGGTCCATTTGATCTGTTGGGGCGGTCTGTCAGGGCCTCACAAAAGAGTTTAGGAGTCATTTAAATGCTTTCTGAACCTGCTTCCAGGTTGTGCCCATCACGGACCTCGTGAACTGGTTTGTCAATCCTGTTCTCGGGGAGGGCGGGATATAAATTTGATAAATAAATAAATAAATAAATAAATAAAATAAATCAGGAAAGTTTGTGTTTCGTGAACCTTCGTGGACCTCCATTTTTTCAGTCCGTGCCCATCCCATACCGGCTCTTTTCAGGAATTCTTCCTCCCTCACAAGGAAAAGAAAATCTCTGTTAAGCTAATAAAACCCCCACCCTGAGGCCCATTAGGGCCACAGAAACAGAAACATTACAAAATGGGGAAAATGTTAATGAACACGCAGCTCACAGTTCATTTAGAGATCTAAGAAGTATGCTTGATTGCCATATTGTTTGCTGTAGCTTTTATTGATTGTAGTGTTTTTAACTGTTCAAATTATTGTATAATTATTGTGATCTTGATAACAGCAAAATTGAAAAGTGGTGGATTCATGATGAGACAGGTGAATGCAGAAGGGACTGTACGGGTCATTCATAAGTATGTTAGGATATTCATTTTCTCTTGGTGCCTTTTAAAAAATTCCCACTGCTGTAGTGGTATTGTGTTGGATACAGTTTACTTTATGATAGGGACTCACTCTATGTGCTTGTTCACATTCTATGAATCGTTGCCAACAGTATATACGGTTTCATCAGTGAGAATGGTGGGAAAGAATGCTCCGTCACCCTTTTTCCTTACTGGGCTACATTCCGTTCATTATGTAGCTCTTCTTGTATTTGAGTGTATTCTTCTTAAAATGGGCAGAGCTTTTGACTCCTGGTATGAAATATGCTCTTGTTTCAGAAGGATGGAACAGAATTGGTTTGTGTTTGAAAAATTGGAGTTGGGAGCGAGGGAGACCTATGATAAACTTTCTGTTTGAAACAGCTGGCCTAAATATTTTCCATATCAGCAGTTTCACGATTGCAAAATCACAACACTTAAAAGCGGTGCCAAGGAAGTATGTTTTAATTTAAGGAACTTGAAATGTAATCTACCATTCTGGCATTGGGGTGGTCATATCATACGAGCAAAAAGCATCTGGTAAAATAGTATAATTACTATAAGCACTGCTGTCTGGAATAATGGACATGGTAGGCACCCAAGAGCATTTTCCCTTTCTGTCTCATTTAACAACAAAATTGAGAGAGCTGAATAACTGCCAGAACCTAAAGCTTTGTCCTATCTTCTACAATTTCCTCCTAATTTCCTTCATAGATGCACATTTTGGCCTTTGTCCTAGATCTTTCTTCTGTGTGGTGTGGCTCAAGTTAATGCGTCGGAATGTTCCTGTGGGTTAGCTGAAATGTCTTCCCCTTCAGTTGGGGGTAGAGAACAGAAAAGCGCTGTATCCTTCATCACTTCTTAACATCCTTTGTGGGTGTTCATATATGATAAAGGTATATTTGCATAAAAATTGGTCTTCATGCTTAGTTTGAAGTTAGTTGATATAATAAACAAAATATTGGGACATTATAAGGTTTCAGCTATTAAAACAGTAGCTATTTGTGAGGAGCACTTTTAATTCACTCTTTTCCCACAGGGGCCTCATCTGGGACTTCACCTGTTTATTGTCTTCAGTATCTTTTAGGTGAACTTTTAAAACATGGATCTTCGACGTGGTCTCTGTGCTTCACACTAGTGGGTTTCTGCGCCTGCGCCGAAATTCATAGGTGTCTAGAAAGCTTAACAGATTTTCACGCCCAGAGCCTCTGGGCATGTGTAGGGCCCCTCCATGCATGCCCAGAGGAGCCGGGCGTGGACATCCCGCCAGTTCTTTTCTGACCGCTGCGCGGCTAGCAGCCTTTCTCGTCGATTCTGAGACAACTTTGGAAAGCCTTTCTCCTTTCACGGATTTGGACTGGACTTGACCTTTCTCTGTCTTTCGGACGTCGGACTCTTTCTTTGGATCATCCCAGGTCATACCTGGACTTTCTCAGACCCCCCCCTCAGCTCCCCCCCCCGGACTTCGGGCCCTTTGCTGTATGGCTCAACGCTGGGGCTGCTTCAAGCGTAGCTCTTGTGGGAGCAAACTTGCGGTCCCCGACAGACACTCTCTCTGTATTCTGTGCCTTGGCGAATCACACCGCCCCGAGTCCTGTGTTCACTGCTCTAAGTTTTCGAACCAGACTCGTAAAAACAGAGCGCCCCGCCTCAAAGTTGCACTGCTGGAATCGGCTCTTTGCCCCCATCCTGAGGTTGCAAGCCAAATGGACTCCTCAGCATTACCGCTTCCATCGACATCGACTCCCTTTCCAATGTTGACCGTGGGATCGAAACTGCTGACGTCGAAGGCGGCTTCCGACCTTGGCCATCAGTCAGTGAAACACACTGCCTTGGCTCAGTCTTCTTCACCTCCCACAAAGAAGAAGAAGAAGGACAAGTCTGACAAGTGTACCAAACAGTGCACGACTGTTAAGTCCCGTGACAAGGGCTCGGTTACAGGACGCTCAGCTCTTGACGCCCCTGCGTCGACTTTGGTGGCGACTGCTGAACGAACCCCTTCCAAGCTGCCTCGCTCTGTACCACCTCCGGAGATTATTCATCTGTTGGACTCTCCTATACGGCTACCAGGCCCCAACCTGCCAGAGGACGTTCTCGAGACCCAGGAGTTTCTCGACATCGGTTCCACCTCTCCGCACTGAGGGTGCTCCCAAGTGGGTTCCTCCCGATCTGTCTCCCGGCATTCGGCATCCCCGACAGGCACGGAACACTCACACCACCAACCAGATTTAGAAGACCGGCAGGGCGATTTCGACATCCGTTCCCCACCTTGAGCCCCAGTTCATCCGGAATGCCCCCTGGATCATCAAGGGTGCCCGAGGTCCCCTTCGTGCCCTCATGATTACCGCCCATGGGACCACCGACATTACTACCACCACTATGGAGCTTATCCACTTTCCACCACACTACCGTGGCTTTCTCTATCACCGCATGATACTTGGGACCGACCACCTCAGCATCGATCTCAGTCACCGATATATTACCGCCATACAGTAACGACTACTCAGCCCGTCAAGCACGTTGACGTTCGGTATCGGGAACATTGCCGAACTTGATCCCCCTCACCCCCTGCATGGAGACCTACTCCGGATAGACACAGACAGTTACACAGGCCCACTACACCTCCTCTGAGACAGTCGACGTCAACACCGCCACCTGCCCAGCAACAAACGAATAGAGCAGTTCCCACGATACTACCATTGGCATCGGATTCCTCCAACGGCGATTCTGAGGGTGAAGCATCCACTACTCATAGCTCTCCAGACCGGCCTTCCCCGAATCTGGATGTTTCTGAGAATCTCCCGATTTCACCATCGGAGGATGTATCCTCATACAAAGACCTTGTTAAGAGGATGGTGCTCTCGCTCGGGATTCCAGTAGCTCAGCCTTCCCCAGTCGTTTTGGACCCTGTCTTCGACATCGTCCAGATGGATACGTCCCCATCAATTGCTCTCCCTATGTCCTTGGTACTGCTGCAAGCTACGAAGTCCCAGTGGGACAAGCCATCTTCGGCCCCGGTCTCTTCATGCAGGCTTGATCATATGTATCGACTACAGGAGTCGGGAGTCGAATTCTTACTGACCCTCCTGAGACCTAACTCCATGGTGGTCACCTCCTCTACAAGATCGAAAAAGACCCACTCTACACCCCTCCCCCCGATAGAGAAAGCCGGAGACTCGATGCATTCGGCAAACACTTTTATTCGGCGGTAGCCCTTGGTCTCAAGACCACTAACTACTTAGCCTGTATGGGGCGCTACCAATACACTTTATGGGAACAGATTTCAGACTTAGTCCATGGCCTTCCTGAAGACAAGCGGCTGGCAGTGAGGAAAATTCAGAAGGAGGGCCTGCTTTTAGCCAAACAGCAAATCAATTCAGCAAAGCATGCTCTAGATGCCTCCTCAAAAACCATGTCATCAGCTATAAGCATTGAGAAGGCATTCCTGGTTGCACACTACGTCCCTACAGCAGGACACTAAGGCGCTGATTGAGGACCTCCCTTTTGATGGCCAGGGCCTCTTCCACACTACAATGGATATGGTGCTCCAGGACCTTGACAAGAGCATCAAGGCCTCACATACCCTGGGGGTCTCTGCTCCTGCCTCACGGCCCTACAAGCAGCGAACATGGTCAAGGCCCTGGTCCCGAAGGCCGTCAGCCAGAAGCTCACCAGAGCGTACCTGGCGTCCGCGACCTTCCCCTACTCAGCAGAGACAGACCTATGCCCCCAAACAGAAATTTAGTTCAGGCCAACAGTCTGGCCACCAGAAAATCTCCCGGCCCTCTAAACAGGGCCTTTGACTCTCCCTTTCTTTCTCCCAGCCCATGCACCTAGCACCCTTTATCAGAGCATGGCGCAGGATCACACCAGACACTTGGGTGCTATCCATCATATTCACCAGTTATCTCATAGAACTAATCCATCAACCTCCCACCGCAGTGTTCATGGTCAGCCCACCCTCACCTTCCCTCCTTGCCGAGGTTGCCACCTTGCTGGAGAAGGATGCCATAGAGCCTGTCCCTACACAGCATCAAGGGAAAGGATTCTTCTCCTGCTATTTCACAGTTCCCAAGCGGGACGGGGGCACCAGGCCCATTCTGGACCTACGAGGCCTCAACACCTTTGTCAGGTACAAATGCTTCCGCATGGTCACTTTGCACTCCATCCTTCCTCTCCTCCGCAGGAATACCTGGATGGTGACTTTGGATCTTCAAGATGCCTACTTCCACCTAACCATAGCCCCACAACACCGGAAGTTTCTCCATTTTGCGATAGGCGCCAGGCAGTTTCAGTACAAGGTCCTCCCCTTCGGACTCTCCACCGCACCACCGGTGTTCACCAAGACTATGGTGAGGGTGGTCGCCTACCTTCGTCTACAAGGGATTACAATCTTCCCGTATATAGATGACTGGCTCCTGATAGCAGACTCTCCAGGGGTGCTGATAGCTCGTATCGATCGCACTCACGCCCTCCTTGTGGAATTGGGCCTCAGGATCAACAAAGAGAAGTCCCACCTCAGCCCGTCCCAATGCATTCAGTTCACTGGGGCGATACTCGATTCCACCCGCCTGATGGCGTTCCTTCCAGAGAACAGAGCATCTCCGATTGCCTCCCTTGCCCATCAGATCAGCACTCAACCCTCCTCATCAACGCTTGTACTGCAACGCCTCCTCGGACTAATGGCAGCCACGACCTCAGTCATTCCATTTGCAAGACTAAGAATGCAGCTGCTACAAATCTGATTTCTCAGCGTATTTCGTCCAAATTTAGATGCCCAGACAACCAGTCTCTCCCCGCCCCAGTGGATTCGAGATTCCCTTCTGTGGTGGACACAGGACCTAAATCTTTTCCAGGGAGCCCCCTTTCATCTCCCCTCACCCAACCGGACGCTAACCACAGATGCCTCGCATTGGGGTTGGGGCGCACACCTATGTGGTCACACCACAGGAGGCCCCTGGGACATTTCCGTCCACTCCAAACACATAAACTATCTGGAATTTCTTGCAGTACTCTATGCCTTGCGGATCTTTCGGCCCCTAGTACAAGATCACTGTGTCGCGGTCCTCTCAGACAACACGACCACGGTTGCTTATATCAACTGCCAGGGGGGTACAGTGTCCCATTCAGTCTGCAACCTGTCCCTTCAACTTTGGGACTGGTGTCTCGCAGAGCGCATCTTTCTCCGTGCCACGCACATTCCTGGCTCTCAAAACATCAAGGCGGATTTATTGAGCAGGGGCCTTATCTCCCCCCACGACTGGGAGCTCTCGGACAAGCATCTCCTTCCAATCTTCTGCACCTGGGGGACGCCAGAAATCGATGTGTTCACATACCGACACAACTTGAAGTGCGACCTGTTCTGTTCTCAAGAAGGAGCAGACCCCAACTCCCTAGGGGACGGCCTTCTTTTCCCCTGGAAAGACAAGTTTCTATATCTCTTTCCCCCCGTGTCGCTTCTCACCAGGGTTATGTGGAAAATAATGTACGACAAAGCGAACTGCATCCTCATTGCTCCTTGGTGGCCCCGTCAACTGTGGTTCCTGGTCTTACTATCCCTCGCACAGGGTCGGTTCATCCACCTTCCCCCCAACCTGGATCTTCTCACCATCACCAACTCTCCACTTCTTCACCATGATGTCCCTCATCTAAAGTTGACGGCATGGAGACTTTTCCCTCCTGTTTCTCTAACAGAGTGGCCAATGTCCTCTTGAACTCTCGCAAGCCATCCATGTGTATGTCTTACGCATACAAGTGGTCCAGATTTGCAACATTTCTGACACCTGACGATTTCTCTCTCACCTATGTTGGACTGGCACGCATCTTTGATTTCCTCCTGTCCTTAGCAGACTCGGGCTTGTCCCATTCTTCTATCCGAGTATATATGGCAGCTATCTCGGTGTTCCACAACAGGGTGGACAATTTTATGGTTTTTGCCCACCCTCTCTTACTTACCCCTGGTACTACGTCTTACCCCTGGTACTATGTCAGCTTACCAGAAAACCGTTTGAACCACTGTCCACCTGTGATCTCAAGCTTTTGGTGTGGAAGACAGCCTTCTTGGTGGCCATCACCTCCGCTAGACGAGTGGGTGAGATCCTGGCATTTAGACATGACGCACCCTACCTCTCATTCTTACCTAATGTCTGCTCCCAGACATATCCTTCTTGCCGAAGGTTCTATCGGAATTTCACCTGCACTCTGAAGTTTTTCTCCCGGATTTCTTTCCCAACTATACTTCTGAGGAGGAACGCTTGCTTCATTCTTGTTTTACCTCCAATGCACTAAGGCGACCAGGAAATCTCCCCGCCTTTTCGTCTCATATGCACACAGCAAGATGGGCGTGCAAATCACTTCTTGCAGACTCTCTCGTTGGATAGTGGAGTTGATCACTCTCTGTTACAAGTTGGCCCGTACCCCGTTACCGGGTCTTCTGAAAGCTCATTCTACCAAAGCTATTTCTGCCTCTATTGCATTCTTCAAGGGTGTCGCCCTGACAGACATTTGTAGAGCCGCTACTTGGGCCTCTCCCAACACCTTCATACTCCATTATGCCCTCGATACTAGGGCATCTGGTCGGACTGCCATGGGGAGACTCATCCTGTCAACTGCTTCTCAAAGGAACTGGCGGGATGTCCGCGCCTGGCTCCTCTGGGCATACACGGAGGGCCCCCGCACATGCCCAGAGTCTCTGGGCGCGAAAATCCGTTAAGCTTTCTAGATACCAATGAGTTTCGGCACAGGCGCAGAAACTCACTGGTGTGAATGCACAGATGACCACTCGAAGATCATCAGTTACAGGTAAGCAACTTGTTTATCTGTGTTCTGGAATCAGAAGTAGGGGACTCTGGAGCAGTTTAAGGACATTTTTTGCTTTCTATTACATTAAATAATGATGTTTTATAGTTGGATAATGCATATAAATACAATAAGCCTGTGTGCAAGATAATTCTGTTAGAAAGCAGTCTGTTATTAAGATGGCTGAAAGGAAGCAAATATGGTTCAGTAACTGGACAAGGAGGTAGCTGTTATGGAATTGCCCAATTCCCCCCCTGATTTTTTTTTCAAACTAGAGTTAAAAAAAGAGGGTGCAGAATAAGTGCTATAGTTTCAGGTCATGCAGGGGGACCATGGGGTGCGGGTGAATTAGAAAGCTGTGATTCTTCACCTCTGACACCACTTTCAAAGTGCCCTTCCTGGTAACTGAGTTGCTGAGCAGGGGACTAAAAGCCTTAGGATTTTGCCTGGGAGACTCCAGTTCAGATCTCTGCCATGAACTTGCTGGATGTCTCTAGGGGCAAGTCAGGCTCCAGTTCCTCCTGTAATATGACAAACTGAAGGGCTGCTGTAAAGATGCCAAAGATAAATTGCTAAGAACTGCTCTTGTTTGAAGCGCCATGTACGTGGTAAATCATATTTGGACTGTTGGTATGCTGCTGCTGCTGCTTGTTTGTTTTAGATCACCCATGATGCCATATTTTAAGACACAGGCGCACATTATTCTCATTTCTTTGTTCTGATATGTAGACATAGTTTACACTGTTGTGTCTGTATAAACTGGAACAAGCTTTAGGAACTTTTGCAGAAAGCCATTTGATCCACAGCTAGTCAAGTTAATGATTAACAAGAAAGGAATGTTTGACCTTGGTGTGTTCCCAGTGGTGTGTTTCTTTCTGTTGTTGAGATGGTGTAGGAAAAACGGATCCAGTGTGGGGTGTGAGATGAAAGTCACTGTGTGCTGAATGCCAAAGGAGCTTCTGAGATGCTGTGTACAAAATTGTCCCTGCAGCCAGGAAAGCAATTCTTGACTTAGCGTGAAAGCTGAACATCATACAGAATGGTATACTTAAAAAAATACCCCTTTGTTTTATATCAACGCTACTTGCTATAGTTGTTTAAAAATTCAGCTGAATGGACATTGTCCTGTATAATGTTAATGGAAGAGGGCTGGAGAAAGTGTCAGGCTCCAGGGTTCTAAGGCCTGACTGATGCTTAGCTCAGAGGAGCTCAGAGTCACTGACTCACACATCCTGTTAACTTCCTACTTTTCTCTGGCCTCATTTCCTTATTTGTGAACTGGAAGTAGTAGTGTTCAGGTCAAAGAGGTAGAAATGTCCTTGTAAAAATGATTCAGGACATTTAAGTACAGAAATCTAGAAATATATTTCTAAGGTTGACTGGCACTGTCCAAACCTTTGCATTAAAAGCAGCCGCTCTTAATCTGTTTGAGTTTATATTTGCTGGAGCTCTGCTCACTCAATGGGAGTTTCCCATCTTTCCAATTTTAGTCCTCAAAAATCATCTTTTGTGGCTCGGAGACCCTCTTGAATAGGATGTGGTGCAGAAAGGAATCACTGGAAATCGGAGTCCCCCTCAAATAAGTGGAGGTGCCTTCCATTTGTGCAGAACGCCATTTGAATTCCAGCCATGGTTGATGTTACATACAGTGTTTGCATCTTGTCCAAAGTATTCTCCAGGGGGTCACTTTATTGTCAACTCCTGTAGCACCTTAGGGACTAACAAGATTATCAGGGTATGAACTTCCAAGAGTCAAAGCTCCCTTCATCAGATACAAGTAGGAATGGAGATCTCTGGGTCCTTATATACCAGTTTGAAGATGGGAAGGGTGTTGCAAGGAAAGGAGTCAGGTACAGGATACAGTGTAAAATGCAAAAGCTTGGTTAGGGCAGGGGAGAAATGCTTAGGGACAGAAAATGAGCATCTGTACTGAGATAAGAATCCTGTGTCTCGGTTCAGTTCGGGGGGGACCCATTGTTCTGAATTTTTGAATAAGCTCAGTTTCAGCAACCTCACATTGTAATCCCCCCTTGAAGCTTTTCTGTTTGAGGACTGCCACTTTTAGATCAACAGTAGAATATCCTGGAAGATTAAAATGTTCTCCCACTGGCTTTTGAGTGCTGTGATTTTTAGTATCAGATTTATGTCCATTTATTCTTTTGTGTAGGGACTGACAAGTTTGACATGATGACATATACAATGTTGGAAGATAAACAAGAGAATGAACCTGAGACGGTATGGCTGGTGTTGTTAGGTTCAGTGATTGCGTTGTCAGAGTGAATATGGGGACAGAGTTGCCATTTTGGTTTATTGCAGGCCCTGGTCTCAGAGTCTGCGCTAGGAAGTGCATTATTGTGAGTAAGAAATTGTTTAAGGTTAGGACAAGGAGGCTCTCTGTGGGCAAGAAAAGGTTTGCCTCCCTATGCCGGTGAGAAAGTAGTATCATTGACCAGCATAGGTTATTAATGATGCGTTGAACTGGTTTGAACTGAGAGCTGTATGTGACCACCAGTGATGTTCTGTTTTTGTTTCGTTTGGACCTGTCTTGTCACTGGTTATCCCTTAGTATCAGTCTGGTTTTGTTGATCTGGTTCCCTGCTATATCAGGTGGGTATTGTAATTCCAACAATGCCTGTTGTAGATCCTGCAGGTGAGAGTCTCTTTATGATGGATTGGAACAGATGCGGCTGTAGCATAGAATCTGGCTGTACACGGTGGATTGTTGTGTTTAGGATGGTGACTGGAGGTGTATAGATACATTTGGCAGTTAGTAGGTTTACCATATAAGGTGGTTTATATGCTTCCATTATATATTTGTACAGCAGTGTCTATAAAATGTACTTCTTGTGTGGATTGATTCATGGTCAGGTTGTTGGTGGGTGGAAATTGCTGAAGGCCTGGTGGAATTTCTCCAGTGCTTCTTTCCATGTGTCCAGATGATAAAAATGTCATCAAAAAATCTCAAGTACAAGAGGAATGTTAACAGATGGGAGATGAGGAAGTGCTGCTCCAGGTCAGCCATGAAAATGTTGGCGTGTTGTGGTGCCATGCAGGTTAGGGCTGCCAAGTCACGCTGGGGGGCGGGGAATCCCCCGCTACAGGGGTCCCCAATCCGCCGGCCCAGATTCGGCCAGTGGGGGGAACCCCACCCCCAAAGTAATCCGATCAGGACGACTGCCCCAGCGTGACAACATCACCCAGAAGTGACGTCATCACGCTGGGCACATTGCTGGGGCAACGCTCTAGCAATCGCTCCCTAAACTCTATGGTACCATAGAGTTTTTGGGCGATTGCCAGAGCATCGCCCCGGCAATGTGCCCAGCATGATGATGTCACTTCCGGGTGACATCATCATGGCGTGTGCGTGCTTTGCGCGTGCGCTGAAGTCCCAGACCGGGGACAGGAGTCCCCTGCTGATTGCCAGGTAGGACTTGGCAACCCTAATGCAGGTGCCCATAGCTGTGCCATTGATCTGAAGGAATAAATCATCACCAAATCTAAAGCAGTGGTGGATAAACTGGATCAATGGATTATCATACTCCGTTGTGATAATCTCACTCACAAATTAGAACACATAATTTCCTAACTATAATAGCACGTTTAACCATTTGGAATACAGACCCTGAGAATTTTCCAACTAGAATTAATCTGAAACTCATCTGCCATACCATGGCTGTGGTCACATGAGCAGTTTGTGTTGATATAATTGCAGTACCTTTGCAGATTTAAAGAGCACGATCAGACAGCAACATCTGCCTTCCATGCCCCAGTTGTCACTACCCAGTTCTGCCCGACTTTGGAAGCAGAGTAGTCAGGCACCGGGGAAAGACCGGTGTTTATGGATATCAGCACTTTCACCCCATATTTCCAGATGTCTGAACTCCCCTGGTTCAAACTCAACCCAGCTGGGAAGCTATTTAAATCATCACAAATAGAGGTATGGCCAGATCGTGCCAAGCCTCCAGTGTGACCACAGCCCCTGTGTTTGTTGTAACTTTCTTGACCAACTGTAGCTCACTTAAAAGTCGAGCTGTATATTTCAAGCTGTATATTTCTGTTGGAGAGGATGTTCTTCTGAGCTCCCTGACCCATTAGCAACAGAATTAAATTTTTTAAAAATCATACATGGTTGATGGTGTATGAAGCTGCAAGAACTCAGTCAACAACTTGGAGAGAGTGATGGGGGAAGTGGTATAAGAATGTTTTCACAGTTTCTATGGAATGGAATGGAAAGAACTGAGATGCAAGATCCGTATTGGAATTATGTCTTGTACTTGTGTGTATGTTTGAAAGGCAGTAGGTTTATGTCCCTGCTGTTTTGAAATTCTTGTTTTTGTTTATCACATAACTTAAGACAGATGCATTAATGCTCAAATGTCAGGAAGCTGTTTCTCCAGCTGTGTACAGATAATGGTTTTTAAGACTTGCAGGCAGAATTGTAGCTATCACTGCCTGGTTTATATGCATTCATTTCTCTCTCTCTCTCTCTCTCTCTGTGTGTTTGTGTGTGTGCAGGGGTGGAGGGGAGGCTCTGTTCTCCTCTGCTCAAATTAAATTTGCATGTTTTCATTGACCTTAACATAGACTCTTGGAAAAGCCAAAACTAGCTTCCAGGAGTATGACCAATACCTTAATTCTCTCTGTGTGGTGTTCTGTGTGGAGGCCTGTTTGTACTTTGGAGCACTAGTATTTTTAGAATAATTTCCCTTTCTTAGTGCTGTGTAAGAGAGTTGTCCAGTTAATGTTCTGGAACTGAGGCTAAGCAGGGCAAGAACTTACGTAGCAAATATATATATATATATATATATATATATATATATATATATATATATATATATATGTATGTATATATATGTATATATATGTATATATATGTAAAAGTGTTTCTGTCATGTCTGTCAGGTTTCTGTCAGGTTTATCCCTATCATCTCACTTGTTCCTTGGCTTCCTCTGTAAAAACCATAGAGTTCTGCCCAAAAACTAGGGTGTCACCCCCGACATGTGTGACACAATGATGTCACTTCCGGGGTTTGCATGGGCAGCAGACGATCTCGGGAAGGATCTGGGAGCCTCCCACAGATGCCAGGTACGACCTGGCAACCCTGCTTCTCCATCTTGCATAACCTTTTGTCCATGTGGGTCTCACAGTGCCTGGTTCAGCCTTTTCAAGAGTCAAAGATGGCCCCTCCTCCCTCTTGTCCCAGTAGAAATGTTGGTGGGATTCAATAGTAAATCTGAATGTAATGCAAACCAGGTAAGCCCATACATCTTTCAGACTCTGCCCATGAGTTTTAACTCAATCCAGCTTTATCAAACACACTGAGCTGAAGCCATTTTATTTGAAGCAAGCATTAAAAATATGATCCCCCATGTGTTTATTGTTGTGGGAAAGTCTGACTATTTATCAACCAGCCAGTTTGGTTTTTTTGGGAAGGGGGGGGATAATCACATAAAGAAGCAATGTTTTGCCCAGTAATTACTACTACTGTTCTACTTTTGTGTATAGTCTACCTCTGGATTGTGGCTTTTCCTTCAAGCAAGGCATCTTGCGCAGTATCCATGCACGTGAACACAGAATCAAACAGAATTTCACCATTGTATTCCTTGTCTCCAAGTGGCATGCAGATACCACATAGAGTGGTATAAAGGTTTTTCGTAGTTGTAAATCAACATGTTTTGTTTATAGTGACCAGTTATTATGCATTAATTGCAAACTGAAAACTTGATTGAAACCAATGATTGAAACTGTTTTTTTCCCCTTGGTAATGTATTTAGTTAGTTTATAACCTTTCTACTCTGTCTTCTTTGCCTTCACAAGGGCCACCCAGATCAATTTAAATTGATCTTCCTTGATTGTAAATGAAATTGAGCAGGAGTTTGCAAAATACGTGTTGAGTTTTTAGTGCCAATACTAGGGTTTGATTCTGTGCCTTAGCCATTCAGCAAAAACCAAGTCCACATCTGAGAATTCACTGGGGACATCTGGGTGAATTTACCTTCTTGTGTGATCATTTTAGATAAGAAGTACTCTATGCAATCAAGTCAGAACCAAGGTAGCTTTTAGCTAAGCTGATGAAAAGATCAGAGTAGTGACTTACGTTTTTGGTATAATGCCCAAAATTGAAATTTTCCCCTTTGAGTTTCAAGCACACATTGAATGCATATGTAGAAGTAGAACTAGGATATGAAGAATTCATGTGGCCAATGCTCCCTCTAAGCTGTGGAGTCTTGTGAGCGAAAATTCTACTTTGTGAGCTACTGGCATTAAAGTTGTGAGCCAGCAATTTGGCTACTGCATAAATTAGTATCCTCTGGAGCCATCTTTCCTGAGCTAAGACAAAAAGGTGTAAGCTGGAGGCTAAAAAACAGTGAGCTAGCTCACACTAACTCAGCTTAGAGGGAAGGATGGTGGCCGGTGAAAACGATGATGGCATTCATATGGTAGCCTGGCTCACGCTTTGAGGGACCACTTTGAGAAGTTACCATGCTTATTCTTGCTCTCTTGAAAAAATATTTTCTGTAGAATTACGGCCTCGAAACGGACAACATGAGGAACCTGGTTCTTAAGTTACGAGCTTCTTCCAACAATCTGCAAAACTACATCGGCAGCCGGAGGAAAAGTTCAAATTATGATGGAAATACCTTGCGCAAACCCCCTAATGAATTCCTTACCTCAGTGGTGGAGCTTATTGGCTCTGCCAAGGCTTTGTTGACGTGGCTGGACAGGTAATGATCCTTCTGTATAGATGCTTTTAAAAACAAACCAAAAAAGCCCTGGAAAGATGATCCGTATGTTCTAGGCTTCGTAGTTGGCTTGAATTCTCTTTTTTCCTGCACCTTGCCAAGGCAGATGTCAGAGAGAAGCCGGTGTCTCCTTACTTGCCTCCCTGGGATGTTTTAACATTATCTTGTGCTTTTAAGTGTATTCCCATATGCTATCCTGAGGACAGATTACATGGAAGTATTCCAGTTCATATCGTCATTTTGACCCAAATTACTTAAACAACATAAATGTAGGTTCAAGTGGGTTAGCTGTGTTGTTCTGAGGCAGCAGAACAAAGTTTGAGTCCAGAGCCAGCTTGGTGTAGTGGTTAAGTGCGCGGACTCTAATCTGGGAGAACCGGGTTTGATTCCCCACTCCTCCACTTGCACCTGGCTGGATGATCTTGGGCAAGCCATAGCTCTGTGCCAGCTGTTCTCTCAAGGACAGTTGTCTCAGAGCTCTCTCAGCCCCACCTACCTCACAGGGTGTCTGTTGTGGGGAGGGGAAGGGAAAAGGAGTTGGTAAGCCGCTCTGAGACTCCCTTGGGGAGTGGAGGGCGCGGTATAAATCCAATCTGTTCTTCTTCTTTAAGACCAACAAAGTTTTATTCTGGGTATAAGCTTTTGTGTGCACATGTGTATCTGAAGAAGTGTGCGTGGTGTGCACATAAAAATTCATACCCAGAATGAAACATAAATGTAGTAAGTCACAATTTAGAATGAATTTTCTGTTTCCCATCTGTATGATAAAAAAGGAACTGGGTGAAGGAGGTAAGAGATGAGAAATGTGCCTTCATAGTCTGCCTGAAGCTAGTGGAGCACTCTGTTGACAGCTGTAGTGGAAGCTGACACATACCGGAGCCGATAATGTCACAGCTGGGGCCTTGTTTGAGGATGGAGATAAAACACAATCTTTCACATCCTGCTGTCCATCCATAAGAACCAAGTGTGTGGGACAGGAAGTGCATAAACTGTGAGAGTGTAAACCAAATAATGCAGTTGTCCGCCCTAAATAACCGTTGTTTCTAGCAAGGAATTGGATCTGTTCTGTGGCTGTTTGCTGCTTCCTTCACAGTCTTGCCTATTGTTTGCAGTTAGTAACCATTCGATCAGTTACTCATTTTCAATGCTAATATGAGTTGCGGCCCATCCGGGTTGCTCCCCCTTGGTTGGCCCTCCAAAATTAGTTGGTGAGGGTTTTTCCAGCAGCTCCCCAAAACTGTGTTTAAGGAAAGCCATAATTATCCTTTTCAGTACTGAGGTAAGCTTGGAAACTGTGTTAAAAGGTTAGCTGCTAATTACCAGGCGATCCCCATGTTAGACAAGAGTGCACCATTATAGAGTGTTATTAGAGGATTTCATATGGGAATAAAGAAACACTCTTAAATTTTTATTTCTGAGATATGATTGGCTAATCTAACTCAGTTCCAGTGTAATTTTAATGTGAAGGGATTTTATGATGAGAGCCAGCATGGTATAGTGATTAAATGTCAAACTGGGTTCGGAGAGACCCAGGTTCAAATCCCTATTCTGCCATGGAAACTTGCTGGGTAAACTTGGGCCAGTTACACACTCTCAGCCTTAAACTACCTCACAGGATTGTTGTGAGGGTACAGTGGAGGAGAGGAGAAAAATTCAAGGTGCTTTGGGGTCTCCATTGGAGTCAAACACAGCGTGTAAATTAATAACTATACTAAGATTTTACTAGAGTAGCTCTAGACTGATCAATATTCTGGTGGATGTTTTGTCACTTGGCAGGTCCTTATAAACATCCATTGGAGGTAAATTGTCCACAAGACGAACGCTGCAGCATTTTGCATTCATTCAAGCGTTATCTCGTGATTTCTGTGCCAAAATGAAAGTGTTACATTTATCAGTAGCCTAGCAAAGTGCTCCTGAGTGTTTACTTTTCTCTCACAAATCCATGAATGCCATTTGCTTCTCTGTGAGAATGCAAAGGGAACTGTAGTTAAAGGTAGGGCTGCCATTTGCCCGGTGGGGGGGGGAGGATCCCCTGCTTTTGCGGGTTCCTGCCGCCACCGGCCAGTTGGCCAGTGAGAGCCCCCCCCCCCGAAAAACAGCAATGTTGCATGCATGCCTGCGTCATCCAAAAGTGACATCGACATGTTGGCGACATCGGGAAAGGTGACACTCTGGATTTTGGGCAAAACTCTATGGTTTGATGCCGATTTTACCAGAGACTTTTGCCCAAAATCCAGAGCAGGGGTGGCCAACCTTGTTTAACGTAAGAGCCACATAGAATAAACGTAAGAGCCACATAGAAATGTCTGAGAGCCGCAAGACAAGAACAAATATCACACACACGTTTTTATTTTTAAAAATATGCAAATTTGCTTTTTATTAACGTTAAATGGGACTGCCAAAAATAAAAACAAACGAGGAAAACCAGTTATAAGAAAGAGAGAGAGAGAAACTAGGAAAGCAAATAGATGGGAGGGAGGAGGGAAGGAAGGAAGGAAGGAAGGAAGGGAGAAAGAGAGAAAAAGCATGCCTCCCCTTTGCTTCCCCAGCCGCCCTGCCAGGAGCCGCACAATATGTGTGAAAGAGCCGCATGTGGCTCCCGAGCCACAGGTTGGCCACCCCTGATCCAGAGCATCATTGACAATGTGCCAACATCACTTCTGAATGATACAGGCACGTCACATGCAGTGTCAGTGTTTCGGGGGGAATGGGGGGGAAATGTCACTTCTCACTCTGGGAACGTTTCCCCCACCAGTGGGTGAAAGGGACCTGGCAAGCATAGTTAGAATAGTGGGCAAAATTTTTTCCCTAACCACCGAAAGTATTGGGGCCAGTAATCTGAGACAGGCACGGTTTACGTCTTCTTCCTTCCCGGTCTCTCAGGTTCTCCTTTTCTTCTCCAAAGCCCATCACAGACTGAGGCCTCGTTCTTTCCAAGCCTTTTCTGAGATCCAAAGGGCTTGGAAGAGTGTCTCTGAGGCCTGTTGCAGAGACATGCCTGTTGCAGAAGTTTTTGCCTCTTGGCAGAGCACAGCATGAAGTGAAGGAAATTTTATACTGTACTAAAATCTTACTTGTATAGTCATCCCCTGAACTCTGGCAAGGAAGACGTGGTTGGTGGCAACCTCAAACAGTGGTTGGCTGATAAACCAAACCGATATGTGTATTGCAGGTTAGCACCCTGGTGTGTGTGGGGGGCCTATCCACCATGGCATATATAGAGGGCCATTGTGTGTTTATGCTAAGCTTGTGGGTAAGAGCAACTTTCGAGTGGCCTCTTCTTTTGTAAAGGTATCTTTGTTGTACCACAGGACTCCATTTACCGGGATAGCTGATTTTTCCACAACAAAGAACAAAATCATTCAACTCTGCTTGGATCTCACCACCACTGTCCAGAAGGTCAGTTAAAGTTTTGTGTGTCATTCTTTCGCCTTCCTCAAAGGAAAGTAAAAGTGGGTGTGGAGAAGTCGATGTTCATTAATCTGCGTGCAGCTTGGTAACAGAAATAAATTGGTGTCTTGGGGATTTTTAGATCATTAGGGAAAGCAGGTGCATGAAGACTCTTGCCAGGTTTGGTTGCTCTTCTCCCCTGCAGCAGATACCTTTTTGGTATCTGTTTGTTTTATTTCCACTCAGTGGTTTCTGGAATTATTTACTCAACCCGTCTATTAATTTTTTAAAAAGAATTCTCTGCATTACAGAACTGGGGGTCTGTAAGTCACACAATTATTCTATATCTTTGGGTGGGGTAGTTTTTAGCCAGATTCAATGAAGGATTTGTTCATGTACAAGTGCAATTAATAGTCCCTAACTATTAACGTGTAGTGATTTGTGCTTGGAACACCCCCCACCCCAATGTTGTATAAGGGCTGCTGAAGCTTTATTACCAGAAACTACATACATTGGTATGTTTGTGGATACTGTCTACCTAACCATTGTCTTGCAGGCGATCACAACTATTACAGGATTTGTTTCGTGATGTGGTCTCGTCTTGTGTTAGATACATATTTAAAGTCCTGCATACAATTAAACAAGATAGTATGCTTTGAAAACTTTGCTTAGGCATTCCTTCGAAATTCCAGGCAACAATGTAATCTTCCAAGTGAGCCTGCTTTAATTCAGCGGTTTGTACTTTGACTGAGGAAAGCTTTGTTTACTTTTAGACTTTGCTGGCTTGAATACTTTTAATAGTGTATTTTGGAGAACATCAGATTTTTAATAAGCAAAGACCCCGGGTCAAATTTCAGCAGCTACGATTGTCAAACTGTAGAAGAAAATAAAGAGTCGGTGTTGTTTTTAGAATTCATGTTAAAAAGGAACGTGATGGTTTGTTCAGCAAGCCACTGCATTCTTTTGTCAATAAAGTTTTGATCAGATGGCTGCACACGCAGCATAGGAGACCACATGCTTCTCCATTGCACAAGCAGCAAGAAGCGGTCTGAGATATTGCAGGAATTAACTGTGGACAATGTGGGGTATGCAAAACCGATTCTTTGGCTGCAGCTTGAATTTCCTCGTGAAAGACTCCTGCACAAGCTGCTTGCACAAGCAGAGTATCTGAAATGTGTGAGCAAGTCTGTCTCCACCTGTGCCATCAGGTACTTTGGCTTCTTTTTCAAAGAAATCTGGTGGAATGTTGTATCCAGGTATTATGGTCTGTCAGTATTGCTCAGATCTTTTAATGAGCAATTTAGAAGTGCCAGTCTGTTGTTGCTGCACATAGTTCTGGAAGTAAATTACTTTCTTTTTTCCTAGGATTGTCATGTAGCTGAAATGGAAGATAAAGTTCTTAGCGTAGTAAGTATACGTTTGTTACAAATACCTGCTTGAATTCCTTTGGAGATGTTCTCCGAAAAGTATCTTGATTGAATTAAGCTTTGCATATTTCAGGCTTAGGCTAGCAATTTCTGTTGTGTTTCCTTTGCCCCCCGTGCTCTGCTGTCTGTCACAATAGAACTTCCACACTTACTCTAGAAGTTGCTTTTGGATGATGTGGAGAATTCAGGAAACATGAAATACAAGATCTTGAAAGCCACTCATAGAGCAGGCCCGTAGCTACAGTAGGGCATTTCAGGGTCCCACCCCCTTAATTAAAAGCCCTGCCCCACAAATAGCCATGCCAGAAGCTTTATTTTTGAGGAAAGCTTCTGCCTGCTGCTGGTGGTGTCCAGGGTGAGAGTGCCACAGCTTGCCCTTGGGCTTCCTTCTCCCTCCCACTGTGAAATTGGGGGGGGGCATCATGGGACCTGGGAAAAGACAGCTCAGAGGGCATTTATTTATCTTTAGAAGGCAATTAAATGCCTTTTGAGTTCCCTCCCACAGGCAAGAATGCTTAGAAGGGCACTCAAGAGTGGTACCTTCAATACATCTCCAACAATCCCCCTATCTGCTAGCCCAGTCCTGCAGTATACCACCTAGGTCATGGTGAGTCTTTCAGAAGCATTCCCAGGAGCCTTTGGGAAACATGCAAATCAATCAATCAGTCAATCAATCAATTAATTAATACAGCGTTTCTCAAAGGCTCACGGAGATGCTTTTGAAAGACTAACCATGACCTAGGTGATATACTGCAGACTCGGCTAGCAGAAAGGGTGATGATTGGAGAAGTGCAACCCAAAGTGGGTAGGATGAAGCTTTTCTTGCTGTGATTTCTGTCCTGTGTACCATAGGCTCAACCTTGAAGGTTGAACACTGCTTGCTTAAGGAATTGCTGCTTATTGTACAGTTTTTATAGTATAAAGCAAAGGGTGTCCAGCTCCTGCTTACATCAGATCTGGCCCTCATGACAACTAACTCAGTTGGGTCATATGTGCTATAAATCATCATCATGCACAATGTACTGATTTCATTAATATGAATCAGCATTAATATTAGTAGTAGTAATGATTCAATTAGTATTTAAGAATTTTTATACTTCTGCTCTAATTAGCTGTAAGTTAACATGTTTTATTTTAATTTAAATATTTAGTATGGGTCATTGCTTGATATACATGAAGTATCAGTGCATAATATTTGTTAAATCAGTGCTTTAAATTGGGCTCCACTTCTTCCTGTGGAGCTTTGTATGACACTGGTGGGGGGGTGGGGGAGAAGTGGAAGCTTACTGGGAGGCAAACATAAAGCTCCATGCTTGGCTGTTGTTCTTTTGTGGTGTGTAATTCCTGCAGTGATCACAGCTGTGGTATGGTGGGTTGGGACAAACTGACCTCCAAAACCAGGATGCTTAGTGCATCAAAAGCAGAGAGCTGGGAGATTAGGGGTTAACCCCTCACTGAAAAACATTTTGATTGACAGGCTGCTGCCTGTGTGCACTCCTTTCTCTCTGATTGGTCACTGCAAGCTGAGGAGAGTTTTATAAAAAATCTTATGAGTCTTGTGGGAGTCAGTCAGTCGTCGTCTGGATTTTGACTTGGTAGTTGCCAGTCAGGAGGAGTGGTAGTGATGATTGATATTGATATTGGATTTATACCCCGCCCTTCACTACCCGAAGGAGTCTCAGAACAGCTTACAATCCCCTTCCCTTCCCCTCCCCACAACAGACACCCTGTGAGGTAGGTGGGGCTGAGAGAGAGAATTTATGACTGACCCAAGGTCACACCAGCAGCTGCATGTGGAAGAGTGGGGAATCAAACCCAGTTCTCCCAGATTAGAGTCCATCTTGTTCACCTCTACACCAGGGGTGGGCAATTGTTTTGGCTCGGGGGCCACTTTGTTGGAGCCACTTAGACTCCTCAAGACTACAGAAAAGGAGAGTTATAATCCCCCAAAAAGAAGTATTGATATACAGGAAGAAAGTTCTAACTTCCAGGAAACTCAGATATTTTCTATGAAGCTTTATTAAGACATATTGTTGCTAAAAGAAATCTACAAGATAAATCAGTCTCTCACAGTAAAGAACGGAGTCTCTTAGAATTTAAGCTTCAATTATACTCTGTTGCTTGTTGAAGATATTCTAATTTTCCTTGAAAGAACTACCATTTCCTCAACTCATTGTCCCCTGCCCTATTCCTGATCCATCTGTGCCTGTTCAATAAAATCTACCCTTCTGTTTTAACTTTACTTCATGTCCAATTCCATTTCCAAAGGATTATATAAGAGGGCTCCTGCTGAGTTACAATAAAACTCTGGCCTGGACAAAAGCCAAATAACTTCTGTAACACTGATTGGGACACAAAGAAAGTTATCTGTATATCTAATAGCAAAGGCACCCCCTGTGTGCGGATATCTAAATCTGCATATTGGGGGCACCTAGAGGGCAAAGAGATTTTCCTGCACACTTGAGGGACTCCCCAGGTGTGCAGAAACATTCAAAAAGTTTTTAAAAAGTATTCCGGGGATACTTAAATCCCCCCAAAACTATAATTGCTTGCTCTGGGTATGCACAGGGAACTCACTCACTGAGGTGCAGAAACAGCACAAGGGAAGCCACTGCGCCATTGCTGCTGCTGCTCCAACTGCCACAGCAACAACTGTCCCTGTGCAAAGGATGGACTTACCCTTGGGAACTGTGGCATGCCGTGCGAGGAAGCTCCAGGGACTTCACCTCAACACTGCCTCCACACATTCCGTTTCTTCTGTCTGTTTGGAATTAGTGGCAAGGACGCCGAGCGCAGCTCTGAGCCCGGATGCCCTTCGCATGTTTCATCTTTCTCCTGGTGAAGGGCCGCCAGCCGGCCCTGGTCTCCTCCCGCTAATGCTCCACTCGCCTGGCAGCCAGCCAACAGCCCACTCAGGTCCACTTTTGCCTCACACTGCAGGTAAAGATCCCGATGCTCTGCGGTCTAGCTCGGCCCCGCTGAGGCATCCTGAGGCCTCCTCCTTGTGCCTCCTCCAAGCTCGAGGGCTTGGCGTTGGTCGGGGGATCGGGCCTCATGGTATTGCTCTGCTGGTCAGCTGCTGCCTCACTGGCAGCCTCCTCGCTTCCCCCAAGGTTCTGTTATGCCGGGTCAGTCTCCCATAGCCCAGGTGCTGTTGCCCAGGCATGTGCTGGGGGAGCTGGGGAGCCAAGAAAAGGAAAAGGGGAAGGAAGCCTCAGTGAGCCTGTCCAGAGTAGTTCTGTATGAGCCACTGAGGGGGGGAGCTTTGGCGAGGCCATCTAGAGCAGCTCCAGACAAGCCACCAAGGGGGGGGGGGAGTCAGTCGGTCTGGCAGCTGCAAGGGAGCCTGGGAAGAAAGTGTCCGTGTGGGGGATATGAGATCCCCCCTGCAAGTATCACAGGCAGGCGCTGCTTGTAAGTTTATAATTCAAACATGCTACTAAGAGGCTGGTCAGTCAGAGTGGTGAACAGTGTTTTGGCAGGAAAATCTTCCTCACAGAAGAGAAGGAGGTCCATCATATTGGTCAACAGTTATATGTTATCTACATGGGGGAGTCTGAAGCACACTCTCCCCTCCCTTGGAGGGCCTGAGCTTGGAAGGGGAGGAGGGTTCAAGTCCCCGATTTCTCACTTTTGGGACTCTTTGACTCTCTAGAGGAAACTGTCAGAGTTGGCCTAGAGGAAACTGTCTTCCTTAGCCTAGACTGACAATGAATCCCTTACAGGCATCACAGTTCTGCCCCGTCTCTCCCCCCCCAAACATGGAGAGCTGCCTCCATGTTTCGTTTGTTCTTCCTGACAAGTGTGATGGTGCATCTTTGTCTCCTTCAGCCCAGCAGGTTCCAGGTGGTTGCCACAGCAGTGGCTCTAGTGCTGTCACTGAACTAGGAAGTGGGCCACCTTCCTTTCCGTCCAGCTGTTTGTTGGCTGTGTTGTTGGGATCAGCAGCTCCTCTGGCCGATTGTGCACTCTGTCTGACTCTGTCTGACTTGGCTCCATTGGTCATATTGGGGCACCTACACCAGATTCAGTGTGAATCTGGGGTCTGTAAGAATTTGCCTGTTTGATTCTGATTTTAAAAAGAGAAAAGGAGTTCTGCACACAAAAAAGATTAAATCCATACAATTGTATGATAAAATGACTTACATTAGAACAAATGTGGCTTGTTGTTATAAAAGGCTTGCACCAGCTATGGAGATAATAAAACTCTGTTTCTGATTGTAGTTAGTTTGAAAAAAGAGGGTTCCAAATATTTCTGCAGCAGTCTTCCAGCCTCGAAAGGGACGCAGTGACAGGCTTTTTAATATATTTTGTAACAGTTAATCACTGCTTCCTGCTTTTGACATGGATCAGGCTGTGGTGTTTGATAAGGTCTTCCGCCTGCTAAGAGATGTTTAGGAATGCATTAGACAGTAGTTAAAAATACCCCTGCCCCCTCAAACATGGAACCATCAAGACTGTTTTAGTTTTAATTTTTTGATACCCAGTTCTATGTGTATTTTATACTGTAGAATATATTTATTTTTAATTCATTTTATTGTGTGTGTGTGTATGTATGTGTGTGTCAAGAGGGATGTTAGTCATTTTGCTAAATTTTATGCCTAATGACTACTGGGCCATCTAGTCTAGTACTGTCCACTGGTTTCAGCTTCAGCTTTTGAAGATTGTAGGCTCAGGCAGTGGTCTTTCATGGACTTATGGAGAGCCAGTTTGGTGTAGTAGTTAGGAGTGCGAACTCTAATCTGGGAGAATCGGGTTTGATTCCCCACTCCTCCACATGCAGCTGCTGGTGTGACCTTGGTCAGTCATGTTCTTTCAGAGCTGTTCTCTCAAAGACAGTTCTGCAGAGAGCTCTCTCAGCCCCACTTACTTCACAGAGTGTCTGTTGTGGGGAGGGGAAGGAAAAGGGATTGAGAACTGCTCTGAGATTCCTTCAGGTAGTGAAGGGACGGGGTATGAATCCAGTCTCCTCTTCTTCTTCTTTGAGATCCTTTTAAAGCAGAAGAGCTGGGTGTAAAACATAGAACTGATATTTCTGGGAGCATGCTCATCTGCTGAGCTACACAAAATACACAAAAACTGTTTCTCCTTTTTTGGTATTCACCTATGATTTAGACTTGGTCTTAGAGTTTGATTGTCCAAGATTTATTAAGCAGCTCTTAGCATGTTTATTCAGAAGTTCAACTACTTTCAATAGACTTATTCCCTAGTAAGTGTATCTCGAATTGCAGTCCTATAATTGTTCTCAGGCTGCAACTTTCCCTGTGAGACAGTTTGCTGAAATACACCCTGATTCAGACTTTCAAGACTGTGGTCATGTCCTTGACATAGTGGAGGCTTGGGCCACTCTGCAAATACAGTCTTATGTGATTCATATGGCCCAGAGGATCTTAGGGTGAATCTCATGTATGCTCATGGACAGGATCCCTGTACATTGTGCCAGACACAAAACCCTAGCCCTCACAATGCAGAGAATTACCTTAGATCCAGGGAAAAGCTAGCAGAAATGTTTTAAGTTTTTTGAAAGCTGTGGAACTCTTTCTGTTTAGATCAAGCATATTCAAAACTAGAGATGTGCATTCAGTTCAGACAAACAAAAAAAACACAGAATAATGCCTATTGGACATTATTTGGGGGGGGGGGGGGGGTTGGTTTGTCTGAACTGAACGCACATCTCTATTCGGCATTATTCGGGCATGCTGAAAGTCGAATCAGATTCTTTAATATGATTCGGCTGGCCGAACAGGGATTCTCCCAAATGGATGCCATATATTTGGCATTCATTCAGGGAATCCCTTTGTTGGGGAGATGCAGCGCACCTCCTTAGCAAAGAGAAGGTGTTTAAACTTAGAATACTTTCTCTTGCTTCTGGGGCTTGTGCTGTCTCTGTGGCGCAAATCCCTGGCCAAGGAAAGGTATTTAAACATTAAATACCTTCCCTTGGCTGGGGAGTCACACCGCTGAGGCAGCACAAGCTCCAGGAGGAAGGGGAAGTGTTTTAAGTTTAAACATCTTCCCTTCCCTGCCCGCTTTGGCAGACGGGCTGGGGAAGACAAGGGGAGGTATTTTAACACACCTTCCCTCACTCTTTTGCCTTCCCCAGCCTGTCCGCTTCAGCAGGAGGGCTGGGGAAGGGACAATGAGGCTTTTAAACACTCGTTCCCTCACTCTCTTGCCTTCGAGAAAGGACGGGGAGACATGTTTAAATGGAGGGATTTAAACTTAAAACCCCCTCAGTCTGGAGTCGCGCCACAGAGGCTCCCTTCATAACTCTTCTATGCAAGCTTAACCTAGATGCCCAAAGCCAAACCATATAAAAGGTATTTTTATATTTATGACAGCTGTTCAGATGGTCTTTGTCAGGTTTCCACAGAACAAAGATTACAACAGCTGAGGAGCAACTGCCAAGAAAGTCTCACTGTGCCCTTGTTTTTATGAATCGGTGTGCATGTGATAAACTTAAATGGATGCTTTTGGGCAATTGTTGGGGTGGGAGATGTCACTTAGAAACTGAGCTATTTAGGGATTTACACAGCATAACAGAATTGGACCTAGAGACAGTATGTATGTTCACTGGAATACTTCCCCATTTCCAAATTGTAAATACGCCTTGATTACAGTGGCCTAACTTCAAGATATATAGGGTTCATATTATGGCTTCAGGATTTAAAATATGAAACAAAGGGCTATGCCCTTCTTGACAGGTGAGGCCAATGAAAGGTAACTCCTAGCAGTTGCTGCAACCTACAAATTTGGGTAAAACTAGGAGTAGCTATTAAAGCTTTTTTCCCCATATTCTTTGGAGACAGCATGGGGACTGTGGAACAGACACTATGATTATGAAAAAAATAATAACATTATCTCCTGTTCTTCTTTTCTTGTAGGCCAAAATTTTAAATGGAATTTGTGATAAGACAATCCGGTCAACAACTGATCCACTGATGAGCCAGGGTGCTTGTCTTGAGGAGGTTCCCTTAACTAATATCAAACCTGGTGAAGGCCTGGTAAGAATACTTTTGATACAACATGCATGAGTTGTGCCTTCCCCAGTGTCTTGGATCAGTTTTAGAAGTGGTTTTAGTGTATGCCTTTTTTTCTGAAACATGTACTTAACCCACACAGCTCCGTAAAGGACCCCCATCACAATCCCCCCCAAAGCCATCTTCCCTTCTCATCCAAACTATCCAGAGCATTTGCTTCCCCCTCCCCAAGTTCTCTCTGCAGTGCAGTTGTCTGTAGGGTTGCTGACAGACGTGAAGAAAGTTTTTTGTCCCTTTATATGTAGAAATGGCAACTGAAGCTTTTCATGGCATTTATTTGTTTTATTGCAATATTTACACCATATCGTCTTGACTCAAAGTGGCTTACAAGTAACAATTAAAACATTTAAAATTAAAACTGGATAAAATTAAACAAACCCAAATATCCCACTTTCAAAGATGCCTGCTATTCATATCCCATCAAAAGCCCTGGCAAAAAGGCAATGCTTGTTGCACTTTCTGAAGATCTTGGTGTAGTGGTTAAGTGCGTGGACTCTAATCTGGGAGAACCAGGTTTGATTCCCCACTCCTCCACTTGCACCTGCTGGATAACCTTGGGCAAGCCATAGCTCTGGCACAGCTGCTCTTGAAAAGAGCAGTTTCTGTCAAAGCTCTCTCAGCTCCACCTACCTCACAGGGTGTCTGTTGTGGGGAGGGGAAGGGAAAGGAGTTTATAAGCCGCTCTGAGACTCATTTGAGTAGTGAAGAGTGGGGTATAAATCCAGTCTCTTCTTTTCTTCTAGTGGGGGGTTGCCTTCACCTCTTTAGGGTACCTATTCCACAAAGCGGGAACTGCAATGGAAAAAGTCCAGGTGCTGGTTGATGCCAGACAGGCCACTCTAACTGCCACATTCTGGACCAGCTGCAGTCTGAGTTGTCTTCAAGAGCAGCCCACTGTAGAGCATGTTACATTACATGGGGGGGGGGGGAGCTTCGGGATTGGAGTCCAGGCTTCCAACTCCTGACGGGGCACCATTGACACCGGTGCTGTCCATCAAGAGATTGGGCATGACCTTGGATGCCCCCTTATCAATGGAAGCCCAAGTCACGCATGTTGCCAGGCTGGCATTTTTCCATCTTCGCCAAGCTTAGCAACTGGCTCCTTTCTTGTCATGCCCTGACCTAACCATGGTAATCCATGCAATGGTCACCTCCAGATTAGATTACTGTAATGTGTTCTGCACTGGCCTACCCTTGAGACTGACCCAGAAACTCCAAATGATCCAGAATGCTGTGGCGTGAGTCCTGATAGGAACGTCATGGATGGCACATATGCAACTTGTGCTGCTCCAGCTACACTGGCTTCCAGTGGAGTACCAATTCAAGTTCATGGTTCTGGTATTGACCTTTAAGGCCTTGAGTGGTCTGGGACCAACATATCTAGGGGACCATCTCCTCCGGTAGGTCCCCAGGAGAGTTTTGTGCTCTACTGATAACAACCTGTTAGTGATCCCTGGCCCTAGGGATGTCCGGCTGTCCTTGGCCAGGGCCTTTTTGGTCCTGGCCCTGATGTGGTGGAACTGTCTGCCAAACGACACCAGAAATGGCCAGGTAGACCAGAATTGGGATAGAAAATTTATAGGATGCCATCTTTGGGTCTTTTTATTCTGGTTCTTTTATGGTTTATCAAATTGTATACTGAATGTTAATATTTTATATATTTTATGGCATTATGCCGCCTTGTATATCACCCAGAGCCTGGCATAAACTGGGATAGGCCACCAAGGAATACCAGGGTCAGTACTCAGGGGCAGGCAATAGCAAAGCATCTCTGAACGTCTGTTGCCTTGAAAACCCTATAGGGTTGCCATAAGTCAGAGATGACTTGATGGCTATATATATATATATATATATATATATATATATATATATATATAATATATTGCTGACACCTGACTCCAAAGCTCTGAAGGTTATATATATATATATACAGACTCCGCTTGTTTGGGGTAAATGTTTCTGATAAGACACACTGACGGGCTATGCCCTTAACCACAACTCCATATCATCATGTTAAGCCTCTGTTAAAGGGACAGGTCTTTTTTTCCTTCCTCCTAGCAGTTAGCAGATTCTGATTGTCTGGGCTAGAACCTTCTTGTGAGCTGGTACAGTCAGTTTTACCACTCACTCGAGTTGTATAAGGCTAAATTGTGCAGCTGTGATTTAGGAAACAATAGAAAAATAATGGGCTTTTCCCTTCAACACAGTGAGACTTCTCCCCATTCAAGCTCCCAGTGCTGGACTGGGCTTGGTGCTGTGGTATTTATGAAAGGGAAAGTTGCTCTTTAGAAATATTCATCTGTACGCAGCCTTGGCATAATTGTGGGTAAGCTGTAATTACAGTGTGCTTTTCTTGTCTTTTCAACTTTTCTACCTTAGGGAATGTACATAAAATCTACATACGATGGATTACATGTTGTCACTGGAACAACAGAAAATGTAAGTTTTTTTTCAAATGTCTTCTTCAAAACAGAATTGACACAAGCTGTTTTATGTACGAGAGAACTCAAGGCAGAGTAAATGCAGATTCTGAAGCCATATTGTATTTATTTCAGTTCTGCTATACTATTAGCTTATCCCTGACTGCAGTAATTAAGAGTGTTCTTGTCTGTCTGTGCCTGCCTGTTTATTATCAACCTACTATTTCATTTTGCTCCATGCAAACAGACAAAACTGTTTCAAAACCCAACCAAGATTTGGAATGACCTGAATTACCAGAAGAACTGTTGGGCAAAGAGCTTATGGATTTGTCTAGTAAATGCTGGCTAAGCAAATATGGGCTCTCATAATGTCCTTATAACAGCAGCGGCAGGATGTTTAGTCTAAAGATTCTGTATACTTCCTGGGACAAAGGAATTTTGCAAGATAACAGAAACCAGTCCTTTAACTGCAGAGCTTCATGAGAACTGAGAAGGGCAAGACCTGGGATATACTGAGTGGATGGCGGTGGGAAATGATCAGAAGAACTGATGCTTCAGGTGAAGCTAACAATCCTGTTGCACCCTTCAAGGCTAAGAATTTTCTTGTAGCCTAAGTTCTTAGGATCTAGAGGAGTGGTTTCCAGCCTTTTCAAGTATGAGGAGTTTTTTAACGTAAACAAAATGTATGGACTCCCACGCATGATAGTAATTGTACTATTATTATCTGCTGATTGAGAAAAGGCATAGTGACCAAAAGCTACTATGAATTAACATTTTAAAATGGATTAGTATTTTATTAATCACATCTGCATCTACATACATTTGAGAAACAGTAATGTGTATATGTGCAAGACATATTATTTATTCAGTCTACAGGAGGTATGTGTGCTTATTTATTATACTGAGTCATTTAATAAGATACCTGGTGCTGTTTTGCAGCTTTCACAGACCAGAAGTCTGGTTGAAGGGTAGAGAGTACAGAGTAATGACTTGACACAATGTATGAAAGATTCATATGTTTGTATAGTTTGGAGTTACTGGTATTACTGCCTAGAATGACTCCTTTGCTAACATAATTAATAGGAATGGGCATGAACCCCAAAAAAGCAGTTCGGTTTGGTGCAGCTCCTAAACTGACCCAAAAGGGCCACACCCAAATCGAACCGGTCTGGTTCCCCTTTTCTTCCAGCCGCAGGATGAAAGGGGCGGGGACCACCCTAGAAGGGGCTTCCCTTCCACCTTTCTCCCAGCCGTGGCTCGCCAGGGCCAGGAGAAAAAGGAGGAAATGCCCAGGAATGGTTAAATGAATGGTAGCCATTTAACTGGTCAGTTTTGCTTCAGGAGGAGTGAAAACCAAGAGGATTAATGGCTCACAGCCATTTAAACCTAACAACTGTCTAGGTCAGCTGGCTACCTGCCAGGTTTAAATGCCTGGCAGCCATTTAGCTGATTAATTTCTCTTCTCCCCGCTTTGGGGGGGGGGGAGAAAACCAAGAGGTTTAAATGGCTGGCAGCCATTTAACCCTTTGGTTTCGCTTCCCACCACTTTCAAAGGGGGGAGAAGCAAAACTGAAGGGTTAAATGACTGCCAGCCAGCCAGCCATTTAAACCTAACAGATGACTGGTGGACCTGCACTGCTCAGCTGACAGGTTGAAATGGCTTTCCCTGAACAGCCGAACGGAACCAGCCACAAATCTGGTAAATGTTTGGGTAAGGCGCCAAATTTTGGTTCATGACCTGGTTTGTGCCCATCCCTAATAATTAGCAGTTGTGATGGACTACATTTTAAAACACTGTTTTCCTAATGCAGTAAAATCAGAGAAGGGAGGTGAATAGTTAACTCTGCTCCAGAATATTGAGCTTGAGTGTCAGAGTGCTCCTTTTCTCTGATTGGCCAGTGCCAGCTGAGGGAAATATAAAATCAGTTGTGAGCTGAGAAGAGAGTGGGTTCGTTTTGAGTTCCGTGGCAGTTACTATTCAGTAAAGTAAATTTCAGCCAAAGGAGTGGATGTCTGAAGAGTCTGACTAAAAAGTCTGTCAGACAGGTTCACCTTTTGAATAAAGGGTGGGACTCCTGTTTTTAGTTGTGTTCAACATAACCTGAGAAAGAATTCCATCTAAGAATTCAGAGTCTAGTGTCAGCTAAAGCTAAAGCATGTTTTCACACAGACATCAAGAACTGGGATTTGAGATTTTGGTAAACAATGACCGGGTAGCAGACTGAAGCTCCCAATCAGGAATAGAATCCAAAAGGAATAGGATTATATTTTCGGGGAAGAAATATAAGTCCTGTCCAGTTATTCAGGATATTGGCGCTGAGGCAGTCCCTGGTCTGTTGTGAAAGGAAACAGTTATAGACTACTCAGGGGAAAGAAGAAACGCTGTGATTTCAGAAAAGGAGAAAGAATTTGATACACAAAGAGAGTGACCTTTCCAGAAAATCTGAATAGTTACTAGGAAACTACAGGCAGAAACATCATTACTGAAACTTAAGTACTCAGTCAACCATGTCTCACTGATAAGAACCAAGAATTTGTAAAAAAATAAGCTGCTACACCATCTTGTCAACTGAAAAACATACTCTTTTACCAAGGTTTATCTCAGCCTTTCGAATTCCTGACTACCCCATACCGTCCCTGCCTATTAAATAAAATATTTATTATTGTTCACTGCACACAGTCTCCAGTTCCATTTCAAGGGATATAAAAAGAGGGTTTCTGTTTTCCCCTGACAAGTCCCTGGGCTGGGCAAAAGCCAAATTAGATTTTGTGACAGGATGGAACGTTCAGATTTATAAAACAGCAAATATTATCACACTACTGGGGGGCAGCTCAGTACCTGAAGGGAACTAAGAATTTGGTGGAAAAAATCAGCCTCAGAGTGGGGGAGAATAATAGGGGGTCCATCATAGCAGTTAATCTGTATTCATGGGAATTTACACGGGTGTCCAATGAACTCTTAGCCCTTGACAGAACAATTGGTGGATTCCTATTTATGTTGGTTTTAATCCTGCTTTTAAGTGGTCACTTGGCTCCCAAAGGAGCACCCTGGTATTAGAATGTAGCACAAATAATGATTAAAATGCAATACAAAAATTATTTATTTTATTTGTATTCCGTCGTATTTGCGAGTGGGCTCAGGGCAGCTCACAACACACAATAAAACAATAAAAAACCATAAGAACATCAAACCATTTCATCCAGTAAATATTTCAGTACTTAAATTAATACCTGACACAGCTAATAGTGTCTGACCACAGTAAATGCAGCAATGGCAGGGGACATATTTCTCTCAACTAGCTGAAATCAGTTGATGCCTTTGAATAGGAGCCGCCACCAGGGATTCCACCCATCAGGTTTACCATCTATGATGTAACCGGTCCGAAATGGCCCTGGCTGGTGGCAAGGGGGATATGGAGACCTACCACTGGGTCGCCACTGATAATATGTTACAGGAAGCCGTTAGTAATGTTATTTGTCATAGGAATTTTTAACTGTTTTAGCTATTTTAATGTATTATTTTTGGCTTTGTGCCCATGTAAGTCGCCCTGAGCCCGTTCGCGGGGAGGGCGAGGTATAAACTGAAGAAATAAATAAATAAATAAATGCTGGCGCCAAGTCAGTGTAGGCAGAGGAAGTGAGGCAGATGGAGCAGATGCAGCAGGGAAGGCCCATGTCCTGGGGACATCCGCCACCTCAACCGAAAGCCTGGAGGAACAGCTTCCTTTTGCAGGCCCTGCAGAATTGGAATAAATCCTGCAGGCCCCTGAACTCAACCGGAAGCATGTTTCACTAGGCAGGGGCCAGGGCCGAAAAGGTGGCAATTTAAATGAGAAGTCTAGTGGCACCTTAACCAAGTGAGACAGTTTTATTTTAGCATAAGCTTTCTTGAGTCAGAGCAGCTGGACCAACACAGATGGGGAGGCCAGCCTGGGGGAAGACACAGGTGAGGGAAGGTGGAACCCTGCCCAAGCTGGATGGATTTATAACCCCTTCCACAGCTCTCTAAGTGTCTTTGGCCCACAGGTTGGGAACCACTAATCCAGCTCACCTCACCTCATCAGATCTTCCATCAGATGCTGCAATCAGTTGGGAGAGTACAAACAAAAGGGAGGGAGGGAACATTCCAAGGGAGGCTAGAAGATCTAGCATTCTAAAACATAGATCTGCTGCATTATTTCATTTGTTTATTAAAACATTTGCATCCTGCATTTCTTGATGTACAGCAGCAGCTTAAGGCAGGGTATGTTCTTGCATTATTTTGCAGCACACAGCTGAACACAAGGTTTATTCAAAAGTGTAAATTATTCCGTATCCAGTCTTGTCAGAGTAAGATGAGTAGTATACATAAACCTGTGAGCAAGGAAGATGGCGTTCTGTAAAAATCCACTCCCTTTCCCTGAGTTGAATTCAGTTTTGAAAATGCATTTAAATTCTGACTCAGCAGCTCCTCCTAGGAGTCGCCTTACTTTGCTGATTCATCGGCAGATTTGACTGGAGCTGCTTGACCCAAGTGTCAGAGATTCCTAACTGTGTTAAATGGTAGAAAAGAGCAAGAATCCAGTAGCACCTTAAAGACTAACAAAATATGTGGCAGGGTATGAGCTTTCATGAGTCACTGCTGACTTCTTCAGATAACTGTAGGAGAGCCAGTTTGGTGTAGAGAGCCAGTTTGATGTAGTGGTTAAGAGCAGTGGACTCTCATCTAGAGAACCCGGTTTGATTCCCCTCTTCACATGCAGCCAGCTGGGTGACCGTGGGTCAGTCACAGTTCTCTCAGAGCTGTTCTCTCTAGAGCAGTTCTCTCAGAGCTCTCTAAGCCCCACCTACCTCACAGGGTGTCTGTTGTGGGGAGAGGAAGGGAAGGAGATTGGAGTCTGAGACTTCAAGTGAAGGATGGGGTATAAATCCAACCTCCTCCTCCTCGAAAGCTCATACCCTACCACATATTTTGTTAGTCTTTAAGGTGCTACTGGACTCTTGCTCTTTTCTACTGCTACAGACAGACTGACATGGCTACCCTTCTTGATCTATGCTAAATGGCTTAGTGTTGGATCTGTGGATATTCTTCTAAGGAAGAGAGCAAGGCCTCTTCATTTTCATAATGTGTGGGTCTAAACCTCTGAATCTCCTTTATCTCTATTTAAGTGTACTTGAGTCTGAACAAGACGGCTTCCATTCTAAGGGAATCTGCAGCCCTGCAAAGGAGCTACTGGTTGCTCTTGGTCTGCATTGTTAGTGGCAATGTAGAGAATAGATGTTTTATTCCTTCTGATTGCTCTTCCTTTGCTGTTTGTTCATTAGTCAATGTAAATCATAGCCTCTAGTTGGCAGTTGTTACAGTTATTCAAGAGGAATGGTACGTGTCTGATGCTCAGTCAAGTGACAGGATTTCCAGGTTGATTTTAACGACTTGCAATTTCCTGCTTTTTGTGGGAATGCTATGACCTGAATGCAACTTTCCAGTCTTTTTTTTTTCCAAATGCTTGTGGTGCAAACTTTTAAATTTTTTAGGAGTGTATATGTGAAGGGGTGAGCTTTTAGAGGCAGATTCTCAGTCGTGAAAGAGCTTCGTTGGTATTTGCAAAACATCTTTATAACTACACATTCATAACTGCAGAGCCCGAGGCATGATCAACTGGGCTGTTTGATGAATGGGTATTTCCGTGCTGAGGAAACATGTTGCTCATTGTAGCTGGAGATTCCCTGTCTTTCTCAGGATCCTCCCTCCCTTTCCCAAGAACTCCAGTTTATGATGATTCTTCTTGTTTCACGATTCTGACTCAGTCTGAGGAGAATGTGTTAGCCCCGTCAGTGAGAGCATCTTTCTTAAGCAGGTTTCCAGTTTACAGGTAGCTCAGGGGGATTATCCTGCCTTCCATTGCTCCAGATAAGGGAACAGGGGAAATGAGGCACTTGGTTCAGTAGTCTGAGTCACATGAACCAGCTCAGTATGCGTGTTTCCCCCCTTCGTTGACATGCATTGCTGGTGCGTCGTTGAACTTCTTTACGCGTTATGGCAGCTGAGACGTTTTACACCATAGCTGGCCATAGTGTAGTCTGTGCTGGATAGATCATAGAACAAAGTAAATATTTAGCTGTCTTTAACTGTTGCTTGCTAATGTGTACCCAAACGTATCATCTATCTAGTTGCAAAATCTATGCTATAAAGTTTTTAACACCTTTAGTCTTTCATTACACAAGTGAGCAGGTGGTATGTTCCTGTGGCTTCAAAACAGGCAGATGACTTAAACAAATACATTACTCATGTATGGTTAAATCTGCAGCGTTTAGTAGACGAATGAGCAATAAAGAACATGTGAACTTTAGGGTTTGTGAATTTTTACAAAAATCTGACATAAGCTGACGGCATTGACACAAAATAAAACAGTATTTATGCTATGCTGGCCATGGGCCGTAATGATAATAAACATTTAAAAACGGTAATAATCTGAATAGCAGCAGAAATGCCTTAATATTAAATGTTAATATCTTAAATATTAAATCTGTAACCACTCAACCATACTACTTTCCTCCTCCTCCTCCTCTTTCTCCCTATGTAGAGGCAAGAGTTTTGTTAGTTATTTAAACAATAGCTGTGCTGTCCAGCAGCTGTAACTCTCACACAGATGGCATGCTGTTTATGTTTACGTAGCCTTTTTGTCAAGGTTAGCATTGTATTTTGGGGGGGGGCATTAAAAAAAAAAAAGCAGTGGGAAAGCGTGTGAAAAAACAAATGCTTCTGTTTTGTTTTCCATAGTCTCCGGCTGATAGGTCTCAGAAAATCCATGCTGGTGACGAAGTGATTCAGGTGAATCGCCAGACTGTGGTAAGTAAAGGCGGCTTTTGCTGATCCTTGTTTTTGGGTTAAGTAGATTTCAGCGGGCCAGTCATTCACAACAAGACAGATCTGTTGTTTTCACCTGTGCTTGGCCTCGAAGTAGGAAAACAAGGAATCTCACTTAGAGCACTAGGAGATTTTCGTGTATTTTTCTTGATGAAAATGTTTCAGCTGTCTGTTCATATCAAAACTTCAGGTCCGGAGAAAGAGAAAAGAAAAGATTACTGCTAAAAAGAAATGCTTGTGGGAAATATGGTCAATTTCTTAGAACGGGACAAATTTATGCTGACATTGGCGGTTGTGGTACTGGAAAAAAGGATTCTTCTTCCCTCCTTTTGCACTACCCCAACCCTAAAGCTTGCTTCCGCCAATTGCTTCCATAAACGCAGGTTTTAGAGGAATCCGTCAGCTATGGTAGCAACAGGGCCTAACCAGACATGACGCTTGCACATATATGCAGAAGTCTGATTAAACCAAGATCCTCTGCTACCATTGATCATGTATACACCATTGCCTTCACAAAGTACATCTTTCTTCTCCTTCCCCAGTGAGCAGCTAAGTCCCTGGCACATCAGACTTGTCTGGGATTGGGGAAAGAAGGAAAAGGAAGAAACAGGAAGGGAGGAAACGAAGGACAGCGTGTGGGCTGCTTCCTTCCTACAACCACCTCATAGCATAGCAGGGGGGAAATGAGGTTAGTACTGAGCATCAGAGACAGATATGCCTGCTGAATGGACAATGGTGGTGGCATTTCACTCCCTCGGCAAGTGTGTAATCTTACACTGCCATCCCCCACTCATTCCTTCCCAAAGTTGGCTGCAGAAGCAGCCTCCGTGCTACCTATCGCTTTCCTCTTTTCTGTCCTCATTCAGCCTAGGAAATCCTTGTGTGGCAGCATTATCTAGGCTGCTTGCCAGGATGAGAGTGGCAGGGAAAGGACCGGGACCAGATTGGCAAAATAAGGAAGATGTTTGGATTTGACTGCAGGGGTCTGTTATTTCCACAGTGCTGGGGTGCGGGAAAAGAACTGACTAACTTGCCTCTGACAGTGTTCCTTTTCTTGCCCATTTGAAGGTGGGATGGCAACTGAAGAACCTTGTGAGGAAACTGCGGGAGAACCCTTCTGGAGTTACTTTACTAGTAAAGAAACGTCATACAGGCTCTTTCAATTTTACTCCTGCTCCCCTTAAAAACCTAAGATGGAAACCACCACTTGTACAGGTAACATACAGTTATACAGAAAGGGTTTTTCTTCCTTTGCCTTGCTCTAACTGTACTTCTTTCTTTCTACTTGTATGGAGAGGTCTTTCTAAGCTTGGAGGGCCTAGGATCAATGTGTTTAAAATTTCACTCATTCTCATTTTAAAATGACCCATGACCCTTTAAGTATCTCCTGATTTATAAAATGACCGTACAGTGTCTCTGAGCTGACTGAACATGCAAAGGTGCAATTGCTTAGAGAATCTGTGGCATGCTTTTTATAAAATAATTTCCACTTTTGATATATTAAAAGGATGAGAGGGAACAAAATACAGGTTTTCTTTAATCTTTGTAGTGCATTGTTGATTGGGGCAGATATCCTAGAGTGAGGCCATTTGGGCCGAACTGCTGATAATCTTGTGGACGGATGGATTCTAGAAGTAAATAGTAAATTATTCCTGGGTTGTGAAACCAAGAATAAGAGATTATATTTGTGAAACGGAGCAGCATTATCCAGGGTGCTGTTTGCAATGTAGCTGATTGTGACTTCTACTTGCTAACTTTTAGCACCAGCAGCAACTAGGTATATTGCAAAGGGCAGAGGATGTAGGGGGTGGATAAGAAATTAGATAATTTCAAGCTGGAGAAAGTAATGGCAACGAAATGCAGTTTAACACCTTCAACTAATTTAATTGCATATGACTGCATCTGTATGGATAAAATTTCTCCCTTCTCCCTTTGTATTGTCCAGGTGCTACTCTGCAACCAGATGCAAACAGGTGTTAGTGTAGTTCTTTCTTTGCATGGTGTAAGTTTGATTAGGTGGGAATGCCTGCATTTTTATTCGCTGGAAGTGACTACAGAATAATAATGTTTATACCTAATAGTGTTGTCCAGAGAAGTCACTCCATTAAAAAAAAAATCACTGGCTGATGAGCCATGGATGAGCTCAGACACAGTGAGCTGGATCTTGCCCAAAACTTCTGTCTGTGGAAGCAGAGCTTCCTCATATTCCCAATTCTGCTGCAGTCCAAATTGCCCCCTGAAATGCTGCTTCTAGGGGGCCAGAACATCTGCTTTGCGAAAGTACTCAACACCTAGCATTCCCGGTTAGAAGAATCTAGTAGCAGGCATTGTGGAAGACCTCTCTTTGAGCACCTGGAGAGCTGCTGCCAGTCAGCATACCATAGACCGTACTGACCTTGATGGACAAATGTTCTGACTCAGCATAAGGCATTTGTGTGTGTTCATGCAAACCCCTAGAAATAGCTTGGGGGAGGGAGGAGTTGGAGATCTGCTGCAGCATGGTGGATTTAGTGAAAACCCACCCCACCCTGCACACAGAAATATTAGGTGTGATCCAACTTGGTCTTGTATAATTCTTAGCCAGTGAGAGACTGGGTTGCAGAATGGAGCCAAAGGTACCCTTCGCATATGCACAAGAATGTAGGTGTCTTTTCTGTGGTATGATTCCACATTTGGAAGAAAAATCTGTGCAGTCAGATTTGCCCAGATGTTTAGAATGTGCCTATACGTGCTGTCCTGGGGTATGGGACTGCATTCTGAGGAAGCAGCTACACACAACATTTTATGTGATGCAGGTGAGGGAGAGGTCTGAACTGTCCAGAAGCTCCATCTGTCCTTAGACATCTGATGTAATCAGTTTCAAGCTGTTCTTTGGTTCCAGTTTTTTGGCTGAGACTCAAGTGCCCAATGCTGTTAACCTCAACTTTTGCTTTAGGAAGTATTTTTAAACTGCTAAAAATAACAATTTGTACAACTGCTACTGTGCTTTTGCTTGGTCTGAAGTAGGGGTGTGCAAAAAATAAGTTGTTATTTTTTGGGTTAGGGTATATCAGACCTGAAAAATATCAGTAAATGCCAAATATCCCCAGTCCAGTACCGGTAAAGTATCAGGACTGGGGAAATATTCAGTATCCCTGAATATATATTCGGGTCTGATATACCCAACAGGAGTGAAGGGAGGCATGTAAAATGCCTTCTTTCCTTCTGAAGCGGGTTCAGCTTTCATTGTCAATTTCATTCCTGGCCAGTCAGCTGTTTGGTTTAAGCCATTGAAATCTAATAGCAGACCTGCCAGGGGAGTGAAATTGACAAGGAAAAGCCTCCTCTCTCTGCCTTCCCTTCTCTAGCTGACCAGGGTAGCTAGAAAAGGGAAGGCAAGGAGCCCAGGCATGTTTACATGCCTGCCCTTTACTTCCCCAGTCCCCCCCCCCACCTGCGGGGAGGGAAAGATCCCTGGGGGCCCTGTCTGTGCTTCTCCAGGGGCCCTGCAGCTGTGGAGCAACTGGAGATGGGCAGGCAGGGACCCCAGGCATGCTTCCATGTTTACCCTGTGCTTTCCCAGCCCTCCAGCACAGCGCTCCCCCCCCCCCCCCCCCGAGCTTCTCCACAGTGGTGGGAGGGCTGGGAAAGCACAGCATAGATCTGGAAGCATGCCTGGGGTCCCCGCCTGCCCGTCTCCAGTTGCCTTACAGCCGCGAGGCCCCTGGAGAATCGCAAGCAGGGCCCCCATGCATGTTTAGATGCTTTCCTTTCCCGAACTGGGAGAGGAAAAGTAAGGCATTTAAAGATGGCTGGGCTCTCTGTCTGTGCTTCTCCAGCAGCCCTGGGGCAGCTGGAGGAGGGAAGGTAGAGAGAAGGCTTTCCCTGGTCAGTTTCACTCCCATGACTAGGGAAGCTGCAGCCTGAGGGAAGTCTGTATTTGGCTACCTGAAAGCCAAAAAAGCCGAACAAATTCAGGAAACTGTTTTTGGATGCCAAAAAGTTTCCAGAATCCGCATTCAGCTTTATAAATACCGATAAGATATTTATTCGGTATTTTTTTTTTCAGTTCGGGAAAGTCGAATGCACATTCCTAGTCTGAAGGCCATGGCCAGCCCAAATTCAAGTATGGGAAACTCAAAAAAAGTGAAGGTGACCTCTGCTTATTGACTTCCAAACTCTATAGCTAATACATAATAAAATCCTGGAGACATAATGAATAATAACATACAAATATTACTGTCTTGGAGGTTTGGTGAGAGGTGGAGAATGTTATATCCAGGTAGAAGGTATATGATTTCTAAGAGAATGTTTATTGATTTTACTTGCAGACCAGCCCTCCCCCAACAACAACTCAGTCCCCTGAGAGCACCATGGAAACTTCCTTGAAGAAGGAGAAGCCAGCCATTTTGGACCTTTACATACCTCCACCTCCAGCTGTTCCATATGCTCCTCGGTACGCCAATAGTTGCATGTTAAACACAACTCCTTTCAAATTTCTTAGGACTGGCTGGATTGCAAAACTCTGTACAGATTAGTTTGAGATTGGTCAGATTTTTCTTGTAGCTAAATAGCTGTTTGAGCCACTAAGCGTTTAACAGTGCTGTGGCTTGTTGGGGAAAACAGTTGTGCATGGGCCACGGTTAGGCAGCAACATGTGAGATTGTTTGTTTTTACTAGCCTAGAACTTGCTGTGTGACAGAAGAAGAAACTCTGCTTTTAAAATGCTGAGATTGCAAAGTTATAATCTAGGGCTGCCAAGTCAGCCCGGGGGGCAGGGGATCCCTCGCTATAGGGGTTCCCGATCCGCCAGCCGGCATTCGGCCAGCGGGGGGATCCCCACCCCCGAAGTCGTCCAGCCTGGACGACTTCCCCAGCGTAGTGTCGTCACCCGGAAGTGACGTCATCACGTGGGAGACGTTGCCAGAGCGATGCTCTGGCAATCACCCCATTTGGGGCGATTGCCAGAGCGTCGCCCTGGCAACGCCCCCAACGTGGTGACGTCACTTCCGGGTGACGTCACTGGGCGCGCACGCAAAGCGCGCGCGCCAGGGAAGCTCCCGGGCGGCTCCCGAGCGGCTCCGGACTCCCCCCCGCCAGTCCGTAAGTACGACTTGCAGCCCTATTATAATCCCGTCTGGGTGCAAGTCTGGTTAGTATGTTAAAAGGCAAGCAGGGGAGGCCGGACTAGCGTTTTGAGACAATAAATTCCATGTTTGGGACATGATGATTGAAGACACCTTGTTTCACGTTCCCCCAGCCTCTGCCCCAAGTTCCTTGCGATCAGTGTAGCCACACAGAGCAGGACCCTAGAAGATCTTAGATCATGGGAGGTTTACATGTGCCCTTTTTGCCAAGATAACATGTTTACTTAAAATCTATAGGAGGTGGTTCCCATACTTTGAATTGCATCAAAAAATTATCCTTTATCTGAATCAGCTGCTTTTCTACTTTTGGTTCCCCATTTCCTTAGTTCCCCCCCCCCCCGCCCTATATCATGCCACTTGTTAACAGGAAGAAGAGTATGGATGACAACTCTGGGTAGATTATAAGTAAAAATCACCATGGGATCCTCATTCATTTGCCTGTCAGTATATTTAATTGTCAACATGGCCCTGGTTGCAGATACTTAAATCCGTGGACTGAGGCCATGTAGAGACAAGTGAGATCTTTCTAGTTACCTGAGGAGGCAACCAAGTGTGCAGAAAAATCCTTAAAGTTAGAAAAAATGGAGGGAGAGGAGTGTTGCCTGCATATGCGTAGCCCACCGCAGGAGATGGAAGAGGAGTGGGAGCTACTGTCACTACATCAGACAAATAGGTGGTATCAGTGGCAGCTGCACTGCCTGTAGGCAGGGACCTGGGAGACTGGGGAGACCCTGCCCCTGCTGTTGCTTCCTTTGGAGTGGTGTGGAGGGAGCAATGGCAAAGGCATGTGTAGCAGGGGAGCAGAAAGGAGGGCAAGCAGAGCAGTGGGGGGGATGAGTGGGCACAGCAGCAGGAAATGCATGCAGGAGGGTGGCCAGAGTGATGTGGGGGATTGGTGGGAAGCCTCTGAGGGAGGAGGAGGCTAGTTGGGCAGACAGGGCAGGGAGCAGGAAGGCAGAGGGGGGGGGAGGATGTACAGTCTTTCCTTTCCTCCACGACTTTCTCATGAGTCCCAGCAGGGGTGTGGAAGGAGTGAAAGCCCAAAGGGAGAAGGGCAAGTGAGCTAAGCAGGGGGAGATGGGATGCCCCGCCATGAGTCTTGCGGGTCCCCACTTGTCCTTGCAACGGTTGGGTAAAGCAGTCCATGTCTTGTACCTTTAAGCCTGCTTCTCTCCTTCTCCTACCATTGCTCAATCAGCCTTACACCATTTGGTGGTTACCAAACTCTGTCCCAGCCTTGCATTTCTTTATGGTAGTTGTCAGCAACTTAATGGCTTAGGTTGACAATAGGCAGGTTTGTAAAAAAGAGAGAGAGAGAGAGAGAGAGAGAGAGAAGAAGTGGAATAAGTGTGCTTACTATGTATCAGTGTGTTTAATGAAGGCCATGAGTGTTCACTAATCTCCCCCCCCCCCCCCCCCCCGCCCCAATGTGCCATAGAAACTGCAATCTGGACCAAGAAAAGCCAGGTTTGAAAGAACGTTTGCATTCTACAAATAGAACAGGAATGCAGAGTTGTCTTCCACGATTAATTTGGAACTAGCCAGTGTTTTGTGTGCTTTATTGGATTGCTGCTAATCACAGGGAGGAGAAAGGGTGCAATGCAAAGCATGCAATTATATCACCTCCTGATCACCAAAGTCTTACTCAGCCATCCCCTCAGATGTCTGAGGTTGCACCTTTTTTTCTTTTGAAGCCAGCTGTGGCAGCCCTAATGGCTAGAATATCCTTTTAAAAGAAAGCTGCCCCTCAGCTGACTTCTACAGCTAGTACCACCTTTTGTGTTTTTTCGGTACTTGTGTGGAATTGCAGCCTACATGCAGTGCTGACAGATACCTTTCACCTTTACACATATTTTGCTTCCTGCTACACCTTGGTGGAAGTACCAGGCTCACAAATCCAGGAAGGGTTCTGAAGCATTTCAGCACCTTTATACTTGTATTTCTAATCCAATCAAATATCCTTCCAGGGATGAGAAGGGGAGCTTCATTTATGGAGGAGGCAATAAACCAAAACTGCCTCTACCTGGTTCCAAAGGTGCAGAATCTCCCAATTCTTTCCTGGATCAGGAATGCAGGAGGCGAAGGTTTACCCTTACCGATTCTGCTCCTCTGACTCGTTGTCCCATAGAAGCAAATATTCTGCCTGCAAAGATGCGAGAAAAAACTCCATCTTATGGTGAGTAAATCCCTGCTGCTTTCTCTGTTCTTGTTCTTCGAAGCTTTAGCCTCCCCCCCGCCCCTTTTTAAGCTGAATTTGGCAGGCCAAGAAATGAAGTTTGAAACCGCCTGTTAGAATTTGCCAAAGTGAAAGCTTGTTGAGTCATCACTTCTTAATTATTTGTAACTTTAAAAAAAGAACAAAAACAGTTGGCCAGGTTTAGATGGCAGAAGCAGTACATGATGAAACATCTAGTGAAAACCACTAAAAATAGAAAGTTGTCTAGCCCTGATCTGGATAGCCCAGACAAGCCTGATCTCGTCAGATCTCGGAAGCTAAGCAGGGCCGACCCTGGCACATATTTAGATGGGAGACCTCCAAAGAATACCAGGGCTGGGAAGCCGAGGCAGGCTAGTAAGCCACTTCTCTGAACATCCCCCATGCCCCAGTAGGAATTGCCAGAGGTCGCCATGACTTTCTCACACACACACACACACACACACAAATACAAAATTTTTTAGAAAGTTGCCTGTATGCTTTCTAATGTTCATTAGAATTTATGATGAGCATTTATGTAGTTCGTGTGTCCTCATTCTCCCTCATGTAGTACTAGAACTATTTGGGTTTATCCCATGAAGTTTATTGGCAGTGGTCTTTGGGACCCATGAAAAGAAGCACTTCCTTCCTCAAAAATGGGTTCTCTATCACAAGATATACTGGAGACTAATAGCACCTCAAATCCTACTGAAGTGCCTTCCAGCGTAAGCATATTTCATTGTCTACTTCTGCTGAAGTGGGATCTTACCCGTGAAAGCTTATGCTGAAATAGAATTTGGTTAGTCTTTAAGTTATCACCACTGTTTATTGTTGCTGCACCAGACTAACAAGGCTGCCCATGAGGAGTTGACGTGTTAATGGCCTCTACATTTGACATTTTTTAAAAAAGATCACACAAATTCACGAAGGATAAGTCTTGTCAGTAGTTACGAATGTGATATCTAAATGGAACATCCATGTTCAGAGATAGTATACATCTTAAGGTAGGGTCCTGGGGACAAAGAGAAATGCCCTCCACTTCATACCTTGCTTTTGAGCATATGAAAGCATGTGGAGGCATTTGTTTAGCAGCTGTTGCAAAAGTCTGGGCTAGGCAGAGCCTTGTTCTGATCCAACAAGGCAGCTGTTCTGTGGTTTACTCTTGCCTTCTACTGTAGTAAGTAATGCATCTTGGAATAATTAGGTGCTTTCTACTTTAATGGTTGGAACTGTTCTCATAATTCTACTGTTGTGAAGCTGAGGTAATTAACGTTCGCTCAGTGTTCAACCCTCAGCAGCAGCACTGCATTCTTCTTAGATACTTTTCTGTTTTCCTTAGGAAAGCCTCGCCCACTGTCTATGCCTGCTGATGGAAACTGGCTGGGAGTTGTAGAACCTTTCTCTAAGCCCCGAGCAATGGGGAGAAAAGGTAAGGCATAGAAGCAAGCTGTGTCTAAGGACAACTGTGGCAGACCCAGCCACTTCCGTCTCTCAGAGGCAAAATTTTCCCTCTGTTCTTATTTGTCCCTTCACTGATTGAGCAGCCCTGGTAACATGTTTTCTTCTCTTTAAAGAAACTTTAGCAGTCCCACCCTGTGTTGATTGTATATATTGGCTATTAGCTCAGCCCAGGAACCTGAGGGAAGGGTTAGGGTCTCGCTTTAACTTAAATGACAGAAAATGGCACTTGAGACATGTTTAAAATTAAAAAATAACCTAAGGGTTTTATTTAACATCAAGGGGAAAGGTCAGGTGAAAACAGGGATTGAAATTATTGAGGTAAAATTAGTACAAGCATAGACTTTTGTTCTTATGTCAGGCTAATGAGAGGTTCTTAAATTATTCACAGATCTTTATATTAAGCAGCTTTTGTTCCAGTGTTTCCCCAAACACTCTAAAACACTTTATTTATATAAACACTGGCACTCTTGGTGTCCAGAAGGCTGGTACCCTCATCCTCATACCCAAACCCTTTCTCTTGACACACCAGCGCTCTTCTTGAGTTGTTAACTGACTTTAAGGTCTCTACAGGCAGTTTCTAATCACATCAGACCAGGGATCTCTGAACTCTTCAGAGATAACTGTCCCTGTTTGATTGGTTAGGGTTTCTTCTTCTCTCCCTAGAAGATCTATCCCCTTTCCTTTGGCCTGAATGGGAGTTTTCTCTACTATCCAGACTTCCCTGCCAGTCTCTCTCCCAGTTCTCTGTCTGTGTTCAAACTGCTCTTAGCTAATGCTGGATACAGACTGTGTTCAGTCAAGGCTGAAATCAGACAGATCCCTCCCTCCCAGGATATTTATATGCCATCTGCTAGCTGTGATTGTTTCTGTTATTTTAGTGTATTATAGGATTGTTAAAGTTTTAACTGGAATGTTTTTATCAATGTTGTTACCCGCCCTGAGCCCTGTTATACAGGGGCAGGTAGGCTATAAATTGAATGAATTTCTGTCAGGGCTAGACTCAGATGATCTCAATACACATCTTCTCTCAGTTAAGGCAGGAATCTGACTGACTTCTCAGCATCCAGCTCTCACTAGGCTTTTTTTTCTCAGCTGCTGCTAACCAATTAGATTGCCTGGAGCAACCTGTCACTCAAATTTTTCTGGCTTTGTGATCAATTAACCTGTCACAGTTGCATATACAGCACTTGTAAGCCTCTTAAAAGTGCAGTCCTGGATTCCTGATCATGCTGAGAGAGCTAAAGCTGTGTGCCTGGTTCCAGCGAGAGGTTTGCAGTGAGAGTGTCTTGCAGAGACAAGAGAGTCTTGCAAGAGAGGCTTGCAGAGTACTGAAATCTACCATGAATTTGGCAGGTGTTGATATTTTAATTTCCTATGCATAGCATTTATTTCATCACAGGATTCAAGATGGCGTATGACCTCCTTGGAGGCCTTCCATCTAGGCATTTGATCAAACCCAGACCTGCTTCAGCAACGTTGCTGGATCACATGGTCTTAGAACATACTTGGGATGTGGAGATCAGGAGTCTGTTTGTTGAAACATACAGATTTGGCCTCTTACTCCTGTAAACAGGCAGCTGCAGTCAATTGGCTAACTAATTTCTGCAGGGATCAGACTGTGTCGATTCATACTAACATGACCTGCTAAAAGTATTGAGTATTATCTTTGTATTAATATGACATTCCCTTATTAGGCTTAGAGGTGGGTAGAAAGCTTGGACTCCAGATTGTTTGTCAGCGTATTATGGAGAACTCATACAGGCCTTTGTCTGGGATTGAGACATGGTTCCAGGCCAAAGCCTGCTTCCCAGACCCTGATGAACAGTTCCAAAATATTGTTGTGTTTTTCTTCCACTTTCTTCTGAACTACACTGTCACTACCACATCTTTAAAACTGTCTGCCTGTCTTGTCTTCTGCTTAAAGGCCATAAATATATTAGGAGCCAGGTGCTTAGTGGTATTTCAAAATTACGCATGAACTGAGTGAAAACGTTGAGATGCTTGCTTGAAACGTAATCTTATCTGTGGAACAACTGGGTCGAGATGCTGTTGCAGGTCCTTGCGACCTGTCCTGAAGCACACAGGATGAAGCCTGACTGTGCAAAACCCTATGAATAGCTTCCAGAGCACTGCTGATAGATGTGGTTATGAGCCAGACACTTGTTTTGCTCAGAGTATGTCTCGGCAGACAATTAATTGATTTCCAAAAGATGCACTGCTCTTTTGCAATATAGCCTGCGATGCCGCCTTGAGATGGAGATTAATTTTATAGCCTTTATGAAACACTAATTAAACAGTTCCCTCCTATGCACACACTGATCCTTGTTCATTTGCTGGATGCTGCCAGACTGTCCCATTCCCTGCACTACAGCAGAAGCTATCACAATCTGTGCTGCACTAGCAGCCATGAAAAACACCGTCAGGTCCCAGGAGTACAGCATAAGTGGATGGGAGAAGATGACAGGTTTATTAGTCATGACGCTTAATGCCAGGTCTGAGGGGCCCAGCACTAGCAAATAACTGTGACACTTACTGTGGTATTTCAAAATAAAGTAGGCTTAACACTCACAATCACATGTATAATGTTGATTAACTGCCCGATGGTTGCTGCTTCTAGAGGAATCCAGTTAGCGTGCTTAATCTGCCTGCAGCCCCTTCCCTGCTACTTCTCTGCTGCAGCCCCCTCCCCCCAAAAAACCGCTCCTTCCCCTACAAGGATTTCAGAGATGTGTTTGTGTGGGTGACCATGTCTACAACCGTACGAGAGGGGAAGCATATGGAGTGGAAGGTTAAGCATCCTCTTCATGAAAGGGCCACTAGCTTAGACAGCTTTAAAGGGGATTTAACAAATTCATAGAGGCAGCTAGGTGTAGTGGTTAAAGTACTAGGCTAAGATCTGGGAGAGTCTGGTTCAAATCCAAATTCCCGGTCTGCCATGGTTCTGGTTGGGTGACCTTGGGCCAGTCACTTTTCTGCTCGCCTAACCAACCTCACAGGGTTGTTGTGAGAATAAAATGGAAGAAGGAAAGACCGATGTATGCTGCCCTGAGTTCCTTCAAGGACGGGTGGGATAAAAATGTACTTACTGAATAAACACATAGGCTTATCAGTGGCTATCAGCCACAGTGACTAAATGCACGTACCTCTTAATTGCTGAGGCTTGGGGTTTGAACAACAAATGCGAGGGTTTTTTCCCTATTTTTGGGCTTCCCAGGGCCATGTGGATTAGCCACTCCGGGGGACAGAATGTTGGCTTAGTTAGGCACATCATAAGTCTGGCTCAATAGGGCTCTTCCTCCATTCTCTGTGTCAAAATTCCCATCCCATCTGTCCTCCCGCCAGGAAAGAAACCCAGAACTGGGTATTGCTTTTAATGTATTTGTTAGTATGTGACACATAGTTTGGCTCTGAAGGCAGAGCACACATCCTCAGTAACAAAAGCAGAGGGCAAAATAAGACTGTATATTATTTATCGCAGGGATGCAAGAAGTAACTGATGACGACTGTAGTGTTACCCACTCTCTCGCCGCCTAACACTGTTACTGACTGTAGTATTAACCACGCTAAGTTAAAGCCAAAAGGACAGCTGAGGCTATATATGTGGAGTGTGTCACATTTAGAAGCTGCTTGCCACATGTCCTACGTTAACAGTGAGGTTTGATCAATGTTGTTCTGTTGTAGGTGAAAATGTCCTGTGTCGGTACTTCAGCAACGAAAGGATCCCTCCCATTATTGAGGAAAGTTCCCCATCGCAACATCGGTTCTCCAGGCCTGTGGCTGAAAGGCAGCTCGTGAGAGGTGCAGACTACATCAGGGGGAGCAGGTACTTTGTCAACGCAGATCTTCATAACAGCGCAACGATCCCTTTCCAGGAGGAAGGGTCCAAAAGGCCCCCCGTGAGCACCTCCACAAAATCTTCCTCCCCAGAACCTTCACTGCTGGTCAGCTGGCTCCAGAGGCTGAAGCTGTTGACTCACTGAATCACTGACTGGGTTGTAGTTTTTAGGACATGCTGTCAAGTGCCTTTTTTCTCCTGCCCCCCACTCAGTAAAACAACAGAGTTATTTAATGGTCACAGGTTCTTATTTTCTCTCCCTCCTCTGGAGGATCCCTCTCTTCTGAGATCGCAGTCCCGAATTCACTGGAGTCGGAGAGGGATCGTAAGATGCCGCCGTTCTTGCCAGACCCAAGGTCAGAGAGGGTCCTCCGGAGAAAACTGATCCGCTGCACGAGTGATCTCGCAGGTTACTGCTGACCTGAAATCCGCACAACCTGCGGCAGGGCAAAGCAATCTCTGCACTGTAATGAAACCTGGCAGCACTTCATTTGCCACGATGCTGTGTGACCTACTGCTTGTGAAGACTGTGTAGTGCTCAGCAGGAAATAAATTCTCACGCTGCTCTCCTGACCAAGAATGGAAAAAAAGAGAGGGAGATGACTCCCTCCCCCCACCTTTGAACAATGTTGTGGCACTGCAAGTGGCTGCAGATGACTGAAATGCGAAAGGGATAAAAGGCAGTTCCTTCTTTTCCATCTGGTTAGTTAGAAATGGGACCCTATCCTAGTTAATACCCTAGTTATTAAAATCTCAGAACAGGTCAATCCTCTTCCCTGAATTGCTGCAGCGTGCGTCCAGTTAAGACACGGATTGCTTCAACATGCCAAGGAAATGCATCTCTGGGGATGATGGTAGAAAAAAAGAGAGAGAATGATCTTGCTTTTTCCTTTTCTTTCATAATGTTAAAACCGAATAGCTGTTAACCAAAGTATTCCTCTGAAAACAAATCCTTGCAGGTTTCTGGATCTGCCACAGAAATTCAAGGTCAGACTGGTTTGATGTTGTTTGTACTTCAAGACACTTTGCCGGAAACCCTGTTTGGCCTCCATTGATTTGATAGCATTGCATGGGAGGTGGGCTGGTTGGTGGAGGAAGGAACTTGCGAGAGTGTTCGAATGCTGGGAAATTGTTGATTTGCAAAACAAATGTATGGGAGAGTTTTGTTAGAAATCCCACCAAGCACATTCTGTTCCAACGTAATTTAAAAGTGTTAAATAGAGCTGTATATATGTATTTTTTACTCTTAACCCTAGGGAATTTGTACATTCCTCTCTACAGTACAGTGCACTAATTAGCCATTGCAAAAAAGTAACTGTTCCCTATTAAATTAACAGCCAGATATTTCACTTGGATGGTCTCCGTTTGGTTCATGGGCTTTTGTGAATCGCCTATGCTAAAGAAAGGAATCCAGCGTATCTTATATGACTGCCTAATGTTATCGTTTTGACCACAGCAAGCTGCACTGAGCAGTTTGTGATAAGGATGGGATGAGTTGTGATGTCTCTGTGTGCTTGTTTTTAGTTTGAAAAGTATAGGTTCATATAACTATATAGGGAACAGACATGACTTTATTAAGCTCTGTGGATTTGCACTCATTTTTGTTATTAAAAGATTTGCACTCATTTTTGTTATGGGCATAAACCAGTTTGATGCAGTCTTTACAGACAAGAGCCAATGATAATACCAGTTTGATGCAATCTCCTCAGACAAGAGCCAATGATGATACAACATTCAGTATTTATCTCCCTCCCCCTCGGAAACAGACTGGCGTTCAGCACCAGCACCAGCTGGATAAATTTCATTAATACTGATACAACCCAGCTGCATTGTAATATTTTCTCTCCGTATCTAAAATGTTGGCTTTGATTTAAAAGGCAGGGGAAATTGGCATGCCAGGTCCGTTTCTCTTTTTCTCATGGTGGATTGTATGATAAAGAATGTGAAAGGTGGATCATGCATCGAAGACGAGTCCTTCACAGTGCAGTCCTCAACAGAGTCACATCCTTGTAAGTCCATAAAACCAGTTGTCTTAGAAGGGGGCAGCTCTGTTTAAAATTGCACTGTCAGTCTCTTGAATGACTGCGGAAGGTGCAGCACTAGGTAAGGGAACCTGACTCTTGGGCAGTAAAGGACATAAACCTTGCTGTGAGGTTCCCATATTTCTCTTTATGTTTAGGCAGTGATCACCTCAGGTGTGTGTTTGTTTTTTAACTTGGCTTTCTTTGCTTGTTGGCTAATCTGGAAAACACCATGATAAATGCCTGATTGTATTTGACATGAGAAGTGGTGCTGCATCAGTGGCTAAGGCTATGAGACTGAGCTCCTGGTTAAAATTATGCTTCAGCCCATGTATGCAATATATGGCCCTTCGGTGAACTTTCGCATTCACGATTTTATCCCACACTTCTGCCTTAAGAAGATCAAGTCTCCCTTCTTCCCATCTATTCCTCATAGCAGCCCTGTGAGATGGGTCAGGCTGAAAGGTTGCAGCTGGCCCAAAATGACTGAGTAAGTGCTGTGACTGACAGGTAAGTCCTGAGTTCAAATCCCAGCTTAAAGTCCCAACATGATAGCTATTACACCACACTGGCCCTCGGCTTTGCTTCCTCTTTTCCCCATACTGAATATGGCCCCTGCAGTAAGGCCAAAGACCTGGAAAAAGCTCCAGTCTTGTTCTTGCTGTGTTTTAGATGGACTCTTAAGATTCTTCCTGACATATTTCTCTCTTTCCCTTTTGCTGTTTCTGCAGTCATTTTGCTTCCCTGGGATCTCTTCCAGGGCCCTTGGGAAACCAGACACTTTCGCCCTTGTAATTAGAATAAGTACGCTGAGTATCTTCTCTCTCTAATTCAGCATTTGGTCCTAGTCCTTTTGAGATCACTGAATGCAGGAAAGTCAGTGTAGCTCTAAAAGGGCAAAGACATTCATTCTCTTTGGGCAGGAGTCTCTTTGCTCTAGCAAAGGGAAGCAAATGAATGGCACACACTGTCTCTAAATTGCCTTTCTTTTCCAAGGAAGATTTCCACTTGATAAGGGATCAGAAAGGAGTCGTTGCTGCTTAAAGTGGTAGTGTTGCTGGGCACCTTCCCGTTGGTTATATTCCTTACGAACCCACTTGTGCTGTTTGTTCTTAGTCACAATTACTGGCAAAATAATAACATAGTGCAGTATAAGTAACAATGCCGGCACACAGTTTGTGTAGAACACATTTTTTCACATGTTTATGAATACGGCATGTGTTCTAACAAAACCCACCGTGTATGCAGGTAGGCTAGCCTTGCCTAGTGCCCCAGACCTGCATACACATACAATGAAAGATGCTTCAGCTTTACTTTGGTTTTGTCCTGTGCCACTGGTGTGTGAGTGTGTGTGAGAATTAAGTATCCATGGACAGGGCCAATGGCAGTCGAGTAATTGGCTCTCCACTTGATACACACAACAATGTGGGGAGAAGCTCTTGTATTATTGTGCATGTTCAGTTCCCCCCCCCCCCCAGCCCACAGTTTTACTGCAAAATAGATTCTCTGTTGCTAAGTGTGAGCTGTGTAGAAGTGATCTCTGCAGCTGGTAATAAAAGATAAAAGCAGAGCAAAGTCACCCCCCCCACACACACACACCTGTTTTATACCCAGTGACATGTTCATGTTTGAGGCTGGGCTGGCTGATGCTACATCCTCAGGACATTCTGATTTCCTGTACAACTCAGTCATTTTTCCTGGCACATTTTAAGTGTACTCTCAATGCTCACTTACTGTTTGTTTTAGTTTTCTGTTAATTCAAGTGAATCTCCTGGATGTTTGATACAAGTTGCAAAATACCACTCTGTTAGAATGTTTACTACTTCATTATTAACAAATTCTTTTTAGAAGTAGTTTTCTGTCCGCAATGTTCTGTTTTTCTTTAATTCTGCCCTGGTAAATCAAAGAACAAAAACAACAACTACCAACCCACCCGCCCCCCAAAGAACCTAAGGACCACATCAGCATATGGAAAGGATTCTTATGTATTTAATACAGTATTTTGAGGTGTAGGTTTCTGCACATCAGACATCTAGAAATAGTTGAAGGCATCGAAAAGGATTTAGGTGGGCACTGTGTAAACTGAGCAGTTAATGACAATATCAAAATGCATCATCAAAAGCATAATCCAAAGCCGCAGCATGAAAGCATGACATTTCAATGAAACCAAACAAAACTATTAAATCCAGCAATAAAACCTGAAAGCAGTGGTCACATGTGGCAATAAAAATCTATTGCAAAGCCTGTTACCAAAATCCTCACATTTGGATTCAGCCTCCTTTAAAGGCTCTCTGGGAGGAAGTTCTTCATCCTCCAGAAAGGCAAACTCCAGAAGGGCTTCCTGCGGCAGGGAATGCCAGAGCCCGGGGAGAGAGCGTTCTTCTGCATGCCATACAGAAATGGGCAGTGGCTGTAGATTTAGGCAGTGGAAGTGGATTTTCTTTCTACAAGGTCCCAGATTCAATATCTTTGACTTCCATTTTCAGGACTTCAAGAAGGCAGGTTGAGAAATCATTCAGCTAAGTCTTTAGGAGGAAGACTTTATACTCGCAGCCTTGCTGCCGGTTTCAGATGATGTAGTTCCATGTATCCACGACTGTATTTGTGCTGTGGATCTGTGACAGCAAAGAGGAACTGGAACACTGGGGTGAACTGATTGTACAGTCTTTACGACTGACACGCTACACTTGGAGATGCACTGGTAATATCTGTTGAGTCTCAGAAACCCAGCAGAGTGGCTGGATAATGCTTCCAATGGCTGAAAGTGGGTCTTCAGTGACCTGCATACCTGCCTAGCTAATCCAGAATGGGAGAAGTGACGTGAATCCACCAGTTTTCGTAATGTGCACAAGTTGTCTAATTTAGCTTTGGTGAAGAATTTAGGGAACTCATGTCCTCGGTGGCTATCATTAAGCACCGAGTAAAGATGCATTAAAAATTTCTTTGAAGCAAAAATTGCCAGGAGGTCTTGGGTTCTAGAATTTGGATTAGGATTCCTATAATGAAAGTTAGGAAAAAAATCCAAATATGTGAGCAAATTATGCAGTGTGGAGCTTTTCTAATTTTTAAGCTTGGCCACTCAACAGCTGGTGAGCTAATTTTGGTGGAAAGGCTTTTAAAAAGATAATTTAGGTTGGCTGCACAATAATCTCTTCTTACTCTTTCTCCTGAGGAGATTGTTTTCATGCCAATCTTTTGAGGAGTAAATGATTTCAAATGTGTGTGGATTTCCCTTGGATTCCTTTGCATTTTTTCTTTGGAGGTTTGAAATGAGCAAAACGTTCACTCTGAGTTTTTAAAGTTTTTCTTTTCTCTCTCTGGGCAGAGAATAGACAGGAAAGGGGGAAGTGAGTTCAGTTGCTTTCCAGATTACCTCAGCCCACCTCCATACAAATGCTAATAGGGCTAGACAATGGGATTGTCAAGCTCCCCCCTTTTCAAGCAGGGAACAGAGATTTGGAGGTGTTAAATACTAGAGAGACTTCCGGAAGGAAATCCTGGAGACTTCAGGAAAAGCTTCTCTGACCTGGCCTGACCTGGTCACTGGGTGGGAGAAAGAGAGATGATAAAACTCAGGGGATCAAGGAAGAAGCTCTCTTTGGTGCTGAGTCCTTCAGAGCAGACAAAACTCTTAACTGAGGTCTGGAGGAGGAGCCATTAACCATGTGTTGGCCTGGACAGTTGAAGGAAGTTCAAGGTAATGGTTACTCTCTAGCTGTCTGTAATGTCCTAAGCTGAGGAGTCTGTCCTATATTTTAACATCTGATAGGTCATGTATAGAGAGAGGGACAGAGGAATTGCGTTTTACCCATTTCTTTTGAATCCCTTGCTCAATCAGGTGCTGTGCTATGCTTGTGAACAATTTCTATTTAATAAATACTTCTTAACTTTTGGTGCTGGTAGTGGTTCTCTGTACCACATAGACCTCCACCATCTTGGACACACTATTTTAAAAGGAGCGCCGGGGGAAGGCAGTCAGTTGGCAAGTGGCTATTCCCCCAGTGGCACACAAGCCAGTAAATGGTCCCAGTGGACTGTGGGAGACACAGAGGCAAGGCCTCAGAACTTGGAAGGGAAGCTGGGAGTCCTCACCCTCCCAGCGGGCGATTCCTTACAAAGGACAGGAGGTGGTGGTGGGTTACCGGAGAGAGAGAAAAGCCTCTCCAGGTGTTGGGAAAACCTTGGAGGGAAGGGTGAAACAGGGCCTGCAGGCCAGAGCAGGCCCGTTCCGTCTCACTGTATTCAGAGGATTACTTCTAAAGAAGTGTATCTTGAAGCCTTAGTGTAATTTGGGTATCTGCTGCTATTTAAAAAAACCTCTTCCAAAGGTCAATGGAGACACTAGCGATAGACAGGTATATCTGGGCCAGGGAGGGCTAGAAGCTTTTTTCAAAGCAATTATTACAGTAGAAGGACTCTCACTTTTAAAGGGCAACAAAAACCAGTTTGAGGAAAGAAGAGTTTTCCTGGAAATAGCTAACCTGCAGAGCAGTTTATGTAAGCGTATTCCTCAGAATCAAGGAAACAAATAAACAATCTGTTTCCTCTTTTCAACCAAGGTTTAAAAACTTGTGCGTCTCTGCAGGTTGGTGTAGGAAAACACTAGGCCTAAACACAGCCAAGCCAGGAAACAGATGGCAGAAATGGAAACCTTTACTTTTAAGAGAAGGAAATGTAACACTTTCCTTTACTTTGGGCATCTCCCCCACCCCACCTCCAGTAACCAAGCTGTTCGATATAGGGGCACAAATCCATGGAGGTTGTGCTAATGGCTCCTTAGAGTCTCATCCTTAATTGAATACCAGTGCATGTTTCTTTAAAGCATGTAGCTTCTCTCTGTGTATTCTTTCCTCTTACTCATTATTCATGTTCATCTAAGGGCCCTTACCTCTATTCTGCCTGGTTAGGGAACAATAATACTATTGATTTATCTCCACATTGAGAAAACCAGCTTTATGTGCGAGGGATTTCACCCAGATTCTTGAAGGGACATAATTCTGGTGCTATGTGCCCATTTCAGCTATATAAGTTGATATTTTTTGAATTCCGTTCAGCTTATCAGTGGTTCTTCAGCTGGAAGACTCGAAATAGCAGGCAAACTTGACACAAAGGCAGCTTGGCCATGGCTGTTGATCTTTCCTAACAAAACGCAAGCATCTCATATGTTGGCACATCCCAGCATGTACACTTAGTTCATGTGAATGATGGTGACAATCCATGCTACTATCTTAGAATGTGCCCCAAATCTTCAGCAGCACTAGCCTTGTCCATGTGACATAGGCCTGCGTATTGAACTTGCCTGGAATAGTGGGATCCCCACCTCCACCCCCACTTTCGTTTATTTTTCATAGCATCACTATACAGCCCACATGTATCTCTGCTCAAGCATTGAGCCTGGTTTCCAGCTGCTCCGGTTGAGGCCATGCAGGCTCTGTGCTGATTCTATGGTGAAAATGCATGGGGAGGGTCTTCTGCAACAATCTTGCTCCTTTTCCTTTTCTGTGTGCCCTCACTGTACACAATTAGGTCATCCAAACTGGACTTTCCTGCCAAATTTTGATGGATGGAGAAGAGTTCTTTTGCAGTGAACTTTGGAGACCACTGCCCAAGTTCAGCTCATAATTAATGTTGCGGTCATTCTGCCCCTGCTGTCTTTTGAGAATGGTAGTTATTAGGAAAAGCTGGTTGTAATCCTAAGGTCTGTAAAGGAAGAGTACAAATCCTGCTGGGTTTCATAACAGATACCCAAGAGACCCAGCAGATCAGTTGTCTTTCAGATGGATACCTATGCGTCACTAAGCTTCATGACTGCTGCGGCATTTTCCACAATGTCCGCACTGAGAATTGGTGCTTCATCCTTCCGTGTCCAGCTGTTCCTGACTTGAGAAGCCCAGCACACATCTCAGCCACTTTCCTTCCAGAAAGCCTAAGAACAAGCTTAGGAAGAAGAACAAAACGATCATAAAGTCACAGTGGTTAGGGGCAATAATAAATGTGTCCCTCCCCCAAGAGTAGGCTTTGGCATGCAGCCCAGCCCAGTTTCTGTGGAAAGCCTCTTCCAGCTCCCCTGAGGATCATCACTTTTGGTGTATTTTCTTTGTAGAAGAACCGTTCCAGTAGCTCGATGGCAATGACACAAGTAGCGGAAGCCATGCCCTAATATTTAATCTAATTAGACTGCACAACCACCTACATTGCTGCGCCACTGGCTTTAAAAATAGAAAGCTGCCGGGTGCAGAGAGAGTTGAGCACTTGACTTTGAAAGGAGTGCAGGGAACACTCATTCTTTTGTGTTTAGGTAGGAGAGTTGGAGGAAGAGAAACATTAGCCAGGCCAGACTCAGCGCCTACAGAAAAGGAGATGAGAACTCTGTTTATACAGTCTGAACTTTCCAATGATGTCCAAACATCATTTATTTAATTGAGACATTTGGATACTTAGTAATTGTCTGACATTTAAAGCTTCATTTCTAGCTGGGTACCAAATAACAGTTGGCATTATTCTTGCATGTTAGCTGCACTTGTGTGTGTGTGTGTGTGTGTATCTTCTGAGCATTTTAAAAAAATGTGTAACTACAGCTCCCCTCATTGGGGGTGGGGAGTGACTGGTCACTCGCAAAACAAATCACTTTGTGAAAATAATAAGCATTTACATAAGTATTCCTGTAGAAAACAAGAATTTTGCTTTAGAATACTTTAAGGCATTAAGGTAGTTCATTCCCATTTTATGGCTGTAAATGATTTGTCCAGAGCAGTGTCCACTGGAATCCCTATCTTTCACATTGTATCTGTGCTGTTTTTGTTCTGGGACAGCATCTTGGACTAGTTGTTTCCTCTATCCCGAATAATCCCAGATGGCGCAGTGGAGTCTACAGACTGCTGCTTCTTTAGATGCATTTTGTAGATTTGTTTCCCTGCTGTCGGATCTCTTCCTGCCCTACGACTTCCCTAATCCAGTCTCCTGCATGTCTGTCTTAGGTACAGGGGAAATTTGAACAGATTATTCTAGCACGATGCTCAGTTAAAGACTTTACTTGCCACTGTTGTTGCTTGTCAAACTGACCCTCTTCCCGTGTGCGCTGGCAATGAGCTCTTGAAACTAGGAAGACAGAGGATCAAATAATAATAGTCACCTTACCTTACTGTGTGGCTAAGAGCCCAACTATGACATTTTCCAGACAACCTGTGTTTGTCTCACAGTCTTCATGCGGATGTGGGAGAGAATTGCAGAGTAAAAGTCGAGGGTAAGAAGTACTTTTCTGACTGCTGATTGTTACCTGGAGATTCCCATTCTCCTTAGCCATTTTTTTCTGCTGTTGGCCTCCAGTACCAGAAATAAGCCTCGCAGGGACAGGGGAGCACATGGGTAGATCAGTGGACACAAGGAAGGTCTCCCATCTTCCTCCTTCCCATTCTCCCCTCTAGCTGTGACCTCCCATTTATATTGCCTTAGCCAGCATGGTTTGAGAACTGTGTATGGATATAATAGGAGGTTGAGCCCCAGGCAGTCCCAAGCAAGCACCCTTGGGAATATTTCCCATTCAACTTAATGGGACAGCCTGCATTGGAATTGGAATACACGGCTCTCAAAGGGTAAGTTTCTAAGCTGCTGCTGCTTTATGATTAATATTTCTTTGGATTCCCCCAAAGTCTGGTAAAGCAAACAACACTGGGACTGAGCACAGTATCAGGGATTGTGATAGAAGCACAAAAGTCGGCGTCTATTGATGCAACAAGTTGTCCCTATTGGTGGCAAAAAGTAGAGGACTAGTTGCACTACTGACAGTACAATCCTATGCATCTTTACTTAAAAATAAGTCCCATGTTATTCAGGGAGGCTTACATCTGTATAATGTGTGTTCTTAGGGTAGCAACCTCTGTGCTAATGAGGGGGCTGTTTGTGGGGCAGGGCTGCCAAACAAGATAGAAATTAGATTAGAGACTTTGGCAAAGGGTAAGACATCACACTATGAGCATTCTGAATACTTAGTACCCACAGAGGCATTTTATTCTGTGCAGGTGCTGGGTCCCAAAGGACTACGTTACTAAATTTGCCAACCTCTCAGTGGGGCTTGGAAGTTTACAGCTGATCTCCAGACTACCAGGACTGATTCGCCTGGAGAAAATGGCAGCTTTGGAAGGCAGTCTATGGCATAAAATCCCTGCTGAACTCTCCATACTCCACCCTCCCTAAGTGCCACTCCCCAATATCCAGGAATTTCCCATCCTAGAGTGGGCAACCAGCCCCGTAACAGAAAAAAAATCATAGTGTGTGTGGCAGCCACATCCCTGTTTTAAAGGGGAGGGGGCACGCACCAAATAAACTTTGAGTGAGCAGCTTGCTCCAGAGCAGTCGGAGCAGCAGCAGGGAGATAATGATGGGGCAGCCGATGGGCAAGATTTGGCTCGTGGCTCTTGCTTGGCAATTTGGCCTGGGGTCCGGCACCAGATGCACGCTTCTTCCCTGCTCGCTCAGTCACTCTGTCAGGCAGGTGTCAGCCAGCCATTCTCGCCACTTCCCTCCTGACCAGCAGCCCCAAACTCCCCCACCTCCTGGGGAGGGGAGGGGGGCTGAAAGCTGAGGAGGTGGGGTAAATTTGGAAGGGAGCATTGCCACAAGGGCCCCCGTGATTACAGGCCTGTGGGCAACCCTAGCTCTGTATGACCAGGAGAGTACTGGGCTGACTTTCTCAAGCAGTTTCCCATGTCATGTGTGGCTTTCAAAGGCAGTGTGTGTAGTGACCTCACCCCAAGGCCACAGCCTGGTTCACAGTGCCATTCTTAGAGAGGCTGCTCTTGGTGAGGTGTAGGGCCTGGACTGCCTCCTTTAACCTCCGGAGACATCTGGATCGGGGCAGTTTGGTGGTGCTGTTGCTGTTAGATCTGTTGGCCGCATTTGACACAGTCAACCACCAGTTGCTGACCCACCGCCTTGCTGACATGGGGATCCAGGGGCTTGCCCTGCAATGGCTTGCTTCCTTTCTCCAGGGTCGGGGACAAAGGGTGGCGCTAGGGGAACAGCAGTCCAGGAGACACCCGCTGGAGTGTGGTGTTCCTCAAGGGGCAGTGCTGTTCCTGATGTTATTTAACATCTATATGCACCCCCTTGCCCAGATTGCCCAGAGGTATGGGCTGGGGTGCCACCAGTACGCTGACAACACCCAGCTCTATCTGATGTTGGGCGGCCAGTCGGACTCCAGATCGAAAGATCTAGACCAGGAACTGCAAGCCTGGTTGGCTTAGACTGAGCCAGCTGAAGCTGAACCCGACAAAGATGGAGGTCCTGTGCCTGAGTCAGGACGGCTTGGGGGTGGGGGTCCCACTCCCGACCTTTGGTGGGGCACAATTGGTGCCAGCGTCGGAGGTTAGGAGTTTGGGAGTGCTCCTGGATACCTCCTTAACAATGGAGGCCCAGGTAGCAGCCACTGCTAAGTCAGCCTTTTACCATATCCGGCTGATTCGGTAGTTGGTTCCCTTCCTCAGGTGCGATGACCTGGCTACAGTGATCCACGCGATGGTCACCTTGAAACTAGACTACTGTAACACTCTCTACACGGGGCTGCTCTTGTCGCAGATCCGGAAGCTGCAGCTAGTGCAGAATGCCGCGGCCAGGCTCCTGATGGGTCTCCCTAAATGGGAGCACATCCGGCCTGCGCTGAAGGCACTGCACTGGCTGTCAATAGCATACCGAATCCGCTTCAAGGTGCTGGTACTTATCTTTAAAGCCCTATGTGGCCAGGGTCCGACATACCTGAGGGGCCGCCTTTCCCCATATACCCCAGAGAGCACTACAGTCGGGGTTGCAATATCACTTGACCATTCCAGGCCCTAGGGACACCAGGCTTGCAGCCACTAGGGCCAGGGCCTTCTCGGTGGTGGCTCCTTACTGGTGGAACGAGCTCCCGGAAGAGATTAGGGCCCTGTGGATGCCACCAGTTCTGCAGGGCCTGCAAGATGGAGCTCTTCCACCAGGCCTTCAGTTAGGAGCTGTCACACCATTAACACCACCACTATTGACATCTGTGGTTATGGGTCGGCCCTGGCCTGGAGATTGAGCCACACCATCACGCAAGCCTGAAGATCAATGAACTGGCAGAACTGGTTGGATGTCATACAGTATGCCATTTTTAGTACTGGAAAATTACTACTACTACTACTACTACTACTACTACTACTACTACTACTACTAGCACTTGAAAGAATTCTTGTGATTGTTTTAATGTTGACGGTACTGGTTACCGATTCTTGTAAGCTGCCCTGAACCTGTTCATGGGGAGGACGGGGTATAAAATAAATAAATAAATAGAATAACCATCCCTTCCCTTTGTGCTTCAGGGATGGCAGCCACAAACCTATTCTGCTACTACCAAGTTTTGTTTTGTTTTAACTGGGGGTGGGGGTGGACTTTCCATCTCCTTCCTTGTGGTTTGTGCTGGAAGCATCCTCCGGCCTGCTGGCTCCCTTTCTATATATAGAGGTTGCTCCCTATAGCACACCCAAACAGCTAGGTAAGACAGACCCCACAAGGAAATAAGCACCCCTTATTCCCAGCTGGCATCAGGTCTCCATGGCAATGGAATCTTCACTGGCCCCTACTCATGACCCTGTGGTACTAAGTTCCTGTTCATGTGTCATTCACATATATCCTGTCCGTATGGTGTACACATCTGCGTAAGAAAGAGCCAACATGCATTCGCTTTACAAATGGAACTGGGGACCAGTACCTGGGTATCTCTGTGATTTCTGTCACACATTCAGCTATTAAGTGTATTGAATGTAACAGCAGAACTGCATGTATAAAGAAAAATCAGGAGTACATCGTACACAGATCTGACACAAATTCATTGTAACTTGTGAACTGGGTTAGAATAGAAAAGGGGGACAAGTTAGAATCTTAGGATTCATACTCAATTCCTTGGATGTGTCTAAAGTAATTCTTTGGTTTCAGTCAAAGTTTGTTATTGTTCCACTGTGGAAGCAAGTGGGTCCATCCACAGAAGCCTCCACAATGGAGTGCCCTGTATAAATATCTCGCACACCTTCGCTACATGAGAGGCTTATTCTGTGTTATATCAAACACACCACAGACTTAATTCAGGGTTGATTTCTACTCATGTTATAGCAGCTTCTGGAAAAGCTGTTTGGCACGTAACTCATTAGAGCACACAATAATGACTTTGAGGAACTCTTCTATGCATTCAAAATACCCTGAGTGGAGAGGCACCATCATCAACCAGAAATGCTCTGTTCACAAGTTAACGTTGAACCCACATACAGTCTGTGTACAGTGTATCCTTGATTTTTCTTTATACCTATGTTCAGTGGGTCTCATGTTACATTCAGTGCACGTACAGCTGAAGATGTGCTTTATACCACACATTTATCCAGTTACTGGTCCCTGGTTTCATTTGTAAGGTAAATGAAGAAGAAGAAGAAGAGATTGGATTTATACCCTGCCCTCCACTCCCCAAGGGAGTCTCAGAGCGGCTTACAAACTCCTTTTCCCTTCCCCTCCCCACAACAGACACCCTGTGAGGTAGGTGGGGCTAAGAGAGCTCTTTCCCAAGCTGCACTGACTTTTTCTTACAGATGTATGCAGCCTACATGCAGGATGTGTATGCATTCCCTATAACATGAACAAGGCTCACATATCTTGTTTAAGATGAAGGAAATCCCATATTCACTGGCAGAAAGTGACACAATATGTCTATATCTTTAGCTGCAGCGAGAGTAATCTGAGTTAAACACATGTTTGCGTCTTTGGTTACCCACAGTTGTTATCAGGAAAGAAAATGCAAACCACTAATTTCTCCGTGGTGAGAGTTCAGTAGAATAACTGATGCATTATCAAATGTCTTCGCATGTTATGATCCCAGGAAAAATCACAGGTTTTCCAAAGTGGCTGGCGGAACATTTTGGTGAGAGTGTGACCAGGAAATAACACACTACATGGTTATTACAAAGTGTGCTAGGAATGAGCAGATCCTTCCTGGCCTCTTATGGAAATGAGAAACAAGGTCATGGGGTCAGCCATGTGAGAGGTCTCTTTAAGGTTGAGATGCTGGTTATACTTGCTGGTATTTGTTTAACTTGGCAAGAGAGTGTAATGAGTTAGCAAATGCTGTTTCTCCTTTTGTCAGCATTATTCTGAACTGTTGGTGTTTGGGGGAACTGATAAAACATTCAGATGTTAAATCTTTTACTGCAACATGGTGCCCCTGCCTGAAAAAGAAATATAGAAGACTGAATCCCATGGATATGATACATACACACATACACAAACTACTAGAGTTTATGCAGTTTCCATGTTCAGATTTGTGTGAGGATGCCACGCTAAGTCCACAAGTTTGACATCTCTGTTGTTTACTGCACTCACACTCAAATGAGTGGTAAAACCAAGAAACAATTGTGTGCTGGAAAACTGGTACCAGTTCCTTTAACCAGATCAGATGCAGCTACCGAGCATGGAAGATCAAACATCCATGTGCGATTGGGTCGCATGGGTTTCTGATGTCCTATAATTTCAAAAGCACAGGCTGCTAGTATAATTTCTGAATGGACCATGAGTCAATGTATCTGATTTGTTTCCTTTAAAATGATGGTAGTTCTTCCACCTGCAGTGCAGATGAAAAGTCGAAACGGGACAGGATGTTGTGATGGTTACTCGTTTGGTTTTAGGGATGCCAAGTCCCCCGGTAGGGCGGGGGAAACACTGATTTTTAGTCCTTCCCTCCCGCTTTTCCAAAGTTGCCCACCGGGGGGACAAAATGGCTGCCTTAAAAGGGAAATGTCTGCAGAGAGCCTGCCCTGCAGTAAAAAGCCTCGCCAGACATTTCCCCTTTAAGAAGTCAGCAAGAGAGCTTCCACAGGAAGAGAGGTCCGCCCAGAGATTAAGGAGGGACTGAAGGAGCTGCTTTTGCATGTGGCTGGCAAAGTAAGTTTCTCTTCCAGCTCTTTTCATTCTCTCTCCCTCTTTCTTTTTTCTGTCTGTCTGTCTGTCTGTCTCTCTCTCTCTCTGTCCCCATCCAGCAGAGGTCTATCAGTGGCTATTATAGCCACAAGGTCTAAATGGAAGTAAGTGCCTCTGCCAGTTTTTTTCCCTTCTCTCTCTCCCTCTTTCTTTTTTCTGTCTGTCTGTCTCTCTCTGTCCCCATCCAGCAGAGGTCTATCAGTGGCTATTATTAGCCACAAGGTCTAAATGGAACCCTTTGTCTGGGGCAGTGAGGCTCTGAATTCTTGGTGCTTGGGGGGCAACAGTGGGAGGGCTTCTGGAGTTCCTGCCCCGCTGCTGGACCTCCTGAGGGCACCTGGTATTTTTGGCCACTGTTGTGACACAGAGTGTTGTACTGGATGGGCTGTACTGGATGGGCCGATCCACTGTGGCTTCTCTCCTGTTCTTATGATATGAAAATCATATTTAGCACTTGTGTAGCACTTAGTGCTTCATATTCTGCCGAGATGAGGAAGGATTCAGTAGGGCCGTTGCTCAGTGATAGAGCATCTGCTTGACATGCAGGAGGTATCAGCCTCTTCAGCTAAAAAAGGATCAGGTAATAGGTGACATTAAAGATCTCAGCCTGAGACCCTGGAGAGCCACTACCAGTCTGAGTAGTCAATACTGACCTTGATGGACCAATGACCTGATTCAGTATTAGGAAACTTCATGAGTTCATGTGTCAGCATGTGGAAGCAACATCACAGGATGTGACATCACAAAATGATGTCACTTCCTTTCTCCTGGCTCCACCCCCAAAGTCTCCTGGCTCCACTCCCAAAGTCCCCAGATATTTCCCAAGTTGGACTTGGCAGCCCTATTTGGTTTGCTTTAATTAATGAATTAGGAAAATATATATGCTGTGTCTTCAGAGACCTGCTTGAGAGGCTTAGACAAATTCATAGAGGGCAAGGCCATCATCAGCCACAGTGAACACAGAACCTCCTCATTCAGGGACAAGAATAGGGAGAATCTCTGCCCTCAACACCCTTCTTTTGGGCCCTCTGGAAGCATCTGATTGGCCATCATGTGAAACAAGATGCTGGTCTAGATGGAAATAAATCAAGACGGGTAGGTGTGTTAGTCTGTAGCAGTTGAAAAGAGCAAGGGTGCAGTGGCACCTTAAAGACTAACACATTTGTGGCAGGGTATGAGCTTTCATGAGTCGCTCAAGTGAGCAGTGACTCACAAAAGCTCATACCTTGCGGCAAATTTTGCTAGTCTTTAAGGTGGGGATCCCCTGGAATCACAGCTCATTTCCAGACTACATGGATCAGTCTCCTTGGAGAAAATGGATGCTTTGGAGGGTGGAGTCTATGGCACTGTACCCCACTGAAGTTCCTGTCTTCCACAGGCTCCATCCCCAAATCCCCATGAGTTTCCCAACCAGGATCTGGCAACCCTGCCCCCCATCCCCCCCACCAGGGGGCACCTGGCAACCATAGTTGTACTGGACTCTTGCTCTTATTTACTGGACTAGATAAGTCATTCATCTGATCTAACAAAACTATTTGTATGGTTGGATTGAAAAAAACTGAATTTCTGGATAAGATTATCAAGAAGGCTGATTCCTGTGATTTAAAGGGACATCTTTAGGTTTGGGTGGAGCTGGCTGAAGAAGCAGCATCCAGCAAGAATACAGTTCCCCTCCACTTACACCAAAGTTCACCATGATCCTCTGGAGAATTTGTTGACGTGAACTCATATTTAGGACCAAAGTCTTATCAGCTGTCTTCCTCTTGCAAACACCTGCCAGTTACATTCATATTTTGTCATCCTGTTATCTTCTCTGAACGTTCTCAACCTACAACCAATAATTTAAAGGGAAGGAAAAGACAAAGCTGCCTCCTTCAGCTGGAGGCCAGGCTCCTTCCATTTTTCAAAGCCATTGTTCAAATAACCGGCTCAGCCAGTTTTCATGCCCTGCTTGCTTGTGTAAGGGGGGCAATACATCAGTATTCTCCTATGTATAGCCTTTGCCAACAAACACTTGCAACAGAATGCAACATCTGCATATTGTTGGTGCTGCTAATATGAAAGATGGAAGGACTGCCTGCCTAAGCATGTTCTGTCGTTGAAAAGAAAGCACAGAAAGCACACACAATGCATTCATTTACACAATTTCTATCCTTAGGATAACCAAATAGAATATAAAACACAACAAAACCAAAACACACAAATAACACTAGAAACAGGAGGAGTCAAAGCATAATAAAACCCTGCACAAAAGTCTAAATTATTATAAAAAAGCAAAAGACAGCTGATGAACTTTGCCTGGTGCCTAAATGTTAATATAGTTGGCATCATGAGAATATGATGAGAACATAAACTGCTCCGAGACCACACAGGAGAGGATGCGGTATAAAAATGTAATAAATAAGAAAAAGGTCAGTATCCAAGTTTAGTTCCTGTCAACTACTTAGGTGGGATTAAATTTTCACGGACTGCACTCCTCACTCAAGGAATCCTCCATCCCACATTTCAAACCACCCCATTCCCTATTTTATAGGCAATTAAAATTCTCACTTGCAAAGTGGAACCAGGCAGGGCTTTCACATTCTCAAGGTCCTGTCCCCTCCCCCCCCCCCCAGTATTCTCAGTATCTGGGTAGGAGGGGGAATTTTCTTTTCTTTTCTTCTTCTTTTTTACACAAAATATACCATGTGGGCAAAGGACAAAGGACAGGGCATGTGACTGAGAGACATGAGTGTATCCATCCTTACTACTGATCCTGTGTTTAGTGGTGAGAGGGCAAAACCTTAGCTTCTGCCTCTGTCTACCTCAGGAACTTCATTGAGGGTGTGGCATATTCGTACGTCATATCCATTAAATATCCTGCTCAGTCAGGCCACTGGGTTGCCTCTTGTGAAGGGGAGGTTAAAACCTAGGCCTCTGGTCTGCCCCTCCCCCCCAATCTCTGCAGTCCTATCTGACTTCTTAGCTAATACAGATGAAGTCTCTGCAGTGCATGCCTGGCTAGCATATCTCATCTATTAGAAGAGGGGGAAAGGAGCCATGGTCTTTGTGCTTCCCATCTGCCTTGCTTGTTTTAGCAGTTCTCTTGCTGCCTATAGTACGTCAATCCCAGATGATGGAATAGTGGAGGCTACCAGGACTTACGGTTATATAAAATCACAATGCCCCACTCACGATGCAAAAATGTCCAGTGTTAAGCCTCCCCCTCAAACTGACAAAACCCCTAGATATAACCTCTGCCTGTGTTAAAACTTTTACACAACTTGCACAAAGTAATTTAAAATGAATTTTTCTGTAACTGAAACCTTCTATGATACAGAACCTCCGACAAAAGCTGATATTGACCTCCAACCTGGCCTACCTCCCAGGGTAGTTGTGAGAAAATGGAGGAAGGGAGAACAATGTTCTAAGCCACTTTGAGTCCCAGCTGAGGAGAAAAGTGGGATAAATGCATTGTACACATATACATAAATGCTTGCTAAACTCAGTGGTGAGTACAGTCCAACTTCTCCACAAGACCACTGAGATACTGGATTAGGGTTGCCATCCTCCAGGTGGGGCCTGGGGATCTCCCACTTTTACAACTGATCTCCAGCTGACAGATATCAGCTCCCCTGGAGAAAATGGCTGCTTTGAAGGGTGGCCTCTATGGCATCGTAACATGCTGAGGCCCCTCCCCGCCCCAAACTCCACCCTCTCCTGGCTCCACCCCCAAAGTCCCCAGGTATTTTCCAACCTGGACTTGGCAACCCTATGCTGGATTCTTCTCATTCACTTCTCTTTTAAAGATAGTCAGTTCCAACAAAATGGACAACACAATAACAAGATCACAATTTGCAGTTTGAAAGATATAGCCCTGCAATAACAATATAATTACAATAATAATACCAAGATGGGTAGCTGTTTGTAGCAGTAGAAAAGAGCAAGAGTCCAGTAGCATCTTAAAGACTAACAAAATTTGCGGTAGGGTATGAGCTTTTGTGAGCCTCTCCCTACTTCTTCAGAACTTTAAGGTGCAACTGGACTCTTGCTCTTTTCTAATAATAATACCAGATATACTAAATTTAATCCCATCCCTTTGAGACCTGCTTGAGGTAGCTCACAATTAAAACAAAACAATTAAAAAAAAACTAAACAAGCCTGTGCATAAACCAAAAACAAACAAATAAAATGAAATTCATAAAACAGTCCTCAGGCTGAGAACAGACCATAAAACTTAAAGAGATGGAACTCCCTCAGTTAAAAACAATGTCTTTATCATGTGTGTGTCTGCTGATGCTGTCACTATCTCCTCTCACATCCCCAGCTCCTCCAGCTGACCAGGAAAACAAAGCCAGTAAGATGAGAAAGCCTCTGAATCACTTCTGAATCTTGGAAACAATTTTGTTCTGCTTGGAGCCCTTCTGATATTTATGCATAGGGTGTGGTTTGGGTTGGTTATGATTAGAGAAGTTTCAGCTACAGAGACCTATCAGTTTCTAAAAGTTCTGGAGATGAGAGTGAAATTGGAAGAGCTCTAATACACTTGTTTGCTTATTAATATTGTTGCTGTTGTTGTTATTATTATGCATCCCCACCATGATCCCAAATGGCAACATAAGGACACTGTTTTCCCGGGGAAAGAGATGACAAAATGTCCTTACTAACAGATGCAGTTAGAGCACCAGCAAATTCAGTCATAGCATCTTTGTCAAACAACAAACCTTTGTTCATTTTGAGTGGGAAAGACAAGGATACAAAGCAACATAGGCAATAATGGAACCAAAGGAGCGGCAGGCCATATCCTATCTATATATCTAATAGCCAAGTGCCCCCATGCATGCGGATGTCTAAATCCACACATCGGGGGCACTTGCAGGGCAGAGAGATTTTCCTGCACACTTGGGAGACTCCCCAGGTGTGCAGAAAAATCCTAAAAGTTTAAAAAATGATATGGGGGATATTTAAATCCCCCCCAAAATAAAAGACCATTCTGGGAACCGCTGAGGCCTTGCTACCGGTGCTGGGGGGGAGAGATCGGTGGGCCCGGGCCTCGCTGTCGGAACCAGGGGGGGGGGAAGATTGGTGGGCCTGGCGGCTCCCCATTGGTGTGGGGGGAAGAGAAGGATTGGCAGCCGGGGCCTCGCCATCATTGCCCGTGGGGGGGGGGGAGAAGACTTACCTGTGGCTGTTTCCTCCTCCTCCTCCTCCTCCACGTGGAGCTCCTTCCACCCCCACAAGTATCGTAGGCCCTGCCTCTTGTATTCTACTAATGCTGAACAAACATCAAGTAAACTATTCCTCCAACATTTATCTGTCTTCCTCTATTGGTGTCTTCTGCCAGCAGGTGAGCACTTTGCTTCATTTGGCATGTCCTCAGTAATGGTTACTGAAATATCTCCGCTGCTTACAGAAAGCCAGCAGCCATAGTGGCAGTGGGGCCTTCTGAGCACTGGGGTGAGGCTGTGTGCTGGCTTTGTTTCCTGCCCACCCACTCAGTTTTTTTGGCAGCGCTACAGAAGAGGAGTCACTAGAGCTGCTTTAAGAATCGTGGCCTGGGAGGAGTAGCCCCCTCCATACACCATCACCACAGATCTGTTGCTGAGATTTCTGGGAATCAGGCTGTAGTCACACGGCAAGCTTACCGTAATTTGTTCCCGCTGTATATGGGTTGGTATGATCACATGTTCCTCCCTGAACCACTTGCATCGTGCAGCGAGGCTCCAGGCACCATCCAGCTCAAGTTTTTAAAAAAATTCTTTGTGCATGTGCATATGCGCATGGCCAAATCACCACTTCCACTTGGATGCACTGTACTCTCTTGTTATTGCAGTGTCCCTCCCCTCCAAACAGCAAACAAAATGAAACACTGACATACAACCAAGCTCTGGAGTCTATATATGTGTGCTTGAGCATTCATGCATTGAATATATTCAGCGCAGGATTGATCATGCACACAGTGGCGAAAGCTGGGGGGGGGGGGGGAATTTCAGCACAAGAAGGACATTCATATGACCTAATCGCATTCATAGAGAGCCCTGTCTCTGTAACCTGAAAAGCAGTTGTAATTCTGCAAGATCTCCAGCCACCACCTGGAGACTGGCAACCTTCACAGAGTCTACATAGAGAAACAGAGAAGAGATGTGAACAAGGCACAGGTTCCACTTCCTATACACCAAGAAAAATAGCTATCTACACTAATTCAGAGGCCTCTAAATTAGGGAGCCCTGCTGTGTTACAGAAGATACATTAAAGCCTTCTCTCCAGGGATATCAGTTCCGGAAGCCTGTGTGGCGAGGATGAATACATGCACCCTCAGGCTGAGGACTAATGCTCCCTTTAGGTACCACACTAAAGAGAACCAAATGGTAGGTCTAAGCAGGGGTCATTTCGAGCAGAAATGCGCAGGAATGTCGTTCCAGGAGTAACAAGCCCAGGAGCGGGCACATATGGTGATGCGCTGTGGAAAAAAGCAAAAGCATACCAACTTGATCTGTATTTTCATGCTTGTTGAAGAGTAGCTTCCCTGCAAGAGCAAAGGAAACCTAAAGTGTCTTTAGTCAAAGTGTAAAGCTGGCTCACCAGCTCTGAGTTGGGAAATACCTGGAGATTTTTGGGGTGAAGCCGGAGTGGTGGGTGTTGTCTTCTGATACACTTCCGGTGATGTCAGGGGTGTGTGGCATATGCAAATAAGCTATGCTAATGAGTTATGTTAATGAACTCCTGCACCTCTTTTTCTACAAAATGACTTCTGGGCCTAAGGCCTTCAGGTTAGGGTTGCCAGCCTCCAGGTGGGGCCTGGGGATCCCCCTCTTTTACAACTGATCTCCGGCTGAGAGAGATCAGCTCCCCTGGAGAAAAAGGCTGCTTTGAAGGGTGGACTCTATGGCATTGTACCATGATGAGGCTTCTCTCCTCCCCAAACCCTGCCCTCTCCTGGCTCCACCCCCAAAGTATCCAGGTATTTTCCAACCCAGACCTGGCAACCCTACTTCAGGTTAACACCTCTGAGGGCTTGTCCCCGTGCAATGCTCTTGGTTGTGAGAGTTTCATGGCAACAGCAGAACAATACACACATGCACAGCCCTCATCATTTTAGGGCTTGGGGGGCAGCAATAAAAAGAGGGCTTCTGCTGGTATGCAGGCATGTGAATCATGGTATGCACAGCTGAGAAAATCTGTTTCTCAAGGCACAAGTAGTATGTTCTGTCTATTCACATGAAGTGAAACAATTATTACTTCTGTGAAAAAGACAATGAAAACTGGTCCAAGAGTGGAGACAAACCATCTTCATATTGAAACTACTTCCTTCCAGATAGCCTCATTGAAGGTAATTATTTTACAGCAATGTCCTGCTGCAATGGAGATTTAACAATAACAACACTGAAAATTACAGAAGTGAGCAGAGAACTTCCCCATATTTAAAGGGTGTGGAATGGGCTTACACTATGTGCAATGGGATCAAAGAATACTCCCCAGATACTATGAAATATTAAGATTTAACAGGACTGATCCTTGAACTGAAGACAAAATTTACCTCAATGAACTTCTTGAGCTTTACGAGTCCACCGCGAAGAAAGGGCCCGTGTAAGTATGATTTGACTGTTGTTGTGGGTGAGAAAAGAGTTAAGCTATATTTTTGTTCTGCTTAAACTATTCAGTTTGACATTAGACAGCTGCAAGATGAATGAACATTGGTTGAGATAATTTTTATTTATGATGACCACTAGTGAAAATAAAGGATGTTATCCTCTACACAGTTAGGCCAGTTATTTAAAGGCATTGACAGCAACAGGTCAAATCATGTGTCAGATTGCAGCCAGAGGAGAAAGCTGACCAGGAACTACAGATAAGGGCTGCAGTGACTTGAACATGGAGTAAAATTAATACAACTTTGGTACGATGGAAACTGCCGATCTTACCCATGCTCAGAATCAGCTGCTGTCTGTATAAATCAACAGGCTCTTTCTCTGTTTCTCAAATAGACATAGTGTTGATATTTAGTTGGACTAGAACTGTGGATAGCTTTCAGGGAAGCACAAAGCTGTACTTGTGTGTTTTCCAGAAAGTTCATGTGGAAAAAAAAAACGCTTAAGACAAGTAGCCAGAATAAAACAAGATTTCTTTTTCTAGCTCCCTATTCCCCTCCCACCCGCAAGTTAGTACTTTGATTCTTTCCTTCACGCAGAATTGAAAAATTATAAGAAATTAAGAAAATGCAAACAACATGTAAACCCAGAGGATTTGTGTGTCCAAGGCTGCAATACTACCATTCTGACTGGATGACATCACTGAACTCATTCACTTATAAATATGAATAGGATCATACTGTAAATCTGTGTACTTACATGTAAGACAGTTCAGTTGAACACAGGGATTTTATTGTTGTGTAAACATGCAGGGGACCCAACTCTTTGTAATCATTTTATTTTATTTTAATTAACTTTTATATAATACATATCAGTCATAGAAATCAGTGAGATGAGCAAGCTATATGTAAGTGTACATAAATCCATAGTTTAATTAGACAAACAGAATATAAATATCATATTCATGCAAATCCTAGCCTCACTAAACTACAGACCAGCTAATCTCCTAAACCCGGGGTGTCAAACATGCGGCCCGGGGGCTGGATCAGGCCCACGGAGGGCTTCTATCAGGCCCGCACTGGAACTAGCCATCTCCTGCTTCCAGTTCTGTTATTGCTGCTGCATCATAGCTTGCTTCACCAGCCTCTCTCAATTGCTCAGCCATTTCATGTTTTCCCCTGGGTCCTAGACGCAGAACTCTGAGCATGAGATTTCTGTGGTGAATGTCAATAAATCAAAAATAAGATTTGCAGCTTACAGATACACACCTGAACAGCATACTCAAGATTGCAACAGCACAGACACTTTGATGCAGTAATTCAGAGCAAGCGGTGTCAGTTATCAGATACTGTTAAATAAACAAAATATTTTAGGAGTGTTAATGTTTTAAGCATGCTTTTATCTTAAGTAAAAAAAAATTCTTTGTCTTTGTGTCCTTTATAAAAGTTTATATCTCTGCTACCTGGCATTACGTTTTATGACACAGATTGCCTGGCCCAACAAGGTCTCATTTATGTCACATCCGGCCCGCATAACAAATGAGTTTGACACCCCTGTCCTAAACCTTACGTAGATTTTTTCTTTATTTTTCATAAGTGTTACATAATTTCCAAACATAGGATAATATAGTTCTAAATTGGTGAAGATTAGAAGGGGGAATGGGAGTGGGAAGAAGTTAAGGTAGAAAGCTTAAATTATACATATGAATTTTTTCCCTAGTCACAAAATTGTTAAAGGCACAAGAGCCTTGCCCGGAAAAATGGTGGCAATTGCTCAGTGCAGCAACGTCTTCGGATTTTGCTGACTCCATGAGGGCATGACCTCCTCACTCTTTTTCAATGGCTGCTCCTGTTTTGTGGAACAATCTCCAAGAGGGAATTAGAAGATTAACACCTCCCCTGCAATCTGAAGAGGCTATAAAACAGATTGTTTAGAAGAACTGTTGGCTCCTCAAGATGTTTGTGGGCATATCTTCAAGGCAACAATCCCTAGTGAACTCTGTTTTGGTTTTTTTAAGCTTCTTGCTGGTTGATTTTATTTTCTTAAAATACATATTGTTAAATTGATAATATGTGCCTTGGATTCCACTTACCTGAGACTTACAAATCTTTTAAATAAATACATAAATTCTAAAGATTAAGGTCAGTGATTCCCAACCTTTTCAAGTATGAACCTCAAAAAAATATCATGTACCCGCCTGCACACAATAGTAGCAGTACCATTAGTATCCATTGATTGAGGAAATTACAATGCTTAGTATGCATATGGGTTCATGGATTGCTTTCAATAATTCTCCCCCCCCAGGTCCCAGGCCCTCAGGTTGGGAACCACTGATTTAGACTATAGAAGTACCTAGGCATATTGCACTAAACTGATGGTAAACAAAAAACAAAAATCCAGGACAGATGGCATAAGACCCTGCTCAAAAGACTCTAAGCATTCTGAAAACATCCCCAACTTTGTTTATGTGGAAGGGGATCCTCAGCTTAAGATACCTGCTTGCTGTATCCCATACTATGAGGTAGTTCAATCAGCTTTTGAAATGGCATCCAAAAGAATGTAGCTTGAGGACCATGGCTGTCATTTTCTTGATGTCAGTTCCCCCAGATATTTAGGAATTTCCATGCCGGAGTTTGCCACTCTAGTCACAAGGCTGATGTGATCGAACATCAAACACAGTATAGGATTTCTGCTTTGTTTCTCAGAAGCAAAACATGCTTACTTGCCTCATACTGCCACTACAACACGGATCTAGAAATGCAGATATACATAGGGATGGGCATGAACTGCAAAAATGTGGTTGGGTTCATGGTTCATGGCCAAACCATACTCCGAACCAAAGCGGTTTGCTCTCTGATGAACTCGTGCAGTTTGCTTTGTGGTTTGTGTGTCCAGCAAACCTTATTTAAAGGGACTGCAGTGTCTTTAAATGGGGTTTTCAGAAAGCAGCAAAAACAGCTGAGCAGTGGGAGTGCTCCCAGCTGCTCAGCTGTTTAGGGCCTTCTTTTGCAGTCCATTTAAAATTTAAATAGAATGCACAAGAAAGCTGAGAAATGGGGAGCAGCCTGACTGGGGTCGAGCGCTGCTTTGACAGGGGAAGCCTCTGTCTGTTGTTCGATGATCCAGGAGAAACTGGGTGCTCACTCAACCTCCCCTGTCGCCTAAGGATGCCCCCCTGGGACCTCTCATTGGGAATTCACCCAGGAGGCTGGTGGAGGAGGACGCTGGTGGCAGAGAAGGGGTGGCCAGCTGAGATGGTCAGGGGAGGAGACATCTGCAGCGAGCCATGCAGCGGAAGCAGGGCAATGACCATGGGCTGCAGCAGCACTGCTGGAGCCGGGCCAACCCAAGGAGCTCAGGGTGGGGGCAGGGGAGGTGGTACTTGCAGGAAAGGAGGCCACTCCAGGCCAGGGACCACGTGGGTTAGGCATCTTCCAGTGGCAGCAGCAAAACCAGGCCCAGCAGAAAGCTAGCTGGCTGGCCATGGGGATGCCGAATCCATGTGGTCCCTGGGCTGTAGTGACCTCCTTTCCTGCCAGCACCATATCCCCCACTCCCAGCCCAAGGCTCCTGGGATGGGCATGGCTGCTGTACTGCCACAGCGCCCCATGGCTGTGGCCCTACTGCCACTGCATGGCTCACCACGGCCATCTCCTCCGCTGCTCAGCTCTGTTCTTGTAGCTTTTTGCTGCAGCAGAATACAGGGGTTTAAAGGACCCCAGAGTCCCTTTAAATCCCTGCTTTCTGCTCTGGCCAGAAACTGGCATGAACCCCACAAACTGCCTTAAAAGTTTCTGGAAGTCTGTGACCGTGGACCAATCACAAATTTTAGTTCCCGAACCACGATCAGAAATAAATTTATTATGATTTTTTGCTTCTCAGTTTGGTTTGTGCCCATCCCTAATATCCTTTGAGAGGATCCTCTCCTAGAATGGTTTTAATTTAAATGAATTATTGACAAGGGCCTTGAGCTACTTTTTACTATCTTGCTTTAGGCCACAGTAGGTTTGCCAACTCTGGGTTGGGAAATTCCTGAAGATTTGGGGGTGGAACCAGGTGAGGGCAGGGTTTGGGGAGAGACTTCAACAGGTTATAATGCCCTAGAGTCCACCCTCCAAAGCAGCCATTTTGTCCAGGGAAACTGATCTCTGTAGTCTGGAGACAAGTTGTAATTCCCAGAGATCTTCAGGGTGACAACCCAGCACCTAGTTACACATACCAAGTCTTACTATAGTTAATGACTTGAATGCATTTAACTGAACTCCATAGCTGGAATTTTCTTTATATATATATATATAGAGAGAGAGAGAGAGAGAGAGAGGCGCACAGGCAGTGAGAACAGGAAATCTAATCTTCCATTTCTTCTATATATAGAAAATACCTCAAAGATAAGCACATAATGGTTTGTATAAATACATTTTAAATGTGTTTTGTAGGCACATATTTTCAATATGTTGTCATGATACAAACCATATGTAGAGCTTGAAAAATTATGTGAAACTATGTCAAGTCCTTACCCATAAGTAAGAGTTATACACAGTGTATGTATGTGTAAATATTTAGCTGAAAGAATGGCCACATGAGAACTACTTCAGAACGATTCTGGAGACAGGAAGCCACAAATTATAGCTTGAAATTTACCATGCTTGTATGTCGACATAAATAAAACCAACTGGAAAGATTGAAAGGGGAGAAAAGTATAAATGAGAAGGTCAGATCAGAGAGAAAATGATGTGAAAACAATTTCCTTGGCTCAGATCAGAAGACTTAAACTTATTAAAACCTGGAAGTACAGTCCGGTAGTAAACAACTTTCCCAGCATCAGCTTGTATCCCTTAAATCCCTGCAAGGACTTAAGGCTTGTTAAAAAAAATAGTCGTTTGCCATAGAAAAACAAAGAGGTGTCTTGTGGCATCTTAAAGACTAACAGATTTATTGAAGCATAAATTTCCACAAGCCCACTTTGTCAGATCCATGTAACTGCCTTGGGGAATGCAGAGAAAATTAATCCTGATTGGAATGCTGATTGGGTAATCATGAATATGTGCAGCATCAGTTCTCATGACACTTTTTCTAGCAATCATAATCACAGGAGTTTCTACCAGATGCACTGAGTTGCCAACCTCTAAGTGGGACCAGGAGTTCTCCCAGATTTACAACTGGACTCCAGATGACAGAGATCAGTTCCTCTGGAGGAAATGCCAGCTTCGGAAGGTAGATCTGGCATCACATCCCCACTGACCTCCTTCCCCTCCACCGAACTCCAGTCAACAGGCGCTGCCCCCGGAATCTCTGAGTAGTTCCCAAGTTGGACTTTGCAACCCTATCATGATGGTTATATTTGTTATATTTGTCCAAATGAGCACAGCTGAATAGACAAAAATACAGTGTCAAGTAGAATTTAGGTTTAAAGTATTAATATTTATACTTGTGAGTTTCCCTATGCCCCTTCTGGGCTGCCAGGTAGCATCATGAAGCTGCTTAGGCTTAAACTCTGCAGTCTTATCCTCTCTACTTGCACAAAGGCTGCCAACTCCGCTTTCTTCCTCTGAGACTTTGGGACATTTACTTGCCACACAAGAATACCCCTTCACTGCCTTACCTTATTTTTTTCCTTGGGATCTTTGGAAGTTCTGCCTAAAGCGCCTACTTTCAACCTGTTGATCACTGAAACCGGCAACTTCCTGGAAGTTAAGTTGATTTTGGTATCCTGGGACTTGCAGCTTTAGCAAAAAAGAAATGGAGGGGATGGGAATATTTCTGTCTTTAGCTATGTGTGTTGGGGGGGGGGGGTGGAGAGAAAGAGGCCTGTGGCTCAAATGCTGGAAGTTAAGGTGATTTTGGTATCCTGGAACTTGCCGCTTTAGGGGGGGGGGAATGGAAGATATGGGAATAGCCATTTTTTGGTCTCGGTGCATCTATACCTGAGAAGGGAGGAGGTAAAGCTGCTTCACCAAATTTAGAAAGTGAGACTATTCTGCAGTCCTGGTCCTTACTTCAACCAAACAACTGCTCCCATAATTTCAGGTCTGGTATCAGAGAAGCCAGTATTTACTGTGGATTTACTTTGGATTCTGAGATGCATTTGGGGATTTATACTGAGTATCCAGTATGCGAGTGGTGTAGTTGTTAGAGTGTTGGTTTACAACTGGGAAAACCAGAGTTCAGATCCACACTTAGCCATGAAGCACTCTATGTGACCTTGGGCCGGTCACACACTCAACCTAAATTGTGCAAAAACAGAGATGGGAGGAAGTATTTCCTTTCATACACAAATGAAATATTTGCTCAAATTGTCTCAGTGAAGGAGTTCATGACAGCGTTCCTCTCACAGAGTTAGGGTTACCATCTCTGACTTGGGAAATACCTGGAGATTTTGGGGGTGGAGACTGAGGAGGGCGGGGTTTGGGGATGGGCAGGACTTCAATTGGGTATAATGCTACAGAGTCCACTTTCTAACTCAGCCATTTTCTCCAGGTGAACTGATCTCTGTTGCCTGGAGATGAGTTGTAATCCCAGGAGATCTCCAGCCACCCCCTGGGGACTAGCAACCCCACACAGTCCTCTTTCTTTGACTTAAATTCAGACTATTATGAGTGAATTTTTTTAAAACACCATGATTAATTTTTGATGGCATATGTTTTTTTAAATATAAATAATTTCATATTTAAATAATTTACTACAGATTACTAAATATGGGCCTGGACCAGGTTTAGCCCTGGGTCCCCATCTCCCCCCCTCGGGGAAATTGAGAAGTCTACACTCCTGCCCTGATGTGCTGTGTCTTTTTTTTTTAAATCACAGAAGAACATTAAAAATGATATCCCTACCTGCATTCTGAAGCTGCATAACAGACTTTTTATTATTATTATTCTGCTGCATATGGAGGCCAGGCCTTAGAGAATTGCTGGCTCTTTCTCAAATACAGATCCCTTGAGGCAAAGCATATACTGACTGGGTAACTACTTGACGTTTGTGAGTAAAAGGGAAGGAAAGCATTTCTCCCCTTTAGCATCGATTGGGTGAAGTTCCTTTGGTTTCTGCCATTCATCCTACTTCTCTCTTTGCAGTGTTTGTGTATATCCGGATCCTTCTCTGGTATTTGTTAGCAGAACTACATTAAAGAGCAGCCGTGCTTTTGCGGCCTACAAGAGGTTATTTGTTTTAGTCTATGCTTTGATTTTATTTTTAACTTCTACATAGTTCGAACAATGAGTTTTGCCATTTTAATCTCATGGGGTTAGATCCAAAAGGTAGCTCTTCTGTTTGCGGAAGGGCTCCTTCCATGAATGAGTGGAAACTGCCTTGCTTATGAGAGAGTCAGCATTTTTGAAACTGCGATAGAAAAGCCAGATGGCTGCGAGGAAAAGCCAAACGGTGCTTCTGTAAACATAGAAGTGCAGTAACTGACGGTTTGCAGCCCTTCAAGGCACTCTGAATCAGTAGACTGACACTGCCTAAAGATGAGGCCAGCCTTGCATGAATTTGATGCTTATCTCTAAATTAATCTTTATTAACTCTCCCATTAAATTTAGTTTTAAAACTCCCAAAACAGGTAGTGGTGAATAAATACTTAGTTTGACTCGGGGAAATAATTATTTGAAAAAGAAAACATCTCTTCCTTCCGCCACTTAAAAGAATCCTGGATTTTCCCTGACCTGGATAGCCCAGGCAAGCCTGAGGTCATCAGATTTCGGAAGTTAAGTAGGGTCATCTCTGGCAAGTACTTGGATGGGAGACCTCCTTGAAATGCCAGCAGTGGGAGGTGGGGACAGGCTTTATTCAGCCACCTCTCTGAATATCCTCCAGGCCTCCAGTAAGGGTCAGTCACCAGAGGTTGCCATGACTTCCAGGTATACACACTCTCACACACACATACAGAAAAAAATAACAAAAAAGACTTTTGGATTTGAAGTGGTTCTTGTTAGTGTCGGTACATGTGCAGTCAGGGCTGTCCATGCAGATTTTCCACATTTCTTAGAGCAAAATCAAAAAGTATGGCTTTCACGTGGAGGTAGGGCTTAGAAACTCCACTGGTATTTTGATAAATTATTATCGTGTGTATATACTCTGCACCCTGTGGTTTTTAACAGTTGGCCTATTTTTTTTAATGCCTGGAAGACAGGGCTATGTAAAATCTTTAATTCATCTCTGCAGCATTTAAAACTCTTAACAAGCCTGTTGAAACTAGAGGAGTCTTGAAAAATCTTGCAGCACTTTGATATGTGCCTTACAGACATTGTGCTGATAACATAACAGTGTCTTCAGCCAGATACACTGGCTGTGGAACAAGAATTTCCATTTATTCAAGTAGCCAGTAACTTCTTCAGCCTCTCCCCTAGCCAGAGAATAATTTTAGTTTGGGGTCATCCTCATAACCAGATTTTAAAGAAGGAAAGAAAACATTTCCAAGTGCCACAGGCATGTATTTACTGCACCCCTAATCAACCCTGCTGGTCTGCACACATATGAGTTTCCAAAACAATAGAAGAAGAATTGCTTTTATATCCCACTTTTCTCTGCCCTAAGGAGTCTCAAAGCGGCTTACAATCGCCTTCCCTTCCTCTCCCCACAACAGTCATCTCATGAGGTGTGTGTGTCTGTGGGGGAGAACTGAGGGAACTGTGACTGGCCCAAGGTCACCCAGCAGGCTTCATGTGAAGGAGTGGAGAACCTGATTCTCCAAGTTAGAGTCCACAGGTCTTAACCACTACACTACTACACAGGTTTTCTAGCCAAAGCATGTGAACTCTGAGCTGCTCTTTAGTCTCAGCATCTTTCATTTCACAATGTGCTCCTAACTGGTCTCCTGTAGTCTGAGGCACAGGCTTGCCATTTTTTCAGATGACTCCACTCCAGAGACCTTGATGTCAGCCGGACATACAGAAAGTGTCACCGTATTAATTTCTGCATGTCAAGCTGTTGTTCAAGGCATAAGAATAGTCAGATGGGAAAAGTTGGTACAATGACTGATGATGGTCTGAGAATTCTTAAAAGAAAACCCAAATGTCATTGCTTTAGTTTGACCTTATAAAAATAGTCTACTTACCGGAATAGATCATTGAGAGTTTGTGTTTCCTTTATTTATCAGATTTTTTTCAAAAGAGCTCAAGGTACCATACATGTTCTAGGGCTGCCAGCCTCCAGGTGGGGCTGAGAGATTTCCTGGAATTACAACTAAACTCCAGACTACAGAGATCAGTTCCCCTGGGGAAAAAACGGCAGCTTTGAAGGGTAGACTCTATAATGCTATAACCTGTTGAAGTCCCTCCCTGCCCCAAACCCTATCCTCTTTAGGCCCCTCCCCCAAATACCCAGGAATTCCCAATCCAGAGTTGGCAGCCCTAAATTATGATCCCCTTTCAACATTTTATACTCATAACAGCCTTGTGAAGTAGGTTCGACTGAAAGACAACAACTAGCCTAAAATGGTCAAACCTGAGAAGGACTGTGTACTCAATATAAGGTAAAAACACCCAATTTGGCTTTAATTGACTCTGTGCCTTGTGCAGCATCTTAAATGTATGCCAGACATTGTTAATACAAAGAGTACCCGGTGCTCTCACCCTTCAAGGAAACCATGTGTCTTAATTGGCATTTGAGAGGATTTTGGAGTGACTTTATCCGGTTTTTGTATTTCCAAGGAGTGAACAAAGAGCAGATGCCATCAAACAACTGATTCTTCCTAGACAATATACTGTAACCTGACACCAGCAGTAACGTGAAGCTATTTGCATGCATGCATCTCACAGAGGATGTTTAACATCAGGGCCTGAAAAATCTGCTCCCCCCTCTGTCTTTAATTATTGTTTGTAACATCCAGCCTGATGTAGAGGTCTAGTGAGGTCAAATGTTTGAACAATGTTTTGGGTCAATTTGGCTGGTCCTAATCAAGGGTATCATGTGGATTTTGTTCTTGCTTTTGAATTTTGTGTGGACCGACATGGCTGTTCACAACTTTTTTTGGCTCAGATTTACTCAGTGAGTTTTTATAGCAGTGGTTGAAGTCTCCCCAGGCCTCACTGAACACTTTAACTACTACACTGGCTTCTGTAACATTCCCTACCACAACTTCCCTCCAGTTCTAATACTCTAGGTAAAGCAAGACGTATGCATTTGTGGTAAAGCCTTTCACAGCTCAGAAGGCAGTTAATAGTCAAATGCCTTATGACAGGCTGGCTGAGGAAAAGTTGTACAATAGTTTACATAAATTATGGGTATGGACACTGAGTCTGAAACTCTGAGGTGTATTTAAAAACAAAGGAGTAAACATTTCCTCTAAGACCCCTCATTCCAATAAACCTGGGGGGGGGGGGAGAATGAAATTATGACACTGCTGGGTGGCTTTTAAGTCCAGAAACCTTTTATTTTCCTCCCATGCATTTAGAATCACTGTTGGTATCATAGGTGAGTCCAAAGGCAGTTGGAGAAAGAAGATAATAACTTCCCTGGGAGTCCCTAAAAGAATGCCATTAAGATGCACAGGTTGAGGAGTAGCTGCCTTTATCATATTGATGTTCTAGTACAAGTAGAAACCAGTGTGGTTTAGTGGCTAGAGTGTCAAGACTAGAATCTAGGAGACAGGTTTGAATCCCCACTGCCACGGGTAGCATGGCCAGGCGCACATTCTCAGCTTCATTTACCTCACAGGGTTGTTGTGAGGGTAAAATGGAGGAGAGCAGAATGATGTAAGCTGCTTTAGGTTCTCATTGGGGAGAAAGGCGGGATGTAAATGAAGTAAACCAATGAAGTAAACAAACAGAAAATTGTTTCGAGCCAAACTTGAAATATTACCCTTGAATGCTTTGAGACCGGGGCCGTGTTTGCAGGTGCCACTTACTGCTAGTGAGTGTAAAATAGCCCGTAGAGAATGGGCTCAAAATAAAAACGGCCAAGAGCCAAGTGGTAACTTGTAGTGTTTTAGAAAAGGAGGTTCAAGGGCTGGGACTGGGAAAGGAATTCAAGAGGTGCAACGTATTCACCTTTGGATGCAAATCTCTATTGTTAACTGAACATTTTAGGAAACCAGTAGAACTTCCTTGAAAATGCCTTAACATTGCACTGTGAATAATTAGTCCTGAATAATACCATAGGCATGCAGCTGTGCTAGCTTGGTATGTGCTGCTTCCCTCCAGTGGTGCACTCAGGTGGCAGCCAGTCCTTCACCAGACACAGTATAAACACTACCACCTAGTGGAGGCCACAGGAAGTACAACCTGAAAGGAGCTTGTGACTAGAGATCCTTGCATCAAAACCGGCTGCACAAAATGTAACTTTTAACTTTTTAGAAATATATCTGTGCACACACATATAACACACACACACACACACACTCATTTAAAAATAACAACAATGTGGTTACCTTCAGTGTAATCCTAGGCAGAGGTATACCTTTCTAAATCTTTTGAAGTCAACAGGCTTAGAATGTGTGCAAATATTGCTGTGGTCTGTTAACAGAGGGTTAAGGCTCACAGAGACCAATAAGTGTAACACAGTTCAGCAGGGGGAGCCACAGGCATTGATACTTAGTTGTAATGAATTGAAGATGATATATGAAGAAGAAGAAGAGACTGAATTTATACCCCACCCTTCACTACCTGAAGGAGTCTTAGAGTGGCTTACAAACTCCTCCCCCTCCCCACAACAGACACCCTGTGAGGTAGGTGGGGCTGAGAGAGCTCTTTCCAGAACTGTCCTTGAGAGAACAGCTCTGACAGAACTATGGCTTGCCCAAGGTGATCCAGCAGCTGCAAGTGGAGGAGTAGTGAATCAAACCTGGTTCTCCCAGATTAGAGGCCACACACTTAACCGCTACACCAAACTGTGTTAGTCCCTGTGGTCTCTAAAAGCTCTATTCTTGTCATGTCTGCTTTCAAATTCTTTAACCAAAACTTCATTACCTCTTTTTTTTTTTTACAACAGTCCATAACAGTTGGAGGGTGCAATCCTAATTAGGGCACATTGATGGGCATGTGATTTGATTTGAGCTTTGCATACTGTATGTAATAGAGGAGTTACCCACAACCAAAGAGACACACTAGTATTTTGCTTTATGACTTGTCTCTTTAGCAGTGGAAGTGATACGTATACACATATTGTTTCTTTAATCATAACTAGAAATTTGCTGTGATTCCCAGCCAGGGCACTGTACGTGCTGTCAGGTTCTCTGTTAGAATAAACAAGAGGCGGGGACCTGCAATAATCGGGGGGGAGGATTCCTAAAGGCTGCAGCCCCAAGTAAGTCCTCTTCCCCCACCCGATTCTTCCTCCGGAAAACAGGTCTACCCGCCCCAGTCCACTATATTGGTAGACCTGGCCTCCAGAGAACAGGCCTACCTGCCTCAGGAGAACAGGTCTACCCAGCCCTTCCACTATATTGGTAGACCTGTTCTCTGGAGGCCAGGTCTACCAATAGAATGGCAACGGCTGGGTAGACCTGTTCTCTGGAGGCCAGGTCTACCCATATAGTGGAAAGAGCTGGGTAGACCTGGCCTCCGGAGGTCTACCCACCGATTTCTCCCCCCCCCCAGTTTTCCCGGCGAGGCCTGCATGCCTCAGAGGCTTGGGGCCTGCTGATTTCTCTCCCCCCACCAGTTCCCCTCCCCTCCCCCACCAATAACAGTGAGGCCTGGTGGCTTCCAGCTGGGCCTCATGAGCTCCCGTCGCCCCTCCCCCCACCAGTGATGGCGAGGCCTGGGGGCTTCCAGCCGGGCCTTGCCAGCTCCCCCTGCCAGCTCCCACCAGCTCTTCCCCTGCCCACCCCTCCAGTGGTGATATGATGCCATAGAGCCCCCTCTGAGCCTGCCAGTTCTTCCAAGGAAACCAGTCCTTGTAATCGGGAGAGCAGCGGCAATTCAGGGAGAACTCCAGATCCAACCCAGCGGTTGGTAACCCTAGCTCAAGTGTCCTTCAGAGTTTGGGGAAGGTGAATATTTATTTGTTTAAAACATTTCTACACCACCTTTCAACCCAGCTCAGGGACCCCAAGGCAGCAAACATTAAAACATGTCAAACATGAGACTTCCGGCAAGACTTACGATAATGGCGGACGTGCTCCTCCGCAACTGCGGGGAGCGCGATCCGTACCCGGCGGGAAGAAGGGGCTCTGGACAGGTGCCGAGCCCCCAGAGACCCCAGTGAGGGGGCTCTGCCTGGGGTGGCACAAAGGGGATCTCTCCCTACGGTGGCGACCGGGGGATCGAGGTCCCTTTTCATCACCCCCATAGGTTCCCCCGCCGTGGGAGCCGTATGGCTGAAAGCGCAAATCCGTGAAGCAGCAGAGAGTGCGAAACTATGAGGCTTGAACTACAGTTACGCATGGAATAAACGTGAGTCTGAAGTGAAATAAACAGAGCATAGCGGGTGGGCGGAGTGAACCCCCCCCTCGAGATCGGCGTACTTACGAGACTCTTTGCGTGGCGTTACTGCATGAAAAATAGTACGCTTGGCTTGCTGGATGGCAGCATCGCGCTTTAGAGGATATAAACTTTAAAAAGTCATAAGCGCAATCTGAGAATTTGCTTCTTTTGTTCATCTTATCTAACTATCAACAAAAAGCACAGCCTCAACAATGGCGGGGAAAACGAAACCTTCCCCCAAACTAGGAAGTACAGCTCCGAGTTCAAAGGTTGATACCACAGAGATGAGCACTGTGTTCTCCTCGCTATTGCGACCTCTAGTGGACCAAATGACAGCTCTCAACGTCAAGATGGATAAAATGCAGCTGGAACTAAAGGAGTCGAATAAAACTACAGAGAAGCTGCAGCGAGAACTTCTGGAAGTAAAGACTTCAGTAAAAAATCAGGATTCAAGGCTACAAAAAGCGGAGAAAGAAAAGGCCCTCCATTCTGATCAGCTTTTGAAACTACAGATGGAAAGATCGAATTTTTTCCTAAGACTTCAGAATGTGCCAGAGAATAAAGGAGAAGACCTTAAAAACCTGCTAAGTGAAGCGCTTGAACCAGTAACAGGCTTAAAAGCAGCGGAATTAAAAAGCGACATGGATATGGTTTACAGAACCTATCCAGATTATACTAAAAAGAAAAGCCTGCCTGGTGAGATTATGATAAGGTTCTCCAAAAAATCAACAAGGGATGTGGTGCTTAGAACCACAAATAAAGCGGTTCTGAAGATCAAAGGAGAAGAAGTTAAAGTGATGAAAGATATTCCATTCGAAATAAGGAAAAGAAGGAAAGCCTATGGGAAACTGACATCTTGGTTACAGTCTGAATCCATTATTTATCGGTGGAACGTTCCAGAAGGACTAAGCTTCAGCATTAAAGATAAAAAGTATAAGATTGACTCTGTCCAACAGGCGAAATTTTTTTTGGAAAAAAGCAAAGAAAAGAAAAACGAGAGAGACTCAGATGGTTCACTGGCTTCGCAAGAAAGTATCTACGGATTCAACAGCTCCAAAAGTGAAGAAGTTTCTGACTCGGAAATAGGAGCAGCAGCTCCAAAAGTACAAGAAGAGACTGTAAAGACAAGAAGAGGACGAAAGAACTGAACTGTTTTATTGAAAATTGCACTTATGTATTCCATATACTTTGTATAATTAAGCATCCCTCTAAAGGGGTATGCCTGTCAAATAGCTTTTTTGTTCGTTCTTAATATCAGCAGTAACAATTCTAACTGAAAATTAACCAAGGTTTAAAATGCTTCATAATTTTTATGTTATATGGTAGTATTAAGCAAATGATAAAGCACTCTCTGTATAAGGTAAATGTAGCTTAGAAATTAGCGATGTAGATGTAGTAATAGAGAAAATCAATAAAAACTTTAAAAAAAACCCATGTCAAACATTACAAACAGCATTTAAAATATTAAAAACATCTAAACTCACAAACAGAGGAGGGCTAATAAGAGATATTCCCAGCTGAAGGGAGGGTGCAGAGGTGTGAGTGAGTGGGTGGTTGAGCAACAAGTAGCAGTTTTTCAGTTTCAGGAAACATCAAGAGAGAGAAAGGCTGCGGTCACACAGCACGGGATTCCCGGATAAAATCCGCTAGGATTTTAACCGTTTTTTTTCTTTCAAGTTGGGATGGTTACATCCCAACCCTGGCGGCGGTGGGGGGAGGCATCCTTCCTGCTCACAGGAGAGTGCTCTGCACCCCCCTCCTCTGCTGCCACTGCCAGCCACTGCCACCGCCAGCTGCCACCGCCAGCGGACCCGTCCTGGCTTCCTGGCTCACCCCGCACTCTGCTCTGGGCTCCGAGCCCTGCCGGTCACTGCCTGGTTTTTTTTGGGGGGGGTAAGAGAATGCGAGGGGGGAGCTAGGCAGCGGCTGGCGGGGTTCAGGGCTGGGAGTGGAGCCCGGGGCAGTTCCCCCCCACCATTTTTGCACTTGGGCACTTGAGTGCCCAAGCACCCAACTGCAAAAACAGGGGGAAAAAACAGAGACAGATAATCTGAACAGCCCTTTCTCACAAACATTGTGAGAGAGGGCTGTTCAGATTGTCTCAATCGCGCATCCCTTGCGCTAACACCCGGAAAATACTAATTTTTCCAGGGGTCTTTAAAGCGGGAGAAAAGCAGAAGGGTTGCACGAGTGAGCGAGCTTATAGGGCGAGCTTCAGAATGGGATCCATACGAACAGGTGCTTAAAAAGTGAGAGGAAACAGCTCTAATTCCCGCTCTTAAGTCCCGTGTGACTGCGGCCAAAGAGATGTGAGTTTGGTGAGGCACCTCGGGCTACATGATCTCTTTCTGGAGAGCTGATATGGGGCAGTAAATCTGCTGCCCTCTAAGCGTCCTCTTTTCCTCTGGGGAAATCAGGAGTATTAACAGTATGATGCTTAAGGTTTTCAGCCTCAGCTATGCAAGTTTATTCAGAAGGATGCAAAACATTGCGGCCTGCTGAATTGTTTGAGATAATATATGGAGAACCCTTATACAATACTAGTGCACTAAGAGCAACTAAGATTTGGGCCAATAACCTGGCAGATCATCCCTCAGCCAGACTGAATGGATTTGCCTAAATTGAGTACTCTCAAAGAGTATTCTGGCCCCACTGGTGGACCTCCTGCTGGCACCTGGTATTTTTGGCCACTGTGTGACACAGTGTTGGACTGGATGGGCCATTGGCCTGATCCAACATTGGCTTCTCTTATGTTCTTAAAGATCTGGGTCCTCAAATGTTCCAGGTAAGTGAGATGGAAATTTAAGAAGGATGCAAATAAAACCAGCAATTTGCCTAGGGAACACTAGTCTTTCATCCATGGTTTTGGGTGAAATGTTTTCCTTGCATTCTTAGCTGATGCTGGAAAGAGTGAGTTCTAAACTGATGCAAAAAAAAGCATGTTCAGCTTAAAACAGCATGTGTGTTGGAGTATCAGTACTGTCTTATGCGGAGGATACCACATGTTAAGCTGGTGGGTGGACTTGGCTTCTGTTTGCATCAGAGCAGTGAGTGGGGGTGACTGACTGTGAGGCAGCCTGAGGTCAGGACTCGTGGGCACAGCCAGACTGCCATTCTTCTCACTGTGAGCTGGCTGAATCATTGCAACACCTTCATGGGTTCCTCTGAGAGGAATGGACCTCCCTGATTCATCCGCTAAGTTCAACATGGGGGTGGGGTATAAAACTAGAGCAGATTTTGACTGAACTGGATTTGTTAGGACTGTGAATCATTTTTTCCTCTGTATTTATAACTAAATTGAGGCTGTACCATTTAGCCCTTGGGTAAGACCAGAAAGTTGGAGCTGAGAAATATTACCATCTGCTCAGGCTGAGAAGACAGATATTCTTGAACAGGAACAGAACTAATACTTGAAACTGGAGAATTTTAGGATTTCTATTAAACTCTGAGCATTTTCAGATTTTATTGCTGAAATTCATCTGCTGGAGATATCTATACTTGTATGCGTTTTTAAAGTCTTACAGGTGATCAACATGCCAAATTTACCACTTTCATATGTAGAGTTTTAAAAAAACAAACCACCCAGCAGCATCTTGTATTGAATTATTGGGTGGAAAAGAAACAAGATTAGTTGGTCCATTCAACTGTCATAATGGTCAAGGCAGCCTTGAAACCATAAAAACCAATAAAATTAACACCAAACAATTTACAACATAAAACTAGTGACAAAGAATTACATTAAAAGCCAGTCTAGTCCTGAAAACTTCTTTTCCCCCTCTATTTTTCTAAGAATCTCTATAGACATTAGTTTCAGAGGGTACCCATGTTGGTTTACAGTAGAAGAGCTCATAGGTGTCAACTTCAGGGGGGCTGGGGAGCTGGAGCCACCCCAAACTTTTCCAGGAGGTGCTGAGCTTCCACTGGAGACAATGGACTGTGATGTCTCTGGCCCAGCCCCACCCCCACCCCCAAAATTGGAAAGTCTACATCCTTGGAAGAGCTAGATTCAACAAGATTTCCCGGGTATAAGCTTTCCAGAGCCAAAGCTCCCTTCATCATATATAAATTGGAATGAAGTTCTCTGAGTCTGAATATCCCAGTTGGAAGGTGGGAGAGGTGTTGAAAGAAGGAACTTAGGATGGAAAGGTACAATACATATTGTAATCAGCTTGATTAGAACACAGGGGAAATATTTGTGGGCAGAAAATCAGCATATATAGTGAGATGAGAATGCTATGCCCCTGTTCAGCCCTGGAGGGTCCATTGTTCTGAACTTGTGAATGAACTCAAGTTCAGCAACCTGACGTTGTAATCTCCCCTTGAAGCTTCTCTGTTTGAGGACTGCCACTCTTAGGTCAGCAATGGAATGACCTGGAAGATTAAAACGTTTCCCCCCACTAGGCTTTGAGTGTTGTGGTCTCGAATATTTTGTTGGTCTCTAAGGTGCTACTGGCCTCAAATCTAGCTAACAAATATAATCCAGCAGTAGGGGAATTCCTGTGTCATGTCACTAACTCCTTTGTCACTGTGACACTTGAGAGTGGAATAAAATAGAGAAGTGGTTTAGAAGAAGAAACAAGATTTTTTGTCATTTCGGCCTCTAAGCAGTTCCTCCTCCCACAAGACACAGCAGAGAGACTTGGCTGACATCTGCAGTCACTGTTATTTCCACTACAACCATTTGATTGTGGAGACTAGCAGGATTTTTAAAACCAATCATCAAGTCTCCATTCATGCCTGTGTAACTTGCAATGATAAAGCAACTTTTCAAAGTTAAGGCAAGGCTAGGGTTGCCAACCTCCAGGTAGAGCCTGGAGATCTTCCAGAACTGTAACTAATCTCCATACTACAGAGATCAGTTCCCTCTGAGAAAATGGCTCCTTTGGAGGGTAGACTCTGTGACATTATATCCTGCCGAGATCTCTCTTCTCCTCAAACTGAATCCTCTCCAAACTCTCCCCCAAATCGCCAGGAATTCCCCAAGGTGGGGTTGGTAAGCCTAGGCAAGTCAGAGTTCTGTATGGCTTTACAGCCATTGTCAAGAGCTGGGTTGCTTCATTAACAAGGAGACCATATTCAAATAAAGGATAGGTCTTCTGTGCCATTAGAACTGTAACGAAAGCAACATTCAACAGGAATGTTCAAAAATGAGATAGGAGAAGCTGCTCCAGTGGAACTTCTATCTTCAGAATTACTGAAGAGAATAACAAGAACATCTTGTAACTTAAGGGAAGGTTTATGTCTCAAAACCAACCAGCTTCACCAAATTCGTCAAAGAAGCAGTATGGGTCCCCTCAATTTTCAGAATGGTTTAAAGCTTGTGGCAGCTTTAAAAATAAAGCATAATAAAAACATAAAATGCTACAAAAGTTGCTAGCCATTTGTGACAGACCATCAAGGGTTAATGCCTAACAGAGTCTGAGAACCTTTGAGTGACAGGCTATTCCAACAGAATTCTGTTGAGAGAGTCAGTTAAGGAATGATAGTTGGGAACTGACAGTTGAAGAAGAGACAGTTAAGCACTGATTGTGGACTGGGAAGGAGGCAAAGAGAGTCAGTGGATCAAGGAAGATCCTCATTCAAACCAAAAATGGAAATAGCTTTTAGTAAAGAGAAGTAATCCCAGCTCAGTTAAGAAGGAAAATAACTTCTAGAAGAGAGGAGTGATTCCTGGTTTGTGTAAAGAAGGATTTGGGGAACTTGGTTGTATGTTCCTGCCTTTTTCATGTCGGTGAAACTGTGCTTGACTGTTTAAGCAGAAACTGAAAAGAAAATTTTGTCTGTTTACCTCATACATCCTGCACCTGATTCCACCTGACCTTTTCTCCTCCAAGTTAAATATTTTGTTTATTTTGAACTTTCAAAAGCCTCTTGTGTGCCATTTCAAAATAAGGAAAATAAGAAGGTGATTTTTGTTTCTTCCTTCAGTTCTGTGGGCTGGGTCAGCATCTATTTATCTATATAAAGCAACTGGGCGGGGCAACCATAGACAAATGAGAAGAAGAAGAAGAAGAAGAAGAAGAAGGGGAATTGGATTTATACCCCACCCTTCACTACTCAAAGGCAGGCCTGTAGCTACATTGGAGCATTTTGGGGCCCAGCCCCCCGACTCACCACCAAGACCCCCCAACTTACCACCCAGCCCAGGCCCCCCAACTTCCAATTTTTTATTTTATTTATTGCACTCATCACCACCACTGGCAAGCCTTGTCCCGCCCTCTTTTGCCCACCGCTTTCTCTGGGCAAGGCAAGTCCTGTGCCCTCCACCCTGCAATCCCATACCACTCTCTCTGGGCAAGTCAAGCCCCATGCCCTCTGCCCTCCAGGGCTCAGCTCTGCCTCCCACCTTTGAATAATTAAATTATTTAAATTAGCCAGTGCCAAGTGCCCCCCAAGAAATTTAAATGCCCCTCCAACTTAGACATTCCTGGCTATGAGCCTGCCCGAAGGAGTCTCAGAGCAGCTTACAATTTCCTTTCCCTTTCCCTCCCCACAACAGACACCCTCTGAGGTAGGTGAGGCTGAGAGAGCTCCTTTGAGAACTGCTCATGAGGGAACAGCTCTGAAAGAATTTGTAACTGACCCAAGGTCATTCCAGCAGCTGCATGTGGAGGAGTGGGGAATCAAACCCGGTTCTCCCAGATTAGAGTCCATGCTCCTAACCACTGCACCAAAATAAGCACTTATTGCTTTAAATCCTGTTGAGTGCCTGCATGCCCGATTCTGTGCATCTTAGCTGTTACCGCCAGCATTTGGATGAAATATTTATGTCTGACTATATGTATAAAAGATGAACTAACAAACAAAACTTATACTGAAACTTATACCCCACCCTTCACTACCCAAAGGCAGGCCTGTGGCTACATTGGAGCCTTTTGGGGCCCAGTGGTTAGGAGCATGGACTCTAATCTGGGAGAACCGGGTTTGATTCCCCACTCCTCCACATGCAGCTGCTGGAATGACCTTATTCTGTTACATTTTGTGACAGTTTTGCTCGGCATTCAGGCCTCCTGCTATGTCAGGAAGCCTCCCAGTGGCAGCCCTAGTTGCCTGCTGCCAATCTGAGCGATAGCAGGAGGTAAAGAAAGACGACAGCTGAATTGCTACGTTAGCACCAGAGAAAACCTGGAAGTGATGTAGAAACGCAACCAATGTTGCGCCCTTCCTGGTTCCCGTCCCCAACCCTTCCATCAGCTGTAAAGCCTGGCCTGGCAAACCTACTTGCACTGTTAGTCTTTTGCAGCAAAATTAAATAAGAGTTCAGTAGTACCCAAAAGGACATGCAAAAAGAAAATCATGCAACTAATGAGCTGCAGATCAATGCTTCCTCTAAGCTGTGGAGTCCTGTGAGCAAAACTTCTACTTTGTGAGCAACTGGCATTAAAGCTGTGAGCGAGCAATTTGGCTGCTGCATAAATTGGTTTGCTCTGGAGCCATCCTTCCTGAGCTAAGACCAAAATGTGTGAGCCAGAGGCTAAAAAACTGTGGGCTAGCTCACACTAACTCAGCTTAGAGGGAATATTGGATCAGACCCAATCCATCAATTCAGAAGTCAGAAGGCTAACAGTGTCTAATTTACCCATCAAGGACTCTACAATGTTGAACATCTGTATGGTATCATCAAGAGAAGCATTCCTAATAGACATAAACGAACTGGGATGGCATCATTACCAAATTCCCATGAAACTAGCCAGGACAATTGGAGAATTAATCTAAATTCATGGCTCTTTAAAGATTATCAAATTGATTGTGGCTTAAGTTTCATAAACCAGAGCCCACTTTGTCAGATCTAGAAAAATATCAAGATATTTAATTAAAAATGAACCATACCAAGTCTGGACTTGCTGCCTGACTTCTATAGAACCAATGTCAGTAGTCCTTGCACACACCCTGACTTTCTCACTCCAGACAGCCTCATCCAAAACTGTCCGCCATAGCACTTACATGATACACAGTGGAGGAATCTCAATAATTTTTGTTGCCACTTCTGGTATTAGTTTTTACTTGTGCCTCTATGCATCCAAAGTTATATTTTGAAACACAGACAAAAAGGTAAAGAAAATACAGAGGAATAAATTAGTTGACACTATTTTGTATTATAGATGCATGGAATCCCTTGAGAAAGTAAATTGTTCTTATTGAAGTGTTTTATTGCTTTCAAAATCCCTCAGATCTTACCCAACCAGGACCCTCCATATTTGCCCTGAAGTTATGCTTTAGGTGAAATTCATTGTTGACCCTGTTTGCTTCACCACAATCTGTGCAGAAAAGATTAGAACATAAGAACATAAAATAAGCCAATGTTGGATCAGGCCAGTGGCCCATCCAGTCCAACACTCTGTCACACAGTGGCCAAAAACACCAGGTGCCCTCAGGAGGTCCAGCAGTGGGGCCAGATTGCAAGTTATATATTTATTTAAAACATTTATTAGCTGCCTTTTTACCTTGTAGGAGCTCAAGGCAGCGCACCATGTGAAAATTAATAAAATATAGTAAAATACATCAAAAACCACTAGTTAAAAACAGTGATTCAAAATTGCTGGTAGGCAGAAGAGCTAATCAGATGCAGCCATGAATAAAACTGTCTCCAGCTGCCTCCTAAAGACAGAAGAAGAAGAGATTGGATTTATACCCTGCCCTTCACTACCTGATGGAGTCTTGGAGCCATTTACAATCTCCTTTCCCTGACAGACACCCTGTAAGATAGGCGGGGCTGAGAGAGCTCTTTCTAGAACTGTCCTTGAGAGAACAGCTCTGACAGAACTATGCCTTGCCCAAGGTCATCCAGCAGCTGCAAGTGGAGGAGTGGGGAATCAAACCCAGTTCTCCCAGACTGAGAGTGAGGGAGCTGAGAGGGCACCCTTGGGTAGGTTGTTCCATAACTGTGGGTCTGCCACTGAAAAGGCCTTCTCTCACATACCCACCAAATGAGCTTCTTTGGGGAGCTTGTTCCATAGAGTAGGAGTAATCTGTCATCGATGTCAGACAGGCTAATTTTAATGAGAGAACAACCAGAAGGTGGCACACAGAGATACAGGCATTGGGATTAGTGATGCTGCTCTAGGGCTGGCTTACATGTTAACTGTAACTGTTAAAGAAAAATCTACAAATTACTTTACTACACTAAACCTTGAATAAATTGCTTTGATCAGCCCACAATTCCTCTGCATTGTCTGGAGCATGTCCTGATTATCCAGTTGAGTAAATGGGGAGATTCCCAATTCCAGGTGGAAAAACAAATTATTATCCAGAGTACATGTTACAGCAGTGATGTGGAAAGCCAATAATGGAGGACATGTCTCCAGTTTCAACTACAAGATCAAAAGAGTGTGTGGACTGGTACCTATAAGCACTGAGTGGAGTCATCTGATCTACTTCAGGTATGGCACCCTTTATGTAGGGTGACCATATTTATCAAGTGTAAAAAGAGTATACTGTTCACCAACAAGAATTTTTTTCTCAGATGCCCAGACAAGTAAGAATTCCTTGCTGGCAAATGAAATAGGGCTGCAGGAATCACTCAGCCACTGTGGAACGGATGGGTCTCAGAGACACAGGCAGCCTGAGGAGCCAAGTTCCAGAATCAAAGTCAGGGTTGGATCCAGAAGTCGTTTACTGGGAAGTCTGAATGAATTCAGGGAGTTGTTGGAGAGTGAGGTTTAGCAGTCCAAAGTAATTTACCAAACAGTCAGAGCAGTTCCAGAAGGTCAGAGTCAAAAGCTGGTCTGTGGTCCTTGGAGCAGAATCCAAAGCTGTAGTCAGAGGTATGGTGACTTGTTGCTTCCCACCTAACAGCCTCCCTTGGCTGGTTTTTAATAGGCATATGCCTAACAGTCATGCTTGCAGCCATGCTTTATATGCCTAAGGGTCACGCTGCAACTATTCAAGCAGCTGGCATCAGGCCTGGAGGCGAACACCTTGTCATCTCTCCTGTTGTTCTATTCATAGCCTCTGTCTGCAGCACTCTAAGGGTGTGAGTAATACCTGAGAGTTGGGAGTGATTAGCTTAGTTTCACCTGTTAAATCAGGGCTGGAAGGTGTAGGTGGCTCTTCGTCAGCTGTTGGCTGTGAATCCTGACAAGCCTGCAGTTTGTCTTCTGCTTGGTGGCTTCTGCTGACTCATAGCTGGCTACACAGGGCTCCTCTTCTTCTGAGGAGTTGTCGCTGAGCCCTCGCTGACCCACAACAATGGGCTTATACATAGCTATGTTGGCTTACACACATGTATATGGAAAACTGTTTATTATAGATTTATATACATAACTGCTTATTTTTACTAAAATGGCAAATTTGCAGTGAAGCGAGAAAGAAATAACACAGTAAGCAAATAACAAAAAATGCCCATACTAATTTACCTATCACTAAGCACTTCTGTGCTTACAACACCAGAACCTGTTTACCTATAATGAAGTGGCACCTGAATACTTGTTGGAAGATTTTCTCTCCCTAATCAGAGCTGGTTGTTCAAGTAGGCATTTGTAGAACTGAAGGCATCAATAGTCACATAGGTTATATTGCAGTAACAGAATACTCTCTATAGCTATACCCTCTGTAGCTTCAATGGTAAATCTGTTCCTTTCTTCTGTCCACTGGGCATGCATTCTCTCAACATTTGCATTATGTCCTGGAATGCAGAAGAAAAATTGTGCTATTTTAAGCAACTCAGAATGGGAGTCTGTGTTGCAGCTGTTTTGAAAGTATTTAACCCACTTATCACTAACTGGCACACATTTGAAGTCTTCATCTATTGAACACTTTCAATAGGGGTGTCAAAGAATGGTATTATTCAGATTTGGGTTTTGCTGATCCAAATATATTTGGTATACCCCAATATTCCTGAATATCAAGATCAGTATGGATACTCTATTCAGGAAATATTTGGAATTCCCAAATCTATTCAGCTCCATTATGCCCTATGGGGCCATTGTAGTCAATGGCAAATATCTCCTAGGGTATATTCAGGGACCTGGGGGGGGGGGGAGTTGAGGCAGAGGCACCAAATTTGCAGTGTAGCTGCTGGAGCCTTTCCCCAAAAGAGAGATTTGTCATTGACTGCAATGGCCCCATAGGGTATAATGGAACTGAATAGATTTGGGAATCTTCTGTCAGACCAGCACCCTTATATTACTTATTTATTAGCAAGGTATCTTCTTCTTTTTTTCTGAACAAACAGTTTTTATTTTTTTTTATGTTACAGCACATAGAAAGTGAATATTATAATTCTAAATATACAATTATTCATAAAAATATTTAAAACATTCCAACTTTATACCAATTTTTTCAATTTTAACTGAAGTCATATCTGTAATATTTTACATTACCAGAGATTTAACAACTCAATTATGTCAGGAACTTCTTCTTGTTGTACTAAATACTGTAATATAGGGAGCCATACTGCAGTAAAAAAAGATTGTGTTTTATGTGTACAGGAATCTCGAAAACTTTCAGTAATCCTTGCCATAGTATACATGCTTTATAATTTAGAGTGCCATAGTTTTTTTGAAGGTAGTTATTTATTTTTCCATAATAAAGCTATAGTATTTTTTGCTGCAGTCAAAAGTATTGCAGTTTGTGTTATAATGCTATCTGAGGAAGAATCCTCCATCCATTGGTGTAATAAGATATGTTCCGGCAAGGTATCTTCTACTTGCTATGAGGACTCAGGAGCATAAGGTAAAATCCTCTGACAGGGATCTTCTGTTTTTGTAATGCTAAAATCACACTTGTTTTCTTTCTTTTGTTATGTTTATAACTTATGCCAATAAAAGTACTGAACTGAACTGATTGGACTGAGACAGAAAAAAAAAGATTTCACACCAGGGAACATTTGCAGTAACCTTTCTATGGCAGGAGAGAGTGATAGTCATCTTGTCCTCTGTGTGACCATAATTGTCTGTAATTTATATCAATGAATTCACAGTAACTCTTGAGATTTTATGTCCTTATCGTATATATGGAGAAATAATTGGCTCTTTCTGGGCACTGCCATGTTGGCACTGGGCACTAGCCGATTGGCTCTGCTCCTGGTCACTAGCATAGTGTACTGTTTATGCAGTCTTTGCAGATTATTATACTGAAAATTTACTTCCAAATATTTAAAGTGTTTTACTTGTTCAGTGTTGTTACCTTTAATAGTTGGATGGCACAGTGGAAACAAGCAATTAATTGGGCCAAGTGCAGTATGCCTGATGTTGCACGTTTTTTTTTAATGTGAAGGGTGGCCAATATCTACCTGCAGCCATCTGTGTTTTCAATGCTGAACTGGTATCCCAATTACTTTACAGGATTCCCATTTGGATTAGCTCTTTCAACCAATGTGTTGAGCAAATTTAGGCAATGTTTTTGCACCATATTTTGGGGTCCCAAACTGTGTAAGCCATGTGTTTGGAGACAGGGCAGAGCCTTTTAGAAACCAGAGCTTGGCTCCTAACCCTGAAATTTTGGCTACACCTCCATTATAGGGCAGAATCCCCTAGCTATGTGCTGTACATGCTGTCTGATTCTTCCCTAACTAATTAGTCATGTTTAATTTTGAGGAAAATACAGTCTACTGGTATCCCTCTCAATTCTTAAACAGAGACTTTTGGATATTGAAAAGAAGCTCTCTGCTCTTCAGCAAACAGGACATGCTCCCCGCTGGAGTTTGGTATCACACCTAATTATGGGGTTCTGGCATCCTATTTTTTATACTTAACATCTCCTCAATTACGTTGAGTTTTTATACTCACAGGATTTAATATTCTCCCCACAGTGGTTTTGTTTGGAAGATTTGCAAATGTTCCTTATCATGAAAGACTTTGTCCATGTAGGGTCAGAAATCTTGAATCTGTATCCCATGTTTTGCTTTACTGTGACTTCTATGTTAAACTGTGGGATTCTTTAATTAGTTCTCTTCTGCACAACTTTCACGGATATCCCAATGAGCGGCATATTTTATATCTTCTGTTGGACCAGCACCCTTATATTAGTTGTTTGTTAGCAAAGTATCCTCTAACTGCTATGAGGATTCAGGAGCATAAGGTAAAATCCTCTGATAAGGAACTTCTGTCTTTGTAATGCTGACATTGTACTTGTTTTCTTTCTTTTTGATATGTCATGATGGAGTCAAGGACATTGAATAAAGCAGTCCACAGGCCTAAGAAAATTCTGATATACAGCAATGCAATTTGAGGTCCTATTCAAAATGCATACTAGGAAGTAGTGTTGGTGGCAAAACTGAAGCTTCTGTCCACTGAGGGACTGTAAGGCAAAATAGGCTCAGGATCCCAACAAAAAAAAAGAGGTCATTTCCTCATTTTTAAAAAAAAAGATCCCAAAAGAAGACAGACATTAAAGAAGAGTACATCTGTTCACCCTACCTGTATGGTCAATGTATTTGCAGCTTTGTCTTCTACTTTTAGGAGGAAAAGAGCCATAACAGAGATAATAGCACAGAAAATAGTGACCACCCCCAGGCTACAGATCATTTCTGTACTTGGAAAGGGAAATGGATCCCATTTTTTTACCCTTCACATGTATCACCATGGAACTTTAAAGTGTATTGCCTGTTCCAAAAAGCCAGTCCAGTAAACAGTAGACAAGTTGACAGTTTCAACAGTACAGGAAGTAGAGGAAGCATGGAGATGCTCTTAAGGGCAACCTGTGTATAAACTAAAGCCAATTATGTCTTTTGCTTACAGATTGTATATATGCAATTGTGTTAGCTAGGGCCCTGAATGATGATTACTTGAGTACACTTAGGTTATGGGAAGGTTATGTAAACTAGTGGCTTCCATGAAATCTTGACTGAACTCTTCTCCAGGCTCTCTCTTGATTTTAATTTGATCAAACTGGCTTTGTGTTGTTGTTATGCCAGCCAGCTTACTCCTTTCATTTGCCTACTCATGACTTTTCCGCCAGTTTCCTCTTGGGTAATTTCTCATTGCAACTAAATTTGAGTAAGAGGAATTTCCTGTCGCCTTTTGAGAGGGTAAAGAAGGTGGCAGCTTTTGAACTCCTGGCTCCAGGGTATGTGTAATTTGATTTTTCAATTTTTTTACATTTAACTCTTATTTTAGTGTTTAGTTTACCTCTTTTTGAAATATAGCTTTCTACATGCTACAGTGTGGCATATGCATGTGAAGCGTCAATTAATGTAGTTTGGCTTCTGTTTTGTAACGATCGGTACCACTTCCTCCTTCCCATTTCCCCTTGGTTAGCCAGCATAGATGAATGATTTGAACAAAATACCCAGTCCAGCAAACATTAAGCATTTCTAAGTTTCAGTGATTTCAAGGGGAGATATTTAAGCAAGTAGCACTCAGCTGCTGAAATCAATAGAACAAAAAAGTACTTGATTTTGGCTGAGTTATATCTGTTTCTGTTTTTTTATAAAAACTACCCATAATTTTCTTCTAAATCAGAAAGCAAAGTATGAAGCTTCAGTTAATTTAGCTGAAATAGTGCATGTAATAGTGGGTATTTGACAGCAACACATTTAATGTTGGACAATTTTATTATATATTATACCATTTTTACTCATATCTCATATTTTATTCTATGTATTCAGTTTCACTCTCTGTATTATAAGCTGGTGAAAACCATTAAATAAACTTTGAACTTTGAATTTAAAGACTGGATTGTCTTATGTTCAGAATAATGGTTTTTAACACTGTAGCCTATTGCAGTGCAAAGGGATGTAGTCTTAACTTGCAGAGAACATGCTGCTTCTGCATCTAAACATCTGCTTTGAAAACTGGAGCTGAATTGGAGCTAAAATAATCTAAGGACCACAATAATGAACCCTTGATGTCTACCATAAATCAGGTACTAATTGTATGCCCCTGCCCTGCTCAAAGAGGTGGTTATCTGTCCTCTACTTAAAACACCATCCCTACACAAAAATGATGTGATCAATTATCACCCAGATTTTTTAGGCAAAGTGTTTGAAAAAAAATCAGTAGCAGAACAACTCTAGTCTTCTTGGATAACTCATGTGCTCTGGACCCTTTTGACAGCTAACTTGGCTTTGGTTGATGACCTATGTCTGAATGTAAACAAAGACCATGCTTGTACGCTACTACTACTACTGGATCTATCTGCAGCCTTTGATACAGTAGATCATGCCATCCTCTTGAGGCATTTGGAGATATAAGTAGGTGTCAAGAAAAGTGCCTTGGACTGGTTTAGATCAGGGCTCCGTTCGGGCCGGAGCGGGCCGGAGCGCCGCTCCGGGAGAGAGGAGGGCGGGGGGCGGGGACTTAACAAAGCCCCGCCCCCCGCTCACTCCTCCTGGCAGCGGCAGGCCGCCGCCGGCCCTGCAAAAAGCCTCTCCCCTCCCCCCTTCCAGGGCCGCGGCAAACGCCGCGGGCCCCGGGACAGCCGCCCCTGTCCCTCCCCGCCTCCCCCCGCACTCAAGCCTCCGAGGCCGCGGCGAGCACCGCGGGCCCCGAGGCAGCCGCCCCCGTCCCTCCCCGCCTCCCCCCGCACTCAAGCCTCCGAGGCCGCGGCGAGCGCCGCGGGCCCCGAGGCAGCCGCCCCCGTCCCTCCCCGCCTCCCCCGCACTCAAGCCTCCGAGGCCGCGGCGAGCGCCGCGGGCCCCGAGGCAGCCGCCCCCGTCCCTCCCCGCCTCCCCCGCACTGAAGCCTCCGAGGCCGCGGCGAGCGCCGCCGGCCCCGAGGCAGCCGCCCCCGTCCCTCCCCGCCTCCCCCCGCACTGAAGCCTCCGAGGCCGCGGCGAGCGCCGCGGGCCCCGAGGCAGCCGCCCCCGTCCCTCCCCGCCTCCCCCCGCACTGAAGCCTCCGAGGCCGCGGCGAGCGCCGCGGGCCCCGGGGCAGCCGCCCCCGTCCCTCCCCGCCTCCCCCCGCACTCAAGCCTCCGAGGCCGCGGCGAGTGCCGCCGGCCCCGGGACAGCCTCCTCCTTCCCTCCCCGCCCTAAAACTCCCGGCCGCAGAAAGCGCCGCTGCCCTGGGAGAAGCCTCCTCCTTCCCTCCTTCCCTCCCTCCCCCACTCACTGCTCCTGGGCCCCAGAGGGGGCGCAAGGGAGGGAGAAGCCGGGCCCCAGAGGCCTGAAGCCCCTGGGGCCCAAGCAAGAGGGGGGAGGAAGGAAAATGCTGGCCCCAGTGGGGGGGAGAAGCGCCCCCCTTCCTTTCTTCCTTCTCTCTCTCTCTCTCTCTCTCTCTCTCTCTCCACACCTAGCTACCTACCTTCCTGTTCCTTCCTTTCCCCCTTCCTTCCTTCTCTCTCTCTCTCCCCCACCTACCTACCTTCCTGTTCCTTCCTTTCCCCCTTCCTTCCTTCCTTCCTTCCTTCCTTCCTTCCTTCCTTCCTTCCTTCCTTCCTTCCTTCTCTCTCTCTCTCACCCACCTACCTACCTGTTCCTTCCTTCTCTCTCTCTCTCCCCCACCTACCTACCTACCTGTTCCTTCCTTCCTTCTCTCTCCCCCCCACCTACCTACCTACCTTACTGTTCCTTTCTTTCTTCCTTCCCCCCTTCCTCCCTCCTTCCTTTCTTCTCTCTCTCTCCCCCACCTACCTACCTACCTTCCTTCCTGTTCCTTTCCTTCCTTCCCCCTCCCTCCCTCCCTCCCTTCTTGCCTTCTGACACACTGCCAATGACGTCAGGGATGTGTGGCCTTTTGACACTTCCGGTGACGTCAGGGGGTGTGGCATATGCAAATAAGTTATGCTAATGAGCTCCTGCACCTCTTTTTTTACGAAAGGACCCCTGGTTTAGATCATTCATCATGATTCAGACTCAGAGGTTTGCAGTTGGTGACCAGCTAACTTCAGCATGGGAGCTGTCTTGCAGGGTTCCACAGAGCACAATCTTACCCCCTCCCCATGTTATTCAACCTCTGTGTAATTGGATGTCATCACTATCCAAATGACACTTAGCTCTGTATCTCTCTATCTATATCCCCTGGTGATGCAGGATAGCTCTTGAGGAGCTGCCTGACTACTGTGGTCAAATGGCTGAAAGCAGGGGACATTTCATAGAAAAAGAGGTGTGGGAGCTCATTAGCATAACTCATTAACATATACCATGCCCCCTGACATCACTGGCCGAATGTCAGTTTCAGCCCCATTATACCCTATGGGCCATTGAAGTCAATGGCAAAAACTCATAGGGTATATGAGGGGCTGGAGGAAAGGGGGTTTGAGGGAGAGGCACCAAACTTGCAGGTAGCTGCTGGAGCCTCTCCCCAAAATATCTACCAAGTTTCAAGAAGATTGGACCATGGGGACCAATTCTACAAGGCCCCAAACAGGTTGCCCCATCCCCTCCATTGTTCTCTATGGTGGGAAAAAACATTACTTTTTTCCCACCATAGAGAACAATGGAGAGAATGGGGGCAAACTGTTTGGGGGCCCGTAGAATTGGACCTCCTCCAATCTTCTTGAAACTTGGTGGTTATTTCGGGGAGAGGCTTCAGGAGCTACCCTGCAAGTTTGGAGCCTCTCCCTCTAACCACCTCCCCTCCAGCCACTTTTTAAGCCGCCACCAAATTTCAGTGGCAATTCGGCGGTGGGCCGAATCAGATCAGAGAATCTGATTCAGCCTGTGGCTGCTCTAGTGCCCACTCCTGGGCTGGCGAAGCTCTGCTCCGCCCCCAAATGACACCTGGCTGAAAGTGAATAAACTGAAACTGAACCCAGACAAGATAAAAGTGATGATGGTTGGGAAAGTCAATTCAGGGACTCCATTTGGTACAGAATGCCACAGCTCAGTTATTGTCAGGAGCTTGGAATAGCATGCATATTAATCCCATTTTGTAATCACTCCATTGGCTGTCCATCAATTACCAGGCTCAGTTCAAGGTACTGGCTACCACTACAAAGCCCTTCATGGTCCACCATATCTACAGGACTGTATGATCTACCATGGCAGCTTTGCTCATCTGAGCAGGGTCTATTGCAGGTGCCACTCTGCAAATGGACAAAATCAACAAGTGCTCCTATATGTGCCTCCCACTTTCAATGACATTCAGCTGACCCTTGCTTAGTTAAATGCTTAGGGGTTATTATGGATTCAGCACTACTGATGGAGAATCAAGTTAATGCAGCTGCATTACACAGGTAATACAGCCATACTGCAGTGAAATAGTTGAGGAACATGCTTCGGTAAAGAATAGGGGCTGTGAACTATTTTACTATGTTTTGTCTGTTGCTCCTCCTATGTAGTTTTTGTATTGCTTAACATGTTATATTTAAATACTTAGGTTTTCTTTCAAGTTTGTTTCAGATGTCTGTAGTCCTAACCCTATTGCATGGTTTATTGGATGTCTCATCCCATTGACTGCATTTGATTTACACGATGTAACCCTCCTTGGGTCTTTGTGAGAAAGGCGGACTATAAATGATGTAAATAAATAAAAATTATGAAAATAAATAGCATTGAACTCCAGGGCAAATAATCTGTGTGGAAACAGTCTGTACAGGACATTTCTGATGGGTATTTCTGGAAGCAGTAAGGTTTCTTGGGTTGCTTCATGCTGAATGTTTTTACTTCTACCATTCCGAGAATTTCTAATGTAATGCTGAGAATTTATGTAATTCTGGGAATCCCTGAGAATTTCTAATGTAATGGTAATTCTCCTTTTGTATATTTGGACACCTTTAAGGGCCATTCCAGATAATGGGTTTATATCACCATAAGGGCTGTTCATTTATTGCATGGCAGGCAGGCATTGTTATTCAAGGGACCACTCTGTTACCAGCATTCAAACAGCAACATGCAGTCCTTTCCCCATTTAGCTGGGCCACTGTCTTTTGAAGTCCTGTGTGGAAAGTGGTTGCATGATAGTTCCAGCACATAGTGAACAGTGCTTGTGACACTGCTGATGTCACAGCATGTATGTCATTTGATATATCTGATTTAACTTCTTTCAAAAGCTGACGCCCAGGGCTGAGAGTACTTTAAATTTCTTACCACTGCTGTGTCTCTTGGGGAAGGGACTCAAAGCAGAAGATGGCAGGTGCCACTTCAGCCGTTTCCTTACCAGTACCCTGCAGTGACCTGCACCAGCTTACTTTAACTTCTCTTTATACACCACACTAAATTAGTTGGTCTTTTAATCCATCCTTGTCCTCATTGAAGTTGAGGGTTCCTTGAGTGATTCAGGTGGGTGGCTGTGTTGGACTGAAGTAGCAGAACAAAGTTTGAATCCAGTGACACCTTTAAGATCAACAAAGTTTTATTCTGGGTTTAAGCTTTCGTGCACCGTCACACTTCTTCAGATACACTGAAACAGAAGTCGCCAACCATTACAATACATTGCATATGTAATGGTTTGTGACTTCTGTTTCAGTGTATCTGAAGAAGGGTGCATGCTCACGAAAGCTTATATCCAGAATAAAAACTTTGTTGGTCTTAAAGGTGCCACTGGACTCAAACTTTGTTCTTCGGTTCCTAGAGTGGTAAGTGCCATCTCTTGCCACACGAGGGCACAGTCAGCTGAATTATTAACCACAAGAGACATATCAAAATATCACTCAGTTTTACCATGTTAAAAACAACAACGGCAGAACTGGATCTTGATATCTCCTGATGAGTAAAGACTTAAGAATGGAGTGTATGTAGTTGTAATAAATGCTGTTAAAGTGAAAAGGCTGCACTTGACCCAGGTGAATTTTAAATAAATTCCCCCTTACAAACATCAAGGATCTTGACAAGTGCTGAAAGTAAGTTGAAGGAAACCTTCATGCATACTTAGATTCTGAATTTTTGCAGGAAAGCCCACATACAAAATATGTTTTTTTCTATATTCAAACCTGGATTTCTCAATTTGATATTTAAGAAGAGTCTGAATTAATCGCTTCTTGGCCTTTTGGCTAAGATCAAGTGTGAAGAAGAGTCTGAATTAACTATCTTTTGGCATACAACTATCAGTAGTGTGTATGTTTGTGCGACTCTGTGTGTGAATGCTCAAACCTTGCTGACAAGCCTTGAGATGATATCTGTGATCAGATGTCTTGCAAGCTGGTCGGGCAGGTGTGAGAGGTCTGTGATCAGTTAATTCCAGTTCACACTGTCAGTTATTCATTTCTAGAAGCCTGTTTCTAAAGCCAACCATGGTAATGTGCTCTTGAGAATCCAAGTATTCAGTTTTAATAGTGGATGACTTCTAGTTGTTAAAGATGCAGAGTGAGGCTTGAAAAGGTGTGAGAAAATGGTGAAACCTCAGATGCTGGAATTTATGCACTTGCGGGGAGGAGGATTCTCACTGGTTAAGACATGGGGTTTTAGTGCCTTCGATAGCACCTTCATCCCCATATGTCTAGCAGAAGCCAGTTGCTTAATAATGTTTTTAATATTGTTGTTTATCATGCTGTTTGCTTATTAGAAATCAGTTGGAATGGGAGAACGCTTTGTGTAAAAATTGATCATCACAAAACTCCTGTCCCCCTTACTAATTTTGAGGGGTAGCAACATTTTCCAGTGATTCCCCCCCGATACATATGCTGCAGAGAGAGCCAATCAGAGGAGGTGGACTGCTCCAGCAGTATCATCATAGCCCTTCTCGATAGCTGTGTCTTTCTTTGCTTCCTTAAACCTCCCTCCATGCCCCAACCCCAAAACATATCACTTCCTATTAGCATAAAGAGGCTGGTTACTGGTTATCTTTACATGAACCGTATTTTCCCCTCATTACTAACACTTATATATCACCCTTTATTCAAGGTGCTCAGGACAATATGGATGGTCCTTTCATTTTATCTTCACACCAATCTTGTTAGATCAAGGGTTTCAGGTCATGTGGCACACTATCAGCCATTTTCCTGGGGCTAGGGTTGCCAACTCTGGCTTGGTAAATTCCTGGAGATAAGGGGGCAGACCTTGGGGTGGGTGGTGTTTGGAGAGAAGAGGGAGCTCTGTAACCTAGCAAGGCATATCATACGCTCCTTTGAACTTTTATGATCATAAGTTTGAACTTTGGGTTGTTATGCTTCAAAGGACAAAATGCACTCTTTATTGCTGTAAGAGGCTCCAGTCCACAGCAGGAAGCACACCCACAATAGTTCACACTAAGTCAGAGACAAGAACTCCATTACAAAAGGGTTCATCTGTCTCCTTACGCTAGGCAAGTCACACCTTCCCCCAAAGTTCCTGCAAAGATTATGCTAAGTGAAGTTACCTGGCAACTAATCGTTTGCACATTGAGTGACCAAGCCAAAGCCATCAAGAGACAATGGAATGGTGCCATGACTCCTAGCAAGCTTGCCCAGGTGTCAGTTCCTGATTAGCATTTAATATTATAATATTGACCTCTCCTTCACATCTCCCCTTTTTCCTTGACCAATGGTAGGGTCAGTGGGGACGGACTACCTGGTAAGTGTGTTAGTGGGATGTGGTCAGCGCAGCCCACCCCAATACCACCTGATAAAATATCTTGCACATCATACAATCTCGCTCTCTAGCCTCTATAACCCCTATCTGCTTTCACTCCCCTTACGTCCAGCTTGCTATCCCATTACCCTGCCTCTATCTTTAATCCCTGGTTTGCGCAGCCAGGAAGAAGCGTGTATCTGCCAGTTTAGATCACACTCCCCATTTTTCCTTTCTACCCCTCAGTCTTCTTTTGGAAATGGACTACCCATCTCCAGGACAGGTAAAGTATCTCCCAACCAAGGAATTTCCTGCTCATGCAAATGTGCTAATTCTCTATCTAAGTTTCTTAGGATTTGTGTGTTTGTGTGTATGATTCTGTTTTTGTACGCTTGAAGAACATTTCATAGTAAACATCATTTAAACGGACCACTCAGCCTCATTGCCTATTTTCTGGGAACTCCTGGAAGGGGCGGGACCTTGGTATAGTTGGCAAGAACCCAGTTATTTGCCAATTGCTAAGCTTAAATTAAAGCAATTCGGCTAACAGCTCAGCTGGGATGTAATGAAATAAAGCCCACCCACCAAAGCTGCCATTTCCTCCAGGAAAACTTGATCCCTGTAATCTGTAGATGAGTTGTGATTCCAGCAGATCTCTAGGCACCACTTGGAGGTTGGCACCCGTACATGGGCCCTCTGGCCCTTAGAGGACCAGCATCTCTAGAATTTGTACCTCTAGACCCCAACTTTTGGCAGCCTTGCTTGGAAGAGAAACGATGTACTCCTAGATTCACCCATGTAAGGGTTCCAGAAATCATTGCTCTTATTCGAACTGATTTCACTGATGTCTTCAAGTTTACTATGAGATATCTCTTGGCTGGGATAACAAGGAGAAAACTATGGGGCAAGTGGTACAGCTTTAGCAACCCTGTGTGTGTGGGATGACTGTGAGCAGAGCTTGAAAGGGAGAAAACATACACTTTTGAAAAGATCTACATTTGAACTTTGGTATCACTTGCCTTGAGTCTTGCTCTGTCTGTGGACCTGTGACAAACACATTAAATGAATAACAATAAGCACAATATATTATGCACAATAACAGGGTATTCTCTTGAGAACTGCCATCCACTTTCCTCTTTGCTAAAGCTGGAAACTGACAATTCTATCTAAGATTAATTACTATTCCTGCCCCCCTCCCCCGTAATCCCTAAGGCTCTCCTCACACCCATCGTTCATTTAGGGATGTTGTTTTGCTGTACTATTTCCTTGCTTTCTGATTAACTTTTGATGTTCCTTATAGTCTGCAAGATGACAAAGGTGTTTCCTATCTTGCTGTTTACATTTGGGATATAACTTCCAAACAACATTGAAATTTTATTTTTACAGGATCCCATCTCAGCTTTTATTTTCGTACTTGTAGCTAGTTTTAGAAAAAGCTCTATTTTTATATTTAGTTTTTAAAAAATCTGGTCTATTCTGGCCTTTTGTTGAGTTTGTTGACTTTTAGTGGTCTTATAGGCATATGTATTTACAATGACTGAGTTTGTGACTTGTGGGGATCTATCATCTATCTGCCTACTGCCTGCCTGCCTGTCTAGTCTGTCTGTCTGTCTGTCTGTCTACATGAATACTGTGTAGACCACTGCATGTGGTGATATCAGCAAAAAAAAAAAAAGGGGGGGGTACACTTCCATCACTGTTGAGTCTAGGTAGTGCCATCTGGCAGAAAGATTTCAAGTGATATGATGAACCATCAGTGGACGGCTATGACTTTGCTGAGTACTTGTCGGAGAAGATCGACGAGCATAAGCAGAAAAATTCTATTGTGCCAAACAATTCAAACAATTACAGTTCTAAATCTTTGTTACAGTACAACACATCCTTATATATTCTTAAAGAGCTTGGATCAAAAAAGTACTTAATAGAAAGGAAAAAAATTCTGAATAAAGTCCACAAATCCTTTGTGTAAACAGCTTCAGGAAAACAAAAATTCTACGTCTCTAGGAGTAATCAGCTATGCACGGCTGGCTTCAGTGCCACATTCGTTTTCCGCTTCTTCAGATAACTGGTACTCTTTAGCTGTGAAGCTGAAAACATATTTATATGTCATATCCACTATTTGTAACATATTCACTATATCCCCAGTTGTCAGAATATACATACTTACTGAAATAAAGATTCAACAGTTCTCCTTAAACTGGTTTTCCAAATCCCATTGCCCCATTGACATGTTCTCTTCTTTGTCAATTAGGTTTCTGCAATAGTGGTGATGGTTGACACTCTACATACACCCTTGATAGATAGCCTTCAGGTGGTGGAGATTTCCCACTATTACAACTGATCTCCAGGTGACAGATACCAGTTCACCTGGAGAAAATGGCTGCTTTGGAAGGTAGACTGTATGGCATTATACCCCATTGAAGTCCCTCCCCTTCCCAAACCCTGCCCTACTCAGGCTCCACCATCCAAATCTCCAGGTATTTCCCAACCCAAAGCTGGGAACCCTAAGCACCTTCCTGCTTTCATTGGTGCCTCCCCCATTCTGAGAGGGCCTTTCCATACATTCTGGTAAGATCCAGGTTAGAACAGTGTATGGTTTCCTGGTGATCTCTTGAAATTACAACTGATCTCCAGACTACAGATAGTTCCTCTGGAGAAAATGGCTGCTTTGGAGTGTGGACTGTATGGCATTATACCCCACTGTGGTCCCTCTGAACCTGCAACTGCAAAGCCTGCAAGCGGGAGAAAAGGACTGTTCTCACTCCAATCTCCATAGCTGCAGGCTCCGCTGTCCTTTAAAAACATTATCTCTGGCTTGTAACTGCTTCTCCCCCCCCCCCCCCCCCCCCAGCTTGGGCACTGCTTCTGCCCACTGCTTCTCTCTTCCATCTGACTAGAAGCCAGAGGGAAGGAATATTTATTTATTTATTTATTATTTTACATTTATATCCCGCCCTCCCCGCAAGCGGGGGAATAAAAGGACAGCTGAGGTGTCATTAATGGATGGGTGGGCACAGTGACTGAGAGGTAGGGGGCAGGTGGCGAGGAGGCAGGATTTCCTCCAACCAGCGTCAGTTTGTACACATCACCTTTAAAAACGTTCCTTAGCAACTCTGACAGACAAATAAATTGGCAAAGACAGTTGTGGTACTGTGGGTGAATGTGGACCAATCTCAGGCTGAAGAAGACTGGAGCCTTGCAATCACACAATTCTCCAAGGCAAGGCAAGAGGCTGCAACGTTTAGAATTAACAAGCAGAGGGACCCATAATACTCATGGGGGGAGGGGAGGACCTCATGGCTGAGGAAGCGGCCACGAGTAAGCTTCACCTCGGGCTCCGATGACGAGACCAGGACGCCTCCCAGCCGCCAGGCCTTCTGCTAATCTTCTCCCCGGGCTCTGGCACAGAGGCCTGCTACCGATCTCCCCCCAGGCTCTGGCGGCAAGGCCTGGATGCCTCCCAACTGCTGGGCCTGCTGCAGAGTTCCCAGAGCATTCTCTGCACATGTGAGGGAATGCTTTTTTTTTTTTTTTTTTTTAACTTTTGGGGGATTTAAATATCCCTGTATAGTTTTTTAAAGTTTTTGAATTTTTCTGCACTCCTGGGAAGTTCTCCAAGTGTGCAGGAAAATCTCTCTGCCCCATATCTACACCCCACATTTCTCCCCAATAGAAACCCAAAGAAGCTGGGATTCACACTTGGGTCTCCCAGATCCTAGTCTGACGTTCTAAACCACTGTACCACCCTGGCTCTTCGCTGTGCCTTTTGTTTTGCAGTCGCTTAGTGTTTCACTAGGGTTTTGATTTTCTTTTAAAAATCTGCTGTTGCATGCCCTCTCTGAATGGTGAGAAGCTCAGAGGGAGGGTTGCAGAGTTTCTTTTCCTTTGGATAAAGGGCCCTGCAGACTTGCGGTATTTTTGCCTGACTCAGAAGAGCATACTGTAAATAAACTACAGTAGGCATCAGATTTTAAGACAGTAACTGTTACAGTCAACTCTTGCTTTTCTCTTTCACAAATTACCTTTTCCCACCCTCACATTTATACACACATGCCCCCAATGTGCGGATTTAGATATTCACACGCACAGAGGGCACTTGGCTATTAGTATATAGATACATACAGAAACACACAAAATGAACAAGGAAACAAAATAAAAGGATTAATGCTTTGCATACATTCTGTGTACTGTACTGAGTGGGTCTCATCACAAGGAGTATAAGCATTTAGTAACTACAAATCCTACACTGCAGTTTCAAAAAAAATGCAATTACAACTTAAAACAAATGACAACCATAACGTAACATTTTGTTGCGGGCCCCACTTGTTTTATTGTAATAATGGGATAAGATGTCAAGCTTTAATTGCTCTATCACTTATTTTGTGAGTCAAGTACCATCAAGTTGCAGCCAATTTATGGCAACCCCGTAGGGTTTTCAGGACAAGAGATGTTCAGAGGTGGTTTGCCATTGCCTGCCTCTGTGTTAGTGACCCTGGATTTCCTTGTTGGTATCTCATCAAATACTAACCCAGGCAAATCCTGCTGAGCTTCTGAGATCTGACAAGATAAAGCTAGCCTGGGCCATTCAAGTCAGGGGCTATCTGTTATTATTATTTTTAAAATGCAAACCATATCTGTAGTTAATTGGCTGACAATGCAGTCCATCCTTTCTAAATTGTGTAAAGGGTTGGATCGTATGCATTGCCAGGGGAAGGCTATGGCAGAGATTGACCTTTCCTATTCTTGTTTCCCCTCAGCAGCCTCTTGTGAGCCCTGAAAGATGATTCTGGTGGATGGCAGACTATTATTAAGAAGAATACATTAAGAAGAAACAGGCAATTTTTCTGCTCTTTGCCTGGTATACTTGCAGAGCTTGTTGCCTGCTTTCCCCTCCTTACCGCAGCCACCTGTGTTGCATGGCTTTTTATTCAGATAGATTCCCCAGCATAGCTTTCCAGTACTCAAAGAGCACTGCTAGGGGAAGGGGTAGATGGGAAGAATCTGCTTCCAACAGTACCTTCCAATAGCACCTTCCAACCACTCCGACCTGTAACTCCGACCCGTAGTTTTATTTAAAACAGCTGAAGGACTATGCCATTATTCTTGTGGCAAGCTACTATATTTGTGTTGCTTCCCTATTTCTCTACAACAGCACGATTATTCTGTGAAATAAAACAGATCAGAAGTTTTAAAATGGCCCTGGCTATGAGCAAGTACTAGAGGAAAGTATCCTCACAGTACCCAGGCAGGTCATGTTGACCCAAGAATGTCTTGTGGAGAATCTGACAATCAACACTTTTCTGTAATTACCTGAATACCAATTGCAAAGCTTTATTTTAATCTTTTGCTTCTTAAAATCTTGACAATTCACTTTCCTGCTGTGTGTCAAGTGTGTGACAGCTGCCTTATTAAACTCAACACCGGGGAGGACTGTCTGGATTTGTGAACTGTTAGGCTGGACACATACAACATTTTACATATATATATATATAAATCTTTTTTTGGCATCAGCGGTGTTCTTTGCTAACAGACACTAGATTGGAAACACTGATAACAGGATTCTATTTGTTCTTTACCATATCTACACCCCACATTTCTCCCCAATAGAAACCCAAAGAAGCTGGGATTCACACTTGGGTCTCCCAGATCCTAGTCTGACATTCTAAACCACTGTACCACCCTGGCTCTTCGCTGTGCCTTTTGTTTTGCAGTCGCTTAGTGTTTCACTAGGGTTTTGATTTTCTTTTAAAAATCTGCTGTTGCATGCCCTCTCTGAATGGTGAGAAGCTCAGAGGGAGGGTTGCAGAGTTTCTTTTCCTTTGGATAAAGGGCCCTGCAGACTTGCGGTATTTTTGCCTGACTCAGAAGAGCATACTGTAAATAAACTCCTACAGTAGGCATCAGATTTTAAGACAGTAACTGTTACAGTCAACTCTTGCTTTTCTCTTTCACAAATTACCTTTTCCCACCCTCACATTTATACACACATGTCTTGTGCAATGCACCGATTTGACATTGACAGAGATACATGGAGGAACAACTTTTTTCAGCCATTAATGAGATTCATACTGAGAAAAATTATTAAAAATAGACTGTTAAGAGTATTTGCATGAGATACTGAATATATGGATAAAGGGTTAAAGCATCACCTCTCAATTGTTGCTCCTCCTCTGCAAGAGTTCCTACTTGTTTCTAATACAAGCCAATATTAAATTTAGAACATCATAAGGAGGAACCCACAAGGACTTGCAAGGGGCATCTCATTCCCCTTCTCCCACTATTGTCTCTTTCCCTTTCCTGAAAGCCTCCCTAGCCTCTCTCCTTTTCCTGCTTCCTTCTGTCTTTCCCACCCACCAGTCAACAAACTTGTATCCAGGGCTATTGCCACCCCAGCATGAAATAACGAGACAGACAACAGGTTTGGAATCAAACAAGGGCCACTTTATTAACTATTTAAACAGAACATGCAGCAACGGGTAAACTAAGCAAGCACAGGAACAGGCAAGGCAGGCGTCATTCCCAGACACAGCCTCCTTGCCCTTGTAATGGGCAGGTAACCTAGCCCCAGTCTTGACCCAGTGAGATTCTGGCTCGTAACCGGCGGCCCAGCATACTGGCATCCCCTCCCAGGGGCGCCTACCCCTGAGGCTGCACAGACCTTCAGGGAGGAGCCTAGTCTGAGAGGTTCCCAGAGGCGATCACCATTCACCTCCCCAGACCGCAAGGCCCTAAGGTGGTTCCTGATGACCTCCTGTTCCCAACAGGGATATGCCGTGAGGCACCCACCAGTTCCATTTTCTTGCTTGCATAAACCTACCACATGCAAATCCAAGCCTCTGCTTTGGCCTTTGCTTACCCCACACGGCAACCGAGAGCCATCCGAATCCCGTGCTGCAAGTCCTCAAGAAATAACCCATTGCCCTTGTTTGAAAGGTGCACCCCATCAGGGCGATACAGGTCCGGGAACCTGACCTGTATGCCTGGGTGCGGCAAAAAGAGACCCAACCCGGACTCCATGGCCGTGCGAAGTTGGCTGTTAGCATTACGCCTAGCCCTGTCCATACACCTGGGGTCACCGGCATGCCTCCAAACCAGACGGGGGAGCATGGCAGACCAGACTATCTGCACACCAGGCCACCGTGACCTGATCAGTGCCAAATCAGCCCTGGCCTGCATCACAAGGGCCACGCCCTTGACCAAACCCAAATCGTTGCCCCCCAGGTGTATGACTAGCACATGAGGGGGGGGCCCCCGCCTCTCCTCAAACAACAACGGGAGGAGCGCCAGCCATCTCATGCCCCTCCTCCCCAACCACTCAACCGTTGCCACTTCGCTGAGGCCAAGCTGGGAGCCGAAAGATGTTCTCCTCGCCCGATGCGCCGCCCAAAAGACCATGCTGTGGCCGCAGACTATGACTCTTCGTCTTGTCTCATGGCCTGCAGCACCTGCAAAAAGAACTTTATTAACAAAGGTCTGAATGCAACTACAACAAACTTACAAGGTACAACGCCTAACATAACTCTTATAGCATCCAGATTTCCAACGCCCGATCCTCTGTATTTTCCTATCAGGGTACCCCATTGCGGCAGCAGTCGAGGCTGCCCCAATTCGAAAAGAATGGGAGCAAAAACGAACACCGCCCAGACCAAGCCGGATCAAGGCCTTCCGAGTCACGGTCCAAAACTGGAACTTCGTAAGAGGGGTGCTGTCACTATGCCAAAATAAATAGCCCGGGCCATCACCCCGAAGTGTCAGGTACCGCCTCATGGCGGCGACTGGGCACAGTGCTGACTCCGAACTAGACCCTAGTTCCAGCACACTCCCCTTACCCCTCTGGTCAGTTTTAGATCTCCGCAACCTAATTCGAAGCTGAAAATTAATGATGGATACGTCCCTAAGCTCCAAAGCTGCACCGGAAACATCAGCCCGAGAGCCTGCCACCAGTTCGCTAATCCTGAGTGCCCCAAAAAAGGCGGTCAGCGAAGCGGCATGAAACAGGCCCACCTCGTAGCTGTCACTACAACAAGAAGGCCACTGGCTCTCCAGCCCTCTCAGGACCGTGGGTGTCAAAGGTTCCCTAGTGTCAACTGCCCTAATTGATTCCCGAGACCACCCCTCGAGCATCTTCCGGAGACGGAAGTCGCCCGTGGTGTCCTTGTGACCCGAGGCCTTACTGGCAAAAGCCAGCGCAGACAGCTTGCCTCTGATTGTGTGAGCTGAAAGGCCACCATTCCGAAGTGTCACACAAAATTGCATCAGGTGTGACACAGGAATAGGCCAGACCTGCTGCAAACCCGCTCCCGCCCTGAAGGACAGAAACTGCTTACCGGCCTTCAGGTAAGCTCTCCTGGTAGAAGGGGCGAGTGCCAGGCTCATTGCCCTGTCGGCCTCAGCCCTCCAATCCCCCACACCTCTGTGGGCATCCGTGCCGGGAGCGGGTCGGCCTCTGGAGCCAGCTGACGAAACCTCTCCATCTGTTTACGAGAGAGAGCGTCAGCGATCCCATTAGCGACCCCCGGGACGTGTCTGGCCCTAAACAAGATGTTAAACTTAAGGCACTGCAACGTAAAAGCCCTAACCAGGGCCATGACCCTAGGGGATTTAGATGTAAGGGAATTGATGACATGAACCGTGGACTGGTTGTCGCACCAGAAATGGACAGTCCTATTAGCCAAATCGGCTGGCCAAATCCACACCGCTGCGACAATTGGAAAAAACTCCAGGAAGGTGAGGTCCTTGACCCAACCTGCCCAAAACCAATCTTTAGGCCAGTCCCCGGCACACCAATGCCCCCTAAAATAAACTCCGTAACCGGAAGAGCCGGCAGCATCAGATGAAATCTGAAGCTCAGCCTCCAACAAGAGCTCGTCCCGCCACAGAGAGACCCCATTGAACGAGTCCAAAAACTGTTCCCAAACAAAGAGGTCCTCCCTCATCCCTTTGGAGACCTTGGTCCTATGGTGTGGGAGCCGGAGGCCTCTCATTAAATCGCATAACCTCCTCACAAACGCCCTACCTGGTGCCACAACTTTGCATGCAAAGTTGAGGTGACCCACCAACTGCTGCAACTCCAGGAGTGTAACTCTTTTAAGGGACCTAACAGAGCTAACCCGCGCCTTCAATGCTTCCAATTTTTCTCGTGGTAATCTACAGCTCAAACTAACCGTATCAATCTCAATACCTAGAAATGTCAATGTGGATGTCGGGCCCTCAGTTTTCTCCTGAGCAAGAGGGACACCCAGCTCATCCGCCAGGTAGACAAAACTGTCCAGCAGAAAACGACACTGACCGGAGCCCCTCTTGCCCGCAAAAAGAAAATCGTCCAAATAATGGGCAGTACTGCAGAGACCCGTCCTGGTTCTCAAGGCCCATTCCAAAAACGAACTGAACCTCTCGAAAGCAGAACAGGACACCGAGCATCCCATGGGTAGAGCCCTATCCATGTAAAAGTTTCCTTCAAAGGCAAATCCGAGCAGCTCAAAATCCTCAGGGTGCACCGGGAGGAGCCGGAAGGCTGATTTAATGTCACATTTAGCCAACTCGGCTCCCACACCACAAAGGCGAACCACCCGCATGGCCTGATCAAAGGAAGTGTATTTGACGGAGCATAAATCACCTGGGATGGCATCATTCACCGACCCCCCCCCCCGAGGGTAGGACAGGTGATGAATGAGGCGAAACTCACCAGGAGCCTTCTTTGGAACTACACCTAAAGGGGAAACTCTTAAATTGGCCACTGGTGGACTAACAAACGGGCCCAAAACCCTGCCCTCCTGACACTCCTTGGCAATCTTGGCCCTAACTATGTCCTCCATGCCCAAAACCGACTTTAAATTGCTAGCCAAATAGGGAACCCTCATCCCCTGAAACGGAATACGAAAACCGACAGTAAACCCTTCCAAGAGGTAGGCCCCGTCGCCCATCCTTGGATAACTACGCAACCAGCATCTCAGAACTCCCAATTTAATCGGGCTAGGCCCCTTTTTCAGAAGGGGGGTTGCCTGGCTTCCCCCCCCCCCGAATACTTGCCTCCTTTGCCCCCACCACGGCCCTTGGGCCGTGGACAACTTGATAAGGGATGAGGTCCGGCACACAAGGGGCACTCATGCCTAAAAGTGCACGACTTACGACCACAGGTTCCCTGGGAAGAAAACTCCCAGCAAAGCTGGCGACGTTGAACCGCCTGCCCCGCCACAGGGCGGGAACCTGCCTGCACTGGCGCCCTCTTAACAGAATGGCCGCTATGAGACCGCTCACCCCAAGCAGACCGTGCCGGAGACATGATTTGCAGCCACAAGCTAGAACATATCCGGTCCCATCGCATGGCCGGATTAATGGCTGCCCTCATCCTAAACTGCTCGTCATATTGCGACCAAGCCGGGCTCGGGAAGTCCGTGTAAGCCTTGTAGATGATGTCCAAATACTGGAGCATCGAAGAGGCCCTCCACGGCTGGTGTCGCACTATGACTGCTGCGTAGATTAGGAAACCCGGAAACCAGTTGGCCCATGTCCTATCCACTACCCGGCGCTTCAAGCGCTCCTTTTCCCTGTCATCCAAGTTATCCTTGTCCTTTTTTTCTAACTCCCGGTAAAGTAGACTAAACACATCTACAAACTCCCCTTTCAGTATTTTATCCTTAGTTGCCATTGAAAGATGGTCACCTAAGGGTAGGTCTGCGTCGCCACTCGGCACCGCCCCGGCAGCCACTGAATCATATGCTGACCCGCCTACATAAGGGTAACCTGCATTGGGCTGGGGAAAACCCCAGTGTGGTCCAACTCCCTGGAACCCAAAAGGAGAGCCATACAATGCATGTGAAGGCCAAGGCGCCTGTGGCGTCTGGGAATAGGTAGCCCCCTGCTCAAAAGCCGGGCCCAGAGGCTGGCCAGGCTGCGGCATAGGCAAAGCGGCCGAAATCTCGCCGCCTGGGCCCCAAGGCCACGTTGATCCCTGCCTACCCAATGCCAACTCCTTACCTCCCGTCAATTGTGAAGGCGAGTACAGCGCCATCTGCTGCTCCCTTACACCTGGACCCTGTTGGCTAGACTCTGGACCCACCGGGCCTGAAACCGCCGCCTCCTGCCTGTCCTCCAAAAAGGCCAAACATGCCAGCACCTGTGCCTGAAAAGACAACTTGTCAGACTTGTCAACCGGTAAACCACCTGCTGGCATGCCCCGTCCCTTTTCAAGCACCTCCAGCCGCTGAAGAATGGCCACGCTAATCACATCCTCCTCATCCTCATCACTGGAAGGAACCACAGGATCAGGTCGTGCCGGAGGTCTCTTAGGCGCCGGGCCCTTGCCCTTGCCCTTGCCCTTACCTTTTCCAGATGCCATAACAAACTATTGACAAACAAAAGAAACGCAAGTGAATTGATATTCTCAAAATCACCAACCCAATGTAACCACAGGGATATAGAATAATAAGCCACCTAAAATGGCCGCCACAGACTTCTCCCAAAATGGCCACCGACCATGAGGCCTAGAAGACCTCACTAAAATGGCTGCCTATCACCCCAGTGAGGTAAACCTTTAAGGCCCAGCGACCCTACCAAAATGGCCGCCAAAATGGCTCAGCAGATAAGGCCCAACACCAGCTTATGGTGACCCAGCCCTATAGGGTTTCCAAGGCAAGAGACTCTCAAAAGTGGTTTGCCCTTGCCTGGCCCCTTGCAGCAACCCTGGACTTCTTCAGTGGACTCCCATCCAAATACTAACCCGAGCCAACCTTGCTTAGCCACCAAGATCTGATGAGATTAGGCTAGCCTGCTAAGATGGGGCCAGAATAAAGCTGTCCCAGTCGGGGGGGGGGGACCCTCCAATGCTCAGCTACTCAGCTTTAAGCCCCAGAGTTGAAGGAGGGAACCACAGTATATTTAACAACAGCTGTGACTGCTAAGCCGTCTCTGTGCAACCAGAGGGGCCTGGACGCTTGCTCGCACCCTCCAAAAGGACCCGGGTGGGGGAGGGAAGCCCAAAAGACCCCGACAGAATTCCCATGGGCTGCAAGAAGGCCGCCTTGCCGCCCTGCATGAATCCGGCGCTACCTAACGCCGCCCTCGGTCGCCGCAGCGGCAGTCAGGGCAAAACGGGGGGGGGGACGCCAAATGAAACCAACAAGGGGAGGGGGGGGCGCAGCGAGATAGGGAGGGCACCACCCAAGCCCCCAGCGCCTCAATCCGCGGAGCAGTTGCCGCCGACGCCGTCGGGGGTGGGGGGGGAGGCAGCCAAACGATCGCCTCCTCAGCTGCCCCTAAAACGAACACCCGAGGCCCCCGTGACCTAAATCCAACGCCCGCTGTTTGCAGGAACGAGGGCAAGCCAAACAACCACCCCCAGCTCCACACCACCCCCACAGGAGAATACCAAGGAGAACACAAGCGGAGGAAGGAGCCCAAAGCAGCCGCCGCCGCCGCCTCCGCCCGAAACAGGATCCTCTTAGACCACCAAGCAGGCCCGCCGGCAAGAGGAGCCTCAGCAGCGTGCTCGCACTTCGAGCGCGCAAACAGACTGCATCGGCGGGAACGGGGCAACGGCTCTAACCGAGCTAGCCCCGCCCCCTGCCCGACCAATTAAAACGCTGTTGCTGCCTCGCTCCCTGCGAGGCGGCAAAAATGCTCCCCCGCGCCACGGCGATGCCGGGCGGCGGGGAGCCCATTTTGGGCAGGAATGCACAGGAATGGAGTTCCGGCTGGCTTCCAAGTTGGCCACACCTACAGCCTCCCCTGGGTTCCCCAAGCACCTTGCAAGCCGCGGGGCGCCTGGGGAAGCAAGCCGATCCAGGGAGTTCCCCAGGTGCCTCGCAAGCCACAGGGTGCCTGGGAGAGCCAATCCAAAAACTGCCTTCCTTCCCTCAGGTTCCCCATGCGCCCTGCAAGCAGCAGAGCACCTGGGGAAGCCAATCCTGGGAGGGATCTGCGCTGTCACGGATATGCTAATGCATTTCTGGAGTTGGGTGTGGCCTGTTATGCTAATGAGTTCCTGCAAAAAAGTTCTGCAAAAAAGTCCTGCTTGTATCTAAACCCCTGTCAGCTTACCCTCCTCTCCCACTAGCACCTTCTACCCAGGAAAACTATGGCCCAGTTGCAGGGTGCCAGCTAGTAGACTGGGCCCAGTTGGACTTGTAGGCAAGGGCGTAGACTTTCTTAATCCCCGGGGGGGGCGGGGGCTGTCTTTCGCGCGCGCGCACGCTCGGGACCATGTCCCGCTGCTCTACCCCCTGCCCCAGGGAGCCGCCGCCGCCGCTTCCCTCCCCCGGGCCTGTGCCCGCCCGCCGCGCTCCCCGCCCCCTCCCTCCCCCCCGCTCACCTTGGGCGCCGGCGGGGGAGGATCGCTGCTGCTGCTGCCTGCAGCCGGGGGCCGGCGCGTCGCCCTTGCGGGCCCCCGGCTCCCGCTCCGCCTCGCATTTCCCGGGGGGGCTCAGCCACCCCCGGCAAAATGAACACCCGCCGGTGGCCAGTCAGCCGGCCATCGCCGCCTCTCTCTCCCCCCCACCCCGCCCCAGGGAGGCAGGAGGGCAGGCCGGGGGTGGGGGGGAAGGAGAGGCGGCGACGGCCGGCTGACTGGCCACCGGCGGGTGTTCATTTTGCCGGGGGTGGCTGAGCCCCCCCCGGGAAATTTCGGGGGAGGCTCGAGCCCTCGAGCCCCCCCGTAGTTGACGCCCATGCTTGTAGGAGGCACCTCACTTTCCTTCTATTCTTCTAGCCACACTATATCCTCTTTCTTCCTCCTTGGTACCCCCATATCATCATCTTCCCCCTGCTTCCTTCTCTCTTTCCCACCCAAACACACACAATCCCCCACCAACCCATCCATCCACTCACCCACCATCCTACCTTTTATCTGCCCTCCATCGTCAGCTATATTTATTATGTATTTACTTCATTTATACGCTTTCTTTTTCCACAGTGGGAACCCAAAGCTGCTTACATCATTCTCTTCACACTTTGAAGTAGGTTTGGCTAAGAATGTGTAACTGGCTCAAAGTTACCCGGTGAGCTTCCATGGCAGATTGGTGATTCAATCCTGTTTTTTTTTCAGATTCTAGTCTGACACTCTAGCCGCTACAAAACACTGGCTTTCATGGAGTGGCTGTTGTTGAACAGTGGCAAGCAGCTGGGCCTGGGTGAATCATGCAAGCTGTGTGACATCAAGTCACACAGGGGTTGCTGGTGGTCCTGGCCCCGATGAGTCCTCCTTCAAAGGCCAAAACAGACCTGGAAAGGGCCCTATCCTCTCCATAGCTTTTACTAACAGAAACTAAGGTGACAAAACTGTTGTGGTTGCCTAGCAATGGCAAGCATCAGTTTCTTAAAGCTACAGTCATTCTTTTTATCATTTTGGATTTTTTAAATGTCCCACAGTGTTATTTTTTTAAAAAAGATTTCAGATCTCTCAGCAGGTTTGTAGAAAAATCTGGCTTGTCTGTTCATGTCTCCAGTCTCTGGATTGAAGTATCCTTAGCTTTGGCCAAGTTGAGAATTAGATGTTCTGATGTTTGAGACCCATTGTCTGTTGAATAAACATGCACAGGATTGACCAGATTGTCCATTTATAGTACCCTGGTTCTCAGAATCACTTGATTGGAAGCCAAAGCAGTTAAACAGGGCTGAATCTCATTTATATTTCCTGTTTAGATCTGTCCAGTCTGCTTTATTTGTGCAGCAAGCATGATTTGTACAATAATGTATGCTTCAGCATGGCTTTGTTTCCAGTGCATTTTGATTTTAGCATATCCTGTGCAAAGGGTTTTTCCTCCTTCTCTTCACACCAGTGGGATTATCTTGGAGTAAATTTCCTTTGTGAAGTAGAGTATAATTTGTCACCTTCCTAGACTGAGCTTATTTTAATATTTTTGTTTTATTTATTTTATATTTAGTCTGCCAATCTCTCCGAGACTCAAGGCAGATTACAAAACTCGAAAACAGTGTAATAAAAACTGTAATGACATCCAGGAGGCCCTAGGAGGCCAAGTTTTGAATACCCACTCTGCCATGAAAGCTTGGGCCAGTCACAGATGCTCAGCCAAACCTATTTGACAGGATTGTTATGAAGATAAAATGGAGGCGAGGAAAACACTCTAAGCTGCCTTGTGTTCCACTGAGGAAAAAAGGCAGAGTATAAATGAAGGAAATAAACAAGTAAACAATGAACAGTACAATAAGACTGAATTTAAAAAATTAGAGAACACTGAAGTAAAGAGATAACACATGCAACCCCCCCCCCCCATACAACAAACTACAACCTTCAGGAAATGATGGCAGTGTAGATTTTCTTTTAAAGATCAGGTCATAAGAGAGAGAGATTCTTTGATTGTTTGTTTTTTGAAAAAAACGTCTAAGAGAGGGGAATGAAATCCAAAGATAACAGTGAACCAACCTTTGATTCCCAGGAATAAAAATAAAATACTGGTAGCCAGGGCTTTTTTGTAGAAAAAGCCCAGCAGGAACTCATTAGCATAACAGGCCACACCCAACAGCAGAAACTCATTAGCCTATTAGGCCACATCCCTGACAGCGCAACTCCCTCCCAGGATCCGCTTCCCCAGGTGCCCCACGGCTTGCGGGGCACATGGGGAACCCGAGGGAACGAAGGCAGTTTCTGGATTGGCTTCCCCAGGCACCCCGTTGTTGCAGAGCACCTGGGGAACCCGAGGGGGGGAGGCTGTAGGTGTGGCTAACTTGGAAGCCAGCCAGAACTCTGTTCCTGTGCATTCCTGCACAAAAATAGCCCTGCTGGTAGCTATCTTTCTTCCCTTTGGGGGCTTAAATCAACCGGGCATGGCTGTATGGGGGGAGGGAAGTTTTAATTAGGGAAATTGCACCTGGGGAGAGTTAAATGCCTTTGATAGCACTGTGGTTCCAACTATATGCTATGCCATATAGTGGCTTTTTGAAGCTGAAATGTACATCAATCACAGGGATTGGCTCTCAGTCCTCACGTTATGTTTAATTCAGGGAACTAATCCCCAGGACTAACAGAAATAATGTGTAATGCTGTAACTCAGCAAATTCACCAGTTTCCAGATGTCCAGTGTAGATGGCACAGAAAGGCATATGTTGCACTTACTTAAAATAGGCACTGATAAGTAATATTAGAGAACATTTAGGATTTTTTTTCTTTTATAGATTAGCAAAGAGTCAGCCCAAAAGGGCTTTCTGGTTAGAGCTCACCACAGTCTTGTCCAGGAGGAAAAGAAAAAAGAAGATCGGACAGAAAATATCCCCCAAATTTGTCTCTGAAGTACCTACAGAGTGTTTTTGAATATATGGAAAATCCTTTTACTAAGATATTTTGATATGTTCTCCTTTCCAGCTTCTCCATCAGTTTCAATATTGTGCATGGCAGCTGATGGTAAAGTTCCTGTGAGTATCTTTGCTTATCTTAGTGAGTATGTGTGTGCGCGTGCGTGCGGGTTGGGGGAAATGATTCATATTGAACATTTGGGGAGATTATTACAGATTATGGACATTATGTTTGCTGTACATTTGTTATCTCCTTGGAAGACAATACATTTTTCAAAAAGTTAACAATGGATATTGAAATTGTTGCAAGAATTAGTTTGAGGATTGTAAAGGATTTTTAGTATTCTAGACAATGAGGTCAGTTTCTATGGGGCTAATAGTAGTCCCATACAATGCATCTAAGGGGACAAACTATATGCACTCAACAGGTCCCTTTCCAGTCCCTGAATTCTATGGAATTGTCCATGCCCAAGGATGTCTGTATCACAATTCTACATATCAATGACTTTTTTACATTAACATTATTTCAGTCTAAAGCTATGTATATTCCTTTTGCTGCTGTACACATGCTGCATATGTTTGTTGCCAGAGTAAATGCACCATACATGGCTTTTTTGTACATAGAAGTGAGAGTAATCTGTAAAAAAGGAAAGTCTTAAATGAACAAGCCACAGGAGACTATTTGGATGAACCAGCTGTCTGAGACTGTTATTACTTTGAGAAGGGAATCCATTAATTAAAATGCCTTGCAATGTGGAGTTGTATATAGTCTTGCCACAAGCCAGTCTAGTTTCAGTACTTTGATAGAAGCTGACAATTATTTCAGTGGCATTAAATCAATATATTTTGGCTAACCAACTAATAACTTCCACGATTAAACTACAGTCTCAGAGCTAATCTACAATTTCAGAAAAGTTATGTGGTACAGCTGTCATGTTTCTGAAAGCAAGTGGAGGTTCACATGTCTTGTAAAAACCTGGCATAAAAATGTAGCGTTTCAGCTCTTCTTCCTGATATGTTACACTTGAGTGTGTAAGGAGTGTTTGGCGTGGGTGATTCACTAATTGCAGAATGTACAGTTTGGATCTGGGGTCCCCACCCTTTGTCAGTTGTAACACAGTCACATATGAGTTTGTATACTACTTAGTTCCCATGTGTGGGATGCCTGATTCACATGAGGGCCACAGTGCATGTGGAGAGGGGGCCTTTCCCAACATTACAACCCCCCTGGTGCCATTTCCCCAATCTGAAGAGGTCCCAAAGGGTTGCTCTTTGGCCTATTGGGGAAACCCACAAGTATCCCAGAGAACAAATGAGCTTCCTTAACTAGCACCTCCCTGGGCAAATGGTGCACATGAATTATTGTCCTGATTTGAATTGGGTACTTTATGCACAGGAACTGAGGAGAACCCCCACACTTCATGTGTTATCGTTTTATCTGTGACACAGGGTAAGAACTCCAGACCCAATCTATATATTTCTTAATATGTCAATGAGAAGCCAAACATATTATCATTCACTGGCATCCTAAAGTGGTACAATCCTATACAATATGTTTGTTTTCTAATTGTGTAGATAAATTCCTAAACATAGTTCATTTGCAGTCCTGAAAGAGGACATAATATGATGATTTCTGGAAAAAAACACACAACTTTTTGCAATTTTATCTATATAGATTTTTGCCCTGAAAAGGTACTTTTTGAGAGATCGGTCTCCTGTAAATATTTTACAAAACTGAACTTGTCTAAAGAAGCTGTTCATTGATAAGTTCACTACAATGTGTGTTCTGTCTTTAAGCAGCTGGGTGCTTTACTACATTATGGTTTGGAACAAATTCCACATTGGACCTGGAAGGATATCTAGTTCAGATTTTCTAATCTTGACAAGGCACCCAACCTCAATGTATTTATATGACTCTGCTAGTGTATAGTGAAACTGAGTGACAAGAACCATTTCCTGCAGTCATACTGCAAAATTGGAACCCTATGGATGTCTTAAATTTATGACAAAGCTGTAGGATGTTTACTCATTGTCATTCATACTATTGATGCAACAGCACTGCCCTTTCCACATAGATTTTGGGACAGAGATGACGTCTCATTTCTCTCTTTTGCTCTATCTAGAGCTCCAAGTCATGACTCAGTTAAACAGGAAGGATTCTCATTTAAACTGATTTTGGGACTGATTTATGACATTGACTTGGATCCTGTGACTCCCTCATAAGTAAGGATTTTTTGCTCCAGGGTGTAACTCTGTTCCACTAAGTGAACAATCTTGTGCTGAAGGAAAAGATTTCTGTCTTTGGTGCAAGACTCCTCATTTAGCTTAAAGGACATGTAGGATCTATCTCACTATATTTTACAGGATAAAGCCAGCTCAGATAAACTTTTTTTTAAAAAAGATCTTGTATATTGTTACACTTGCACCTCTTCTCTGAGTGGTGAGAAGTTTCAGGAGCTAGTGCTTACCTGGTTTTGTTTCATGGGAGGAAAGAGCATTGGGGACTTATGGCTTTTAAAATAAAAATACAGGTAGTGCACAGGAAGATGCAAAGATGCATTCCCACAAGGCAACAGATCTGCTGTCCCATATCAGAACTTCAAAGAGAGTGAGGTCCTGCACCCAAAGTGCTTTTGGTCACTCCAGCCATGACTCTCTCTGTTTCTTTTCTCAATCTCCTTAGAAGTCTGTTCCCTAAAATCTCTCTCAAACATCTCCCTAACAAAGGACAGAAAATTTCCTTCTTGAGGTTTTCAGACCCCTCCCATTCTTCCTCATGGAAAAGTGCTAGCAAGATACCAAACGGACCCTAGTACTTTACTGATTACTTAAAGATCAGGTCAAAACTGGTGTCAGTGATTGTGTGTTGGTTATCTCATGCAGACTGGTAAATGGTTTCATCATAAGCCTGACTGACTGCAGTCTTTGGTCTCCCTAAGAAGGTAGTTTTACCTTAACCTCTAAGCATTCACAGAATGCAGATTAAACATGAATCCTGTCCATCACAAAATGGCGAATTCATCTTGTAAGCAAATTTAATTCCCCATGTCCTTGGCTGCCCACTTTCAAAAATACTCATGTTGGTGGGAAGTTGCAATGCAGATTTGTATTGGACCAGTTACAAGATTGGCTCAACGTGTTCAGGTGGTTGTGTGCATTCGGCCTTAGAGTGAGCATGTATGTTGTGATGTTCAGGCATCACTTTAGTGTGAAAGGAGGAGGTAGCTGATTTGTGGCTCTGGGTGTAAGAAAGAGAGAGGGAGAAATCAAGTAAAAGACAGTTGTGGTGGAGGAATGAAAGACAGTTGGGAAGAGGTCCAGAGAGAAGGAAAGCCCCCCTCCACTGTTACAGTAGATGCTGAACACATCAAAGCAGGTTCCACTGCATACCTGCCTCCTCCCTGAAGCCTTTCTTTTTTCTGGGGCTGGTTTGCCCTGTTCTGTTGACAGCACCTTCCCAGCTTGTTTGCTTGAGGTGTTTTCTTTTGGATTTTCCTTTCCTTACATTCCTTTCAAAGAGCTGCACTCAGCAGTTTTAGCTTTATTGTATGTCTCCTACAGAAATAGGAGGTCAGGAAAGTGACTAACCATGTGGCACAGATTCATTGCTCCATGAGTGCAACATCAAACTCTGACTTACATTTGTGAAATACTGATCATAGGACAAGGACCACAGAAAGGGCTTTCAGGTCGCCGTGAAATTTTCAGCTGAAGGCTGTTCATTATATTCAAATGCTAGTCATCAGGAGTAAAAGTCATCAACTGTTAAGTGTGGAAATGGACCTTGGAGTTCATCTAGTCCAACCTCCTGCTCATTGCAGGCATGGGTGTCTATAGCTTCCCAGCAGTTTCTGCTTAAAGACCTCTACTGCCCCAAGGCTGTTTTCGTGAGTCACCGCTCACTTCTTCACTTCTGAAGAAGTACCTGAAGACGTGAGCAATGACTCACAAAAGCTGATACCTGCCACAAATTTTGTTAGTCTTTAAGGTGCTACTGGACTCTTGCTCTTTTCTGCTGCTACAGACAGATTAACATGGCTACCCATCTTGATCTGGAAGTTTCCCCTAATATTTAGCAGAAGTCTGCTTCCATCAAGAGAGAACAAATCTCCTTCATCTATAATAATCAAGCAACGTGACACTGATGATGTGTGTGTGTGTGTGCCTTTTGTCTCCTTGACTACAGTGGGATTAAATTAGCTGGACTCTGAACTGGATGTAACTCCCCCCCCCCCCTTCTCTGACTCTTTGCAAACTTGTCCTGTGGGAAGGGTCATAGCATGCTGCAAGTTTGCACCAGTGCCTAACATACATATTTTTGCCCTTTGAGTACCAGTGGGCCTTTTGGATAGGTGATGATGAGCAGAGAAACTTCAGCATCAAGTTTTTGTTTTGCTTTAATTTAATGTAATGAGCTGCCCATACGAAGCATAACGGTCTGTGGGTGTGAAACAGGAAGCTCGAGCGACAGAGGCATAACGCTGTTCCACTTGTGAAGTTCCACATGCATCGATTTTAATTAAAGCATTTTCTGCTTCACCTACTTGCTTTCCCATGAGCCATGGTGAGTGTGTGTGTGTTCGAAAGATTCCATTCGAGGCTGAGACAGTTCTGCCACCTCCTCCTCTTCCTCCTTCTCCTCCAGAGCCCCCTCCCTTCTCCACCAGTGTTGTAACACAATCTGAAATTTCCTCTTTTCTTTCCTTCCTGCATTTCTTGCAGATTCCCTTGCGTCAGAAGACGAGGAAGAAAAGTCAAGGTAATGAGGTCTTCCTTTTGTTCCTCTTTTTGTTCAGTGTGACATCTTATCCACGAGAGGCGAAGGGTTTTGGAGCACTGTTTAATGGGTAGTGGGCTCCTCTTCAAACCTGGTATAGTTTTGCATTGATTCAAAGGGGGAAAAGAAATGACGGCATGCTCTTCATGTGGACTAAGCTGCTTTGGTGTGTCGGTATTGGAGAGAGCTGGTATGTCTGAGGGGGAGAGACTGTTTTCTTCTTCTTCTTAATTGATTAGAAACCTCTTTTGTGTATGAGACTAAGCAATAACTGAGTAACATAGTCGTTTCTGAAGGGTGTTTTTAAGTTTTGCATGAATGCATTGTCATTTGTGATCACTGAAGCCTTAATGCTGTATACAGTTGCCTTAAGAAGAATCTTCAGTAATTGATTTGTAATCTGTATTTCTTAATGTACCCATGTAGATTTCCTAAAAGCTTTGTTGTGAGTAATTTAACTTCATTGAATGTTCCAAGAGGAAACATGAGGGATTATATTTTTTTAGTATTCCCCCCCCCCAAATATTTACAAAAATGTTTTCTCCCGTCTTCAACTATACAGGAATTTATGTAATGAGCCGCCGAAGGATCTCCTGTAAGGATTTGGGACTAGCTGATTTCCAGGGATGGCTTTACAAGAAAAAGGAAAAAGGAAGTTTCATTGGCAACAAATGGAAAAAGTTCTGGTGTGTGCTGAAGGGTTCGTCACTATACTGGTATAGCAATCAATTGGTAAGCAAAGGAAATACCTCTGTGGGTAAGGTGTTAAAAAAATAAAGAGAAGAGCTGGGTCCTCTGATCTTTGTCGCAACATATAATGTAGCATTTAGACATTTGGTCTGTCGTTTGCTCTGTTTATATATTTAAATTTTTGCAGTAAAAAATGGTACCATGCTGAGTTTTCATGAGAAGGTGAGCTTGCATACATAACCGATATTTACTTCCTGGGATTAATTTTTGTGCCTGTGGGTGCTCCCCTAGCTGATGGCTGGTACCAATATCCTTCCAGCTTTCTCTGCTTGCTGTTTAGCAAGGGAGGGGGGGGGATCAGCATGTTTTTTTCCTTGCAGTTTTGCAGGAACCATTGTGGATTTCTCCCCAGTTCTCCTTGAATCTTCTAGGGCTGCCAAACCCTGACATGAGCTCCCAAACAAGGATCTCTTCTGCCCCTCTCTCATTCAGAAAAGCACATGGAAGATGCTTTATTAAAACAAGGATGCTGCTTTTACACACCGTCCCCTCCCAGAAGATTGCCTGGCTTCTTGAATCTCCAGGGAGATCTGGGTCCCTGAAGTTATAGATCCCTGGAATTTTGTACCTTCTCTCAGTGAATTTCTAGATAGTATTGTAATGTATATGTTCAAAAGCCCTGGTCAGCTTCTGAGGTAGAGAGATGGTTCAGGGAGTAGAGAGGATTGCTCCAAAATAGCATGCTAAAACCCAAACATCTCTGTGTTATATAGGTTAGTTGTGGATAATAAAGCAAAAGGACAATATCTGCAGCAAAGTTGGTACAAGATTCAGAATGAACATGAGCTAGTGACTGTTTATTTACTTGGCAGATTCGGGTAGAACAAAAATTCTTGTTCTTCACCACTCTTGTATCTGTGTAGCACCATTGGGAAGATCTCTTCTGAGTGAGTAAAGAATAGCCAAGTGTTCCCTCTAAGCTGAGTTAGTGTGAGCTAGCTCATAGTTTTTTAGCCTCCAACTCACACATTTTTGTCTTAGCTCAGGAAGGATGGCTCCAGAGCAAACTAATTTATGCCATAGCCAAATCACCTGCTCACAAGTTTAATGCCAGTAGCTCAGAAAGTAGAATTTTTGCTCACAGGACTCCAGAGCTTAGAGGGAGCAGCCCTCAGATGAGCAGGAGAAGTCAATTGGCTGTCCTTTTAGACAATCACTTGCATCTATTCTGGCATGAACCATACACTGATTATTACCACCATACCAGAAGCATAGTAAATAATATGTAGCTGAAGAAGACTAACTAGAAAGTTGTAGGAAGTGGTTCCTCCTTGAGAGTGGGTCTGGATCCTGCTGTAGTAAAGCTTTTCTTAAAGAAACCCTCAGTGGACCAGTCCAGTTTGAGAAATTTTAGGCAACTTTCCATTTTTAGGGACAAAATGATTATGCAGGTGGCAGTGAACCTGCTCATGACACCCTTTGATGAAACCGCTTATCTGGAACCACTTCATTCTCATTCTGATTTGGTTTGTTTCCTTGGTGGATGACCTTTGCTGTGACATGGAGGAAGGATGACTATGTCCATCCTCTTTGGCCTCTTACCAGTTTTGGATCTGTCAAATACAGTATTTTTCTGGATTATCTGCCAGAAAGGAGTTGAGAGCACAATATTGTATTATACCCATTTCTTGATGCACTGGAAGAAAGTGTTAAGAAAATGCTCCTCTACTCTATGGGGATTATCCTGCATGTCGTTCTTGTCTGCCATACTATTTAGCAACTCTATGAGTCTGTGGATAGTGCTCTTCAGAAGATTTGAGAAGATCTCCCCCTCACTGGCAGTTTTTAAGCAGTGGCTGGACAAACACTTGTCAGGGATGCTCTAGGCTGATCTTGCATTGAGCAGGGGGTAGGACTAGATGGCCTGTATGGACCCTTCCCACTCTGTGATTCTATAATTCTATGAATATGCTGATAAGTAGCTTTTCTCCATTTGCTATGATCAAGGGGTGGCAGTAGTCTCCCTGGACAGGTGTCTGAATCCAGTGATGAGAGGACAGCTAAAAAAAAAAATCTCAAACTGAATTTGGAAAAGATTAAGGATGTTGAGAATAAGTGATCCAGTTGATCTTGTAAAATGTGACTTTGTTGTGGATGGTACTGCAAGTTTACATTTGGATATGTTCATGACCCCAGCACTGCTCATGGATATCCTGGTCATTTCTGTGGCTAAAAGTGTCTTTTAATAGTACTGTCTGATTCTCCAGCTGCAGCCAGTTCTGTGGAACCTAGCCGCTATCATATATGCCTTAGTACTTTCCTGAGTGGACCATTATAAGGTATTTTACATGAAACTGTCCTTGAAGACTATTTGGAAACTTCAGCTGGGTCAGAATTATTTATTTAGGTAGAAATGTTTATTCTGCTTCTCTACCTCATGGGACCTAAAGCAGTTTGCAAAAATACTAAAAGCCTGTTTAAGTAAAGTCACAATTTAAACAGACAAAATGCTATTTAAATAAACAGAACCAGCTCCCCCACCCCACCACCAATGACAGCCTCGGCTGGTCCTGGATGCACTGTACTGGCTCACTCAGGGCACAGACTTCATCCTAAGAGCTTTTGACCATGCCTGCAACTGAAGCTCAGCCTTACTGGTAGAGATGTCTCCTGTTCATTGCTGCAGCCCACTGTTTGCCTGTTGCAGGGATTATATTTCTCCAGCACTGGATGAGCTGCACTATTTGCCATTTCATTTGTATTCACAATTTAGTGTGCTCCTTTTTGACTGCTTAAAGCCTAAATTGTTTGAATCTTGGGCTTCTCAATGAATACCTGGTTGGCCAGTCCACAAATGGTTTGCAGGTTCATAAATAAATTATCCCTCCACAAGGTGTTCTTGCCGCTAGTTGTTTCTGGTGTGTGTGTGTGTAAATACTGGTATAGATACTGTACTTGTGTTTTCCCCCATGGAGTTAATTGCAGCTTTGTGTGGTAATTTAGATTGAGGCAACTGTGCGTGGGGAAGGTTAAATATCTCCTCCTCATTGTTCCACTCAAATTCAGAGCCTTCATGCCTGTTTTAAAGTAAAAAAACCCAGCACCCCCCCAAAAACCAAATAGCTGAGAGATCGTGGTGTAGATCTTCTACACTACTTGTGTTTTGGCTCCAGGTATGCTGGGAAGCTCCAGCTGGATGCTGGTGCTGGGCTAGATAGATTTGCAAGGCAACCCAGAAGCTCAGTTCTTGTATTCCTTTGTTTCCCTTCAATTTAGCAGCCTTAGGCCCCTTTCACACTACCATTCTAAACTGGAAGTTACCCATTGTTGGCCTGCTTCCGAGTAGTGATACAGGGATGGAGGTTTCATACAGCAAATTTTATTCCATTAATGAGCTGTTTTTGAAGTGATCTGGCCATTTCAAACAGTGCCATGCTCCCCTGCCCTTTGTTGTTGCATGATCTTTGGACTTCTTTTTAAACATTCTAAGTTGAGTGTTATAGCACTAGACCAGTATAGCACTTTTCAGTGTATCTCAGTGATGCCAAAACATCTCAGTGGTGCTGCTGTAGCACTGAAGTGCTATATTGTAGACCTGCACTCAACTTAAAATGTTCATAAAAAGTTTGAGAAAGATCACATGGCAAAAAAGGGCAGGAAAAACATGTGGCCCTATTGGAAGCACTACAGACATTTTGAACAGCAAACTACAGCCATTCAGAAGCATAAAGAAGAGGTGAAAATAGAAGAAAGCAGTTTACCTCAAGAATGGCTCAATCACACTTTGCTAACCAGATCCAAGCAGCTTTGTATGAAAAGATAAATAAAATCCATTAGCAGCTGATTGCTAAAATGATTGAGACAAAAATGACACAAAAAACTTGTTAGCAACTGGCTACCAAAATGGATTACAAAGGCTGTCTGAAAGGAGTTACTGTTTAAGCATTCAAAAGGTTTTAGTGCTCTAAAGCAGTGGAAAATTCATCACCTGCATCATTTGCAATTGTCTGCAGTTGCAGAAAAGTGGGGGTGGTTGACATTTACTGTTTTGTAAATGTGACTGGGGGAAAGCCCCTTTTCACTTAAATAATTGAGCACACAGCTCTCTCTGAGAACAAAAGCAGGGATGTTACTTTATGGAGTCAATGCAGTAATGCAGCTGTGGGAGATGAGACCCTGTGCAAAAAAACTGTATTCAGCCTCCTGATTCCCAGTGCTCCTATGTGATGGGTCATTTCCTTTCTTTCAAGATCCTTTGATCCAGTGATCTTAAGCAGTGAATGAAGAGCTTTTAGTTCTTTAAGAAAAGTATGGTGGAGAGATATTTTGCCACGGCCAACATAGTCCTTGGATCTCTCTATCCACCAAAAAATAGGAGACTATGTTATCTTTTGTTATAGAAGGAAATGTAGTTAATATAGGGGCAATCCATAAATCTCAGTAATAGTTATAGTAAGGACATTCCAATATCATATGGGATAGAGAGTTAAAGTTACCCCAGCTATGCATCTTGGAGTCCCTGTAATGTGTCACAAAATGTGGCAGAGAGGCTGATCTAGAAGGATCCCTATTGAGGCTCCATATAGGAGCTGTGGGATAATTTTCATATTAAACATATGCAATCCCCCCAGAATGTATTTGCCTCCCTTGGGGTAGAAAAAGCATTCAATCATTTCCACTGAGGGTTTAATTTTATTTGTTATAAATTTGAAATGGGGTTGCCAGTTGAGATTAGCGTCAAAGACCACACCCAGGCATGGGAATCTGGAGATTTGTTCTAATTGAACACCATCAGTTTTTCAGGTTGTAGAGGTAGTTTTTTTAGTTTTAGAGAAAACTATAACCTTTGGTTTTGAATAACTAATCTTAAATTCTTCAGATTTATAATATTTTGAGAAGCAGTTTAGTAGTCTTATGTCCAATCTGAGTGTAGGACATAAGGATAGCGTCATCTGCATAAAAGAGTAGGGTTAGTGCTTTTGAAGATAAGTATGGAGATAAGCATTGAAGATAAGCATTCTGCTGAAGAGAGAGCAGTTGCAAGGTCATTGAAATACAGATTAAAGAGTAAGTATGCTGGAAGACAACCTTGCTTCACTTGTCTGTCCAGGGGAAAGCACTCCATGAGTTCTTCCTTTTCTCCACAGCGGACTTGAGCCACACGAGAAGCGCAAAGGTTGTAGTTTTTTATTAGCCACAGCAGTCCTTTATCAACTGAGGTCCATTCCAGTTTTTCACAGTCTACTCCTAGGTATGGTATCAAAAGCTCTTTTGAGGTCTATAAATGTGACATACAGTTTACCTCTAGGTAAACAGTGTGTTTTCCAGCTAAATAGACTAGGATCAAACTGTGATCTTGAAGCATAAAGCCCTTCCAGAAGCCAATTTGCTCCCACCCAAGAATGTTATTAGAGGTTATCTAGTCCTCTATTTTGAGGTATAAGTATGAGGCATACAGCTTTGCCACTGATGAGAGAAGGTTAATGGGGTGGTAATTTGCTGGATCTGTCTTCGAACCTTTCTTTAAAATTGGAACAATAATAAAGTGTTTCCAAATTGGGGGAATCTTCTCCAAAAGGTTGATCTTGGGGAAAAAATGGAGCTAAAATTGTAGCCCATTGCACTGTGTTAGCCTTGAACAGATTATTGGGTATGAAGTCCAGATCTGGATCTTTCCCTGAGTGTAAATGCTTAATCATGGAAATAACTTCCAGCTCAGTAATAGCAAGCCAGGAGGGGAGGTCAACAGGGGTCAAATCACCTGAGGAGCTATTTTCAGAAGAGAATATTTTCTTAAAGAGTAACACCCATTCAGGTGCAGAAATCCAGAATGGGAGGGATAGTCCTCTATTCAAATTTCTAGAGGTCAGTGACCAAAGAGGCTGGAGCCTTTGGTATGTGACTTGTATGTAGATCTAAGGAGCACACATTTACATTCTCTGTTAACTAGTATGGGTGCTTGTTCTGATGCACTCAAGGTGCATAGACTTCTAAGAGATTCCAGTCCGGACACCACGGAGAAGGTATTCATTGCCGAAATCAAAAGGCCCCATGCCCTATGCATTTCCTCACCTTTTTCTTATTTAATATTTTTCTATATTGACCTTTAAGAGTTAACAATTCTCTTTAGACTCCCAATGTGTTGTTCTTTTTAAATTCACGATATTTGCAATGGATCACTTTCTTTAGAAATTTACACTCACCATTGAACCAACTATTGGATCTTTTAACTTCTCGGGTTCCTGAATGTGGTTTAATATATAGAGATTCAAAAGTATTGACTAAGGAGTATAAAGGAGTAATAAAACCATTCTCGAGAGGAGTTTTTCCTCCCTTTGTACCTGTTCGTAGAAGTATAAAGGTTAAGAGAGATTGGGAGATGGTCCCCCCTTATATATTCTTCCATGTTAACTTTTTCAATTAAATTAAAGTAGTCTGTGGAAATAATAAAATAAGCAATCAAGCTGGCCCCCCTATGACCAAAAAAAGGTAAAATCACCTTTTCCATCAATCCCTTTTTGTCTGTTTAGGATAACCAACCCTCTTTACATGGAAAGGTCAAATAGTTTAAGACCTGCAGAGTTAACTGTCTTCTCTTTTGAGAATCTACTATACAAATTGGGGAAATAAATTTCTTCAGGTTCACAGCCTAACTATTTTTTGATCAGACACTCACCATCTTGGCCAGTTCTACCATTGAGGTCACCTGCAATAAGGATTGAAAAGTCGGGAAATCATTGGATCAAGTTGTCATAGGTTTCCAAAAGAAAACACCAATAAGAGGTCAATACATGTCAATTTTGAGTTGGAGGGATATAAGTTGATATTACTATAAATGAAAAATCAATCAATTGTATCAGCAATGAGGAGGGTTTGTGATGCTAACTGACTCAATATTGAGTTTCATTTTCATTTTCAGTACCTTTATTGGCATAAATATTGAGTCCCCATTAGATAGCTTAGATCATTGAGATGTATTCTGAAAATCACCCAAATTTACAGCTAATTTTCTTTGTTTAGAGAGTCATTCACAAGATTATGGATGCTATTTGCATTTGTATCATTTAATAAAAGAAGCTGATCTGTGGCTGATTGTGGGACTTCAAAGTTATGTTCTCAAAATTATGGAAGTATCTAAAGGGGTCTATTGCCCAACTTTGTTTAGGAGGGGGGGGGCATGAGGTCATCAAAAAGGCAATTGTGCTTGCAGTTCATACGAACTTCTTCTTTAATGGGGAGGGTAATCTTTGAATTATGCGAGATTTATGTTCTAAATAGATTCAACCTCATTAGCTCTTTAAACTTGCACTATTCAGATTCCTAAAGCTGTGTCTAGTTGCCAGTAAATTGCAGAAGCCCCTATCTTAATTATGTTGGGATCTACTATATTGAATTAAATTGATTTCTGGGGATGTTAGGAGGGAAAAAAAACAAATAAAAGAGAACCCAAATAAAACCAATAAAATTAAGCCTCCCTGGGCCTTATAAAAATGATTCCAAGTCCCTTATACAGCTATATGGAGTTCTTGATTAAATAATTTTTAGAGGTTATTTAGAATTAATGACAGTGCTTTTAAAATTATTGTCCCGCCCTGTGAGGGGAAAGGATTGAGTATCTACACCTATTTCAGTTTTAAAAACAGATTAAAAACAAATTGAAAATGGGATAAGAAAAGCAAAACAAAAATAAAGTAAAACTAAACAGAGTAAAACAGAGTAAAGGGGGAAAAACTGACTGCCGGCTGCTGCATCTAGAGCAAAAACCCTATCATCTATGTGATGGGTCATGTTTTTGTGAAGCAACAATTTGGTTCATCTTGAAGGAAAATCTGCAGTTTCCCAGATGCAGGGACCCGTAGCATAGCAACAGCAGGTCAGTGTGAAAACTGGTTCTTCAAGTAAGATTTAGGAGAAAATGAGGAAATGATTCAGTGTACACTGGTTTAAATTTCCCTTGTATTTCCTGACAAGTATGCATATAACAGAACACAAGATGATATTCACAGAATGAATCTATTCCCCTCCCTCTGTAGCCTCTTGCACACTTTAAAAGCTGCTCCTGATGGCTGGGGAGGGACCTGGAGACAGGGTGGCTTGCAGAAAGTGGGGGCCATAGCTTGAGAGGAAATAGGCAGAAATTAGCCTCTTTTCTCTTGCATAAGTGTTGCCACAAATGGAGCAAGATCTTCTGCAAGAGTAATGTTGGTGAAAGTATGTGGGATGCCTCTCGCTTATTTCTCCTTCTTGCTGCACCCCCCCCCTTGTATCCTGTTTTTTGGGGGGGGTCCTGATGAGGAAAGGGGAAAGATCCCTTGCACAGATTTGATCTTTTCATTGTTCCTAGAATTCCACCTATTAGCTTGCAATTAAGTAGAACCATTATCCAATCCCAGATCATGATAAAATGGGTAATGTGTTTCAAAATTAGGGCGAAGAAGCAGATATGTGTTTGGTACTCTGTGTGCATACAAGGATACTAAAGAAGTTCACTTCCTTATATGTTCAGTTGATACTCCTATGCACAATCCTTTAGGAGGAAAACTTATTGAACAAAGTAAAAAAGCATATGATCAGTCTGTAATTATTCATTATTTTCCATAAGCAAGAGTTGGTAGATCCTGGGTAGAATAATTCACAGTGAAATGGAAAATAAACATCCATGCAGTCTGGCGGGTAGAAGCTTCTGTCTTGAGAACTGTACACGATGCAGACCTTATGGGCTACACAAATGGTCTTGATGAGACCCAGAATAGCACCTCTTGGATCTTTGCACTTGTAATGACTTGCTGGACCTTGGATGTAGTAAGAATACATAATCCATTATGACTTCATGCCTAAAAACACTTTCCTGGGAGTAAGCCCCTCTGAATAAAATCAGGTATTTTCGCCTTGATTTTTGTAGTTAACATAGAAAAGCAGCCTCCATGTATTGGATAGATGGCCCTGGTTCAGTTTTAAGAGATTAAAAACATGCATGAAAACTTTTTAAAACAAAGTTTATATCCTACCTTTCTGCCCTCAAAGGGGCCACCAAGGTAGCTAACAATTTAAAACTTAGGAAGGAAGAAACACACTTCATATTTGAAGAAAAGAATAACATTTATCTGTCTAAAGAAGATAATTCAGAATGTTCTGCCAGCAGCCATAATATATGTTATTCCTTAGGCTTTCAACCTTTTGATGTGTGGCTGATTTTTCAGTGACAATTCAATTCAGCTAACAATTTAAAACTAAATTCATTATGAAATCAGGGTATTTAAAAAGATGTTTGAAATTTTATTTTTGAAAATAAGTTATTCAAGAAACTAATCTTTTTTTAAATTAAACAAATTAAATTCATTTATCCATCATGGGAAAGATTGTGTAAACGGCAGCCACAGGGTTGTGCTATTCACTGTCCTGTTTCCAGCGCAAGACAAAGAAAAAGGCAATCCATCAAAACAACCTACAGAAAAATACAACAGCACAAAAGAAAAAAAACAATTACCCAGTAACAATGAAAAATGTATGAAAAGTCTTTTGAAAAACAGTTACACAGAAAAAATATATACACAAAGAACAGGAAAATCCAATGGCTATTCACAAGAAGACATGAATGAGAAAATTACACTGAAAAGAGAAAAGAACTGAATGTCATCACTGAAAAATCAGCCACACATCAAAAGGTTGAAAGCCTAAGGAATAACATATATTATGGCTGCTGGCAGAACATTCTGAATTATCTTCTTTAGACAGATAAATGTTATTCTTTTCTTCAAATATGAAGTGTGTTTCTTCCTTCCTTCCATGCAGCCACCAATCAAATGAAGAGGCGAAAATTCCAGTTTCTCTCTAACAGGCTCACTCAATGCAAGGTCAATGATGTCATTCAGTTCTTCTTGTGTAATTTTCTCATTCATGTTTTCCAGCGAATAGTCATTGGATTTTCCTGTTCTTTATGTATACATTTCACCTGTGTACCTGTTTCTTAGAGTAAATTTTTCATACATTTTTCCTTGTTACTGGGTGGATGTTTTATTTTTATTTTTGTGCTGTTGCACTTTTTCATAGGCTGTTTCCAGTGCAGCCACAATTCCTCCTTTTGGCTGATGTTTCCTTGTTGCCTACAACTCCAGTAAGACTGTATTGTTCTTTGGCATTAAGGGAGGTCAGGTTTCCCTTGATTTTTGTGATTGAGAAAAACCGATGGGTAGGCAGATCATTCCTGATGTGAGAGATGAGAAATATTGTCAGTAGTCTGATATTGTTGGCCCAGTTTTGTGTTTCAGTGTATCTACAGTCAGCCTGTGAAAATGATTTCCAATTGCATAACATTGCCAATAACACATCACCCCAAACCATGTTACATAACTGGATGCAATCTATTTGCATTATTTGTGATGGAAATTGTTGTTATACACAAGCTCTTCCCTACCACAGCTATAAGTGTGGTCAGTGCACATCTAGATGTGTCCTAGCTTCAGTCTTGTTGATACAGGAACCCTAACCTCTATACATTTGGCTTTTTCAAAATCACCTGCACTATGTGATTGCTAGGCTTGCCAGGTCTCCCCTGGCCACAGGTGAGGGGTAGGGGGTGTAGGGTTGCCAGATCCACGCTGGGAAACTTCTGGAGATTTAAGGATGGAGCCTGGGGAGAACAGGGACCTCAGTGGGGTATGTCATAGAGCTTACCCTCCAAAGCAGCCATTTTCTCCAAGGGAGCTGATCTCTGTAGTCTGGAGATAAGCTGTAATTCTGGGGGGTTCCACAGGTCCTACCTGGAGGCTGGCATCCCTAAAGGCTGGTGAGAGTAAGTACACTACTGTGTGCTGCAATATTCAGATTACTCTGCTGGTAAACTTTAGATGCAGGGGTCCTTTCGTAGAAAAAGAGGTGCAGGAGCTCATTAGCATAACTCATTAGCATAACTCATTAGCATATGCCACACCCCCTGACATCACCAGAAGTGTGTCAGAAAGGGAATGTCAGTTTCAGCCCCATTATATCCTATGGGCCATTGAAATCAATGGCAAAAATTCATAGGGTATATGAGGGGCTGGAGGAAAGGGGGTTTGAGGGAGAGGCTCCAAACTTGCAGGGTAGCTGCTGGGGCCTCTCCTCGAAATACCCACTAAGTTTCAAGAAGATTGGACCACGGGGTCCAATTCTATGGGCCCCCAAACAGATTGTCCCATCCCCTCCATTGTTCTCTATGGAGGGAAAAAATGCTAACTTTTTCCTCCCATAGAGAACAATGGAGGGAATGGGGGCAAACTGTTTGGGGGCCTGTAGAATTGGACCTCCTGGTCCAATCTTCTTGAAACTTGGTGGTCATTTCGAGGAGAGGCCCCAGCAGCTACCCTGCAAGTTTGGAGCCTCTCCCTCAAACCCCCTCCCCTCCAGTGGCTTTTAAAGTTGCCACCAAATTTCGGTGACAATTCGGCGGCAAGCTGAATCAGATTAGAGAATCTGATTCAGCCCGTGGCTGCCCTACTAGCCACTCCTGAGCAGGCAGAGCTTTGCTCCGCCTCGCTCCGGCCCCAACGGAACCCTGATTAGATGAATGCAGCAGAGGCCCTGAACCTTTCTCCCCATTCCTTGGATTTTTTTTCCTTTATATTTCTAACTTTTTGTAGTTATTTAATTAATTAATTTATTTTTGAGATTTATATCCCGCCCTCCCACCATACGGCCGCTCAGGACAGCTTACAACAAATACAAAAAACAGTTATAAGTATTATAGAAATCTCTGTCAATTTCCAGTGCATGATTCTGATAAATAATTTGGGAAATTTCACAGTGGATGCTGATGGCTTACTTTGTTTCAGGCAGAGAAAGCAGAAGGATTCCTCAGCCTTCCAAACTTCACAGTGGAGCAAGCCACAGAGTGCAAGAAAAAGTAGTAAGTCTGTCATTCCACCCAGAGCTTTGGGCAAATAAATTTTTCCACACCAAGGTCTATATGTGAAACTAATAGAGGACAGCTTGGGTGCATGGAGACTTAGCTTTATACAATTATGCAAATAGATTAAAGTATAAATAGTAATGGCACTCCTTTGACTTCCAGTTGAAAGGATTTAACTGTAATCTGCACAGCAATATCACTGTTTTGAGAATTTCTGTCAATCTTGATTGTATGAAGTCACATGTGCAGGACAGCTGGCCTTTTGTAGCTCAAAATCAATATTAATGTAGAATATTTTTCATTGCAAAGCCTATTGCATAATGCCTTCCAGAGCTGGGGGGGGGGGGGGAGAGCCAGAGCTATTAATTCCTAAATCTGCCATATTTTGTACATTTTTAATCAATTGTTTCCACTGTTTCTTTTGTGGAAAAGAAATGCATGTCTACGAAATTCACACCAACTCCTACTTTACAACCCCTTAACCTTCAAAAGACCAGGCCTGTCCTTGGCAAAACTGGGATTCTTTTTCCATTTGACAAGTACTGAAGACATGCAAATTGACTGATAATTCTCAAAATGTCACTTTTAATTTTTTTAAATATAATTTTATTATGATTTTCAAATAACAGTTTGATTTACAACAACAAAAAACCAAAATATATATACAATGTTCCTGTCATTCTAACCAAACATATAAATTGGACCAAACCTCCCGCGGATCCAAATTAGCATTCGGATTCAAAAGATAACTCAGTTTGTCCATTTCTGCCCAGTTCAACTTTTAATTTTTTTTTACATTTCTATTGTGAGATAATAAAATATTGGCCAGATTAATGGAATTTATTTTTAAAACTATCCCAAACACTCACTTAAAAATACAGTTGTTCTCATCTATATGAGTACATGCTGAATTTGTTTTCTTTTCTTTTCTTTTCTTTCTTTCTTTTTTTTTTTGGAAGTGCTATCAAAATCACCCATCCACAGATCAAGACATTTTATTTTGCAGCAGAGAACGCAGAGGAAATGACTATGTGAGTATCATCAAATTTCTATCTTTACTTCTTTCTGTTGCTTTAAGAAGAAACATGGGTTGGATCCTGTGCTACTATGAACACAGCAAGTTCACAGAAGGGATTTTTGTCATCTCCCCCTTCCCACTCCAGCTCCCTCAGCCATTCAATAGCTCCTAAGAATCCAGGGACCCTTGTAAAAAGCCAGAAGATAAGATCTTGAGAAATTACCCCATCACCATCTTTTCCATAACTTACACAAGACGGAGGGCAACTGATGCCAACTCTCCCATCTAGCTCAACCCCTGGCCCTGCATCATATAGCCACATCACACACATTTTCCCTGCAGGTTCCTGGAGACTCAGGAGTCACTTTGGGGGGCAAGGGGCTGTACTGGGGAGACAGTGGCAGCAAGAATCCCTTCTACATATTTGCTCTGTTTATGGTTGTTAATAGGTTTCAGTCCTGTCTCTTTGGTTGCATTAGAGCTGGGCATCCAACCAGTCAAAATATATTTAGCCAAGTGACTGGTCCAATATGGCCAAATAATGTCCAAACATTTCTAATGCATTATAACAGGGGTGGCCAACCTTGCTTAACGTAAGAGCCACATAGAATAAACGTAAGAGCCACATAGAGATGTCTGAGAGCCACAAGACAGGAACAAATATCACACACACGTTTTTATTTTTAAAAATATGCAAATTTGCTTTTTATTAACGTTAAATGGGACTGCCAAAAATAAAAACAAACGAGGAAAACCAGTTATAAGAAAGAGAGAGAGAAACTAGGAAAGCAAATAGATGGGAGGGAGGAGGGAAGGAAGGAAGGAAGGGAGAAAGAGAGAAAAAGCATGCCTCCCCTTTGCTTCCCCAGCCGCCCTGCCAGGAGCCGCACAATATGTGTGAAAGAGCCGCATGTGGCTCCCGAGCCACAGGTTGGCCACCCCTGCATTATAACAATATTTTTGGTAATTATGAAAAACAAGTTATTACTGTGAAACAATGACTTGACTTTCAAAACTCTTGTAATTAATACCCTGCCACTGCCTACATAGTGGCATTTTTGGCTTCATGGAATACTTGACAGCATTTGTCCACAGTCTTAATAACAGGTGGTCAATTGACAATAGTTAACTAGTCAATTGACCCATGTGTTGACCTTAAGTTTCATTTTCTTTTTTTGGCTGTTGACAGATACAGATGTCTATTTATGTAGTGTCCTCCACTGCTGAGCTGTCACAATAGATTTCTCAGACCATACAGCACGCACAGTTTATTATCTGAGTAATCAATTATGAAAGCTCAGTGATGGAGAATTCTGCATAAATGGGCTGCTGTATCTGATAGAAGAATACAGCCTGTGACCATCCTATTTATAGTGTGCCAATAGACTTAAAACAGTATGAATGGCAATGCCAAATAGGCATGATGGGAAATAATTTGGGATGGGCATGAAACAGCTGATTAACTAAAGTTTGTCACAAGTTTTGGCAGGTCTGTGGTTCGCAAAGCAATGTTTACTAACCGAAGAACCACCACAAACTTCCATGAATTTTGATGCAGTTTGTGGCAGCTCATGGTGGTTCTTAAAGCAGGGATAAAAATGGCTCTGAGCCATTTAAACCCCTGCTTTCTGCTCTTCATGAAAAACAGCTTCCCACCAGTCAGCTTAGAGTCATTTAAACTCCCTGCCGCTTTTTTGCTGGGAGCAGAAAGCAGGGATTTAAACTTTAAATAGGCCACAAACTGGTTCAGTTTGCAAACTGGCCTCTTGGTTCGTGGTTCAGCCACAAACTACCAACTGAACTGCAAAAATGCAGTTTGTGCGCATCCCTAATAATAATAATAAGGTGACTCTCAATGCAATAGTAGATGTACATAGTAGAAGTAAATCCCCACAGAGATCAATGGGGCTCACTCCCAAGTAAGCATGGACAGGAGTATAGAATAGAATACCTTCTGACGGCTTGCACAGGTAACAAGAGCCCACTCTGACACATTCAAAATCCAAAGAGAAAAGCATCTAATACCTTTTATTATTATAAAAAGATGTTTCAGGCTATTATCTTAATTCCCCTAATGCTGGAGATTAGTTTCTGTCTAGTATGTTTCTATCCCACCATCCATTCAAGAATTTATTTATTTATTTATTTCAATTTATATCCCGCCTAGCCAGGAAACCGGCTCTAGGCGGCTAACAACATAAGATCAACATGCAGGGTTAAAATGCGCACATATAAAATCACATTAAAATACACACACTTAAACAGTAAAATCAAACAGATGGCAGCAAATAGAAACCAACACCAAAATCAGCAACCAAAAGCTCAGAATAGCTCATAAAATTTTCTTTTCCACATTTTATCCTCACAACAACCCTGTGGGGTAGGTTAGGCTGCTGAAATACAGCGGCTGATCCCCCAGAAAGCTACCATGGCAGAGAAGGGATTTGAACCTAGGTATCCCAGAGCCTACTCTGGAAGGCGCATTCGTAGACAATACTGTCCCCATATGTTCTTAATTGATGCACTAGATACAGAGTCAGGGGGAAAGCAGGTAAAAAGAAGGTGGGAGAAGTGTCTTCACCCAATCCAAAACACAAAGAGGAACTGAAGGTGGAAAAGTTTAAGTTCAACTAGCTATAAAGAAATAGTGAACTGGTTGCAAACTCAAACATTTCTAAAATAAGAAGTATAGTATACAAATTACAATTTGACCAGAAAAAACGCTTTCAATACATGCTCAAATCAAATGTGCTTAGGTTACTTTGGCTGGTAATAAAAGATACTACATGGCTTTGAAAAAATTCACAAGGATAATTTACCATACAGGATTCATGCGTTGTATTAGTGTGCTAACATGTTAGCTGAATTCTCAGTTTAAGATAATGTGGATAGACAGTTGCAAAATAGCTACTGATCTGCAAACGTGTTTTAACATAGCTTTGATGTTCTATTGTATACGAATGCATATGTTTTCGTCCAAATCACAGATGGCTAAATAAACTAGGCCTGGCGGTTGTCAAGCAAGTCAACAAAAAGAATGAAGAAGGTATGCTTAAATAACCATTTAGGGGATGGAATCCTGATACTATCCATATCAACCATTTTTTCTCATTCACTTTTATTTATTTAGATATTTCTACCTGGTTTTTTCTCTCTCCCAATTGGGGACCCACAGCAGTTTACAGCATTGTTCTCCCCATCTCCATTTTCCATCACAACAGCAATCCTGTGAGGTAGGTTAGGCTGAGAGACAGAGAGTTCAAATCCCCAGTGTCACCGACGGCCAACTAGACAATACAGCATCCCTGGGGATGGAACTGGAATGTTGTCATTTTATAGCTGGAATTCTCTCACTTTACAAATTCTGTAGGGGCCTGATCCTGTTCAGTACAGTGTTGCAGGGGGAGGAGGGGCTCATCCTTTTTCCCTTCTGGGAGATTTGGGCTCTTGAAAATAGCATGGTGGAAACCAGATCCCCTCCCTCAATATTGCAGTCCTGAATAGGATTGGCCCCCAGTGGCATTTATAAAGTGAGAGAATTCAACTGGTAAAATTGTGATAGTATCTGCGGAGATGCCATATTGTCTAGTTTGGCCCTGAGGGAGCTTCCATGGCAGAGTGGCGATTCAAACCTGGGTCTCCCAAATCCTAGTTCGGCACTCTAACTACTACTCCATGCTGGGTTTCCAAGAAGCTCATGGCAATGTACATGGTTCTTCCTTCCCCTAATGAATCTTTACAACAGCTATGGTTGACAACCTTTAGGTGGGGCCTGGGTATCTCCTAGAATTACAACTATTTTCCAGGCCACAGAGATCAGTTCCCTGGAGAAACTGGCTCCTCTGAAGGGCAGAATCTATGGTATTATACCCTGCTGAGGTCCCTCCCCTCTCCAAACTCTGCCCTCTTCAGGCTCCAATCCGAAATCTCCAGAAATTTCCCAACCTGGAGTTGGCAACCCTACAACACTGCTGTTAAGGCTAAGAGAGAGTGACTGGCCCATGGTCACCCAGGCTGTTTCTGCACTGGAGTGCAAAAACACTCCCCTGCCATAGCAGCGGCAGTAAGCAGCATAGGTAAATGGCATCCACTTGTACCCTTCCTGACCTGCTCACAGCTGTTGCCCACAATCCCTGCTGTGTCCTTCCTCCCCAATCATGTCTGTGTAAAAGCACTATGGACACCTCCCCACACACACACACACTGTGGCCCACAGATCACTATGCAGCTGTACTGTAAAGCTATAGTGAGGCTTATCAAGGAAAGAGGGGAAAAACAATCTTTAAGGGGCTAAATCAGGGAAATAGTGAGGTCCTCCATCATTTAAAAAAAGGAGTTTAGTTCTGCCCCTTCCCTATAGTAACTACGTCGGGGAGTGTCCACTCTCTCCCTACAGCCACTCTGTGGGTATACTCCCCTGTATACCAGAAAAAAACAACACCTTTTCCCCCTATATCTTGAGAGGGAATCGCCTGGCAAGAACAACATATGCTTGGAAGGAGCACGATGCCATGCAGATATTACCTTTCAATCTGGGGGCTTGTTGCTTTCCATGATGCAAGGAACAATCCCTGTGCAGCAGCTGCCCAAGTGAGGTTTGTGACTGAGTGGAGTGAATCGGAGTCCACAGAACACTGTAATGTTAAGTAATTAATAGTGGCAGTGAAGGATATTCAGCCCAGTTTTACTGAAGAAAAATCTTGGCATGGTTAGGAGTTTAGTCCAAACCCGAAATGTGTCTGTTGTCAATCACAATAAATCACATAAATCACAATGTTTTGTAAGGAAGGTGCGAGCCCTCTCCCCCATTCAATGTGTCCTTTAAACTTACTCTATACCAAACGTTTTGAAATCTTCATACTGTATGGTGTACTGTACTGCACGATATCTACTGTAACAAAACAAGAGCAGGGGAAATGGCTAAATATAGAAAGGAACAGGAAAAAAAAATTACATAAGTTGGGTATTTCCTCTATGGCCATGTAGCCCAAATGTGTCCTTGCTAAACTAAACAGTAAGAAGGAAGTAAGACAGATAGGAGACAGTCCTCTGCTGTCCTGGGGCGCCAGATGCAGAAAGCTCAGTGTCAAAGTGTCACTTTGCTTAGCAGAGTGGCAGGATCCCACCCCCCCCCCCCCAGTGGATCTATGTAGGCTTGACTCAGGACTGACCAAATTCTGCCAATGACAGAGCTGGGGAAATGGCATAATGTTTACAATTATTTTGGGATATATGATCCAGGATAGAGCCATTTGAATGTTGTAACAAATATGCTGTAGTAGAGGGTCATCCTTTGGCAGAAAGCTCTAGGATACTGTGGGAGAAACCTATCCTTCGCTAACACTGGACATATTTTGCACTTATTTGTTAATTAGTAGCAAATCCCATTGTAGATGCAATACAATGAGCTCTAGAACAATCTCGGCCTTGGCCTCCCCGCCAAACAGCAGCCCTTCTTTGCCTGGCACCAACTCACTGGGGTTGCAGGGGGGTGGGGCGGTAGGTGAGGACAGGGCCGGCTAAGGGAGTGCCCGTGGCAGTGGCACATCTTTGCCAGAGGAGGGAGCAGTGGGCAGAGACAGGAGGCCGCAGATCTCCAACAGGTCGAGCGATGCCTCCCGGGCTGTCCCCTCCGGTGGGGTGGAGCGGGCCAGCACTCAGCCTTGTTTCCCTGGCTCAGAGCGGTGAGAAAGGGTCCTGCTTTGCCCAGGGACTCATCCATTGCGGCAGAGGGGAGACCTGAGGTACTGAGGGTGCTCCGCTGGGCCTCGCACATGGCCGCTGATGCCTGGCTCCCCTGAATGGCCACTAATGGTAACTGCCACTGCCTGTGCAGGAAGAGCCATTGCAACCATTGGCAATGCAAGCCTCAGCCTTCTCAGTCCCTGGCCACTGGAGTGTCCATCCTGCCCATCCTGCCCAGCACCTCGCATGACACTGAGGCTGAGATGCTGGCCACCGCTTCTGTGGGCGGAACTCCAGCATTGCAGCCAGTGGATTGGCACACTGTTGGAGTGACAGGTCAGGAAGCCAAAGGCTGTGAGAGTGTGTGGAACGTTCAAGAAAGAGTCACCCGAAAACTCAATTATATATAAGGAGAGATGCTTCGACAGGTTTCTTCAAGCAGCACATCCCTTGCTGGGATTGAAAATTAGTTGTATATCTTGTAAACATAAATTATTTGTATTGAATTGTTGAAAATATAACTACAATAACCTGGCCTCTGGAGACCTGTTCTGAATGTGCATGAACTAATTTATGTATAATTTTTAAAATTGCCTTTCCCTTAACCACCATGTTTCTTTGCAAAAGCTTGGTAAATTGGAAGGCATAGAAAATACCCTGTTTTGCATAGAGATCACCCTGAATGCATGACTGGGCCAAAATAAATTTTGCCTTTAACTGCCAAAAGAGTATACAATGCATTTTTTAAAACGTTGTGGTTTTGCTTCAGAGTGCTATAGTGAGAGTGATCATGAAGAACCAGAAATAAACATGGAGACACCACCCCCTCCATATTCAGACCAGTCAGTGCAGTCTCATTTGGTACGTATTATAGTAATTAGCTTGTTTCCATTTGCTAAATGGCTTGTACAAATGTCATCTATCTAGTTCACAAAGTGCCTCTCTGACAAATGATCTGCACTAAAGGTTTGTCAGTTGTTCTTCTTCTGTGTTTTCTTGAAAATTTCTCACATGCATATGGCCTGTCATAAAATTGATTATATATATAGATATAGATATATAGATATATAAACACAAAATGTATCCCAGTGATTAAATTGTTGTAAATGAACACATGGGCCTGCCTTAGACTCAAGGAGACTAGTGGTCTATCTAAGTCAGTATTGTCTGCTTTGATTTATAAGCATTTTTTTTCAGGGTCTCATGTAGTTCTCTAATCTGGGAGAATTGGGTTTGATTCCCCACTCCTCCACATGTAGCCAGCTGGGTGATCTTGGGGTTGCGTTCACATGGTCAATTTGATCCGTTGCTGTTCCCTTATGGCATCCTGCCATCTGGTCATGCAAGGAGGGGTAAGGGCATTGAAGCATGTTAAAAAGGGTGAGTCTGGTCAGGATTCTCTGCCACAAAATAACCTGGCTTAATTTGAGGTGGGGCAACAGTGGACTGAACTGCCCGTCGGATCGCGACCTGGATCAGTCAAAGTTCTCTCATAGCTGCTCTCTCATAGCACTTCTCTCAGAGCTCTCTCAGCCCCACCTACCTCACAGGGTATCTGTTGTGTGGAGAGGAAGGGAACGTGATTGTAAGCCTCTCTGAGACTCTGAGTGAAGGGCGGGGTATAAATCCAATGCCTCCTCCTCCCCCCACTTCTCATTTTAAAGCTAAGTCTTTTTCGAGTAAAGCAGATGCTCTATCACTGAGCGATGACCTCCCTCCCCACTTTCAAAGCTGAAGGCCAAGAATGTTTAGATACCAGTCCAAAGAAGTGACTAAGATTTCCATTGTTTGTGTGTGTGTGTAACAAACTCTCAGTTTGTGGTCATAGAGTCTGTGCTGGACAGTGGCTTAATTCCACTTAAAGGAGAATCTGACATGAAATCTGAAAGTCCACAATTGCTTTTGTTGCTTCTGCTGAATATGCTTTAGTGCTATTCATGCCATGGCAATGAACACTCTGGAATTCCATGATATCTTGTAACCTTTGTGAGCCAAACCATTTAATATATTTTTGGTTTTCTTATCCTGTGAGACAGCTCATCTGCTCTGGTAAGCCCAAGGCAGTATTCAGCAGCTTTTCCTAAGACACATACTTAAGGGCTAGCGATCTAACTAATGAAAGAAGTTGAGTAGACTGGGTCTTATTGGTGGGGAGGGAATAGCTTAGCTTGTGCAGGAGCTGTCTGCGGGGACAGATTTTGCTAATGCTAATTTTGGTTTTATATTGTTTGGATAGCGGGTCACGCTGCCACCAATATCCTCTCCCAAATTTTCCTTTCTGTTTCATGAAGATAAGGTAATCACTACTCATTCTATCCTCCTTAAATTCTGGAGGGAGTGAGAGTAACATAAAACGAATCACAGTAAAATAAAATGAATCATTCTGTGTGCAGTACAAAAATGAAGAGTCAGATATGCTGTAAACATTGTAAGTATCAGAGTGCAAGAGTTTATGCTGGGCCACTAATAATAATTAAATAAAATGTCTCAGTTTCTGAGCTTCCAGTGAGTGGCTTGTAGCTCAGGTGTGCCAGAATTAGCCCAAGCTGCCTGCTGTTAATTTGTTTTGCTTGACGACTGTTATTTTACTAAGTATGACGAAGAAGAGGGCAAATGTTTGGTGTATAATCAACTGGTAACTGCACTGTCACCTCCAAGAGACATTCAGATGAAACCTTGAGGTGAACTGGCTGCAAGCAACAGGATAGGGTTGCCAACTCCAGGTTGGGAAATTCCTGGAGATTTGGGGTGGAGCCTGGGGAGGGGCAGGATTTGGGGCGAGGTATAATGCCATAGAGTCCACTGTCCAAAACAGCCATTTTCTCCAGGGGAACTGATCTCTGTAGCCTGGAGGACAGTTATAATTCTGGGAGATCTACAGACCCCACCTAGAGGTTGTCAGCCTGGATTGGCCTGAAAGTGAAATGTTGGCAACAGTGTCATCCTAAGTAGGCCTACTCAGAATCCTACCCAGGACTATTCAGTAAGGCTTACTCCCAGAAAAGTGTTTTTACGATTGTACTTGGAGAGGCTGAAATCCAGCCCTTCCTAGTATGGCAAGCCAGGAGGGCTAAGATATGCTCCCCCACATTGTCCATATGGAAGCTTAAAGTGCAGCCTAGAACAGCAATAAAAATAATAATCCACACAGTAACAAAAAATGAGAAATTACAAGCACAATCAAAAAGGACATTCTAAACCTCATATTGACAGTGAGTGAAGCAGCCTGATCTGGTGCAAGCTTACTCAGAAGTAAATCCCACCGGTCAGTAGGGTTGCCAAGTCCTACCTTGGCTGGGAGCAGGGGGAGTCCATGCATTGCTGGGATACTTCTTGCGTGTGTGTGAAGCGCGTGTGCCGCGATTGAATCACCTGGAAGTGACGTAATCGCGTCGGGCACGCTGGGAGCGGGACTTCCCAAATTTGAGGGAAAACCATAGCATTTTCCCTTGAATTGTAGAGCGTCCCTCCCAAACATGCCCGACGTGATTACATCACCTCCGGGTGACGCAATCATGCCGGACATGTCCTCGGAGCCTGGCAATTTGGGAGCGAGGTTCCTCCCGGCGGAAAATGGGGTGCTGGAGCGGGGGATTCCCTGCTCCCTGGGGGAACTTGGGAACCCTACCGGTCAGTGGGCCTTAATCAGACATTCATACAGGATTGCAAACTTAAATTATTAACATTTATTCTCCCCTCCCCATCACTAAGGTTGGGAATGATTATTGCTGGCCACACAGTGCTGGAATGGAGACTGACCTCCTTTTGTCAAGTTGGTATAAATTGCTTTGCTACATGACTCATAACTGTGCATAGTCAAATAGTTTCATCCTGCTTGTTCCCAATGCACACTCAAGAAGATTTAGTTTTGTCTGTGCATTTGCTCTCATCCCTGAACATCCTTGCCAGCACCTGCATTTATGACAAGGCCACTTGGAGAGAAGGGATGGAGAGATGCAGTTGTTAGGCCAAGGCCCCAACCTATCTCGGTAACAAATCACTCTGTTGAAGCCACCACGCCCTCCACATATCTGTCTTGCCCCACCATTGCATCCACGGGAGCAACTGATGTACCCCAAGTGGCCAGATTTGGCCCTGAGGCCTTAGGTCCTGAGCAAGCTAAAGGAAAAGCAAAGTAAGGGCTGCTGAGAGCACCTTTTAGAATTATCTGTCAACTTGATCATGCCTTTTGCTTTCCCCTGCCTGTTGCTCTTCAGAATGTTCCTTTTTCTTTCAAATGTGCAGCTACACTGGCAGAGGAAGTATCTCAAGGGTGGATAGTCTATTCTGCTGGATAATAATTTCTGAGGGTAGATCATGTGATTTTCTTTGCTTAACCACCAACCAGATGGTTTGAGAAAAAAAGTGGAGATTAGTGTGTGTGGGGGAATAACTTCCTCTTAAACCTGAACAACAAAGCTTCCTTGCAAACGCCTCCATATCTGTTTCAAAACAACCGTCCTGTTTTTTTAGGGATTCCTAGATGGGCTGTCAAGGTATATCATGTTTACAAGTGCTGTTTGAAATAGTCCCTAAAGACTAATTAATCTCCTAAGGAAAGCATTTTGTTTACTGAGGCAAGCATCTGCATGTTGTATTATTCATGCCTGGAAATTTATTGTTGCATGGAAATTATCTGTTAACAAGTTAAGATTATATCCCTTCAAGACATAAATTCATCCAAGACAAAGCAGTTCACTTCCAATCTGTTTTTTTTTGTCTTGCTTCGTGGTATGGAACATTGCTACACTGAAAGCCCAGATCGTTTTATCTATTTAGAATTTTTATGTTGCCTCTCTGGGGAACTGTTTTAAAGAGAAAATGCTTGTGTATCTCCTCCCCAGTATTTCCATCATTATTATCTAAAGTTGTGTGCATGCACATGAAAGCTTATGCCTTGATTAAAAGTTTGTTGGTCTTAAAGGTGCCACTGGATTTGAATTTTGTCCTATTATTTACCTCAGTGATAGTGAAACTTTTTGAAGTGGTCTCACAGAAAGGGGGCATTGTGGAACTGAGGCAGAATTTGCTAAGTTTATCAGCCAACTGCTTGCCTTAGGCCACTAGTACATTTAGTCTGAGTTCCTGTAAGCAGCCAAGACAAACAATTTTACTGGGTATTGTATTTGGCCACAGACTTCTGCCACCTGGTGGGTGTGGGTCAAAAAAGGGAGGGTAAAGTAGTGTCCTGAGTGTGATTTGATTTGCAAGGCAACCTTACGACTTGACTCATTTTTCTTTCCTTGTTTTACTCTGAAAAACAGGACCAGCAAGAGCCCTCCTCAACATCCCATGTACACAGTTCTTTATCCTCCCCTGAAAGCTGTAGGAAGTTACAAGGCTTTTCTTCTTCTTCGTTGTCCAAAGCATTACATCCAGAGAGACAATCATGGCTTGACTTTGTTAACAGCTCTTCCACTGGGAAAGAAGTAAACAATCTATCTTCAGCTGTCACTTATGACTCTAAAGATCCTGATTGCCTGGTAATGACAGATTGTAACACAACCGTGGAAAGTGGTATCGTGGAACCGGAGAATAGCTTTCAGAACTCTTTAAGCAAAGGTGCACCTGTATTAGATCGAGACAAGGATAATATCGCTGAGCCTGGAAAAACAGCACTGAAAGCTCAACCTAAAGGTAAGCCAAGGAGGAGGAGATCTGTTGGTCATATAACAGCACTTACCCTGCTTTATCTGGGAGATCTTATTTCAGTATGCTTTGGTGTGCAGAAAGATTACACAGCGGCTGTCCTTGCATCAAGTATATCCAGTTTAATGAAAGAATTTTTTTTTTAAAAAAGCATATCCACTTGAATATGTCGTTTGAGAAATTACCCAGCACCTGCAAAGCTGTGGATGTAGATGAGCAACCCTCATGTTCTATTTTGCAATAACAATATTTACAAATAAACAAAGTTTGAATTTCCATCAAGGATATTTAGAGATTGCTTAATAACGTGCCAACTCTTTTACTCACACCCCTCTCGTGTGAATCACAGGCAAGGCCATAGCAGTATAACAGAGCCCATTCTTTGTATGCAGACGATCCAAGGTTCTCTTCCTGGCAGGTCTAATGAAAAGGGTCTCAGGTGGCAGAGCTGGTAAAGACCAATGAGGAGAAGATCCTGGACCATTGGTTGCCAGTCACAGTAGACAAAACTGTGCTAGGTAGATTAGTGGTCCAATTCAATACAACATACTTGATGTATAGTTCACAACTGGCACTTATCACTATGGCTATGTCAGGTCAGGTATTATTTCCATCCCATGTCCTTGATCCCCATGGACAATCTGCAAGGAAGATTTTAGAACACCTAAACCAGTCCTTCACATGGCACACCCATGAAAATTGCTACTAGTAAATAACCTTTTTGACATGATTACAAAAGTAATATGTTTAAGCTTTGAATTATGTGTTTACATTATGATGGATTTTGGTGAAACTGCCTTGGGATGTTCTATACTCATGTGAAGAATTTCATATTGACTGCATAAAAATAGCTAACTTAGAATGACTGGCATTTTTAGAAAAGTTTTCATAACACTTTATTGTAATGATCTCATAAGAACATTACAAGAGCCCTGCTAGTCCATCTAGTCCAGCATCATGTCTCACACAGAGGCCAACCAGTTCCCTCTGGACAGTGAACAACAGGGTGCAGAAACTGAAGCCTTCCTCTGATGTTGCCTCCTGGCTGTGGGATTCAGAGGATTAGTGCCTCTGAGGTTGCGATCACATGCACAATTAGCCCCGACATGGGTACGAATACCGGGCAGATTAAAGGAGTGTGATCTGGGAAGTGCCTCGCAGCTGTGGGCAACTCATTTTGCTCCACTGTACAAGTGGATTTAAAAGACACCTCAGAAAGTCCAGTAGCAAATGGGTTGCTACAGACCATGGGTGGACTTTCCCGTGTTTGATCGCTCCAGCGTGCTCTCATGGCATCGGGATGGTCTGATCAGGCCATCCCAACTCTGTGCCATTTTTTTTTTGCCCTTCGCAGTATGCCCATCATTGCACACTCCATAGAGAGCCCTCAGGGCTGAGGTGCAAATCATCAATTCCTTGTTTAAGTGCATTGGAGACAAACGCACCCCCTGAACTCACCCGCAGTTGTGTCGGATCACACAGTGGTGGGCTGTGCCTGCAGCTTCAAAAAACTGTGTGATCGTGCATCTGTGGGTCAACTTCTGCCAGAGGAAATAGCCTCTCTTCCCTTCCCCCCTCTTTATCTCGCACGTGTGACTGCAACCTGAATGTGGAGGTTCTCCTTGCTCACCATGGCTAATAGCCATTGATAGACTTGTCCTCCATGAATATATCTAATCCCATTTTAAAGCTGTTTATTCCTGTGGCCATCACTACATCCTCTGTCAGTGAATTCCACATTTTAATCACTATGTGTAAAGTAGTATTTTCTTTTGTCTGTCCTGAACCTGCCGCCTATCAGCTTAGTTGGGTATGCTCAAGTTCTAGTATTTTTAGAGAGGCATAATTTTATAAACCTCTATCATGTCCCCCCTTCGCCATCTCTTTTCTAAACTGAAAAGTCCCAGACTCTTCATCCTTTCCTCACAAAGAAGGTGCTCCAACCCCCTAATCATCTTGGCTGCCCTCTTCTGTACTTTTTTCAGCTCTACAATGTCCTTTTTTGAGATATGGAGACTAGAACTGTACACAGTATTCCAAATGGGGCTGCACCAAAGGCATTACAATATCGGCCATTTTATTCTCAGTCCCTTTTCTAATAAACCCTAACATAGAGTTTGCCTTTTTCACTAATGCAGCACACTGGGTTGATACTCTCATCAGGCTATCCACTAGGACCCCAAGATCTTTTCCCATCTCAGTCTCAGCAAGTTCAGACCCCATTAACCTATACTTGAAGTTGGGATTTTTTGTCCCGATGTGCATCACCGTACATGTTACTCGATCATGGATGAATGTGCAAGGTTTATTTATTTACTTCATTTATAATCTGCCTTTCTCCTGACCTAAAGCGGTTTACATTGTTCTCCTCCATTTTATTCTCACGGCACCCCTGTGAGGTATGTGTGAGACTGGCCCAAGGTTACCTGGTATCAAATTAACATACTTCCCAATGAACTGGGGATCAGTTTTCTATAACTTAAATGTCATATCCATCATACATGGGATAAAAGAAATACCCTGCTCCCCATCAGTGATGGCAATGAAAATGAGGCAGACTAAACCTGATCTCCGTGGCAACATATACACAGTCAAAAAACAAGACAGTGACTATAACAGCTCATCTTTACATCTGACCTTCTAGTGTTCCTTGCTGCTCTGTGGCTCCAGGACTATATTTTCTTCCTGTAGTTCTTGAAGAAGAGAATCACATCAACCCAGCTCCTGGGCTGAAGAGCATAAGGGAGCAAAAACCTCCATACAGCAATGTTCTAGGCTAGCCCTTTGTATGTTTTACAATTTATAGGTAACAATTAATACAGAGGGACATTGAAAAATGTAATCCCTCTCCTGAACAGTCTGAAGTGGTGTAGTCCATTCTATCACCTCAAAACCATGCTGTCTCATTACCACTGCAATCTGTTGCATGTCTTGAGCAAACATCTGCCTGCCTGCCTAAATGAAATCTTCTCTGTTGCATGATCCCTTGTGAATGAGAAAAAAGGATGGTAAATCTATAATGAGGAAATAACATTTGGCCATTTGAGAATAACAACTGGAATATAAATATATTTCTAAAAGATAGAGAACCATACCCTATATGTTCAAAAAGATTGCTAGCAGTCATATGGACCGAAAGACTTATAGAAGGTATATAAAAGGAACTGTGGGATTTACAGAATAGGGATAAAGAAACCATTGGTTTCATTTTGTTGTCTATGTTGTCATTCATGGCTCTTTTGGTTCAACCAGTTAAGACTTGAGTTTGGCCCAGAGAGTTGTCTTGCAGGAACCAGCCTTAGCACAGGTTTCTCTGGTGGGAACCTGGTGGGGGGCTATTGCCCCCGATTGCTTGCCTTTCAATTTGATCAAGAAAGAATGTGTGTGCTGTGGAGAGTAGCACTATTGATTTTTACTGCATTTTCATTTTCATTTACTTTATTATATTTTTATATTTTATTATCTTCAACTGGCTTTTATTGATTTCATTGTGTTTTATTGCTTGGTAAGCCATCTTGGGTTTTTGCTGAAAAGCAGTCCTTTTTGATGCAAAGCAAACAAACAGCTAGAGAGGAAAAAGCTAAACAATCCTCCCCTCGGCGTACCAGTGAAGCTGAATTTGGCTTTTGAAAAAAAAAATGTGTGTGTGTGTGTGTGGGGGGGGGGGGTCACATAATTCTGTGTAATATATCATTTGAGCCCAAGCCTATAAACAGGGGTTTGACTACGTGCTCTCAGTCCAGAGCTTCTCTTGCAAGTCACAGGGCAGTTAGACACAAACAGCAGCCGGCTGTTGTCATTTTTATTTCCTTTGGCAGTTGTTGGAGCGACATGCCTGATGATAACAGAAGGCAAAAAAAGGAAGCTGTAGAAAATGAAACACGGTTGCAACAGAATGGGGCTTTATTTATGTTATGATCACCCCCCCCCCCCCAGCAATAACATCCTCCTTCCTGTGGCATTTATGGACCTGTTGGAGTTTATTGGCCATAGGCAAGACCGCTTATCTGACCCTCTAATGATTCTTCTAGGCTTTTCCTTAACTCAGTCAAGAGAGAAGCCTAAGCCTGTAATAAGTGGGAAATAACTGTAGAAACTCCTAATCACAATTTTTCACGTTTGCTTGACATTTCCATGGTGTAATCCATGGCCGCATACTTAACTGTCCTTGGCAAAGCCACTCATCTGGCTAATGTATCTATATACTAATTCCCAGAGGTTTTTTTCTGTGTGGATACTTATATCTGCCAAAAAGAGCTCACTCTCCCCCAACAGCTTTTCCTACATAGTCAGGGGCCTTTCTTGGCCTGCAGAAAAATCCAAAATGTTAAAAAAAACCCTCAGGGACCATTGAATTTTCCCCAATACCTTTTGAAATGGCATCAACTCCAGACATCAACTGTGAGAGATTAGAATGTTTGGGGGAGGGGGGAGGGTACTAACTGTTTCTGTCAGTAAAAGACAGGGTTTTTACTGGCAGCAGTCTAGGGTTGTCAAGTACCCCCCCCCCCAGCCACTGGCAGCGGGTCCAGATCCAGGCTGGAAAACTCCTGGAGATTTGGGGGTGGAACCTGAGGAGGACAGGGACCTCAATGAGGTACAATGCCATAAACCCCACCCTCCAAAGCATCCATTTTCTCCATGGGAAGTTATCTCTGTAGTCTGGAGATGAGCAGTAACTCCATGAGATCCCCAGGTCCCACCTGGAGGCTGGCATCCTTAGGCAGCACCCTCTGTGTGACTTGATACCACCTGATTTGCATGACTTAATTAGGCCCAGCTGCTTTGCTACTGTTCATCAGCAGCCACCCTATAAAAGGCATTGTGATGTAACAGTTAGAGCTTCAGACTGGGATCTGCGAGACCCAGGTTCAGATGCCCATCTTGCGGTAGAAGCTGACTGGGAGATTTTGGACCAGTCGCACTTTCAGCCTAACCAACCTCACAGGGTTGTTGTGCAGATAACAAGGAGGAAATAATAATGTAAGCTGCTTTAGTCCCCACTGTGGAGAAAGACTGTAATTTTCCTTGGTAGAGGCTGCGGGGGACGGGGGTGGAGATGGAAAGCTGAATGACAGGTAAAGGTAGGTTGGCTGTTGGGTGGGAAGGAAATAGGGTTGCCAACTCCAGGTTGGGAAATTCCTGGACATTTGAGAGGTGGAGCCTGGGGAGGGTGGGATTTGAGGAGGGACTACAGACCAGTATAGTGCCATAGACTCCACCCTCCAAACCAGCCATTTCCTTCACTTAAACTACCATTGCCAGCCTCCAGAGAAGGGCTGGAGAGCACCCAGAATTACAACTGTTGTCCAGGTGACAGAGATCAGTTCCCCTGGATAAAATGTCTGCTTTGGAGGGTTGCTGAGGCTGCTTGCCTCCCCAAGCCTCACTGTCCCAAGGCTCCACCCCCAAATCTCCAGGAATTTCCCAACCTGGAGCTGGCAGCCCTAAGGTGAATTGATCTCTGCAGCTTGGAGCTCCATTTTAATTCCCAGAGCACTGCCACAGCTGCTGTGGGGGGAAAGGAAGCAGGCAGGAGGCTGGGAGAGTGATGAGGGCAGAAAGAGAGAGTGATGAAGTGGGGGGCAGAAAGAGTGATGGAGTGGGGGGCAGAAAGAGAGAGAAAGAGTGATGAGGTGGGGAGGCAGAAAAACAAAGAGTATGATGATGGGTCAGAAAGAGAGGAAGTAACATACATGAAGGAGAGAGAGAGAGAAAGTAAGAAGGGGGGGCAGAAGGGAGAAAGAGTGTGAGAGAGGTAGGGGGTGAAGGGAGGAAGCAAAGGTGTGAGGAATGGGATAACTATCCCACAAGTTTCTTGTGGGTCTCCACTTGTTTACCCATAATCCTTGTATTAGGTCATGGAATGGCAAGAGCACTGAATGAAGGAAAGTCAGAGAGGAGACAAGAGTAAATTAAGATGATGAGTATTTCAGGGGTGGGGCGTATGCATGACAAAGCTCTGGGACCTGATGAAATAAAACAGCTGCATGCAAATGAGGACAGGGTTCCTGTACCTATGAGAGCTGCATAGAAGAGATGTATTTGGTAGATTTCATCACCTTGCAATGATTGAAGAAGCAGATCCAGTTACATATCTATTAACGGTACAAAAGCCATGCCTCTGGCCCCTTGAAGCAGGCTGTAGCCAAAACCAGGCATCAGTTGCAGTTTTTTTGGATACTGCCTCAGGCATCTTTTCTTCTAATTCAGTTAATATATGATCCCTCACTGGTGCAGTGGACAGAGCACTAGGTTTAGATTAAATCTGCATTCACCCAGCACTATGCATTGGCTTGCCATTTTTCTGCATGCAGTGGGGCAAACCCTTGCCTCAGTCCCAATCCCCCACCCTTCAGAAATTAAGAAAAGTAGCCAGAAAATGGCCTCCATAGTGATGCTTTATGCTTTGCATGATACGGATTTGGTGGAATTCCGAGGCCATCATCCAGAAGTGATGTGACATCCTCCCCAAATTCCACTCCCCCAGCATAGCCCTCAGAAATCTCCTAGCATTTGCCAAGTCATTGTTGGCAACCTTAGTTATGCATGCCCCAGATGTCTATCTTTAAAGGGGAGACTGTTCCCCTTTACAGGTCTTCATGCAGCTGGGATGTGTGGCATAGAAATGGCTACCCTTTCCAGCAGACTAAATGTTATCTGTGTGGCCCTGTCCCTAGCCAGTTTGGTGTAGTGGTTAAGAACTGTGGAGTCTAATCTGGAGAACCAGGTTTATTTGTTTATTTATCTATTTATTTAATTTATCGCCCGCTCTCCCTGAAGCCGGCTCAGAGTGGGTAACATCAAACCATAGAATACAATTTTAAAACCTCTAAAACAGCATACAGTTTCAATAACTGCAATAAATCCAGTATTATTTATTGCAATGGGGTTTGATTCCCCACTCCAGCCAACCAGCTCGGTGACCTTGGGTCAATCCCAGTTCTCTGAGAACTGTTTTCTCAAGAGCAGTTCTCTCAGCCCCACCTACCTCTCAGGGTGTCTGTTGTGGGGAGAGGAAGGGAAAAAGCTCTGAGACTCTGAGTGAGGGGCAGGGTATAAATCCAATCTCCTCTTCTCGAAAGCTCATACCCTGCCACATATTTCTTTGCTACTGGACTCTTGCTCTTTTCTACTGCAACAGACAGAAACATGGCTACCCATCTTGATCTATATTAAATGGCTTAGTATTGGATCTGTGGATATAAGGAGAGGGCAAGACCTCTTCATGTTCATAATGTGCGGGTCTAAACTTCTGAATTGTCATCATCATCATCATCATCATCATCATGTTTTAGTGTAGTGAGTCTGGACAAGACAGCTTCCATTCTAAGGGAATCTGCAGAGGGGTGTGGCTCTGGGTCATTGTTAAGTGTGTGGACTCTAATCTGGGAGAACTGGGTTTGATTCCCCACTCCTCCACTAGCACCTGGCTGGATGACCTTGGGCAAGCCATAGCTCTGTACCAGCTGTTCCCTCAAGGACAGCTTGGGAAAGAGCTCTCTCAGCCCCACCTACCTCACAGGGTGTCTGTTGTGGGGAGGGGAAGGGAAAGGAGTTTGTAAACCACTCTGAGACTCTACGTGAAGGGTGGGCGATAAATCCAACCTCTTCTTCTTCTTCCTCTGGGTCCCATTGCTCACCTGACTGCCTTTTTGGAAGCATTCCAAGAGGGTAGCCTTGTTGGTCTGCAGTAGAAGAACTAGATTCAAGTCCAGTAGCCCCTTGGGGACAAATGAGATTTTTGGGTTGTAAGCTTTTGAGAGTCAAAGCTCCCTTTGCCAAAATGATTGGGTCTAGAAATGTTGTTATTTGGGAATGAACCTGATTTTACCTTGCAGGGAACATTCAATAAATTAATCCCATTTAAAAGGACTTGTTCTGAATAGGATGAGGGAGAGCCTGCTCATTGTTTATGCCTCTGTGGGGCATGGAATTTTGCACAATGTCTTCAGTGTAAATTTTTGTGTTTCAGAAAGAGACTCTAAAGCCATTCTTAAACACTAGGTCAGGAAAAGAATGAACCTGAAATGTTCCTTTGGTCTGTGTTCTGTTGCTCTTTCTTTGAATCCAAGGGGAGTAGCCATGTTTGGGCATAAATTCTTCATTCCTTGAAGATCTAGAAGCATATGGGCATGGGGTAATCCTGGATCTGAGAAAATTATTGAATTGGTTGTGGTCAGATGTCAGTCCTTTGCTCTTCCTTCTTTGGGTCCTCAGGGAAGTCAGGGTGGTTACACGGTGGAACAAGGCACTTTGGTGTGCTCCAGAAGCACTAAACAGCATTGTCTAAGCACTGGAGCTGTCATTTCCTTCCACTAAGCTTTATCTGATATTTTCAGACATCAGGCAGTAGAGCTTTTAAATATGTCTTATTCTTATTCATCCCCACAATTAGTGTCCTGTTGCATGACACACAAACAGTCACAAGTAGAAACTTATAGGGCGGTTTCACATATTTTACAGTAAATTCAGGTACACTGCTGTGAAGTCTATACTCAATAGGGAACTGCTACCAGGTCCTGCTGTCTAGTAAATTATGATTGTAGGATATGCACGTTTGACCTGGATGACCCAGGCTTGCCTAATCTCTTCTGCTCTTGGAACCTAAGCAGGATCAGCCATGGTTAGTACTTGGATGGGAGACCACCAAGAAAATTGGGGGTTGTATACAGAAGCAGGCAATGGCAAACTATCTCCGATTGTCTCTTGCCTTGAAAACCCCACAGGGTCAGTATAAGTCTGCTGTGACTTGATGGTACTTTTCACTTTTCATACATGGTTTGGCACATGTATTTTGTCATATTCATGCTTTGCATTTATAGGTGTACAGTTCAAAAATGTAATGTATATAGACACCATAGTAAACAGAAAGAATTTTAGTATTCTTGAAACTTGTATTTGCACCAGAAATGCTACCTTAACATACTAGACCCAAGATTGTTCTTTTCCTGTAGTCTTTTTGCCATGGAACAAGGCATTTTCTTCGGGATTGTGTTAAAGAGGCAAACTATTTTTAGCTCTCATCCAAATACAATTGATGGGGTGTTTATGTTTGCAGAACATTGTCAAACTGAATAGCACACACATGTTGGGAAACATTCAAATACAAATATTTGTAGCACACTATAGAGCTAAAGCTTTGGTACTGAAAGGACAAAGCCTTAATGTATAGGGGAAAGACTATAAAGATAATTACTTAGTACCAGGAAGAGCTGGAAAAAATAGGAATAATGAGAGGGGTGGTATGCTTAACAGGTGCTTGGATATACTGCGACATGGAGAAAAATTAGTATTGCCTGTTCACATGGGCAGCTGCAGTCATTTCTGTGATAAATGTCTGAGGACCCCATGAATCCCTGGGTTTAAAAAGGGAAATTCATAGAAGAACAATTAATCAGTGGCTTTAAGGGGACTTCCATGTCCAGGGGCTATAAATCTTTGAATGCCAGCTGGTAACTGAAGCAGAAAGAGGAAGTTTGGGCCTCTGTGCCCTGATGTGGGCTTTCTGTGGCATCTCATTGGTAGAAGGATGTTGGACCATTGGTATGATGCATCAGTATTGTTCTGATGTTTTCCATAACACAGTTTCAAGAACCACAGCTCTAGAGAACCCATAGGATGTTACGATCATGGTAACATCAAGAAAGGGTAAGTTTTTTGTTAGTCTTAATGAAAGTATGATTGTGCCATTTTTTCCCTAATAGATTGGCTTCCTACATGTTTTTGTTTACAGTACATCATGTCTAGGGATTAATATTTATTCTTTAGTTGTTGCTCAGTGTTCTCTTTATCTTTAATGGCGATAGCTATTTAGCTGCAGTGTAGTTAAGTAAACCTCAGGTTATCAAGACCATTAATGAATTGTAGCAGTCTCAAGGAGGATGCCAAGAAACACTTCCTCATGGGCATGACACAGCAGTATGTATACAAGTGAAGTGGTTTGGCATATAGCTCAGTCCTTTTGCACAGAGAATCTGCATACCAGAAACCCCCAGGAATGCATGGATTTGGCATGGATTCTTCCATCATGATAACACCAGTCCATATTTATCTATTTAAAACATATATACTCTACCACCTATCAAAATGCTCTTGAGGTGGCTTCCATGCAGGATGTAAAAATACATGTCAATATAAGCTGTAAAACAGAAACAAAATTAAACTCACCATAAAAACAATTGTAGCCAGCAGTTAAACATGTCATAAGCAGCACAATGCAAACCAACCCATCAAGAAAAACAGAAAATACAGTGATGGAAAAAATCAGAAGGAAGTGAAGTATAATATGGGAAGAAGGAAAAATCAGTAAATAAACCAAGGGATAGGAGTACAGCTACACAACTGAAGAAGCACCTCCTGCCATAGCAAATACCTAACAAAAAGCCTGGGAGAATGTGAAACTTTGCACGTGGCATCTAAAACTTGAAAGTCTAGGTACCAGGGGAGTCAATATGGGAAGGATGTTGTATATCAAAGGTACTGCAATTCAAAAGGTTTGACTAATGGGAGGTGTGTTCCATTTGGAACCATACCTCAGACACCTCCATGTAATATGTACAGCAACACTAGAAAATGGAAAGGTGGCCAAGCAACTTTTCAATTTTCACAATTTTTCCTTCTCTCCTCATGCTATTGTAATCTTTATCTCACTATCAAGCCGAATAGCACTTTCCAGAAACTGCTGCACTTTGTTGCTTATATACACTGTTGCTTATATTTTTCTTGCAGAACAAGGGAAATGCTCCATAGATGAAATGGAGAAACTTTACAAATCTTTAGAGCAAGCCAGCTTATCTCCTATTGGGGACCGCCGACCTTCAACGAAAAGAGAGCTGAGAAAATCCTTTATCAAAAGGAGTAAAAACCCATCAGTTAACGAGAAACTCCACAAAATTCGAGCACTGAATAGTACATTAAAGGTAAGATTTTATGGAGGTGGTAAGCTCATGCAGAGAAGGGGGGCAAAATCTCATTTAATTTGCTGTGACTCATGGGATTTTCAGCCATTCCTGAAAACTGTTTGTTCCTAATGAAGCGGTTCTTGTAATTAACACCTGGGTGCTTACTTAATACTTAAATTTTCCAACCAAAAACGTAATTTGGACAATTTCAGAAATAAGAGGGTCCTTTCTAGCTCAATGTTTTCTGTTCAATGGACCTTTTTGTTTTTGTCTGCTAGTGCAAAGAACATGACCTGGCCATGATTAACCAATTGCTGGAGGACAGGAAACTAACAGCAAGGCGGTATAGGGAATGGAAGCACACAAACTCTATGTTGATTCAAGAGATCTATCCGCAGCAGGATATCCTGAATGTGTCTGAAGAAAATATCAAGGAGCCAGAGGTGCCAGCGCAAACTTCTTTCATTGAAAGTACTATATGAGGACAGTGTAATACTCCTTCTGCCAGTGTTTCTCTTCACCAGTGAAAAGTTTGAGCTGCTACACTTTCAAGTTTTGTTGTTTTTCTAAGAGCTTGTTGCTTCTGTACTATGGAAAATTCAGCCCATGATCCAAAACATTCTTTCTTCTCTTAGTATTCTAATGACATAAGAATGCTGCCACCCAAAGGGTCACATTGTGATAACTAGACTTGGTGAAGTTCTGAAGAGAATGTTTATCCAATGGGGGGAATTTGCACCCCCATTTTTAAAAATGGCCGAACTTCATAGTGAGAACAATTAAGTAAGCTCAGCACCTAGACATTTGTATTTTAAAGATTGTGTACATATTGGAAATAAAAACTTGGTTGACTGAAGCAAAAATTTTAAGCTACAGAAATGCTTATAAAAGCTTAGCTTTTAAAGATGGCTTCCAATAAACATGTTACTCCTCACCAGTGCTCCCTCTAAGGCATGGAGTCTTGTGAGCAAAAATTCTAATTTCTGAGCTACTGCCATTAAAGTTGTGAACAAGCGATTTGGCTACTGCATGAATTCGTTTGCTCTGGAGCCATCTTTCCTGAGCTAAGACAAAAATGTGTGAGCCGGAGGGGTTAACTCAGCTGAGAGGGAACATTGCTCCTCACTACGATCAACTGTTTGAAGCACAGAAAGAATAATAATATTAATGACAGTGCCTGTACTTTTTTTAATACTGTTTGCTGGATATCTTGTGAGATAATAAACTATCCCTATTTATGAGTGGCCAAAGCAAAGATGTGCCTCTGTGTCTTGTGGGAAAAATTACATTTTATTATTTTTCATGACAAAATAAAATAAATTCCTTGCCATTGCCCTCACTTTATAATTTTTGGTTTGTTCGTTTGATGGAGCAGGGAATTCAATGACTCATTAAAAAACACATTAAAAATATACAGAAACGTCTATGCAAAATATATAAACTGGTGTTATGTGTGTAAGCAGTAACGTGTTCTAGAGAAGCCCATGCTGTCGCTGGATGGCCCTTTCCCTTGTTTTCCTGAAGGGTTAGTTACGTCCCAACCAGCCTTTAAGGATCAAATGTGCTCTCATCTGCATAATCCCTCTCTGCGTTCTGGCTTTTGTGCGAGGAAGCAATGCTGGGAACTGTATTTTAATGAAATATGCATGGAAATGCATGGGTATGCAGAATATTTACATGGAAACATTTTCTTCATGGAAACCATGTTTTTTAAGTTCCCCCAATGTGTATTAAACCTTACCCCCATTACTTTCTCTTGAGTTTATGCTAGGCACTGTTCCCTGCCTCTACCTTGCAACTCTTTTGGTACATGAAAAAACAACAACAACAAACCACTAGTGCCTCACTACATGATCCCACCCAGTTGGGGATTATATAGTCAATGTGATGATACCATACAGCCAATCACATAGGCGTAGACTACGGGGAGGCTCGAGGTCTTGAACCACTCCCAAAATTTCCCGGGGGGGGGGCTCAGCCACCCCTGGCAAAATGGAGTGCCTGCTGCCCTGCCTCCCCGGGCCCTTCCGAGGCCCGGCCGCTGCTGCTGGAGAGGGAGAGGGAAGGGGTGGCCGGGGGGGGGGAGAGGCACCAGCAGCAGTGGCTGGCGGGCCTCGGAAGGGCCCGGGGAGGCGTGGCAGTTTTTTGGGGGGAGAACATCGCCCCAGCAAGCGCGCACGCTAAAGAGCCCCCCCTGGAATTTCCAGAAGTCTACGCCCCTGGCCAATCAGTTTGGGCTATGTGATAGTTCAGAGCAAGAGCAATGATCCAACGTGAGTCAAATGAGGAATGGATGAGGAAGATAAAACAAGTCATGGCGTTCTCTACATATGTGGCCTTTTATTGCTTGCTAGAAAGGATGGGAGACTTGGCTTGAAATCCCTGCTCAACCATGAGCTCACTGAAATGTGTAAGATATTCTCTTCATAAAAAGCATGTATATTGGCAGTTATTAAGTGCAAGAATTTCTTCTCCATGATCACATTGTATTCTTTACCATTCTCTGTACATACTTTCCACTTGCATATTTCAGAGTTCTGTAGCTAGATGTCACTATGACCTGTAATTGGGCAACAAGAGTTCTGGCAAACATTCTGGAGATTGTGTGATGCCTTTGTGGCACTTGCTTTTTCTTCCTTCCTGAATTAGTGTCATAGGTGCTATCATTCATTCAGTGACTGCATAGGCCACAGGGTGATATCACATCTGATGTGTTGATGTCACAAGAAGTCAGTAAATAAAACAATGTGGATCAGCTCAGCCGCCAGACACATTTGGCTACATGGAAATATCAATGAAAGCAACAGATACAGTTTAAATAAACATTTAAACGAACATTTTCCAAAATGAAGACTGTTTTCGTGCCCCTAAAATGTGCTAGTAAAATAGTAGTAGTAGTACTAATAATAACAATAGTGTTCTTTCGGTTTAGCTCAGAGTCCCAGAAAAGTAGCTTGCAAGATCTCTGCATTAGTTTGACATGTTTAATAAAAGGGAGCATTATCACAACAACAATAATACATGTTCTTCTAATTTACAGGATTGGTGACTTTTCTAAGAATAGAAAGGAAGTGGCTTTCTTGTGGTCTGATAGTTACAATAGTATTTCCTGGACTGTGCAGAGCATTCATATGCACCATACATTTCCATTTTTATTTGGTTAGTATGGTTTCTAAGCTGTTCCTTGGAATTTTGCAAGTTCTTCTTCTTCCTCTTCTTAAAAAAACAAAACTAACTCCCAATGTTAATCTTTATATAGTATGAAGCACAGCTGCTTTTTATCTCACTAATGAAAAAAAGGCTGATAATATATTGGGTATACACAGGGGTCATTTCGTAAAAAAAGAGGTGCTGGTGCTCATTAGCATAACTCATTAGCATAACTTATTTGCATATGCCACACCCCCTGAAATCACTGGAAGTGTGTCAGAAGGCAACACCCACTGCTCAGGCTCCACCCCAAAAATGTCCAGGTATTTCCCAACTCAGAGCTGGCAAGCCAGCTTAACACTTTGACTAAAGACACTTTAGGTTTCTTTTGCTCTTGCAGGGAAGCTACCCTACAACAAGCATGAAAACACAGATCAAGTTAGTATGCTTTTGCTTTTTTCCACAGCGCATCACCATATATGCCCACTCCTGGGCTTGGTACTCCCGGAACGGCGTTCCTGTGCATTTCTGCTCAAAATGACCCCTGGGTATACGTAACTGGAACTAAGAGTACCGCATTATGTTTTGCAGTGACCCCCATGTTTTGCAGTGACCCCAATAGCTGGATAGGGCTATTGTTCCTAATGGGGAAAAGCTTGAGATTTCCTATTACCATACAACAGTTATGGCTTTGTGCCCATGAATCCTGCTCTAGTGTGCATTGCACTGCATATAAACCCCTGGTTCAGGAGGGCATTCTTACAAAGAGATCAGAACTATAGTATAAGGATAGTATTGTAGTATATTTAGCTTTGTTTGAGAAAAATACTGCCCAGGTGATAGAAACTGGAGTGAATCTACAAGTTCCAGAATCCAGCCATGACCCTGTTGTTTGGACTACACACTCCTAACCTTAAGACAAGTGGAGTGGGAAAGGGGGCTGGAAAGACCCAGTGTTCAGATAATCTTTAGAGAGTCTACCTCCTTTTTGTGGAAGTAGGACAGGAAATTATCTGTAGAAGCTAGAGGGGATTTATGAAAGCCTGAAGACAGGCAGCTTAGGGGAGTAAAGTTCTTCAGTTTCCATCACATGAATATAGGACAGTACTTTAAATTACTTTATGCTTGTCCCCTGATCCTCAAATGTTACTTTGGTAGGTAAACACACAGTTTCAGAAGGACAGAATTTCTCCAGAAAAAGCTGGGCTTTCCTTAACTTTTTCCAAGGAGTGGATTAATCCCCAGTCAGATACTAGGGGTTGAACCAGTTCCCCTTCTAATTTCAGTCCTAGCTAATGTTCACAAGGATCACATTATCAAATGCAGAACAAGCCTTCCTTCAAATATGCTACAAAATACTCCAGCTGCAGGTCTTTACAGGGTTAAAGAACCCAGACTTGCTAAATTTATCCCTTCAAAAGGATGGACAGCAACTAACGTAAGTGAGGAGTCATGATTTTGGCAATTTGCAGCATGTCACCAAGTGACTTCCATACAGAGGGCTATCGGGCAATTGTTTGGAAATACAGTCCCATTCTGCATCCCGTCGCTTATAACAATGCCAATGTACTTTTAGAAGGCTGACCTTACAAAAGCACTTTGGTTCTAGCATGAATTTATGATGGTTAAGAGGGCCAACATACCCTCATACTGCCAGGGTGGGGGAGGTGATCGTATTGGCTTTTTTAAAGCAACCAAGTGAGTTCATGACAGAGTTGACTTGAGAATCAAACCAGGGACTTTGTGGTTGCTCCGGATCAAGCTGGGTGAGATTTTGGGAAATCCCTGAACAAACCTCTAGTATGTTTTTAATCCCACATAGTAGCAGTATCAGGGCCACAACAAGGGGGGGGGGGGAGGTTTAACTGTTTCCTGATCTCCCCCTCCCCCAGAGATTACATGTTCCCCACAGAACGGCTCCAGAATGCTGTATGGATTTGGGAACATGGTAGTGAGGATGAGTTTACCCACCTTCCACATCATAGTCTTAATCTGACCACCCCCCTGCTGATATTTAGCTGGAAGGAAGGAAGGAAGGAAGGAAGGAAGGAAGGAAGGAAGGAAGGAAGGAAGGAAGGAGTTTGATGGATCTTTAAGAATGCTAGAGTACAGGTCAAGTAAGGATCCTTAAGATCACACTTTTTATTAAAAGTGATTTCCTTTTCATTACTTAAGGTATTCATAACAAAAGACAATGTTAAATAACTCTGCGAGAGAATGAAAAGCATATCATCTGCTGTTTTGATTCAAATCAGTTTTAAAATTCAAAACTCGCTGCTCCAATGAAAGTGGCAGAAAAGATGGGCAGAATCCTTTTCTATCAAAAAGGGATAGAATCCTCTGCATTAATAGAAAAATAAATGTTAAAATAATTGGGACAAACTGTCCTCTCCATACCCTTCAGGATTTTAAAATTAGGATAAATGCTGCAGCAGTGCTGGAGCTTTGAAATAGATGAAACTGGTGCACGACCACCACCTGCTGGGTGATCGTGATATTACAAGCACAGCAAAAACTCTCTCTGTTAAGAGCATAAGAGCCCAGCTGTGTCAGACAACTGGTCCATCAGGTCCAGCATCCTGTCTTACATGATGACCAACTGGTTCCTTTAGAGGGCCAACAACAGGGCATAGAGGCTGAAGCCTTCCCTTGATGTTGATTTCTGGAACTGGTAATCCTAGGTTTATTGCCTCTGAACCTGAAGGGTCCCGTCAGTCACCATGGTTATTAATAGTGGTTAATAGCCACAGTGACTGAAGGGAACCTATCCTCCATTAATTTGTCTAATTCCCTTGTAATGCTGTCTATGCCTGTGGCCATCACTATGCCTTCTGGCAGTGAATTCCACATTTTAATCACTTGCTGTGTAAAGAGGTATTTCTTTTTGTCCATTCTGAATCTACTGCAAATCAGCTTTATTGGAGGCTCTCAACTTCTAGTATTTTGGGAGAGGGAGGAAAAAAATCTGTCAATTATCTCCACTTTGTGCATAATTTTATAAATCTCTTTCATGTCCCCTCTTAGTTGTCTCTTTTCTAAACTGAAAACTCTCAGACTCTTCCGTCTTCCCTCATAGGGAAGGTGCTCCAGCCCCCTAATCATCTTGGTTGCCCTCTTCTATATATCTATACCATGACCTATCCCCAGAAAGCACTTTCCTGGGGGCACTTTCTTTGGGGGGGGGGCATAACTTGGACCCTTTTAGAGGAGAGTCAGCCAGAAATTCCATGCAAGTTTGGTGTCTCTAGCACAGTGTGTGTGTGTGGGGGGAGCTGTTCTACCACCTCACAACTGAATCATTTTGTGAGGCAGGTAAAAAGTTTGTGATGGGCCCTAGTTCACAAATGGAGTATGCCACAAACTGAACTGAACTGCATTTTTCTGGTTCATGTCTATCTCTAAGTCAAGAATTTAATCTCTTATCACTTCAGTTTGACTCTGTTCTTTGGACTCTCTTCCTGAAAATAGTGGCTGTGGCCTGAGTCTGTGCCCCACACTGTCCACAGTGAACACAGACCCAAAACATTTATTGAGCTTCTCTGCCATCTCCTCATCTTCCTTTAGCAATCCCTTTATTCATCGGTCATCAAAAGGCACAATTACTTCTCTGGCTGGTTTCCTGGTCTGGATATATCTGAAGAATTTTTTATTGTTTGTTGATGCTTTTAGCAACTTGCACCTCAAATTCTCTTTTTGGAAGCCTAATTATCAACACCATTTCTTCTGCCAAAGCTTCTGGCCCCTTCTGTTCAGTTCAGTGGGGCAGAGCTTTAATTTTTAAAATGAAGACTTTTTGCTTTTTATAGCTTCCTTGACTTTTTTTTAAAATTATGCAGGCATTCTTTTAGACTTGGCAGTGCCTTTTGTAACCTGTGGAATGCATTCTATCTGGGCTTCAATTAGTGTGCTTCTAATTAGCTTCCAAGCATCCTCTAGGGATTTTGACTCTCTTGTGTTCCCTTTCAGCTTCCTTTTTTTTTTTACTATTTCCCTCATTTTTGTGAAGTTGCCTCTTTTGAAATCAAATGCTACAGCTTTGGACTTTAGGGGTAATTTTCCTTTGACATGAATGCTGAGATTAATAGCATTGTGATGAGCCCTGCTCAGAACCAAGTCCAAGATCACTACCCCTCTTGTTGGCTTTGTGACTCACTGTTCCAGGGTGCAGTCAATTATGATGTCTAGGAATCTCATTTCTACAGCATAGCTCGAGCACACGTTTACCCTTGACTGGGATAGCTGAAGGATAGCTGTGAGGATAGCTGTGAGGATAGCTGAAGTCTCCTAGTACCACAACATTATTTCTGAGATACCTACTATATCTAAATTGCCACTGAGCTCCAAGCACTCCAGCTCCCCATCTTGGCTCAGAGACTCGTAGCATTGGTATTTAGCCACCTATAACCTGTTTCCCCTTTCAGAAACCTTGCCTCCTTCATCCCCTTTGTTTCCACACATGGCCCTCCTTGGACATCCTAACTTCACTCCCAAGTTCAATTATGCTCATATCAACATTATCCTGTTTACACAATTTGGACTTGTCCCGAACTGGGGGCTCCACAGCTCCTGGTGGCTTTCCCCTGGGATTAGTTTAAAAACTGCTCTGCCACCTTTCAATGTTAAAGCACCGACTTTTGCATCTAATTTCCTGTGTGGTCATTATTCAGTCATTTGGTAAGAGGACAGCACATGATTTACCTAAACTTGGATAAAGCAAAGACTCTACAAAAGCAAAGAGTGCTTTCTGCAGAATTACTACCAAGAACTGCTACAGAAGAATAAATACATCCATATTTCCTATGCTTTTTATGCTTGCTGCGTAAAACCATAACTGAGTTCCCCTCATCCCCTTACATACATTCTTCCATAGTCATCAACTTCAGGGGGGCTGGGGAGCTGGAGCCCCCCCCCCAAGTTTTCCAGGACATACTGAGCCTCCCCCGGATACAATGGCCTGTAATGTCAATGGCCCAGCCCCAGCCCCCCCCCCTCGGGAAATTGGAAAGTCTACGCCCTTGCATTATTATATATGAATAGCCACCATAAATTAAACTACATAGTAAACTACATAGAAGGAGGCAATTACTAAGACAGGCTAGATTCAGGTGGGTAGTTGTGCTGGTCTGAAGGAGCAGAACAAAATTTGCCACTGGACTCAAATGTTGTTAAGACATGCTAGTAGAAGACATCCTCACTTCATAGGAAGTTAAAGTTCTTACTTGTAGAATGGACAGAAAGAACCATTTGGCAAATGACCAAAGGAGATGATGCAGGTGATGAACTAAAATAGTATACTAACAGGAGGGGACCCGCAACAAAATGTTGCATAATGTGTTGTGGCCCTACCACAGTCTTCGTTGCAGGCAGTCCTCGCAAGGAACTTATGGGGAGGGGGGATTCCCCCCCTTCCCTCCTTCTCCTTTATTGTCAAAGTACCCTCCTTTCTTTCTGCACACACCCCTTATTTACTGATCTTCCCTAACGTCCACTTCTCCTCTCACCCCTTCTATGTCAGCTTTCCTTTCTACCCCATTCTCTAGCAATCCTTTCCTACCCCATTTCTCCTCTCGTCCCTTATATGCAGGGGTCCGTTGGAGCAGGAGCGCACAGGAGCGTAGCTCCGGGAGTGAGGAGCCCAGGGGGCGGGCACATGACCAAGCCCCACCCCCTCCTCAGCTTCCCCGAGCAGTGCAGAGGCGCAGCACCCCGGGGAAAGCCCTGCTAGGGTCTTTATTGTTTTGAATGTTTTGTTTTAATATTGATAATTTTATCATTGTTCCTTTTATGGCTGCTTTTCCAGAGACTTCCTCAAGGTGGCATATAAATTTTCTAAGTATACCATTTTTTATCTGGGCACATGGCACATAAGTACTGGAGAAATTTCACCAACCCTTCAGCAGCTTCCACCCCATCAGTATGGTGTAGTGGTCAGGAGTTGGACCCTAATCTGGGAGAACCGGGTTTGATTCCCCACACCTCCACATGCAGCTGCTGGTGTGACCCTGGGCCAGTCACAAGTTCTCTCAGAGCTGTTCTCTCATGAGCAGTTCTCAAAAGACCTCTCTCAGCCCCACCTACCTCACAGGGTGTCTTGTTGTGGGGAGGGGAAGGGGAAGGGATGGGTGGTGCACATGTCCTGGGTATCTCAAGTCTACTTGAAACCTGGTGGTTTCAAGGGAGCAGGAAGAGAATGAGGGTGTGTTCTTTACGCTTATTTTTATTGCACAAAGTATTGGATGGGGAAGGGAATGGAGGAAGAGCAGGTCAGTTTCACTCACCTGTGGAGTGGAGCCTGAGGGGTGGGTGTTGCCTTCTGACACACTTCCGGTATGTTAGGGGGTGTGGCATATGCAAATGAGTTATGCTAATGAGCTCCTGCACCTCTTTTTCTACGAAATGACCCCTGCTTATATGTCTCACCCCCTCTTACCCCAGCCCTTCTTGATGTCCTTTCCTCCCCCTCAGTCTGCCCCTTTCTCTCTCTACTATTTCTCTACCCCCAATCTCCCCTTCCTCTTTCTCTCCCCCTCCCTCAATCTCCCATTCTTTTCTTTCTCCTCCCCCCAACAGACAATTCCTTATTCTTTCTCTGTCTCTCTCCCTTCTCACAGAACCCCACTTTTTTCTGTTTCTCTCCTTTTGCAGCTGCAGGTGAGCAAATGTCCCCAATCTGGTTGCAGGAGGGAGGGGGGCGATGACGCAGGCTTCGCCTTCTCATGCTTCAACTGATGGCTGCAGGGCTAGCTTGAGCAGTGGCAGCAGCAGCAGAGGGCAGGCTGGCTCCCAGAGAGCCACCGCCACCCCTTTGGCTCCCTTGGCCAACTGGCTGCCCTCCCCAGCGGTGCCGCTGGCTGCCTTTACTCAGCAGTCCAGTGCCAAACCTGCTAGCTGAAGCTATAGTCTTAATTGCTGGCGGCAGGGCTATTTTTGGGCAGGAACGCACAGGAACGGAGCTCCGGCTGGCTTCTGAGTTGGCCACACCTACAGCCTCCCCCCCCCTGGGTTCCCCAGGCACCTTGCAAACTGCCGGGCACCTGGGGAAGCCAAGCTGATTGTCACGGGCTGGGTGCCAACAGGCCAGGAGTCAAGCAGAAGTCTGGGACAGTCCGAGGAATCAATTGCCAAGTCCAAAACACTGAGCCAGAAGCAGAGTCATTCGAAGCCAGGGTCGAAGCGGGAAAACTTACAAGTAAACCAGTCCAAGGAAATAACAGAGCCGAAGTCAAGCAGGTCCAGAGTCAAAAGCCAGAGGTTCCAGAAACAGGTCAAGTCACAAGCCGAATGGGTGCAGAGCTTAGCCAAGAAGACTTGTTGCTAGCACAAGTTGGTAGTCTCTGTGCTGTGCCTAAATACCCAGCCACTTCCTGTGCTAGTTAGCAGCTGGCAGTGAGGTCCCGGCTCCTACTAAAACTCAGGGCTTAGTGATCTGCGACTACGCAGGCGTGCCTCTTTCCTTCTCACAGCTAAGTCTTGCCTGCATCGGGATCTCAGACGTTCCACCCCAGGAGGTGAATTAAGTGGGCTTGAACTTAGCTGTGGCTCAGCTGCTGCTGGTGCTGGAGCAAAAGCCTGGGAGGTGCTTGCTTGAGCCTCATCTGGCTCAGGTGGAGGCTCCTCTGGAGCTGGGAGCTGATCCTCCACCTCACTTAGATCCACAGAAGGCAGATCCCCAAAGGCACTCATGACACTGATCCCGAGAGGGAAGGTAGTTTAAACTGCCTCCCCTCCTTGGGTTCCCCCGATCCAGAAACTGCCTTCCTTCCCTTGGGTTTCCTATGTGCCCCGCAAGGCATGGGGTACCTGGGGAAGCTGATCCTGGGAGAAAGCTGCACTGTCAGGGGTGTGGCCTAATATGCTAATGAGTTTTTCCTGTTGGGTGTGGCCTATTATCCTAATGAGTTCCTGCTGGGCTTTTTCTACAAAAAAGCCCCTGGCTGGCAGTCCTGGTGGGGGCTGTCCTAGTGGCGGGGTGCGCAGCTATTGCAGTGGCGGCTTCCCTCACAGCTCTGATGGCTTTCCCCATACCTCAGTAAGTTCATTCTCTGCACTTGCGTGGAGTAAGCAGTTTTACTTTGGGGGGCGGGAATTTAAGTATCCCTGTATACTTTTTAAAACATTTTAGATTTTTCTGCAAACATAGGGACTACCCCAAGTTTTCTGGAAGATCTGCTTGCCCTCCATGTGATGTGACCCAGATCCATGGAAATAAGTATCCGCACGCACAGGGGACCTTGGCTATTAGATATATAGATATAATAACCTATTAATGGTCAGGGAAGTAAGCACAACACTGACTGCTGCATCTTTATGCCAAAGTATATGGCAAAACATTTTCCCCTGGGCCTAGAGCATCAGATAACTGAACAGCAAGCTCTGTTACCCTACCTAAGTCAGTGGGACAGAATGGGATTAATGTACACTGAACACTAGACCTATCAGTGCAATTCTCTTCACTGTCAAATATGAATTTTATTCATCTGAATGGAAAATATCTCAGTCAGTTATATTAGTTTTGACTTGCTTTCCTTTCACTCTCCTTCTTCCTCTGGTGACCATGAACTCTGCCAGACATTTGTCAGAGTAATGGCCAGATTTAAAATTGTTGGGACGTTTATAATGCAGGTTACTCATAAGGGCCATATTAATGAAATGGGCCACTTTGGGTGTTGATTTGTCAGTGTACATATGCTCAAGGGCGCCTGTCTGAGCATGCCTGCCTGGAAGCACCCAAGCTTAGGGTTACCAACCTCCAGGAGCTATGTCATCCCTCATTTTTTCAGTGGTGGCAAAGATGGGGATTTCTGCGATGGGAGGTGGCAAGGTGTAAACTGGGTCAGGTTAGGCCTGAGTAACTCCAGGCATGTCCCCTCAGCTAGTGCTACCACTTTCCTTGCAGCTGTTTGTGAGGATTCCATATTGGGGAGTGGGGAGAGGAAGGCAATTGCAAAGTTGTATTTCCTCCAAAGCCTGTCAATATAAACAAATCATTTCCAGTTTGGACCATTAATAGGAGAGAAGAGATTCAACTAAATTTGAGAAGAAGCTCAGTACATGAAAACCAACCAACCAATTAGCCAGCCATGGAACTGCCAATACCAAGGCCTAACTCCTACTTGGAGATTATGGCTTCCTGCCTTGATGACTGAGGACCAAGATTTCTGATGTCGTTCGGAAAGAGGGCCTCTTATGCTGCAAGTCCTCTCCTTCACAGTAATGGCAGGAACTGTTCTCTGCCCCAAACTCTCTTTCTGTCCATGTTTACCATCTTCTCTCTTTCCAGCCCATTCTTTTGTTTGCTGTCTCAGCCCTCTTCCTTTTTCAGCTCCCCAACTTTTCTTTACCATTCAGACCCTTCTTCCATGGCATATATTTCATGTTCATCAAATCTATACCCAAGTCAGAAGATCCCCTCCTCTGTGCTGATTTCAAAATGACTGAGCTCAGCATGAAAGCTAATTTTGCTTATTAGTCCCTGCTTTTTTGTGTTAATTGCTAGCTAGCATAATTGCTGATTAAAATGCAGCCTGCACCAAGCTATCAAGGACTAATTATTGATATTTTGTAAGAGCTGGCTCATAGTAGATGAGGAGGACATTTCTGCTTCCAGTGTTGGGTTGGCTCCCCCTCCCACCAACTAGGTCTTTTTCGTTTTTGAAAAAGAGAAAGGCACAATCAAAGTGAAAGATGTATTTGATCTAAGTCAATTTTTCTCTCTACTAGCTGGGAGGCAGCTTATATTCATTAGAAATACTTATATTAAAATCTAATAGCATAACATGGCAATGTTGATTTAGTATCCTACTTTGGTCCAGAGAGGGGTTTTTTGTTTTTTTTTCAAGCGGAACACATAAACCTTAAAATTAAACCAAACTGCCAATTTTTCAAAATGCTTACAAAAAAATCTAGCAGTGGGTTGGAAAAATAAATGGTCTGTTGACTCTGACTGCATGTTCAGAAGGAATTTTCTGTGCTTTTGCTTCCATGTTAGCCCAGCTCGGGAGCCACTTTGCTGAGATGAGATTCACTGCATCCGGCTGATGCTTGACATCTATAAGTATTCTGTTCTGGCTCCGTGAGTTTCCCATGGCACTTCAATAGCCTCCTTCTGCTGTGGTGATGGTTTATTTAGAGTACGTTTATTGAGTGGGAAAGTTCCAAGGGACTAGTACTGCCAGCATGACTGAAGTATTCACACACCCATAATCTCCAATGATATGGGGGCATGGAGAATTAGTTCACACACTCTGGGTGGAGAGTGAGCCCATTTCTCCAAAGCCTGCTCTTTCCTCAAGCCAGTGGAAGTGGTCACTTTGTGTGGCAAATTCAGAGAGGCCCAAACTTCTAGTCCGTTCTGCTCATTGCCCACCTTGTGTCTTGCCTACTGTTGCCCCCTTGCCTGCATCTGCCCACACTGGGGAGTTAATGTGTTTGCACCACTGTACAGAGCACATTGTTCTGGATGACTCTGGTCAGGCCTGATTAAGGTACAGGCATGCAGTTAAGAAACCCTAGCCATCTGGTTAGCTTTCCTATAGCAGATCATGTAACTCCTAGCAAGAGCTACACCTCATAACGCTATAGGTTTGTTCTGGGTAGATGACACAAGTAAATACTATTACAGAATTGCTAGTTCCATTCTAAGCTTTTTATTAAAGCATAACTATTGCATTCTTAATACAGACAAAACCCATAGAGCATCATGTCACCCATCCATCCATCATTGTTACATAGAGCAATTATATGAGTCCATAAAAGTCTCTTAGCCCAAAAGTAAGCAAGTCACAGGCAAAGAGCCCCATCTGAGAAGAAACTCTTGATTAGTACAATTTCCCATATTTATAGGATTCTAAAAATAATCTCCTAAAAATAGCTAACTTTCCCACTTGATAAGGGCAAATGTTCTGGCTAACTCATGGTCTTATAACTTCAAACACCTCACAAGGCTATCTATACTTAAAAGGCTTTCTTAGATTATCTAAAACTTGTTAGTTCATTCTTTCTACTTTTTATCCTTATCCTAGCAAAGTCTATTTAAAAATAATTATTACAAGTTTCCCATACACATGAATATCTTTTGGACCTCAGCCAATGTGCTTGAATCATCACTTCTCTGAAGCTGGACGTTCTTGCAGCCCTCAGATGCTTCTGCGCCTGGGTCTAAACAAATTGTATTTCTTGGTAATGGGTTAGTTCGCTTCTAATCTACACAAAGTGATATGATTATTTCCCCTTTATCTTCTTCTTGCTTTATCTTCAGGGCTATTCTGTTCTGGGTCTCTACACTCCTTTTATGGCATGCTTCCAAGAGAGGCCAAGTTTATTCTATTTATGTGTGCCACAACATCTTCTATGATCTTTTTGGTCAAGCCTTGCAACTGTTCCACTATGTTTCTGGACATATCCATGATGACATGAATGAAAACAATGTTTGGTTCAGTTTCCTTTTTATTAGTGCATGAAGGGAAAAAAGCAAGATGTTACTATTTATGGTAATACATTTACAATGAATATTCATGCCTTCTCAGAAAAGCACAGTTCAATGTTTGCTTATACAAGGGTTCCCCACAAGTGTTTTCAACAAAGTGAGCTGAACAATGTGTTGAAAGAGATTCTTCTATTGAACCAAAATTAATATTTCAAATTCTTGTGCTTTGACTAACCTCCAGAATTAATTTGCCAGGCTTAGAGAGACATCTACCCACTCCTAGCATCAAAAAAATAATGGTTTCAAGTAATCACAACTGTCCGCAAAAGCTGATGACTGCAGGGAAACCATAACTTCTCTTTTAATTACAGTATCCTCTAGAGTACTGTAAAAGTTTTTTTTAAATGAACACTGAGTTTGACACCTATTTAGATTTTTAAAAATAAGCCCACAAATGTATGGGAGGAAAGAATAGTGATATTAATGGAATTGTTTCCCACCCAAAGTGTTTTTGGCTAATCTGACTTTCCATTTTTTGTATTTTTTTGTAATATGTGTATGTGCGTGTGTGGGGTGTATGTGTGTGAGTGTGTGTGCACCTGGAGGTCATGGTGACCTCTGGTGACTGATTATGTGTGCACCTCAAAGCCATGGCAACCACTAGTGACTGACCCCTACTGGGGGCCTGGAGGATACCCAGAGATGTGGCTGAGTAAAGCCTGCCCTCACCTTTCACCTCTGGTATTACAAGGAGATCTTTTATCCAAGTACTTGCCAGGGTCGACCCTGCTTAGCTTCCATGATCTGAAGAGACTGGGCTTGCCGGGGCTATCCAGGTCTGGGCATCTGCCTTTCCATTTTTTATTCCAATAGTAGATAAGATGTTTCAAATAAGTAATATGACAATCCTCTCCAACTAAAGCTATGATTGGAAGGACATGTTCCTAGGAATAACACTTCTGAGTAGAATTCTTTAGAATCTACCTCTAAGAGACTTGAAATGACGAGCTGTTGGCTGTTAAAAGAACTAGACTTTCAGATAAAATGGAAGTATGTGTATCTGCCGCTTTCGTGTTCAACCTCCAGCCAACAACTGGCAGGATTTGATTACTACAGAAAATAAATACGTTCCTGTTCTTGAAACTGAGAGTTGGAACTGAAACTTGAGGAGGGGCGATAACTCAGTGGTAGAGCATCTGCTTTGCATTCTGAAGGTCCCAGGCGTAATTTTTAGTATCTCCAGTTAAAAGGATCAAGTAATAGACAATGTGAAAAACCTCTGTCTTTGGAAAGCTGCTTCCAGTTAGAGGATACTGACCATGATGGTTTAACACAGTATAAGGCAACTTCATGTGTCCAGGTGTCTCTAGGTTCTCCTACCTCCGGCTGTTGAACCCCATCCTCCCAATAGTAAGATGCTGACCCTGCTTCCAAAGATGGAAAGGGCTCTGTGTGAAATAGGCCTTCCCATATGTCAGGAATGGACAGAGATGACTGTTATAGCAGGAAGGGGAAAACGGTGTCTTTCCTTGCTGGGAGTTCCCAATTTCTGGAGTCTGAAAATGCTCTTCACAGACGTGTTCATTTCTATTGTTCAAGGTCTGGAATCTGGCTGGTAGCAGTGGTGATCTATTCCACATTGATAGGCCAGAGTTTTGATCTAGCATATAAATAAGTATTCTGGGCTATGCGGCAGGCTTCTCCCTGGTGTGCACAACTGGTTGCTCAGGACTGCAGTTTAATTTTGCATTGCCTGCCATTGTTTCTCCTGAGGTTTTATGAAACATTCACTTATATCTTTCCTGCAAAGCTTAGGCCTTCAAGTTTACATATTGTTTCTGTGCCTTGATTCTTAATGGCAAGGCTAATTCAGGCAGACAAGCTTATTGCTCTCAGTCCTTCATGCTTGAGCTCTTGCTTGTAATATATGAAGTGAAGAAATCATGAACACCTCCACTGTATGCAATCCTAGATCCCTCATGAGTATGTCCCCACTGTATTCCTGTGTGTGGACAGACATATATGTCCTCTTCATCTATCCTTGTAAAAAAAAATCATGGGATTCTGATGAACAGTGTTAGTTTTGATTACTTTTGTCTTCTGAGATTCACCTTTCTGGACATTTTTTTAACAGCATGTTTATTCATTTTAAACAACTTTTTTCATTTGTAGGTTGTATTGAGCCTCTGCTCCTGTTTCCCCCCCAGATTCTCTTGCTTTGAACAGCACTTGGGTCCTGTCCATCCACAATGGAGCGAGAAAGAGGAGGGATTCTTAGAAAGCAAGGAAAAATGAAGAAAACGGTAGCACCCATCTTGAACTTGGGTCCAAACTAGACAAGATGCTGGGAGATCTCTTAATGGATCTCCCAGGAATTTAAAAATAAATTGTAAATAGCAGCTGTGAAGCTTCCCAATATGGACAGGGACCATGGTATAAAGAACAAGTGACTTAACCTTTTCCTACACTCTTCTCCTTCAACAGCTACTATCTATCCCACTGGGGACAGCACAGAGGCCACTCCAAACATACAGTCACCAGTTCTGGGTTTGGAAAAACCTGGAAATTTGAAGGGTAGAGCCTGGGGAAGGCAGAATTTGGTGAGAGATGGGACTTTGTTGGTATATAATGCCATAGAGTCCACCCTCCAAAGCAGCCGTTTTCTCCAAGGGAACTGTTCGGTCATCTGGAGATCAGCTGTAATTCCAGGAGATGTCCAGGCCCCACCTGGAGGCTGGCAATGCTATAGGAGACAAGAACAGTTCCCCCCCCCCCCCTTGGTAATTTTTTAGAAGGCAGGGGAAATCCTCACACAGGGAACAATAAGTGACTAATAAATATTGAAGAAAAAGAAGAAGAAGAAGAAGAGATTGGATTTATACCCCGCCCTTCACTTAAGAGTCTCAGAGCGGCTTACAAACTCCTTTTCCCTTCCCCTCCCCACAACAGACACCCTGTGAGGGTCCTTGAGGGAACAGCTGGTCCAGAGCTATGGCTTGCCCAAGGTCATCCAGTCAGGTGCAAGTGGAGGAGTGGGGAATCAAACCCAGTTCTCCCAGATCAGAGTCCGCGCACTTAACCACTACACCACTTAACCACTACAACCACTTAACCACTACACCAAACTGGCAATGAAGCTGCCATTGACTACAAATATGATGTACTTGAAACTCATTAAGTCTAATAATAATAATGGTTTGAAGAGTGTCTTCAAACAGGCAAAATCCTACTTGTTTCCAGCGAATTCTGAAGTTTCAGACTACCCAGAGTCTTCCCTTTTTGTTCTAGACCAAAAATATTGAGTAGCCGTCACTTAATTTTGCTGTTCTTCTTCCTCTGAGCAAGATCTTGCTGGTGGGCTAGTTGGCGAAGGGTGACAAGCAGAACAGATGCAAGGGTGAGAGGCAGTATGGGAATCAGTTTTCTGCCAGATGTTGGCTGGAGAGCCAGTGGTTGGTGGGATGGATGGGTTGTAATGCATTACTTTGTTTAAAAAGAAAAAACAAACAAAAAGGGTTACTAAAATCAACCACTCAGTAATACAGTCTATTAATGGTTAAGTTAGCAAAAAGCTTGATTTCAAGAGAATGTTGAGGCATAAGGCACTTTTTCATATTTTGCAAATCTCTCATATACAGGGAAACAAAATGTAAAGATGCCACTTATTTACCTTAAAACAAGCGTTACCACTTTACTTCCACATGAAGAGTGGATTTCTGTCATGACAAAATATTTTTATACAAGGCAAGCATTATCTATATAATTTAACAACAAAGCAGCCATGGGAACGCAGTGCTAGAAGCTTAAAAAAGAGAAAGCAATGGAAATGCGTTTATTTACAATGCACACAAATTCATCAAAGAGCTTTTTGCTTTCTGGGTAATTGTTGACCATTTAATTACAGAGCATCTGCTGAACAGCAAGTAGAAAATGTGATATAGCTACAAATTACCTTTACGATTATTATTGTTGCTTATGCCAGAGACAAGATAACTTTTATTTCAACAGAATATGCTTTCATAAGCTATTAATATCAGCTACTTGAAGGCATTTGTTTAATGGAACAGAAACCTTATATAGGATGACTGCATATAAATAAAACTTTCCTTTAATTGTCAAAGAAATTTGTAATTTCTTGCTGCTTAAGTAGTAAATCAGTTTTCTAAATATACTTAGTAATGCTTAATTATTTTACAGATGATGTTACATACACACACACCAATACACTTGCATAAATTATTATACATCTGTGAGCAGTGAAAAATATATAAATGTAGGTCATCTCCTATCATTTAAATATACAAAGAGCTTTCAAAACCAAAAAAGCTGTTTGAGTTATATAGGATATCGGCAAGTTTAATTAATATACTTACGGTATACATCACCATGTATTTTGCTGCTATACTGTTAACACTATACAAGTATTCACAATGGTCTTTACAAAACACAACAGTTATTCTCTGCTGTTGATAAAGAAAATCAGAAATAAAATCAAAACTTTGCCAGCTGAGGCTTACAGCTACCCAAAAGAAACATTCCATTGTTTTATTGTTCAGATATTTTTTTAACTATGTACAGAAGTATAGAATATGGACAGGGACTTCCCTTCTATTCATATTTCTGCATGAATCTTGAGCCTATTGAAATGGATCTCTTCAACAAATGAGGATTTCAGTCTCAGCTAAGATAAGCTTCCTGTTTTCTGTATCTCAGAGGTAGCTTGGAAATATTGCCGAAGCCAGTGTGTGCACTGTTTTTCCACTGAAAAAGCTGTGCTGGCAATATTTTTATGGAAAATAATCCTGCAGAACAACGTGACTTTACATAAAAGCAATCACTGAAACCCTTTTACTATGGTACAGAAATGCACTGGATATACTACTGCTCGTTTCATTAAATTTTTCCTGTATCTTGAATATTTGTCTTTTATGAGGAGATTTTATTCTGTAAACTGGATATTGTATAGGGCAGTTCCAGTGACCACGTGTATTTCTTGTGGCTATCTTTTAGTTCACTAGAGAATGAGCGTTAACATTCCCATGACCATATTATGTGTAACTTGCTTTTATCGTGGAGATTTGCCATCTAGGCAAATCGTTCGGATGGGTCTTAAAAACAGGCACTTGCCTTTGGTTGGGAAAGGGAATCAGTTCCCTAAAGATTCCCACTGCGCACAGTGTGGCTACTCAGGGGCACTGGCTTGTGGCTGCTACATGGCAGGGGGCCCTGTCACGGCAGTGGTGTGGTTTTCGGCTTCCAGAAGTTCCAACTGAAAGGAAAGAAATACAATGAGAAATGAGCTAATTCCCCCAGCCAGTTGTCTTCACATCATGCGTGGCGAATTCGGTCAGCATTTGCTGCTCCTTTTGCAGTCAACAAAAAAGTGTAATAAAGTAGTTCTGTGTAGGCAAGAATACTCATTCACATTACATTCTGAATTAACAAAGGCTGAAGGCACTGGGCCAGTTCCAACATAAACACGGATGCTTCACCCATCATGGAAAATGAGAAGCACCTGATGTGACTGAGCTACTTTCTTAGTATTTATGAGGACATTTTCATCTTGCCTTTTATCACCATAAATGTGACTATGCCACTAAATGGATGGCTTATTGGGAGATCTCAGATTAAATCCCCATGAACCCCAGAGGGTTCATTCAGAAAGCGTTAGTTAAACCGCTGAAACAGCATGGCTCAGGACTTTTTGTGATGCTGAATGAGCTAAAACTGCAAGGCAGTTTGCTTGATTAAATTGTCATATGAATGTTAAGTAGCAGTAGCAGAAGGAGCAAGTAATTGAGTTTACCCCCGCATCCCAGATTCCAGGAATATGTGAGCCACCTTACACTTCAGGTTTGAAGGCACCCACAGATCATTTACAGCCAATATAATATCTCAAATAAGGATGTTACATGGATGAGGACATGTCTACATGAATAGCATGGAATATAAGCATGACTCACATGTTACAGTGAAAGCATGTACAACCTCCATGTACATGCATACACTTGTCTGTAAGAAAGATCCAGCACACGTTGATTTTACAAGTGAAGCTGGATAAATGCGGGGTTTCAGTCACACATTCAGCTGAATGTGTGTTGAATAGACTATAGCATGAAAATCACTCAACATGTGTATAAAAAACAATCAAGTGCACACAGTATACGGATTGTACATGCATTCGCTGTTACTTGTGAACAGTTACTGATATACCAGTCATGTACACTTGGAAAAAAATATAATATTTCAAAAAGAAAATCAGATATGAAATTATCAGTGGAACTGCCTCATTATCACAGAAGAAAGTTGGCATCTCACAGGCAATTCCTCCCCCCTCCCCCAAAAACTGCACTAATTCCACCATAGACCTTCAGTGTTTCTGAACCCATCATAAAACCAAAATCGGAAGAGTTCTAAAGGGATCTTCATAAAACCAAATTGTTACTCCCTTTCTAATGTTCAACTATCTCACCCAGCCTCAAGTGCTCCTCTGTCTAACCCAATTTTCCCCACCTAACTCATTCTTCCATTTTCACCTGAGGAATCTGACATTGGTTGGAAAAACTCAACCATAGACTCACAGAATGGTGTGACTGAGGCCCTTGACTGTTCAGCATTTGACTCTAGGGTTCATCTCAACACATGTACTTCTACTGCACTTGAGACCTTTAGAAGGTTCTCACAAACAAATAGCAAAAACAGGAATAAGCCTACCCACCCAAAGACTGAAGGGGACAGATCCAGTTCATATAAACCAGCATACCAGCATACCTCCACTGGGTTGAACAAAGATTCACTGGTATATGCTATATTATATATCTAACATATCAAACAGAGAAACATTAACAACACATACAAGCTAGAAATACATTGCATATCAAGCACAGGTCTTTGTTGATATAGAAGTATGCTCATTCTCCAAGCACTTTTTTAAAGCCAACAATGAAAAGCTATTATTTGGAAGTTTGCCATGTTTTTCTATATTGACTGCTTTCTGTAATGTCCCTTACAGTAATCTCTTTGGTTGCAGTGATGAGCAGTGGAACTTTAATGGGATTTCAGGTTTTTTGTGAATGATGACAGCTTTAAATACGCTCTTCTTGAAAATACTTTCATTAATATAGCAAGCTACAAGGAGATTCTACCCTCATATATATTTCTTTCTATGTGGCTTTGTTAGCATGAACATCCTAGAATAAAGAAGAAGAAGAAGAGATTGGATTTATACCCCGCCCTTCACTCACGTGGAGTCTCAGAGCGGCTTACAAACTCCTTTCCCTTCCTCTCCCCACAACAGACACCCTGTGAGGTAGGTGGGGCTGAGAGAGCTCTGTCCCAAGCTGTCCTTGAGAGAACAGGTGGCACAGAGCTATGGCTTGCCCAAGGTCATCCAGCCAGGTGCAAGTGGAGGAGTGGGGAATCAAACTCTGTTCTCCCAGATTAGAGTCCGCGCACTTAACCACTACACCAAACTGGCTCTTGATAAAGCTGCAATCCTGAATTAATTTAAATGCTTCTTAAGTCCCTCAATATATAATTTACTTCAGAGAAATTTAGAAGACCTTAAAAATTTAAATATGTCTTTTCTTTAACTTAATCTCTTATGCTAAGTGCTGTGTGTAGATGCCTCAACTGATATCTCGGATATATATTTGGCTCTGCAGAAACTGTTCTTCCATCAAAGTTATTTCTGAAGCTCTTAATGGTTCCAGTGATCTATGGATCTCTTATGGATCCAAATGGCTTAACTGTATCTGGAGCTCTGCTCTCCCAATGACCATTTTGCTGAAAACATGAGCTTTATTGTTCAAGTTTTTTCTCAGCTTTGATAAATCTCGAGAGAAATAGTATGTGCTATTTTAACAGTAAGGTGAAACAGTAAGGTGAAACAGTAACTTTAAATTTCATTCTAGGACAAAAAAGTACCAGCTTCAGAGATACACAGTATTGCAAAAAGCAGCTCCTCATTTTCAGTTTACTTATCTGTTTTTGGTTTCCATAATGAAGAAGCCACATACTATTTATCTTTTCTTCACAATATAATCACATAATCCTCAATTGGTCATTTCCCCCCCTCTGTGCAATACTTGGAAAGCTAAAGAGAGTGAATTAGTACTAATGGCCTTTTCTATTTTGTAGACAATAAATATCCACAGCAGGTTGCTCTTCTACTAATAAAATAAAAAAGATTGTATTATTTAGAACTAAATGACAGAAGCACTAAACAGAATTCTTTATGAGCATGCCTGAAGTTCTCATGTAATTTAGGCCTAAAGTCTCCCATTAGACAGAGAAGGTATTTAGTCTATAGAAGTTACATGACCAGAATTAAGGTAGATTTTTTGGGGCACACAGATCAGGCTCCGGCCCTTTTAAAAATAGGAAACATTCTAAAGAGAGTGAAAAATATTGGAAAGAATATCCACATGAAAACCTGTAGTACACTGATGCTCTTTTCTTACAGTATTCGGGGTGGCATACCAAACAGTGAACCCTTGGCAAGTTTGGTCCACTGGATAGACCTCTAAGCCTGAATCTCAAAACCACCTTCAGTATTTTTTTTAAAATAAATAGTGTTTCTACAAGTCTCCAATTCATGGGAACAGTTCTATATGTAATAGGGATGGGGTTTATCAATCTCTGGATTCACATTCTTCCTCTCTCCAGAAAAGCAGGCACATGACTTAACTCCTTTCATATGGCTTTTTTAGATTCAGGAATGATTTCCAGGAACGTTTCTTGGGTTACCATTCCCCGGGAGGGATCCCCCACTTTCGCAGGCTCCCCACCCCCCAAAACAGTGATGCTGTGTGTGATGCACTGACATTACCAGGAAGTGATGTAGGCATGCTGGTGACGTGGGGTGTGTGTGTGTGATTTGAGGGTGATTTTACCATAGAGTAAAACAGAGCAAAGACCATTGCCTCTGATATCACCAGCATGCCTACGTCACTTCTGGGTGATATATGCATATCACACAACATCCCCGCTGGCGTGACAATTGTACCTGGCAACCCTAAATATAATATTTTAAGCAATCATCAGACAATGAAGGTTTTGTTTTGTCCTCCATCATGTTTAGCATTCACATGCATGAAGCCAATGGTAGAGATCATCAGGAGATTTGGCATGGTGTGTTACTGATATAACTGATTATACACAGCTCTGTCTCTCAACATAATTCCAATGAGGTGGTGGAAGTGCTGAGCCAGTGCCAAGAGGCAGTCAAGGATTAAATGGAGATGAATTGACTGAAACTTAATCCACAAAAAATAGAATTGCTTTTGGCTCAGGAATAAAGATGTCATGGATATTGATGTACAGCTTGTTCTGGAAGGGTTGGGCACCTCTCAAAGGTATATAATCCGAAGGTGCTCCCAAACTATTCACTGTCCCTGAACAGACAGGTGGCAAAGGTGTCTATGGGTACTTTTTTATCAGCTGTGGCCATCCCTGGAGCTGTAATGTGTTCTATGAGGAACTGATTTTGAAGAGGCTATACCTGGATACCCCAACTGCTTTAAAATGCAATGTCCAAAATGATATCAGAGCACCACCACACTGGGCATACAAATCCACTATTATATAGCCAGCTACATTAATTTTGAGTTAGTTTCCAGGCCTAATTGCTGTTTTTAAAAAACACACAACCTTTAAAGCCCTGAATTGCTTTGGTCCAAAGGACCTGAAAGACCTTTCCCACATGTGTGAATTTAGGGGAACCTGAGATCATCAAGAGGGACTTGCTGCTTTTGGAAGTTTATCTAGTGGGGCCTTGCAGGAAGATCTTCTTGGCTGCCATCCTTAAACTGTGGAATTCCCTCCCGAAAGAAGTATGGTTGGTAGCATTATTATTATAGATCACATGAAGGTGTCACCTGAAGACAGTTCTATTCAAGAGGGCCTTTAAGGAAGTTTAATTGTCCCTAGGATTTTAATTATTTTAAATTAAGGTCTTATTTTTATTTCTTTTGTGTTTCATTCTGAGAGTCACTTTAGGTGTTGCTGAATGGAAAGGCACCATGGAAATACATGAACCAAATACAGTTATAAATAATACTAATATTCAGACCTCTGATTAAACATTAGCTCATTGAGGGGCCTTTACAAAGTAGCTGTATGTCCAGTTTTAGAGTGGTTTAAACTTTTTGCCTCCCAGAATGGGCTTTTCAGCTCAACCACAGTTCTAGACATGGCAGTAGTTCTTAATTGCAGTAGATCATGAAAGCAGTGTTCCCTATAAGCCGAGTTAGTGTGAGCTAGCTCAGATTGATTTCCCACAAGACGCTGCCCCAGCGTCGTTCTTTCCCTTTCCCCAATTGCGTGCTTGAATTTCCCACTATTTGCCGCGGGGTACATTTTGACCTGTGGTTCCACCCGATTTCCCCCGTGGCTTCAGTGATCCTCAAAAACCAGGATCACTGAAGCTGTGGGGGAAATCGTGCGAAGCCGTGGGTCAAAATGCACCCCACGGCAAATAGTGAGAAATTGAAGCATGCAATTGGGGAAAACGGAAGAACGATGCCGGGGCAGCGCCTTGTGGGAAATCGGTCTCAGTTTTTTAGCCCCCGGCTCACACATTTTTGTCTTAGCTCAGGAAGGATGGCTCCAGAGCAAACTAATGTATACAGCAGCCACACTCACAACTTTAATGTCAGTAGCTCACAAAGTAGAATTTTTGCTCACAAGACTCCACAACTTAGAGGGCGTATTGCATGAAAGTAAGTAATATATCTTTCTTCTCATAAATGATCAGTTTCTGAGGGTAGTACTCAGACAGTGCTATGCTTGTATAAAGGTTTTCTTGACATGTATTAGGGTTTTAAAGTATAGGTTTCAAGATATTTTTACAGGGATAGATCCTATGAACTGTGAATGGAAGGTATTCACAGAGGTAGACATTCTTTACCTTCTCCCTCAACCAACAGTCCCTTGTGATTCCAAAAAAACTGATACTGGTCAGGGGAGCCATGTAGGCAAAATGCTTTTTTGAAGTCACAGGAGGCTGATGGGGAAAATGGGGAAGGTTTGACTCCATAAGCAGCTTGGTCTTGTGATTTGCAGGATCCATCCCATTCATATTAAGATTTTTGTACCTGAAGATTCTTGTGTTGGCTTTCAAGAAAAACAGGTGATTTGTTATGTTTGTATCTGAATTTTTTAATTACCTACACTTGTACCTGTATCTTAAACTGTGTGAAACTATAATGTTGGATGTAACATACATGACTAATTTGAAGAAAAGGCACATGAAAATGGTGACAGAAACTAGAGCTGCGTGTATGTAAGGTTAAAGTTTTTGCCAGTTATGGATAATCCAGCTATTTATATAATCAGTGGGCTAATACTAGTGCTATCATGTCTCGTCATTTGAATAATCAAACATGGAGTAGGAATACAAGTCATTAATTCCTAATGGCTACCATAGTTTCTTATTATCATATATAGTAATTTCAGTTTTCAGCATGGGTATGGCAAATGGAATAATATCATATTTCTACAAAATGACTTATCCTTTTTTGTTATTTTTACTGTTTTAGAGCAGATTTGAAATTGTTCTTTGCAGCCTTCAGAAGCCATTTAAATTTTTTTTAGGCAAGTCTGACAGGTTTTTTTAGACACATAATTTTGCGTTTACACACAAAGTGAACATAATGGAAAAATAGTGTATTCAGCCCGCACAAGCACTCCACAAAAGCACTCCCCATTGTGTGTTTTATATGAATAATTGCCAGCCAGATAGGTACCTCAGAGTATGTTTACAACTTAATAATATGATTATGGACATCCTGAAGACACTGCTGAGAACATGGATCATCAAAGCCTGCCCATAAAGTATGGAGCATGATGCAAACATATTTGAAAATATATAGCAAGTCTATCAAAATGTCAAACAGGGAGCTATGGAGCAGGACACTTTAAGACCTTACAGAGCTGATTACGAGGCCGGCTGATGGTCAGAGCTGATAGCCCATGCTTATATGGACCATGGCTCTGGTTTGGTATATGTACAGTTCTAGAAAACTGAGCAGTAACAAACATTCTGTGCGTAAAAACCCTGAAGGCATTTCTTTCCTTATCTAATAGGTCATTCTGGCATTTATATACACACTGAGGGCCTGATCCTGCATCTGGGAGCTCCCAGGTTTCTCAGAAGTTGATGGGAACTCAAGCTGTTTAACAAGCTTATATTAGTCTTTCCCTCTGTAAAACCCTAGTTAAGGAAAATAAATCAAAAGAGCATTGTGAATATTTCATAAGCTATATATCAGTAAAGACTGTAACTTCAGAATTCATGTCATCACCAGGAGGAATTCCTGAATCCAGAGATGACATCTCCACTGCTAGTCATACCTGATGGTTAGTCCTATCCACTGTGTTGGCAGTGGAGGCATGTTCATGAGTGTTTTGTCGGATTCGGGTGGAATTTTGTTGCTCAATTGTTGAAGTTGTTGGGATGCAGAATTCTCTGAAACACCTTTTGAAGTTTTCATCTAGAAATGCATAAAGCACGGGATTAAGGCAGCTATTTGTGTACCCTAAAGCAATGCAGAAGTGCCAGGATACAGTCTGGAAGGTAGTTTCTGGAATACGGACCAAGGCATTAATGATAACATAGATATGAATGGGAGTCCAGCACACTATAAAAACAGCCACTACCACAAGGACCATTCTGGTGATCCTTCGGAGGTTTCTGTCTTTCTCCTTGGATCCAGAAAGCATTCGGACACTCTTCAGGCGTAAAATCATGAGTCCATAGCATACTGTGATGATGAGGACTGGCATGACAAAAGCAAAAATGAAAACACAGATTTTCAGCAGGTTATCCCAGTACCACGTTGGGTGAGAGAATGCAAGGGTGCAATCAATGGATCCTGTGGGGGAAAAAAAGAGTCATTTTTAGTGGACTATTGCATTTTCTCAAATGTCTGTTCTCCACCCCTCATCACACACAAGTTCTTCTCTGCATTATGATTCGAAGTAAGGATGTTAAAAGGACTGCTAAAATGAAGCATTCATGCTGATATTTTATTTTGTGCCAATATTATCCTGCCCGGGGGTGGGGGATCTTCTGTCAAGGGATCTGGCACCAGTAAGAAACAGCCAGCAAGCTACATCCCTGAAAGATGGTGGTGGAAAACTCAAATGGCAGTATTTAGATGGTGATTTTTAAATTCTGTCCGGCCAGGGCTGAGGAGAACTTCTCTACTGGGTACTTAGCTTCCACAGGAGCAGAGATCATAAGAAAAAGGGAGGAGGAAGAAGCAGATAAACAAGGAGATAGGCCTCACCTCAAACTGACAATGAACTGGGAAAAGCAGCCTTCAACATTCCCATACTATTTCCCCTTCAGAGAAGAAAGAAGTTTAGAATGGCTGATTTTGAGTAAACAGCTGGCAGGGAAAGGGTTAAGCTGCCAGATTAAAATGTAGTTGTTTTTCAAGGTATTTTGTTCATTGGCTGTTGTTTTATGTCATGCTTGTGTTCTGTTGTATGTCAGTGTTTAATGATTTAAAAACTCCTGTTATATCTGTTTTTTTAATTAACGTTTTTAATAGTTGTTGCTGTTAGATGCTTGGAATTTGTCAGGGGTTCTTGTTTTGGCTTCAAGAGACTATGGGCTCTCTGGGACCAGGGATCTGCACAGCAGCTGGAGCCTGGGTCTGGCTTTCAGAGCACACAGAAGTCAAGGTCTCACTCTGGAGTTTGCTGGGTCTAAATCATTGTCACTGGCCAAGTGAACTGATTGAATCAAGGATGCTCTCTGCTTAGTGTAGGCCTTGCAGAGGAAGAAGCCCCACCTTCTGGGCGAGAGGGGCTTCTCCCACGTGGGCAGCTGCAGAGTCACTTGGTGGGGCAGGCAGGCCCGGTCCCTGCTCCTGGCCCACCCCCCTGCCAGCCCCCCCGTGGGTCCCGGCCAGGTCTACCAATACAGTGGCAAGGGCTGGGCAGGCCTGGCCTCTGGAGAACAGGTCTACCCAATCCATTCCACTCTATTGGTAGGCCTGGCCTCCAAAGGACAGGTCTACCCACCCCTTTCCACTCTATTGGTAGACCTGGCCTCTGGAGAACAGGTTTACCCAGCCCTTTCCACTATATTGGTAGACCTGGCCTCTGGAGAACAGGTCTACCCAGCCCTTGCCACTGTACTGGTAGACCTGGCCTCCAAAGAACAGGTCTACCCAGCCCTTGCCACTATATTGGTAGACCTGGGTCTACCAATATAGTGGCAAGGGCTGAGTAGCCCTGTTCTCCGGAGGCCAGGTCTACCAATATGGTGGACTGGGGTTGGTAGACCTGTTCTCCGGAGGAAGAATGGGGGGGGGGGATCGCTGGCTCGAGCGACCATCAGCCGCTCGGGCCTTAGAGCGGGGGCAGGGGGAGAATTGCCAGGGAGGAGAGGATTTACCTGGGGCTGCAGCCTTTAGGAATCCTCCCCCAACCCCGAGTATCATGGGTCCCCACCTTTTGTCTCATCTAACTTCCTGTTCAGGTCTGAACTTTCATGCAGTTTCTAAAGTGCATTCTACATTCCTTTAGCTGTCCCTTCATTTCCTGTCTGGATCAAATGATCATCTTCCACTAGCAGGTTTATGATTGCCTTTGCTTGCTTGTTTGTTTTTCTGATCTCATGCTTCTGGATTATCAACAGATCTGTCACTGCTTAAGACATCCCAGAGGTCATCTTTTATAGCAGCATTTTCACTTTGAGTTTCCAGAACTGATAACTGCCATTATTCAGTGTGCTCACTGCACTGCTTGCCATCCTTCTCTGGAAAACTGGACATGACCTTCCTTTCTTATAAACTCCCAGTTATGGCTTTCTTTCTGTTATGTATTGACCATGAGGTCGCCATGTGCTCCTGTAATGGTGACCGCCATGTGGCCAGAGGAACTACCTGAGCTTCAGCCAGGTAGAACAAAGGCCAGGTGGACTCAAACCGGCCACCAATCATGTACCTAGGTTTCTCCCAGGGAACCTATGAAATGTAAATAGACTTATAGTAGCCTATCAGGCCAGTTGGGTGAGGTCAGGGGATTGTCCCTGACCAGCATAAAAGGAGGGCTTCGAGCCCTGGGTTGTATGCTTCATCCGTACCAGCAATAAAGATCTAGCTGTTTCACTATTCCATGGACTCCCGACTCCAATACTTATCACTTTCACTGCATCCTGGGATCTGGATTCATACCCTGTTACTAGAGTCAAGAAAGTATTCTGTTCCCACACATGCAGATTTGCTTTCAATAACATTTACTGCAACAATAGAGTTTTGCAAAAAAGCATTAACTAACTCTAGGCCTTCCAACTGCAGAGAGACCTCGAGGATATAAAAACTTACTCACAGGCAGAGAGGGAAAAGGCCAGGGTGGGGTGGAGACAAGGGAAGCATTTTGTAGGCTGGGACCAGTACAGTGTATACAGTATAGTTCCCCCACCCCAAGTTCAAATGGAATAAACAAACTTTGTGTTAGCATTTACATTAAGAAAGCTGCTCATGTGATGCCACCTCTCCAACAAGTGCTACTTCAGTGTTTGGGAAGGTGTGTGTGTGTATTATAAACAGGGTATGGCATCATAGTATCTTGCTTTTATTTTTTTACCTGTTTCCATTTTAAAGTTTCTGCTACTTTATTAAACCTTAGAATCTTTTGCTGGTTGTCTTTAGTCATTGTTTGCATTTTGATCATTTAATTGCTTGTCCTGATGGCAGGACTATCGCGGGCTCAGGAGACCCCAACAACCGGCCGCCCGGCACCACAACACACCCTGCCCCAACCCCCAAACTTACTGCCCCCCACAAAGAAGAGGCGGGGGAGCAGGGACATGGCTTACCCACCGCCCCAGGCAGGGGTGGCGAGGGGGGGGCGGCCGGGGCGACGTCATCGGCTCTGGTACCCGTCCAGGGGGTTGGCAGGGAGGTCCCCGGGAATGCCGCTGCAGTCTGGGCGATGCGCCCCACGGATCCAGCAGCCAAGGGAAGCAAGGGGGGGGGAAGAGTCACCAGGCAATGCCTCACTGGTGCGCAGAGACGCAGCGAAGGCCTGGGGAGGGCCGACGCCAGCGGCCGCAGACCTGGACATCATCAGCAGGGCTGGGAGAGGAGGAAAACCAGGCTCAGGGCAGACTGCGCCGGGCCTGCGGCCTGGCCCAGCACAAAGGCCAGGACACAGACCTGAGCAGCATGCCCAGCCGTAGGGGAGGAAAGGCAGGGCGGACCCGGAAGTAGCCCTCAGAAGTCAGCGTCTACAGCTATGAAGGGGGGCGGGGAAAAGGGGGGTGGAGTGAGCAAGGGGGAGGTGATGGGAGGTGGAAGTATAAAAGAAAGGCAGCCACAAGGGGCCGGGGAGGAGAGGCCTGAGTGTGGATGAGACGTGACCCAGAGAGAGCAGAGAATCCCACCAGGGGGCACTAGGGAGTGGGAGTGGTGACTTAACTCTCCCCTCCTGTGCCAAATCTGAGGCCCTGGCTGCCTGGGGCAGGTGCAGACGAGGTGGCGACGCAAGGCGCAGCCAGCGAATCAGACGAAAGCGAGGCCAGTTCCAGCGGCTTGTGCGACATTGCTTATTGTATGTTTTCCATTTTTACTGCAAGTCATAGCAAGAACCATAGCGGGCTGAGATCGTGGGATATCAATATCTAAAATAAATAAGTACACAGTTCCTGTGTGTGTGTGGAAGCCCATTTGGGGTAGCACCTGTGCTTGGATTCCATAACTCACAAGTTGCTTCTGGACTACCTCATCTCCAGGCAGCTGCAGTCCCAGACTCTCCACTCCACAGCTCCCTTGGATTCCTTGCTGGGGGGGGGGGGAGTGGTTTATATGGGCTGTTGTAAACTGATATTGGTGATACAAGGTCACTCCTAGCTATGTTTCCCCTCCCCTTCTGACTGTTTGGATCACAGAATGAAGGTACATAACTCCCCAAAATCTTATTTTGTATTGTTAGCATCTATAAAATATAACCCTGGAATTTATGTCATTAATCATTCACCTCAGTGGCTTCCAATCTCAGAGTCCACCCTCCAAAGCATCCATTTTCTTCCGGGGAACTGACCTCTGTAGCCTGGAGAGGAGCTATAATTCTTGGGGATCCCTGGGTCCCACTGGGAGGCTGGAATTCCTAGAGTAAGCCCCACTGAATAAAGTGGGATAGCTCCCTGACTTTCTAAACTATTAAGCAATGGAACATCGCAGGGCAGTAAATCAGCATCAGAATAAAGTTCTGATTTTGTGGACATTTGTTTACTTCACAGCTTAATCCTTTAATTGGTAAAAGTGCAGCACATTTTCATGAAACTGTGTGAGAGAAGAAACCCACCACAATTTTTTTCTGCTGGCCAAATGACCTGAACACATTTACTGAGACTTTAGCAGGTTTTAATAAGAGTAAGCTGCTTTGAGTCCCATTGATTGAGAGAAAAGTGGGATCTTTCTAAGATCTCCTATCTAAGAATCAAATGTTTAAACAATAAAAACAGAAGGCAAGGTTTCTAAGTGATCGTCAGACTGACTGAAGTAATATTGATCACAGTGATAATTGATACATTTTGAATAACTCGGGTAGTGTAATGGAAACATTCACTTCTTCATTCATATTCTGTCAGTTCTTTTGTGTCAGTAGAAAAAGAGCGAGATAACTAACAATTCAATATGAAACATCTGCCATCTGTTCCTATAAGGAAAGGCCATCTTTCATATTCTCCTGTGCATTCACTGCAGCAGAAACAGATTCAGTCGAAAATGATCTCAAAAACAAACAGGCTTGCCTTTACACTTAGCAGTATCTTGATTTTCAAATAGTTTTTACTAAGTACTCAATCAAAGCCTTTTTAAATATAAACTTTTAAAAGCATAAATGTTTGAATAAAATAAAATAATAAGTTTATTACAGCTGGCTCCTGCCCACAGAGAGCGTTGTATAGGCACTTATTACCATACCCTGATGCTGGGAAAGATTGAAGGTCAAAGAAGAAGGGGACGGCAAAGGATGAGATGCTTGGACAATGTTACTGATGCAACGAACATGAAATTAAACAAACCCCAGAGCACAACGGAAGGCAGAAGGACCTGGCGTGATGTGGTCCATGGGGTTGCGAAGAGTCGGACTCGACTGTGCGACTGAACAACAACAACAACAACAAAGCGAACAGTACTAGCATTCTGCATGTATGTATAGGAACATGGTTCTGTCTGATGCTAGAAAGCCCCATCCCCCAAATCCTAGTCTGACTGAAGTCTGTGAAGACATGATAAAAGCCCAGCAGTCCATTTCACATTCCACCCCACATGTTCTTGCTGAAGTAATGGTCACAGTTATGAGGTAAATTCATCTAATAGCTAAGTGTAAAACTGCCCTATTTTGAAACTTTTCTAAGAATCATTGTGTCCTGGTCAATGTGAATACCAAATACAAATCAATTATTAAATCAAATTTCAGCTTTTTGGGTGGCCTGGAATTACATAAAAAAATTGGAGGTACAAATTGTTGCTAGGTCATAGCTTGCAAATGTCAAGTTTTTCTAGTGAGCAGGAGGTCCTGGGCTTTGTGAATGACAAATTTCAGCTAGTGGCTAGTGTACAAATAACACCATTTTGGAAAGCATCTGGGATTTCACTTTTGATAGAGGTAATTTATTGTCAGATTTTTTGATGTTTATAGTAATTGAGTTGCCTGGGAAAGTATCATAATAATTAAGATACCTAGGTGAGTGATGCCTAGATATGCCATATTCTATTTATTTATTTAAATTTAATTTATATCCCACCCTCCTGCCAAAGCAGGCTCAGGGCAGCTTACATAGTATTATAGCAGGATAAAACAATTAATTAAATAAAATAGCAATAAAATAGATCTAAAAACAATACATAAAGTGCTAGTGCAATATAATGATGGTAGGAATCCGACAGTTATCTGGCTGACATAGATGGAAATGGAAAATGGAATCGTTACTTACCGTTACTTTCTTTTGTGGTTGCCATAATCATAACTGGGATACCAATGGCTGAAGAGACAATCCAGTTGCAGACGTTGACAATTTTGGCATTTCTGGGGGTGCGGAAATCAAGAGCCTTGACCGGATGACAAACTGCTATATAACGATCCACACTCATAGTGCAAAGAGTGAAAATGCTTGTGAACATATTGTAGTAGTCTATGGAGATAACAATCTTACAAATGGCTGTACCAAATGGCCATGTTCCCAAGAGATAATTCACACTTTGGAATGGCAGCGTACTTGTTGCTAAGGCATCTGCCAGGGCAAGGTTGAAGATATAGATGTTGGTTGCAGTCTTCATTTTGGTGTATCTAGAAGAATGAAAACACGTACCACGATCAAATGAAAACAAGACTCAGGAGTAGGAAATCTTCATGGAGTAATAGTGATGGATCCTAGGCAAGATTTCTAGTGACATAAATAATTTATGTCCCTCAAAGAACATCTTTACCTCCTTCCCTCCCATAACAGCCCAAAATCTCTCTCTAAATTCTACTCCTGGTTTTGGTGGAAACAGAGGAGAGCATGAGGAGAGTCAGGGGTCTTCTACATGGGTGTATCAGCAGATCCCTTCTGTCAGCAGAAATTTCAACTGGATCTAATCTTGAATTTTTACCTTGTTCCAGCAAAGCAGTTCACACTTACCAAATGTTCCAAAGTATCATACGAAGGAGGAAAGAGGAAGTTGGAACCACTTGTGCCAAGCAAATGTCACATGTTAATGGAAGAGTTCAGTATTCTACTTGAATGTTATTCTGTCCTGCCCCTCTGTGGTACAATTAGGGTTGCCAGGTCCCTCCAAGCAGCTGGCAGGGGATGGGGGGTGCACTTACCAGGAGCAGGACGGAACACCTGGCATTTCAGTGACGTGCCTACATAACCTGGAAGTGACATAGGCACGTTGGGAATGTTGAGAATGATGCTCTGGTTTTGGAGCCAAAAACCAGAGTGTTGCCCTCATTGCCCAAAAATCACAGCATTGCCCCTAACGTCCCCAATGTGCTTATGTCATTTCTGAGTCATGTAGGCAAATTGCTGAAATGCTAGGCTTTCCTCCCTTTTTGGGGGGTAATTCCCCCCCCCACTGGCTGGGTGGCTGGTGGTCGAGAGGTGGGGCCTGGCAGTGGAAGACCCCTGCCACCACTGGTGGGGTCTGGCATCCCTAGGCACAATACACAGTTGGACTACACAGAGATTTCCTTTGAGGTGGTAGGTAAGACACGCAATGGAATACTGAACCAGATCTTGCTATCTCTGGAACAATAATTGATCCCTTATGTGGATACAATCCTGAGCCCAAGATTTAGTGTATCGCTCTGCCTCACTTGCCATATGTAGGATGCTCCTTTAATCCTCTGGTTGTGCTACTGGTACTTAGAACCAGTCTGCCTGTCCCACTGAATAAAGCTCTGTTCTTCTTCCAAGTACTTTGGTTTAACAGCAATAAATCAATGTTTAATTCAAGAAACATACCCTTGAATTAAACTAAAGCTGCAAACAAACATGGAGCTATGCCCAGGAGGACCAATAAAAAGGTTTATCAAGATGGGTAGCCATGTTCATCTGTCTGTAGCAGGAGAAAACAATAAGAGTCCAGTAGCACCTTAAAATATGTGGTAGGGTATGAGTTTTCATGAGGTATTATTACCACCAGTGGTCTGACCCATTGTTTGGGGAAATCGGCTATGCAGCAGAGGAGACCAGATGGGTACAGGGACCGTACACCAATTGTATACCAAGGTCTGGCACAGTAGGAAGACTTCAGATTTGAAGAGTAAATTAAATAGGTTTTATTGAAGAATTTCCCTAATTACAAGCACACTAAACATTCAAAAAGGGCAAGCAATACAGAACTAAGAAAGCAGAGGTGACTGATAGCGAATAGAGGATTCAGTTATGGGGTAATACAACAAATGTCACTCCCATCTTTAAAAAGGGTTCCAGAGGAGATCCGAGAAATTACAGGCCAGTCAGTCTGACATCGATACCAGGTAAGTTGGCGGAAACTGTTATTAAGAAAAGAATTAGTAGGCACATTGATGAACAAAATCTACTGAGGAAGATTCAGCATGGGTTCTGTAAGGGAAGATCTTGTCTCACTAACTTGTAGTGTTCTTTGAGGGAGTGAATAAACATGTGGACAAGGGGGACCCAATAGATGTTGTTTACCTTGACTTCCAGAAAGCTTTTGATAAAGTTCCTCATCAAAGGCTCCTAAGAAAGCTCAGTAGTCATGAGATAAAAGGACAAGTCCTTTTGTGGATCAAAAACTGGCTAATGAAAAGGAAATAGAGAGTGAGTATAAATGGGAAATTTTATCAGTGGAGGGAGGTAAGCAGTGGGGTACTGCAGAGATCGGTACTCAGTCCGATGCTTTTTAACTTGTTTATTAATGATATGGAGTTGGGAGTAATCGGTGAAGTGGCTAAATTTGAAGATGACACAACGTTGTTCAGGGTGGTGAGAACCAGGGAGGATTGTGAGGCACTCCAAAGGGATCTGTTGAGGATGGGTGAATGGGTGTCAACATGGCAAAGGGGGTTCAGTGTGGCCAAGTGCAAAATGATGCACATTGGAGCCAAAAATCCTGACTATAAATACACGTTGATGGGGTCCGAACTGGCAGAGGCTGACCAAGAGAGAGATCTTGGAGTCATAGTTGATAACTCAATGAAAATGTCCAAACAGTGTGTGACTGCAATAAAAAAAGGCCAATGCTATGCTGGGGATTATTGGGAAGGGAATTGAAAACAAATCAGCCAGTATCATAATGCCCTTGTATAAATCAATGGTGCAACCTCATTTAGAGTACTGTGTACAGTTCTGGTCACCACACCTCAAGAAATATATTATAGCATTGGAAAAAGTGCAGAGGAGGGCAACTAGAATGATAAAAGGGTTGGAACACTTTCCCTATGAAGAAAGGTTAAAACACTTGGGGCTCTTTAGCTTGGAGAAACGATGGCTGAGGGATGACATGATCGTGGTTTATAAGATTATGCATGGGATAGAACAGTTAGAGATAGAAGTATTTTTCTCCCTTTCTCACAATACAAGAACTTGTGAACACTCAGTGAAATTGCTGAGCAGTCAGGTTAGAACAGATAAAAGGAAGTACTTCTTCACCCAAAGAGGGATTAACACATGGAATTCGCTGCCACTGGAGGTGGCGGCAGCTACAAGCATAAACAGATTCAAGAGGGAATTAGATAAACATATGGAGCAGAGGTCCATCAGTGGCTATTAGCCACAGGGTATAGCTAGGAACTCTCAGTCTGGGGCTAGTGATGCTTTGCATTCTTGGTGCTGGGGGGGGCAACAGTGGGAGGGCTTTTAGTGTCCTGGCCCCACTGGTGGACCTCCTGATGGCACCTGGTATTTTTGTCACTGTGTGACATGGAGTGTCAGACTGGATGAGCCACTGGCCTGATCCAACATTGGCTTCTCTTATGTTCTTATGTTCTAACCTAGATGTGCAGAATCCATGGAGTAAGGATTGTGGCCCAAACATAGTTTTGGTGGTGGACTGCCAGTTGGCATCAGGGCAGAGGCACACCCTCTGAGGCCATGTATGTGGACTGATATAGACATTACAGAACAATGCTGACCAATGAGATGTCTTGAGGGGCTTGCCCCAGGTGAAGACAAAAAGATTACCTGGACCAATCAGGAGTCCCAGGGGGTGCGGTTGTTAGGAGGGGCATGGCCTAGGTGTGACCAGTGCGGTCCCAGAGGGGCAGAGTCTGGATTAACAGTAGCTATGATGGGATTACTGGAGTTGGCTGAATGAATTTGAATATCACTAATGGTTCTGCCAAGGCAGATGGAATAGGTTCCTAAGTATAGACAAAAGGTGGGAGATGAATCCCTGATTAGCATCAGGAAGGATAGCTAAATATTTGAATATATGATTGGTTTATCTCAGTATCCTGAGGGAAGGAGCTAGAAAGATGGTTGTGAAGACAAAGGATTCTCACATAGACACAGGTACACACAAAAAGGCTGAGTGAAGTTCTGGAGGCAGAAGGGCTATTCGCCAGGTGGTCTTTGAATAGCCTTTATGAAGAGTACTGGACTCGGGAGACCAGGAACGGTGAAATCATGAAGCCTTTATTGAGTGATTCAGCATGTCCAGTAGATGGTTGGATCAAGCATGCTTACAGGGCTCCAGGGCCCTCATTATATGCTGGCTGGAGCCACACCTCCAGCCGCACCCAAAAGACCTGATAGGGGCTTAACATATGCGCATGTTTGTCATAGGTTCCCTGGAGGAGCCTTTGACCGCATTGGCTCCCCAGGGAGAACCTAGGTACCACATTGGTGGAGGCTTAGAATCTGGACATCTATTGTTCCTCCAGATTCAAGCTCCCCTCTCTGCCAGATTCAAGCTCCCCTGCTCTGGCCATGCGGCGGGTGCCATTACCTGGGAGCACATGGCAGGCTGATTGCTACACAGAACATACTACATTGCACCTTAGAAATGCAGATACTTTACCTGGTGGAACTGCCATTATTTCATATGCATACCTTTGCTGGGTGGGGGAGAAGAAGCGAGTTTGCTCTGAGGGCTGCCTTTATGCCACCTGAAAATGGAGAGCCTTTTCCAGAGCTATGGCTTGCTCTGTGTTTCAGAACCAGGGATGCCTTCTTTGGCATAAGTTTGTGGGCCTCCGGTTCAGGTTAGAAAGCGGAGTGTCCCTACTGTTGAGGCTACCCTAGAGTAAGGTAGTACCTCTAGGCTACAGTATCTAAAGAAGTAAGCAGTAATTCAGTGATTCACAAAACCTCATACCCTACCACCAATTTTGTTAGTTTTAAGGTGCTACTGGACTCTTACTCTTTTCTACTGCTATAAGAAGGAAGTTTGATGCCTTCCTTTTTATGATTTAGGGTCACTGACCTTTATCTCCCTTGACTGGGTATATTGAAAAACAGCTGCTGGTAAAATTAAAAAAAGTCTAGTGTCATCTTATGTCATCTTAGACCATTTCCACACAGGTTACTTGCCTTGGGTTCTTTGCTATTTGAAAGGTGTCCCCCCCCCCGCTTCCCCACAGCACTGTGGTACATTTGTGCACTGTCCAGGGTTTCCATGGCTTCCCCTGATCTCTCCAAAACCTGCTTTTTAGGGAAAGGTCATAGCAAAGCCTGGATGGCTACTGTGTGGGTGAGACAGTTCTAGACCTTCTATTCACCTGCCTGGGGTGGGGAATTATCTGCTCTGCCCCAATTTCCCACCCTGGGGAACTGAGCAGTGGGAGAAAAAATAGTTTCCATGCAGTGATGCTCTAGGAATTTCCCCTAGGTTAAGGTCACCTGAAAGTGACATCACATCCTTTCCAAATTTTGCCCTCCCTAGGCACTGCCTCACTGAATCTCCCAACATTTGTTAAGACAGTATAGCAAACTCTAGAAAGTTCAGATTTTTCTGGTCCTGCCCTTACAGCAGCCATTTTCTCCACAGTGGCCATCTCCTCTCCTGCCACTGAGGGTGCTTTTTTAAAATCAGGAACCGAATAGCAGTATATCAATATAATGTTATAACAGTATATGAAATAGGGCCACTGAATTTCCAGCTTTCATTTTATCAAAGAACTTCTCTTTCCCTCTTCCCCTTTCAGGAATACTGTGTACTCTCTATGCCTTTATGAGGAAAAGGATGCCTGCCTTGTAGAAGTGAAACCAGTAAAAGAGTCAGAGACAGACAGACTGAAAAAGTAACTGAAGAAAGGAAAACAAAATCATTTTTTCTTACATTCTGTTTAGATGGAGAATTAGTTTCATTTTCATATTAATTCCAATTAGTACAAAACACTCTATTTTTGTAACTACTGTCATTAATATTGAAAGAAATGTAAAAGTCTAATTTCCAATATGTTGCTATATCCATCCATGCAGTTAACAATAGATTTAATATAGCTTTTAAATCTGTATTTTTCACATATTATATTATAATTCTGGTTTACAACGACTGCACTGTCTGCCACCATCATTCTGACCTACTCAGATGCAATGCCTCATAAACTTTGAAAAAATGAAAGTAAAGCAAAAGAAATGGTTTGGACATAATGACTCCTGAATTTAGAACAGAACAGAATGGAGGTGGAAAGAGGTAGTGAATAGACAGCAACTAAACTCAGAGGCAGCAGCTTTGAAATTACACAAAGTATCTCAGATCATTCAATTCTTTTCATTTTGTACATTTTTAGCAAGGCTCTTGGGCTGTAAAAAGACTTCATTTCATGGCTTTTATAGAGTACTCATGAAAAATTTCACAGAATGGGCCATGCAACATTTACCCGACTGCTAAGCCTGAGGCTCCACAAGATGCCAATGAGGCAGCACATTGGTTAATTAATGCGTCTGCCCTATTCATGTACAAAGTGGGGAGAGGGAGATTAATGACAAAAGGCATCCAGGTGCCTGGAGTTGACTCCTACTGCCTCTTCCTCCAACTATCTTTGTTTCACTTCATTGCTACGGGCACTTTTGCCCACAGCCTGGCTCACTGGAAGAGAAAGGGCTTCTTCTGATGGGAAGATTCAGCTGCCACCCTGAATATTAAGTTAGCTGATCTCGAGGAATGAATTTCCATTTACAAGGAAACATTCCTTTTCGAATAATTTCTACTAGATAATTATTGCTTGAAAGACGAAATTCGGTTTCAGTAAAGAAATTTAAATTTGGATAGTCCTGTCTTAAAAGCAGTGGTTCTGGGATAGGATAATGTGAAACCTTGATTGAGCCCTGGGTTTTCTCTGTTGACTTTCATTTTCTATAATGAGTAATCATACCAAATCAGGTTTTGAAGTGATTATAAGCTTTAAAGGTTTGGAATACCTAGTTAGTAATGAACAGGTTTTGAGCTATGAGGAAATTACCTTTACATTGGGCAAGAGACCCTTTTTGTTTCATTTTTTTCCAGTTAGATACATGCTTAATACTGTAATAGGAAAATATAGCTATTTAAGATCTAAAACCTTGTTTGAAGTGATAATTAGTAAAGATAGTGTATTTAGAGGATTTGTTGTGAATATACCTTTTGTTTGAAAATATAGAGGTCTGTTTTCATTATCACAATAAATGGAATAGGGATTTACAGACAAATATCAGACCAGAGGAGTAGAAATTATTATTGAACAAGAGGTGGGACCCATGGGACCCATGAGTCCATGTGGAGCAGCAGCCAAAGGTAAGGCTTCCTCCCCTCCCCTGGGCAACGATGGAGAGTCCCAGGGTACCAATCTCTCCCTCCCCGCACCAGCTTGCCCTGGCAAGGCCCATGTGGTACAGAGCTGTGGGCCTTGCCAACCTCTCTCTCCCCCGCCCCCACTTGTCCCAATGAGGCCCATGTGGCACAGAGCTGCGGGCCTTGCCAACCTCTCTCCCCCTACCCTGGCTTGCCCCGGTAAGGCCCACGTGGTGCAGAGCCTCGGGTCTTGCCAACCTCTCTCTCCCCACCCTGGCTTGCTCTGGCGAGGCCAGCACAGTGCAGAGCCATGGGCCTCGCCAATCTCTCTCTCTCCCCCACCCCAGCTTGCTCCACTGAGGCCCACGCAGCACAGAGCCGTGGGCCTCACCAATCTCTGTCCCCCGCCCCACTTGCCCCAGCAGTTCCCAGAGCATTCCCTGCACATGTGCAGGGAACACTCTTTAACTTTTTTTTTGGGGGGGGGTTAACTATCCCCCCAAAAGTTTTTATTTTACTTTTCAGATTTTTCTGCACACGTGGGGAGTCCCCCACATGTGCAGGAAAATCTCCCTGTCCCCCAAGTGCCCCCTTACATGGATTTAGATATCCGCACGGAGGGGGCTACTTGGCTATTAGATATATAGATATTGCCTTGCCTAGACTTATGTTCACAACTTGTTTTAACTTGTTTTAATTTGTTGTTATTTGCCCTGAGCCTTGCAGCATAGGGGAGGGCGGGCTAGAAGTCTAATACATAAATAACTAAATAACAATTTAAGGCAGATTTTTAAAAAAGTTTGCTTCAGTGGAATCTAACTCCACATACACAAGATGGTTGTTGGAAATGCGGATCATTTGGTGCTAATTTTGTTCATATCTTTTGGAGCTGTGCAAACATATGGAAATACAGATTTTGGGGGATTTTGTAATCCACTTCATTAATGGTATATTAAATATTAATTTACCTCATGATCCAAAGGTTATATTACTGGGTTATATTAAAGATTATGCCATTTTGGAATGTGTAATTTTGGAATTTGGAATATGCCTTAAATCTTCTTGCAATTGCTGAAAGAATCCTTGCTACTAGATGGGTTGAATTCTGTTTGAGAAAATGTATTGCTTATTAAATCAACTTATCACCAAAGAACATTGAGAAACTCTTCTGCTATTTCAAATAAGTTTATGGAGCTTTGGGTGATGTTCATAATGTTCTGGAATTTCTTCTTAGTTTTTCTAAGAGCCACCGTGAGCAAACTCAGTGTGGTACTAGTAATTATATTTTTATAGAATTATTGTTATTATAAATCACTGTTTCCTTATTAATTAGCAAGAGTTATTTATGTTGTTTGTGAAGATAGGAAAATGTTAATTTTTTATCTATACGGGCAAGGTAATCAAGATGTATCGTTTATATTAAAGCAATTTAGTGAGCTGGTAAATTTTATGTATACACTGTTTGTCTCCCTGAATTATGAATCAGGATATTCTTTAAGCCACTGTCTTGTTGGATCAATGTTGTATTAATCAAAGAGATCTGTATTTTATATTTTGTATATATTTATGTCTCTAAATATTTTTAAAGTACCCCTGCTTTATCTATGACTGGGAAGACTTGTAAAGCATGAATATGGCTACCCCATTATACCTAGTTTGGCACGGTGTTCTCAGAGATCAAGAGAGGATCCAGGCTACTTCCTGTCATGGCCTCCTCCACCTCCACCTTCTGCCTGGTAAAGATCTGAGTCATCATGACATACTAATTCTGTATATTTACTCCTCCACCAACACCAGGTCTGGCATGGCTCCTGACTTTGCTGCAGCTGATGGAGGAGGATATTAATTTCCAGTGTGCACTACAGGTGGAGTGACCTGTTAATGGGACACAAGTGTAAAGTTGTATGATAAATATATTCTTTCAATCCTGAGAGTGTATCTCTGGGACTGTAGGTATAATCTTATTTGGAGATAACATCAACATTCTAAATTTGAGGCCCTCCGTAAATGTGAAGCCTGGGTCAAATGGCCCCCCTCCCCCCATTGAAAGGCCCTGTATCTCATTTATTTGTTTATTTATTATCTGCCTTTCTCACTTGGAATCAAGGCAGATTACACAGAGTGAGTTAATGCAGTCAACAGGATGGGACCTTCAATAAACAATGCAATAGGAGTAGGGTTTGTAGAACCAACCTGAAGTCTAAAAAACAGAACTGAAGCAAAGCATAAGTACTTACATGACATATGACATGATGCAGAACTTATACTGCAGTATCCTACTTTCATTAGCTATATACAGTAGTATAGAACACAGTCCCTAATAATTTATCCAAATAACTTTGTGAATCATTTTGTACAGGACAACCCTATTGCTTGTGTAGAAAAACTGTCTTGAATAATTCAGTTTTGCATAGTTTGCAGAAAGCCAGGAGAGTGGGAACTTTCCTGACCTCTTCAGGCAGGCTATTGGATTTAGTATTCAACACCTTTGGATTCAGTATTCGACATCTTCAGCCAGCTCTCGCTGACTGATGCTGAGAGGATCCTGGGTGCTGCTGGGACTATCGCATGCCTCCTGCATCTGTGTCCCTCATGGCTAGTGAAAGGCAGTGGTGAGGGAATACGGGGCCCTCTGACAGACATTATCAATCTGCAGGGCTCATTTCGTAGCAGGAGCTCCTTTGCATATTAGGCCACACACCTCTGATGTAGCCAATCCTCCAAGAACTTACAGTAGCCCCTGTAAGAAGAGCTCTGTAAGCTCTTGGAGGATTGGCTACACTAGGGGTGTGTGGCCTAATATGCAAAGGAGCTCCTGCTATGAAACGAGCCCTGTCACTCTGTCCCTGGATTTGGGGGTCTATCCAGAGGGTACGAAGGAGACTGTGGTAATACCACTCTTTTAAAAGCCATCCTTGGATCCTTTAGATCCTTCCAATTACTGCCCAGTTTTGAACATATTGCTCCTGAGCAAGGTAATTGAGAGAGCAGTAGCTGAGCAGCTCCAGCATTTCCTGGACGACACATCGGCACTTGACCCATTCCAGTCCGGTTTCCGCCCTGGCAATGGGATGGAGATGGTGTTGGTCACCCTCACGGACAATCTCCATAGGCAGCTGGATCGAGGCGGGTCAGCGCTGCTGTTATTATTAGATCTTACAGCAGCATTCAACACAGCCATGATCTGTTGACCCACCACCTGGCCAACATAGGAGTTTGTGGATGTGGCTTACAGTGGCTTACCTCATTCCTCTGAGATGGAGGACAGAGAGTCGTGCTAGAGAGGAAGGTTTCAACTAGGTTCCCCTCAAAATATGGGGTTTCTCAGCTGGCAATCCTCTCCCCAATGTTGTTAAACATCTATATGCACCCCCTCGCCCAGCTGGCATGGAGTTTTGGGCTGTATGTGTGGATGGCAACCACCTGGATCCCCCCCAAAAAATCTGGCCAAGGGACAGGAGGACGTGGTGGGATGGTTGAGGAGGAGTCAGTTGAAACCAAATCCAACTAAGATGGAGATTCTGTGGCTGGGTGGGGGAGACTCAGGATTGAGGGCCCAGCTTCCAATTCTTGATGGTGCACTTTTAATACTGGTGCAAACCATCAAGAGTTTGGTCTTGGATACCTCCTTATCCATGGAGATCCAGATCACAGATGTTGCCAAGCTGGTATTCTACCATCTGCACCAGCCTAGGCAGCTGGCCCCTTTCCTATCTCACCCTGACCTAGCCACAGTAATCCACGCAACGGTCACCTCCAGATCGGATTACTGTAACTTGCTCTATTCTGGCCTGCCCTTGAAACTGATCTGGAAATCCCAACTTTTCAAGAATGTGTTGGTGCAGGTCCTGACTGGGACACCATGCACTGCACCCATTCAACCTGAGCTTTTTCAGATGCACTGGCTCCCAGTGGATTACTGGGTCAGGTTTTGGTATTGACCTTTAAGGCCTTGAGTGGTCTGGGACCTATGTATCTTCAGGACCACCTCCGATGGTATGTCCCCCAAAAAGCTTTATGCTCAGATGGAAATAATCTACTGGTGATCAACTGGAAATAATCTCCTGGTGATTCCTAGTCTTAAAGACATCCAGCTGCCTTGACCAGAACCATGGTTTTTTCCGCCCTGGCTGAAAAACCTGGTGGAATTGTCTGCCAAATAACATCCGTGCCTGGCGGGACTTTATGCAGTTCCACAGGGCATGTAAGGCAGAGGTATTTTGCCAGGCTTTTGGTTGCTAACAGCAATGGGTACCACCTTATCTGGCACTCCCCCCCCACTTTGCTTTCTCTCACTTGTGGAACATTAATGCATACTGTATTTATTTTGGCACCATCTAATGTTCTTTAATTTTAACTTGACTGTTTTATCTTTAGTTTTATATTGTATTTTTGTTGTTGTTGTCAACTGCCATGTACCCTTTAAACTCAGGGAAGGTTGGTATATAAATTGAAATTATAAATAAATAAATTCCATAAGGTGGGGGCCACAACCAAGAAGGCACATGTACAGGCAGTTGTTGATTTTACCCATTTGCTGGTTGGCACCTGCAGAAGGCCCAGTTCAGATGATTGAAAATGTTGTGGTGGAGCATGGAGGGCGAGGCAGACAGAGCTAATGTTGGCTGAGAAGGTGGAGATCTTGAAGGACATTGTACTCCCCACTTTTGATGGAATTCAGCTGATCCTTGCTGACTTAGTTGGGGTTATAGTGGACCCAATGTTATTGCTGGAGAAGCAAGTTGATGCAGCTAAAAAAAGGCTTTCTTTCAACTCATTCTAGCCTGAAAGATGGCCTCCAGATCAACCTTTATATGGCTGATCTCCCCATGCCACAGTAACATAAAGACTAGACATTGGTCTTCCCTCAAAAACAATTTGTAAACTCCGGCAGGTTTACAAATGGAGATTCTGTGGCTGGGTGGGGGAAGACCAATGTCTAGTCTTGGGGATCTCCCACTTTACAACTGATCTCCAGGTGGGGCTTGGGGATCTCCCACTTTACAACTGATCTCCAGCTGACAGAGATCAGCTATCCTGGAGAGAATGGCTGCTTTCAAAAGTGGAGTCTATGGAATTGTACCATGCTGAGGTCCCTCCCCTTCCCCAAACCCCACCCTCTCCTGGTTCCACCCCCAAAGTCTCCAAGTATTTTACAGTCCAGACCTGGCAACCCTAATCTATGGCTGCTCTCAGTTTCTGTTTTATTCTGAATAGATAGACTCAGGGCTCTTTTTCAGCTGGAACGCACCGGAACGGCGTTCTGGCTGGCATCTGAGCCCGCCCCGCCCCGCCCCTTCCTGCCGGAAGAGGTGTTGCCAGAGGGAGGAGGAAGAGCCCTTTCCTGCAGCACTAGCTGGCATGAGGGGGCGCTGATTCTGCAAGGAGGAGGAGGAGGTGGCTGGCAGGGGTGAGGGGGTGCCAGACTCACTCCCTAACAGTGGGGCAGCGCGGGCTGTCAGCACCTTGCAGTGAGCATGCTGGCAGAGGTGGGAGCTGGGTGGTGCAAGCCATGGCCGAGGGGTAGCTGGGGACTCCTGAGAGATCGATGTGGAGACCCTGGAGGAGCCACCCCCCCACTGCCACTGCAGAGCCCCAGGGCAGAGGACAAAGACAACAGCTTGGCGGAGGACAGCCGTGAGGGCGCTGGGACAGCCGGGGCTGGGCAGTGCGGGTAAGCCGGTGTGTGCAAGAGACCCGGCTTGCCACAAAGAGGCATGAGAGGAGTCCCGGGTCGTTGGAAACCGGCGGCTTTCTCTCATTCTTTTACGTGTCCTCCTCAGTGGGTGGGAATTTAGGAAGTGTTGCTCCTTTTTCTTCTTGCTGCTTGCTGCTTTCAAAATGCCCTGTGTTGCGCTGTTTCTCTGTCTCTTGCCCCCTCCTTTTCTCCTCCACAAGCATGCCACGCTGCTCCTTGCTCTCGGCTCCACCTTTTGGATTAGGTTCAGCTGCTCCTTGGCTTTCTCTAGTAGCCTCCTGCTGTTTTGCCCCGTCACTCCCGCAAAATGCCACTATTAAAGGGACCGAAACAAAAAACAAAAGGAGAAAAAAACACACCAACATATCCTGTTTTCAACTAGAATTATTTAACTATCCTCTTCTCCCACTCCCCCCCCCCCCGGCTGAATCTCTTTGTGGATGTCTGCCTTTCAAAGTACATAGAGCCGCCCTTCTAAAGAACTCTCTGGCACCACTACTCAGGAGAAACTGGGAGTTTCCAAGCCTTGCAGTCCAATATCACCCCTCTTTTCCCCTCCCATCCGACCAAGAAGTAAGTATTTTTTAAATTTGAATTTAGCGAAACACTACTTAGCTTCGGTTCTCTTCTTTATTTGCAATTCGGTTGTTCCATACTTTCCCAATGAAGAAAGGTTGAAGCGCTTGGGGCTCTTTAGCTTGGAGAAACGACGGTTGAGGGGTGACATGATCGAGGTTTATAAGATTATGCATGGGATAGAGCAGGTAGAGAAAGAAGTCCTTTTCTCCCTTTCTCACAATACAAGAACTCATGAGCACTCCATGAAATTGCTGAGCAGTCAAGTTAGAACAGATAAAAGGAAGTACTTCTTCACCCAAAGAGTGATTAACATGTGGAATTCACTGCCACAGGAGGTGGAAGCGTCTACAAGCATGGATAAACATATGGAGCAGAAGTCCATCAGTGGCTATTAGACACAAAGTATAGATAGGAACTCTCAGTTTGGGGCAAGTGATGCTCTGTATTCTTGGTGCTTGACAGGGGGGGGAATAGTGGGAGGGTTTTCTCTCTCTCTCTCCCTCCCCACCTTCCTTCCTTCCCTTAATTACACAGCAGGGCTCTTCAGGTGTAAGGTATGGATTGGGGCTCTTCTTGTGCTGGGTAATTAGCTGTCCTTTTTAAAAAAAATGCTAAATAGTTGGGTGATTACAGATAGGTTTCTTTGGATTTTTTCCCCTTTTAATAAGGCCATTAACCCCCCCATCTCTACATGTTAGTTTTAAATGTCAGACTTGTGTACAAAATCTTATATGGAGTTTAGGTGCTGGAATATCCCCCCTCTCCCTCTCCCCATTTCTTAAGGATCATGTTGAGGACTCTGATGCATCTTTAATCTTCTGGGTTGTCCATTGCTTGTGAATGCTACTGCTGGGAGACCACAAGATCTCTTGAGGATTTTTGAGGGAAATGCTTTTGAAAACAGTGTATCTTTTTTGCTGCTCAGTTCATGTAATTAGGCTTTGAAGGACTGTTTTGGAAATGATCTGCTTAAAGGCTCTGAAGTGGTGGAGAGGGTGCCCTATGTTTCTTATACTTGCTTCTAAAGGTTTTGAGTTACAGTTTGGTGTGGTGGTTAGGAGCATGGACTCTAATCTGGGAGAACTGGGTTTGATTCCCCACTCCTCTACTTGCAGCTGCTGGTGTGACCTTGGGTCAATCACAAGTTCTTTCAGAGCTGTTCTCTCAAGAGCAGTCTTTGAAAAAGCTTTCTCAGCCCCACCTACCCCACAGGATGTCTGTTTTTAAATGGTAAGCCAAACTGCATGAACAAGATTGACGGGGTGGGGGGGAGACATTCAAATCAGAGTCCTTCTAAAATTTTCTTTTGCTGTGTGCAGCCCAGAGATAACATTGGCAAGAAATGTGCACTCTGTACATGTTCATGCTCTTAATTTTGCTGTTACTTAAAATGGTGTGGTACAGTTTCAAAGGGACAATTAACTGGAATGTGTAAAAGGAATGACAGGATTGCCCACTGGAAACAATGGGAGAGGCTTGAAGGCCCATTGGAGATCATGGGAGCCAGGAATGCCAATTGACTTGCATGGGCTCCACTGAAATACATTGCAGCACAAAAAAAGTTGTAAAGAAAATGTGGAATGTTTTTTCCATTAAGGTCTTTGGGCTCAGATAGGCTACTCTGGATCTGGAATGACAGCTCCCAGAGTGGAAAGACAATCCCTTCTGTGTTTCCCTTCTGTGTTTCTCAATAAATGTCATAAAGTTGTATGCTGCGGGGGGTAATATGATGTGTGCTATTCGCTTATTGGAGAAGGTCTGCTACTGTGACATAAGAAGTATGGAATTGGAAACTTTTTTTAAAAAAATAATGTTTTTATTGGTTTTGTCAAAATGGTTTTGACAACATACAAGGTAAACAGTAAGATGCCAAAGATGGGTGTGGTTGGATGACCACACTTCTGGTAACATGGGGTGTGACCTAATATGCTAATGAGGCATGCTGTCAGGGGTGTGGCCTAATATGCTAATGAGTTTCTGCTGTTGGGTGTGGCCTATTATGCTAATGAGTTCCTGCTGGGCTTTTTCTACAAAAAGAGCCCTGGATAGATTGCCTCTGAGCTTAGGAACCAGACTATGGTTTGAGATCAGCTCAGCCAGTTATGAGGTCTTGCACTCATGAGAGAGCTTTATCAGCTGCTTTCTCAAAGGCTATGGAATACTTTCACCCTCATACAGCTGGCCTGTCTCCTTTGGCTTTCATGTGCAATTTAAAATTTGATTATTCTGAAGGTCATTTGAAATTACTTGATATTTTTTCTTGCATTAAGTGTTGTTTTGGTTTTTAAAACAAAATTTGCTACTTTTAAATGGATTTGCTGTATGTGTGGATTTTTTTTACTGCATTTTGCTTTTTAATAGTTTTGTAATGTTGATTTGCTTATGGTTATAAAGCACATTGGGTACTCTGAGCAGCAGAAAGGTAGAATATAAAATAATCGAAATAAATGTTGTTCTACCCACAACCCTTCCCATGGAAGCTCTTACAAAATTATATATCTCTTACAGTTATAAATCTTAGGCCTTTTAGTCTAAGAAGCTAATGACATATTACATACAAACCTGTGCAGCAAAGAAAGAACAGACCTTTTTTTTTTTTTTGACACAGTGGCAAAAGGGAGCAATTCTGAGTGGAGAAGTGGCAGGGGGAGGGAATAGGTGCTTAATTCTCTCCATCTGCTGTTTTCCTGCATTTGTAACTCTACAATATGAACACTGCTATTATGGATGCAAACCAGTGCATACTTGCTTGGGAGAAAGTCACATTCAACATGTTTAGGATTGGGCTATAACTATTCATTGCACTATTCACATCTGACCATTGAATTAAGGATGGACACATTTCCCATTTTATTCCTTTATTGTTCTGGGATTTTACTGTCTGTTGTCTTTCGCTTATACTTAAGTTTTACTAGAAGAATTTCTACTGTTGATTCCAGAACTGGAACATGAACAGTTTAGCCATAACATTCACTTTCTTCAGCTAATTTGTGTAGTAATAAATTAGGCAATTGGGAGTGGTAGGAGTTGCAGCAGTCTTCCCTTGTTTTTTCTCCTTTTGCAGATACCTAGTGCATAGTTTCCAGTTTTGATTGCATTTACCTTGTGCTTCATACCCAGATACATTAGTTGTTTTGCTAGTGCTACTAGTTTACCAGTGAGCACCCTGACAGAACTGGCAGATGAGGCCTTACAGAAAGTGCTGAGGGCTCCAGGCTGATCATTCCAGATAACTTCAGCATCCACACCAAGTCCACCTTGTGCTGAAGACTTCATGGCAACCATAATATCCATATGGCCATCTCAGGTTATTTTAGGCCCAATGGATTAAAAAAAACACTTTTCTGTAATGAGCAGTAATCTGGGGGTTGTTGGGTTGAACCAGCTAGGAAAAATTGAGGAGTGGGGCAGATGGGCCCGTATCACACCAGAGCTCAGCAGAACTTCTGGCCCAAAGCCATAAACCATAGACTTTTGGTGGATCCTAGAGCATTGTTCCTACATGATGATATTGCTTTTGGTTTTCTGCTAGAAGCGATGGTGCCCTCCATTTTCCTTGAACCCTGCCGTGCTAGCCAGTGATACATCATCAGCGACTAAGGAAAACTGCCAGGAGGTCTATAGTCTACCCTCCCTAGATTCCTCTGAGGGGTCAAAGTAAGTCTCTTGTTAAGTTAGTAATGGCACTTCTCCCCCAGCAGTGGAGGACCAAGCAGGACTGTCTACCCACAGGCACTTCAGTTGTTTTTGAAAATTCTCTGGTAGATTTTGGGAGTCTCAGAAATTCTATTTTAGAGGAGTTTCTCTTCAAGTTGTTGAGACTGATAAAACCGTGGATGTTGTGTTTTAAGGGGTGATGCTTTAATGGTTTGCATTTATTATGTATTAATTATTGTTTTAAAATATTTTAATAGCTACTTTGAACCTGTAAGGGAAATATATAGATATAGGTATTGATATGTGTGTGTGTGTATTTAAATAAATAGACACGCAGCCCCTATGTTCCTGATGCATATGTGGGCATTAGTAAAACATTGCCAGAAAGTTCTTAATGTGACTCAGTGTTAGTGCTCTCTTGCATGTGCTCATTAATAATGCAGAGGGAAAGGCAGAAGATGGAAATGAACAGGATGAAGCAAAGATTTTAGTAAATTACATGTGCACAGTGCTCTATGAAATTCAGAATTTTTTTTAAAAGGGACAATGACGAACTTGTTTCAGAAGCAAGACCAGGCAATTTGAAAAGCCAAAATCTGGAGAGAAATTTGATGGAGCATTTCTGCAATAAGTTTGCACTTTACTTTTTTAAATGTTGTGCCCCAAGGGAAATGGAAATATAAAAATGCCAAGCCATATATGGTTAAATAGTTACACCTCTATACAACAAAAGTGGGGTTTATTCCTTTCTTGATTTCCTGTTTTTATGGGAAGACAGGCCATTTCACACTTATGTGCCATTTACAATGGATGGCGCTGTACGTAAATTTAGGGCCTCGACATTGTTTCTTTGAGTCCAGTACAAATATATGTCACAGGGCCTCCCACATATATGTAATCCCATCCCAGAAATGAGAAAATATAGTCATTAGCTTGCAATCTGGACTGGCCACATTTGCCCCTCCCAAGTTCATAGTAAATTGTACCTTTATTACTGTCACACACTGTACACAACCCATACTTATGCTGTGTTTATGTTTTGCCACTTACATTCAGTACATTTTATACTGCCATGACCTGGATGGCCCAGGCTAGCCTGATCTTGTCAGCTGTTAGAAGTTCGGTAGGGTTGGCCCTGGTTAGTACTTGGACTGAAGACCACCACCAAGGGATTCCAGGGTAGCTACACTGATAGGCAATGGCAAACCACCTCTGTTTGTCTCTTGCCTTGAAAACCCCATGGTGCTTGCCATAAATCAGCTGTGCCTTGATGGCACTTTCCGCCAACACTTTTTGTAGTAAAATTCAAAAAATCAGTAAGGTAAACAGGTCATCCACCTATAACTCTGTATTTTGTACTGCACTCCTGTGATAACCAAAGCCTGAAGTTCCTCCAAGTGTTTTTTGAAGCAAAACCAATCTTATTGTGTTTAAATGTGGCTCATAAATAGAGGTGTGCACTAAAAAAGTTATAATTCCAGGGTTTTTTTGGGGGGGGATTTTAACCAAGATTGCTTATTTTTAGGTAAGACATTACTGGTTATGGATTCAAATCTGTGTGGTTCTGGAGTTTGGGACCAATATCTTCAATGGGAAATGTACATGTGGGTCTGGGGCAGCTGTTTATAAAGATAGTGGCACCAGATTTGCCCATAACACAGTCCTCCCTGTAATCTAAAGACCCGCTACTTTTCAAGCAGATTGAACAATGGGGTTCATTTTTACAGATACCCAAAGCAGGTGACTCTTTGTAAAGCAGCACTTCTTTCTGTGGATTCCTAAAATGGCAGTCAAGCAGCAGCTTAATAGGAGAGCTCCAGCCAGCCATAGCATTTTGAAAAGGCCACGAGACTGTCTGACAATATCTTTCCAAACTCTGCATTTGCCACCCTTCCTTGATGTGGTTTGTTTTACAAATTTGAAGGACTGTCTCCTTCCCTATGTGCACCCTCTATGGGCATCAGGCAGCCCTCTGTTTGATACCCCACCACTTATGGTGGCCCATCTGGCATTGACCAGAGCCTGGACCTTTCCCATCATGCTTCAGCTCTGTGGAACGGGATCTTTGAAGAGGTGAAAGAGGCCCCTCCTTGGAAATCTCCAGGAAGAGCTGCAGGGCCTACCTGTTTGCTCAGGCTTTTTAGGGGGTTTGAAGAGCAGAGATCTTTTTTTGGGGGGGGGGGAATGGGGGCTTGTTTGGTTTTAGCGGGGGATGTTGTAACTATTATTGTAGACCACCATGAATCAAGGGGAAAGGTGGGATATAAATGTTTTAATAAATAAATAGAGTGAAAATGGCTTCATTTTCAGATTCCCCCCATACCTTTCCATTTGTCTGTCATTATTTCCTATGGGATATTGGGTGGGGTGTGGTGGGGTGGCTGTTTTTCAATCAGAATTACACCAGAATTGCAACAGAGTACTGCTTGTCCACTAAAGAACCACGTTTCAAGCAAACTGAAAATATTACATTCTATAGAGCCCTTAACAAGTTGCCCCCAGGTCTCTATTTTCCAAGTCATAGTACTTGCAAATAACAGAAGGGCTCCATCCTCACAAAGGATGGAGGGAAAGCAGTAGTTTATCTATGTCTCTATGCAGTTTATCTCTGAAGGTGATTGGCTGGAAGTGCTCTATGGTCCTCTGTATTCCTCCCTTGCATGGATATGAATGGAAAGGAGAAATGTCATTGCTCAGGAAATCAGTAGAATAAAAGAAAAATACACATATATTCTGTAGCTGGCCAGCAGCACCTGAAGACAAAAAATTGATTGTTTCAGGAGGGGTTTTTTTTGTAATACCCCAGAGTCTCAGATTTATGTTACCATTCCAGAAAATCATGGTAATGACCTGCACCATTGATTTCCATGTAGATTTTTGGCTTAGGAATTTTGTTATACACATCCGTATTCATAAGCTCCTCCTCACTCTATTCATTACTGACTGCTCTGACTGCATATTAAATTTATGAACTGTGTTCATGAAAATCCTGTGGAAAAGAAGCATATATACCAGGACATCATTCATCAAGTCTCTTGTATCTGTTGTTCCTGCAAAACCATATGTTACAAACAGCTGCCACCTAGATCCTTTCTGGTAAGTTTAATCAGGAATAGCTACTATAACAGATTATAGCTGATCTGGACATTATAACAAAACTAGGAATAAGGCCCATTGTGGAAATAAATACAACGGGCTCTAGAAAGAGTCTCTGGGAGAGTGCCCCGGCCTTGGGCACTCAGTGTCAATTTGCTGTGGCAACCTCAGCAGGGTATAATGACAGAGTCCATCATTTTCTTCAGGGGAAGATCTCTTCCATCTGAGGAGCAGTTGTAATTCAGCATGATCTCCATTCCTCCCCTGGAGATTGGCAACAATGGTTCCCCATGAGGGACCAGGTGGTTTGAAGGGTGGAGTCGATGGCACTGAACCTGTCTGAGGTCCCACCCCTGCTGAAACCTCACCCTCTCCAGGGTCCACCCCTCAAGTCTCCAGGAATTTTCCACCTGGAGTTGGCAACCCTATCTCCTTCCCAGCCAATCATCAACCTCACTCTTCAAGTATCCATCCCCCCCCCCGCAGCCTCCACCATGCTCTGAAGCTCTGTCTGTTTTGTCACATTGGCTGTCATAAAGGGTCCATCTCCGCAGGGTATAAGGAAGTAGAGTCTATCATTTTCTCCAGGGGAACTGATCTCTGCCATCTGGAGAGCACTTGTAATTCTGAGTTATTTCCAGCCCTCGCCTGGAGATTGGCAACCATATGTCCCCTGGAGGAAAAGTAGTCTTTCTCTGCAATGGGGACTGAAGCAGCTGACACCATTCTCCTCTCCCCCTTTTTGACTTGCACAACAACCCTGTGAGGTAGGTTAGGCTAAAAGTCTGTGACTGGCCCAAAATCACCCACTCAGCAACAACCTGGGTCTAGCAGATCCTGCTCTGAAGCACTGACTGCTATGCCTAGGGTAGCCAACCTCCAGGTGGAGCCTGAAGATCGCCAGGTATTACAATTGAACTCCAGACAACAGATTTTCCCCCTCCCTTGGAGAAAATGACTGCTTTGGAGGGTGGCCTCTATGGCATTCTGTTCAGCTGGCCCCAATGAATTTTCTCCCAAAGGCCAACATAGGTGTGGAAAGGGGCTTTCAGAGAAGCAAGCTTGGTTGCCTAGCAACAGGCACTGAGGGGAAAGTTGCCGGCTCTGATGATGGAATAGGGCTCCTAACCTTCAGGTGGGGCCTGGGGATCTCCTGCTTTTACAATGGATCTCCAACTGACAGAGATCAGCTCCCCTGGAGAAAATGGCTGCTTTGGAGGGTGGACTCTATGGCATTGTACCAATGAGGCCCCTCCCCTCCCCTCCCCAAACTCCACCCTCTCCTGGATCTACCCCCAAAGTCTCCTGGGATTTTCCAACCCAGACCTGGCAACCCTATGGTGGAAATACCTGAAGATTTGGGGGGTGGATCCTGTGGAGGGCAGCATTTTTTTGGGGGGGGGGATGGAAGGACTCAGCAAGCTACAATGCCATAAAGTCTACCCTCCAAAGTAGCCATTTTCTCCAGGAGAACTGATCTCTGTCATCTGGAGATCAATTGTAACAGCGGGAGATCAACCCTAGGGGGAAAGTCAGCCACACAGCTGGGGGTTGAAGGGAATGGTTTGATGGTTGCTGGCTCACCTCATTAGCCAGCCAGCCATGGCGGAGCTAAGCAGGAGAAAGAGCCTGAGGAATTTCACACAGCTAATATGTTCCATTTCAGGAACTCTTCAGTAATGGTTTCTGTCAGGCATTTTACACAGGTATTAGTACTGGTTCCCTAATGGAACATATTGGCCCTTTCACACAGAAACATGCCTCTTCCATTGGGGAAGCGTTCCTGAGCTGGTTTACCTTGAAACCTCTTCCCAAGTGTTCTTCAGTTCTTGTACCAGTCCTGAAGCGCTACAGGGTGCTGTGTGAAATGCCCCCTGTTTCTGTCAGTTTATTCTGACAGTTTATTCTGGGCATGCTAGCAATGTGTGAGGGAGGGGGTTATGCTGATAGTCCATTGTCTTTTCACTGACAGAAGCAGGCCACTGAGGGGACAGTTAGACTCACCTGGCAGTGGGCGGAGGAGAAGAGGGGACCCAGCACCCAGTCAGTCCTTCCCCTTTGCTGGCTCCCTCCAGACTGGCTGAAATGCTGGCCGGTGGCTCTGTGGGCGGGCTGAGGCAAAGCAGGGAGAGAATGCAGCTAGTGGCCAGGGACCCCCTTTTGAGTGGCAGTCCATTCAGCCAACTGATTTTGGTGCCCCATGGAATCTTGCCCCTTAGAATCTTGAAAACGGCTTTATATAATAGGAAAGATTGTCTGCATCTTCTCCATATTGCAAGCCATATTACATTTTCTCCTATACTTGAAATGAAATTGTCTCATTGTTTCCATAGAAAAAAACAGTGGAATCTATTTATGATAGATGATTTTTTTTTTGCAAGGACAATGTTTAGGTTGTTACTTTATTGTAGCAACGCTATAAAAGGAAGGATAAGGAACTCAGGAGCCATATTCTAGATGGAATACATAATAGTTTCTGAGGTTTTAAAAAATTAATATTTAAGGTTATTTTTCCACGGTCACTTTCTCATAATTTTCTTCCTGGATTTTTTATTACATATTATTGATGACATAAGCTAGAGCCAAATGAAAAAGGCAATATAATTATTTTTATTTCTGTTTCTTTATTGTAATCCTGGCAGTGTTACTAGAGACGCCAAGCAACAAGATCTCGCTCTCGCTCTTTTAGTTTACCCTTCAGTATAAACTCATAAGATATTGTAGTGCAAATTCTCACTGTGATCTTTTCGTCACGGCTATTAAGAGGACTTTCATTTTAAAAAGAAATTATAGAAAGTAAATGCTCAAGCACAAAAACAAATAACTGGCACACCATTATGCTAAGGCCCTTCACTGTCAACAGCTGGAGCACTAAAGCTGGTAGCAGAACCCAGTGCTTTCCTAGAGGCTGGAAGCAGAGAGGCTTTATGGGTAGGCAAAAGAGCCCATGGCTAATTGGAAGTTGGGGGTGGAACCAGCTCAGTCACCATCTCCTCCCATACTGTCCAGCCCACCTGTTAAGATCCACTTCTCAGGCTCTGCTCTTTGTGCCCTCACCTGTAGAAATGAGGTGTGTAGTGGCAAGAGGTATGCCCCAGCTTGAGCAAATTCAGGTAATGTTCTTATGCTGTATTTTGAGGGTCCCCAGCTGTGTTAGCTATGCTACAATGTACTTGGAGACTGGAATGTATCTGACAGAGACTAGGGCATGGCTACTAACCTTAAAGTTTTGGCTATGCCTACACTTTAGGGCTGAACCTGCTAGCTATATCCATATGATGCTAGCTGGTTCTTTTGTTTCCAAATGGTATAGTCAGATCCAGAAGAAAATACATTCTATAGATGTCTCTTTTGAAAACCTCTGCATGTTAGGTGAAACGCAGACATTTAGAATTTTGAAACAGAGGAGTCTAGATATTGGGAAACAGACTTTCTGTTCTCTTGAAAACAAAACTTGCTCCCCTTTAGCATTTGGTATCTTTCCAGACTATGGACCACCTGCTGCCTACTTTTCCCAGATTACCTCATCCCAGTTACGCCGCTCTTTTATGTTAGCAAGACTCAATGTTTTGCCCTCAGTGGTATTGTCGGGGAGGTTTGTCTACACTCCCTATCAAGAAAGAATTTGTCCATGTAAAGGAGGGCACATAGAAACAGTAGCCCATGTTTTACTTCATTGTAATTTTTATGGGGAAGTGCAGGACTGTATAATTAAACCTATTGTGTCTAACTTTCATGGTCTATCTGAGACGAAGTTCGTATCCCTTTTACTACCTGACCGATGTCGCCATAACTAGAAGTTCAGTTGCAAGGTACCTCTTGGCTGCCATAACAATCAGGGAGCAAAAGTTTAGCTGATGTTTGCTGGTTTTTATAATCAAAACTCTCTGTAAATTTGCCATGTGGTACCTTTTTTCATTTTATGCCAATAAAGGTTTTTAGATTGGAATGGACAAGAGGTATGGCATTTTCTGTAATGATGCCTTGCCATTATAATTTCCTCCTCCCTGAGGTTTGCCTGGTGCCTACATTTAGGTGCCAGCCCATAATATTTATTTTTATGCAGACTGAAGGGTTTCATCTTTTTTAGATTCTTATGGCCTGCTTCTAGCTGAAGGACTGTTTTAAAAATATATATAATTTTAGGCTGCTCAGTGTTTATGCCATCTTTAGGACCTGGCTTGTTTTAATGGCTTATTTGGTTCTGTTGTATTGTTTGGAGCAGGTATATGCATTTTCTAAATAAACAGATTTTACTGCAGACCTGCATGTGTGGATAAGGTGAGTCTCTTGAGGACAGAAGCAGGTTCTCTGGCCTGGTGAGTGGAAGCAAAAGAATGGAATCAAAAAGGCAACTCTGTAGTAGGGAAGGAAGAACTGGAATTAAAAGATCTCATCTGTGACTGACAGATTGTCAAAAATGTACTCTTCACTTAAACATTCTGCAGGAACACCCGTATACATTGTACCTAGGCTATACTTTCTTATTTTGCACAAGAGTGTCTTGTTCCTTCTAGCAGGGTTAACTAAACATTCAGGAAACTGGATGTGGTGAGTGAATTAATAAGCAGATTTCAATCTAGAAACGATACTGGTGGGTCCCAAGCCCTTGACTGAGTGCTTATGTCTGTGATAGATGGGCTGGTGATCACCGATCTGAGCAGCATGCAGCCTTGCCTGGACCCTTTGTTCCTGGGTAAGCAAGTTGTGGTCATGGTTAAGAGTCTGTCTAATTATCTGCATCTGTTGCTCATCCTCCGTCCCTTTTTGAAGGCATGGGATTTTGCCATACTGATCCGTGATCTGACCTGCCTGGGGGACTGCCTCTGAAGAGAAGCTGGAATCCATAGCAGATATAGTTATGTTTTGGCTAGTTTACTAATGAATAGTGAGAGACAATGACATATTTATCTGATTCTGCAACTGTTGAAGTATGAGATTCTGGGCTCAATTCAATGTATTAGCACTCATCTTTAAAGTCCTTCATGGTCTTGGATTGACAACCCTCAAGAGACTGTTTATTTGTGTAAGAGCTCCTTCCTAAGGATCAGTGTAAAAGGCCTTACTCTGCAAACACTCATTGCATTAAAAAAAATCAGCTTGCAGGGTTTTTAGCACAACTGCTTGGATCTTTGTAATGACTTCTCTAACGAGATCCGTAACTAATCTTCCATACCAGCCTTTTGGAGGGGTTGAAAATCCTTTTGGCTGCTGAGTTTTGAAGAGCTTTTTGTTTTTGATGTATATTTTAATTGTTAGTTTGGATCCACTGGAAATTTTCTGCCCTCCCCCCACCACTGCACCCCAAAATACCCTTCAATATGCTGCTCTTTGGGAAGATGGAACCCCCAGGAACAACATGGGTAAAGCCACAGTGTGGACATGAAAAACAGCCGTACAGTTCTGTCTGTGGTAAAATTCCATAGGATCCAAGGATCCATATTATGAAAAGTTTTATGCTTGTATACTTACATAAATGATATTGCTTCAGTGTCCAACTAGCCACAAACAGTATCACAATGGAACAATCCATATTGTCCCCTTTTATATTTAATTACTGTGGGCAAAAATTTTGCTACTAATAATGTGATCCCATTATCTGTATCTAATAGTAACATCTGAATTAGACTCGGCAAAGGAAGATAAAATGTATAAGATACGAACTGCTCTAAATATTTCTTCCTCAAATTCTCCCAGCAATAGCAGAGCAGCAAAATACGTTCCAAAGTCTCAATAGGACCATCCCCACACTCACATCTATCCAAATAAGAAATACCTACATAATGGCCCCCAATAACCATTGACGGAAAGGCACATTGCCTAGCCAACATAAATGCCCTTCTATACTGGGGCACCTTTAAATTAAAAACATATTGTGGAATAAAATCAAAGGGGATTAGGCCATGAGCAGCTATTGAGCACACTTGTCGTGCTATCTCCTGTGTACTTCTAAAATCCAGGGAGATCACTGCCAACTATTTCTTCCCTCTCCTATGCTTTGTTTGGATTAAAGCCCAGCAACTGAAGCTTGATTTCAATGACCTTTTCCCAAGAGTCCAGTACCAGGTCTTTTCTAATAAGACTTAGAAGCCCCTTGTTGGACATGAGAATTTTACGATATAACAAAAATGATCTTTGCCACACTAAAGCATCCAGAGATTTCTGATTTAATTCCTCTCTGAGGGCTACTCCATAATTTGGTATGCTTGGTATGCTATGGAGAAATGGTGTTAAAGGTTGGTCAATTGCTTCATCTACCACATCAGTCCAAAAACCCAATACCATATAATATTTGGGGAATATGCTTGTATATAAATCACTGTAAGCACACTGAAAGTGGTAAATAAATATTTTGAATAAATAATCTTTCTCAGCAACATAAGATTGATTTTGCAAAAAAATAAATATGCATTCCATTTGGAAGAAAATCACTGAAAAGGTCACCTTCAGCTATGGCACTTCCTCCGTGATGCTTTTAGTTAAGTTTACAGAAGACAATGTCACTGATTGCCTCCATAGCAACTAATGCAAACATTCCAGTGATTCTCTGCACGCAGCACTGCCTGATCCTGTGCAAGCACATCAGAGACTGATCTCATTGGAGATGAAAGTTTCTTCCCCAAAATATTCATTTGAAATGGAAAATGCATTCCCAAGGCCGTGCAACAGGTTCTCAGATACAGCCTGAGTAAAATGACAGGGGAGCATGTAAACTATTTGCTTGGTGCTTGAAATCATTTTAACGGCTTCACAAACCAACACATTGAGGCTAACCAAATGTTTCTGGTTGAATTATTTCCAAGTCTCTTGACATCTTACTACTCTGATTTTCTGGTTCTTCGCAGCTGTTTGCGAAATATAAATATGCTTTCTCATGCTGTAATAATGATATATGAGTAAGAGTATAGCCAGCAAATGAGACCATGCTGGTCTGTTATGTAAATTCTCTTAAGGTGTAAAAATACATATCCTTAGTGTGGTTCCCTGGATCGATTAGGATTAAACAATTAGGGACACGCTCTGCATTGGGCAACAGAAATATAGCCAGTAGTGACTAGGCAGATGTTCTGCAAAGAGACCATTCTTTTCTTCTGTAGAAAGAGAGACCCTCCAAGGCAATATTCTTATGAAATCAATGGGAATTTTGTTATAAACTTGTACAGTGGAGAGTATGGGAGAATTTCATTTAGAAGTATCTGATTCAGAATGTCATTCAATACTTCTTTGCACATATTCTGTAAATTTGTGATGTATTAATATTCAGTGGATTGAATGGAAAGGACCCTCCCCCATCTCATAATACTGAAATGTGGTATCACAAATTCAAGCTGATTTGCAATTGGTTCTGGACAGACAAAAAGAAGCATTTACATAACATATGACTAACTTGTGGAAATCACTAAGTCAGGCAGCTTTCAAAGGATTAAACGTATTTACAGAGGGGAGGATTGGTGTACCAATTCCTATTAGCCACGTTAATAAAATTAAACCTTCATATTCAAAAGCAGTATGTCCTGACGGGGGAGAAATGTAAACTTTATGCCCTCCTTATGGGCTTGTCAGAAGTATCTGATGGGCCATTGCTGGAAACAATGCTGGATTAGATGGACCTTTGGTCTGATCCAGTGAGACATTCTTAGGTTTAGATCATAATGTACATGCCTTTGGAACTTTGGAAATCCCAAGGGACTCCTATGTTGAAGCTCTTAGTCCCAGTTCCTATTAACTGTCCAATGATGAGACTTAAAACCAAGAAAACCTTTAAATTATATGCTTAGTTGATAGAATTCAAGACTGTTCTATTTGTAAATTTTGTTCCAGTGTTCCTTGCTTGACTCACTGGCAAAGGTAAGTCAGGTTTAGCCATGTATCTTGTTTAATCTGCATAAATATTATACTTCTTTACAAAGGAACCAGTGACCAGTGCCTGAGAGAGCTCAGGTTTTGCAGCACTTTTAATTAGTTTGATGGTTTGCAAATTGTTTGGTTTTATGAAGCCAGATCAGGTCTCGGAAAGCTTAACATATTCATCAGTCTTATAATTTAGGAATCCTTGTGCTTGCTTTGGCAGCACATATAGTAAAATGGGAGCATTACCAAAAAGATTAGCATGGCATAGTTTAGATGAAGTGGCATATCAACAGATCTCTGGAGTGATAGAAATTAGTTGTCTTTTATTCAAAAAAGACAAATCATACATTATAGAATTATTGCAGCAAACACACTCCCATGTAAGATTGCACTGGGAATATGACATCCACATGTATGTATAGCCTGGAGAGGAGATGACTGAGAGGTGATAACCGTTTTCAAGTACTTGAAGGGCTGTCATATAGAGGATAGTGCAGAGTTGGACCAGAACCAATGGGTTGAAATTAAATCAAAAGAGATGTTGGCTAAACATTAGGAAGAACTTCCTGGCAGTTACAGCAGTTCCTCAGTGAAACTGACTTCCTCAGGAGGTGGTGGGCTCTCCTTCTTTGGGGGTTTTTAAGCAGAGGCTAGAGGACCATCTGACAGCAATGCTGATAATGTGATCTTTAGCAGATTATGAGAGGGAGGGTTGCATCAGTGCTTAGTTCTTGTGGCCCTTTCTTACATGCCCAGGGAAATGCCAATTGTCACTCTGAGGTCAGGAAGCAACTTTTCTCCAGGCCAATTTGGCTAGGGCTCCTGGAGGTGGGTTTTTTTTTTTTGCCAACTTCTGGGCATGGAGCAGGGGGTCACTGGAGGTGTGGGGAGAGGTATTTGTAAATTTCCTGCATTGTGCAGGGGGTTGGACTAGATGACCCTGGAGGTACCTTTGAACTCTATGATTCTATGTGAAGTTGGCTGAAATTTGAATAGGCTTGAGTGAAAGGCACAGGAACGGTACTTGTGTGGCTGGAATGCAGACTCCAATCTTCAGATAGTTTTTGTAATCATAAATTATTTCTTTCCTTTAGATTGAGGTGAAAACTTCAAGCATGACCAATGTCTGCTATACGAAGGAAGGAAGGAAGGAAGGAAGGAAGGAAGGAAGGAAGGAAGGAAGGAAGGAGGTGAACTGGCCATTTCTGTTGTTCATGTTTTTTATTAGTTCCAAGTCCAATCATTTTTCCAGTCTGGGGTTTAGTCTTCCCTTATCTTCCATTATGGAGATGTGTACAACGTACTTTAATAATAAGTACTGAGGATTTACTGTCCTAGACATTTACTATGCTTCGTTCAACTAGGTGATGAATTCATGCTTACGCTTCCAAACACCATTAAAGCATCTCATTGCTCTGGAGTCTCTGCAATATGTCAGTGCATTCCAGTGGAGATTAAACTGCTGCTGTTCTTCTTCTTCTTCTGTTTTTTTTTGCTATACCTCTTTTGCACTGGGCTATCCTATTGCATTGGCTATTTGATTATCCTTTACAAATGAGTAAGGGGGTTGGTACCTTTACCAAAGGCATGCTATCCTTTTTGACATTGGCCTCTCCTCCCTGTTCTCTCCCTTTGTGGTATCCTCCATTGCCAACTTTTAGCTTGTTGGGGATGTTACCTTTTAACATCGTTTTGCCAAGTAACCTGGGCTTTGATGGTGTCTAGTACAATACTATATAGCTCTGTACAACCTGTTCCAGAACAATCCACACTGGCTTGCAAGAATCTTCATGCAAAGAGTAGTACATTATTGCTGGATCTCTCACCAGTAACCTAATGTCCAATTGCCTCTCATCATATGTGAATCTTACAGAAGTAGGGGGCCTATCCAGTGGGAATTCAGAAGTAAATATATCCTTTACCTGTATATGTCAAGAAGCAAAACTATGAAACTGTTATGTATTGACCATGCGGTCGCCATGTGCTCCCTTCATTGCGACCGCATGGCCAGAGCATGGCCAGAGCACATGGCCAAGAAACTACCTGAGCTTCAGCCAGGTAGAACAAAGGCCAGGTGGATTCAAACCGGCCACCAATCCTGTACCTAGGTTTCTCCCAGGGAACCTATGAAATGTAAATAGACTTCTAATAGCCTATCAGGCCAGTTGGGTGAGGTCAGGGGATTGTCCCTGACCAGCATAAAAGGAGGGCTTCGAGCCCTGGGTTGTATGCTTCATCCGGACCAACAATAAAGATCATGCTGTTTCACTGTTCCACGGACTCCCGACTCCAATACTTATCAGAAACCTTTACCTATGTGAAAAAAGCATGTGCTGTACCACTAAGCTATGAGCCCTCCCATACTATGTATGCTTAAGACTGCAGCCCTATGCAGTCGCATGCTCTGTCGTATTGATATCTTAACCAGGGTCTTTGCATGCACCTGGAAATGTACCTGAACTGTATGCAATTTTAAAAGAGAGGTAAAACAAAGGTTTGGAGCAACCTGAACTCTTTACAGTGACTTCTTCAGCTTTCTAATTTTTCTCAAAACCAAGTTTCCCGAAAAGCCACAAAATTTGCCTATTGCACTTTACACATGAATGCATTTAAACATGATTACAAATCCTGATGTTTAAAAACTGAATTGTGAGCCTTGCCCCCTCACAGTCTCTGATCTGTTCAGTCTATAAACTGCAATGGAAACATGTTACTGAAATGCAGAAGACGATTTCAGGCCATTTAGAGCTAATATTCTGTACTGTTCAGAGGATGAATGCAGGTGCTAGGGAAGGAGCACTTTCTTTGCTGAGGCTTCTAAACCTGACTGCTACCCCCCAGGAGATTGTGATTCCTGCTGACAACATGAGGTGAGCTGTCTCACGTCCATCACAGTCCATTGCTGCAGTGTGTTCCTGGCTCCAGACTTTAGAGCAATTTGCAGGCACAGAGGTTAAGGAAGTTACCAGAATTGGGGAGCAGAATTGTAAAGACCTAACAGTGAGGGATATTTCTAGAAGATATGCCATTTTCTGTTCTACCAGAAAGAAGAAACATTAATTGATAAACATCTCCTGTTTGTACCTCCACTCTCTGGATTCCAAAAAGAGAAGCAAAGCTTACAACTGTGAGAAGCTTGTACTCTTGAAAATATTTATTTAATTCATCTGTACCCCACTTTTCTCTCCAATGGGGTCCCAAAGTGGCTTACATTGTTCTGTTCTTCTCCATTTCATCCTCACAACAACCCTGTGAGGCAGGTTAGAGTAAGAGAATGTGAGTGGCCCAAGGTCACCCAGTGAGCTTCCATGGCATGAGTACGAATTCGAACCCAAGTAAATGGCATACAATTGTGAACTGAATCCTTTCTAGCAGCCCTCATACTGCATATTTTAGGAACTAAGAGAACCCTTGTGGTCCAAGGGTTTTCTCTGCCACTGATGTACAAGGTGGCCATAGGCAAGCCACCCTCTCACAGCTTCACTTCTTCTTCTGCAAGAAGGGAATAGTGCTTACTCACCTTACAATACTGCTGTAAAGATTTCAACAAGATAATGCATGTGAAGTACTTTTAAATCTCAAAACAATACGTAATGCTAAACATCACTGATATATAATCTCACTGTCATGAGCATTTACTACATATATGGCAGGAGCTAGAATTTTTAAGCATACAAAAATGTTAACATTTATTCATACAAGAAGATACATCATCTCAGTTACAGAAATGCAAATACACAAAACTTCCAGCAAAATTTAATCTAGGACTGTAATCCTATGTACACTGAATTAGGAATAAGTCTTTAACTCAATTCAATGGCAATAAGCAAGCAAACAAGTTCACAAGTATTTCATGTGAAAGACAGTCTTAACCACTAGGGGATTATCAGTCATTTCTATATGCTGTTCAGCACGTAACATGTTTCACTCTTACAGCAGTCCTGTGCTGGGAGAAGAGTAAGATTTGCCCATCAGTCAGGTTCAAGTTAAACATGATAATTGCATAAAATGTTTCCATGACTGTTTCTAAATATGAAAAGCCACAGTAGGAGTGCTTGAGGGGGGGCATCAGTGGGAGGGCTTCTAGTGTCCTGGCCCCACTGCTGGACCTCCTGAGGGCCCCTGGTGTTTTTGGCCACTGTGTGACAGAGTGTTGGACTGGATGGGCCACTGGCTTGATCTAACATTGGCTTCTGTTACGTTCTTATGTTCTTAGGAGGCCACAGTTTTGAGCAGAACCCCATCAAAATTGCTTTTCTCCCATATCTTTTCTTCTGAGGGTAGGGAAGCAACCTGAGAGAGGATTTTGAGAGTAGGAATAGAAGGAAAAGACACAAGTGAGTCCCTCACCCCACCCAATGCTCTGTTCAAAAAGATCGTAGCTTCCAACTGGTACTTTTCATTAAGAAAAAAGGGGTGAAAGTTGCACATGACTGACTGCCTCATGTTAAGCCTCCAAGAACTTTATAGGCAAACATAGACTGGGACTCATAGATTGCCCTACACTCAATTTTCCATCCATTGCACCAAACTTGAAAACAGTCTATACTCTCTGCATCTGGAGCCTACCACACAAATTGGTTTTGTAATTCCTTTACTAGCACAGCACATATTTCTTACAGTTGAGGTTTCTTTTTATTTTTGTGGATCTGAAGAATTTATTATCTGAGTTTTAAAAATTTCTCTTGTACTACAAATTGCTGATTGCTGGTTCCTTTCTGCCTTGTTTTTCCTCCAGATTTATCTATAAGAAGGAGTAGTCAAGACCCACTAAAATCCATGATATTGTTTCCACTGTGAAGAACAGCCTACCACAAATCACACCCACAGATGAGAGCAATCAGGCCTTATGGGACCTGTTAATTGTCTCTTATTGTGTTCATATGGCTCAATCAGAAATTAAAGTAACCTTCTTTGTATGCCATGGAAAGCATAAATGTTATTAAATAATATGCATAAATGAATGGAACTTAGCTAATTCTTGAAATACTAATTTAGAGAACTGCAGTTAACTGTCTGTTGCATGATTCCAACAGCATGAAACATCACGCTTAAATAACCATGGATTCAGTGGGGGAGCATAAATTTAAGGCCATATCCAGTTTCTCTGTTACTAGGTATAAGTATATAAACCTGCTTCACATTTGTGTTTCATATCGCATCATTCACTATACCTTATTTTAAAAGTAATGTGGTATTATTTGATGATGCGATGAAAGGAACATCTGGAATCATTAGTCCTACGGATAAACAAAAAGGTAGAGATTTGATCATTGCTTTTGTAAATCACTGGGAACCCTATGTGAACCATCTTGACTTACACACTCAATAGGAAGTGTTTATATATATATATATATATATATTTAATAGTACACTATATAGGAAGCATTTATATTATATATAAGTATATACATATAAATCAACGCTTCCTATTTAGTGTACTATTGATTATATTATTTTGTTACTGCAATCCTGGAAAGGATTATTCCAGTCTATACCCCAGGGGGACAATATACTAAACATAGGCTTGCATTGTGTGTCTTCAGGGGGCTTCTTCCATTATCCTCTTAAGCCCAGTAGAGAGCACTTGCCAGCATGCTCTTTAACATTTCCCCCCTTCCTGTACGTTTGCCCCCCTTTGCCTAACACCCTACCAGAGGATGAATTTTGCAGAATTCAGAAGCTTACCCAACACACTGCAAATCATGGTTGGTCCAAGTAAAAGCACTGTTATTTGTTATTTCTGAATTGTAAATAATCAGTAGACATAAATAACGCAGACATACAAATCAACCTACAAGGTATTTACAGCACTGTATAAATAACAGCATGAAACTTCAAATATCTTTTACTTGAGATCAAAGTTCTATTATTTTTATTACTAGAATATACAGAGTTTGTTTCCTTAAGTCTCCTGTCATTCCGTGCTGAAAGAGTGAAGGAAAGGGGGGCAATGAAAGAGGCAGATCTGTTTCTTATTGCAGCAGATCCTCCCTTCAAACTGTGGCTCCCCAAAGCAATTTCCACCTGTTGTTATCAATTATTTCAATAGATGGTGCTGTGCTCTCATTGAAATTGATTCTAATCTCATTTTTCCTTAAATGTTAGCCCTGTGCTAGGAGCAAATTGGATTACTTTCCTACCTGACATTCATTAAATAAATCTAATTTAACACCTATAAAAGCAAAACATTTTACATATGACATAAATGATTCCCCCCCTCTTTTTTTAAAAAAACAACTTAATCTTAAAGCTAAGACAGATGTTCATGCAGTACCTTCTGTCCTGGAACTTACTATACCTATTGAAAGAATTTACCTGCAGGCAGAAAATTGCATTCTTTTGTTTTAATGGGCTTGAATCTTTCCTCATTAGAAAGAAACAGAAAACATTTTAGTATGAAATTCAGAGGGGAGAAGGAAGAATAAAGTAATTTGACAAATCAACATTCCCAGCTGATTTAAAGGAAAGACTTGGTTTTGCACCTTTTGTGTTTGTCTGGTTGTGCAAAATTGCCTGAGAGGAAGATAAATAGATAAATAGATGAACTGATCCGTGCACTACTAAAACTGCAATTCTATACACTCTTCTTTCTTCTTACTTTGGAGGAAGTCCTACGGAATATCTGGTATCTGAAAAAGATATCAGTGACTCGCGAAAGCTCATACCTTGCCACATATTTTTCTAGTCTTTCAGGTGCTACTGGATGCTTACTCTTTCTACTGCTACAGACAGACTTATACCTATCTTGATCTATCTTCTTGGGACTTACTTTTGGGTTAGCAGCAATAATTGTTTTACCCTTAGCTCTGTCTTTTTAAAAGGCTGCTCAGAACGTCACTCCATCAATATAATCCTGAACATACCATGCTCTGCTTTAGACAGTTTGGATCCAGTGTGGTGTAGTGGTTAGATAGCTGTGCATGAATCAGGGAGACCTTGTTTAGAATCCCTCCTCTGCCCTGAAGCTTTCTGGGGTGATCTGGGCTCAGTCACTAGATCTCAGCCTAACCTACCTCACAGGGCTGTTGTGTGGACAAAACTCTGTTTATGCATGTTGTCCTGAGTTTCTGAAAGTTGGCTTTAAAATGTTACACATCTGTAAATGTGCTTATTATTTCAAGAACTGTTTGAACCACGGTGAGATCTCTGAACTGTCTGTGGATCTGATGACTTTGATCCAAAGGCATGCCTTTATATTTCTTTCTCACCTGCGTCTAGAAAATTATTTTTGTAGCTCAAGAAGAATATTTTCTTTCCTTGCAAAACTATTCTATCCCACTGACTCCCCACCCCACACCCCAGTTTAGTCTCATGATCAGATCTGCTTGCTGCTGTTACTTTCCTATTTGGTTGCACACCTCCCCTTGCTGCCAGCACAAAGGCGTCAATGCTCACATCAAAGCTCTGGCATCTAAACAAGAGGTGCATGCCTTTTCAGTATGGTTCTCCCTCCCACCACCAATCTCTCCATCTTTGTTCCCTTGACAGAAGGAGGCATGTTGGGGAGAAAAAGCCAACCTCTGCAGAGGGTTTGTGAGTGTGTGTGTGTGTGCGCGTGTGCAAGAAGTGGGAGAGGAAGGGGTGTGACATGGCTCAGACTTCAGTGGGTTATGACTTTGCTGTGGGTTAGTCCACAATGGATAAATGCCTCATGTCCCCTCCGATGAGCAAAACAGTATTTCTGCAGATGACTCTGCCATGCCTGGAGAAGCATCACCACCTTTGGAAAAAAGAGAAGCCATCCTTGGAGAAGAGCACCGGACCCAACAAACCCTCAAGTGCAGTCATGAGGGGCCACATCCTACTCTTCCTCCCTAGCAGCACCTCATGAGTGCCCTGGTAGGAGGGAGGGCCCTGAATCTGGCAAGGGACCCTTGCGGCTTCACGGATCGGAGAGACCCACTGCCTGTCGCCCGGATCTCTTCAATCCCTGCCCTTGCCTCCTTACCTGAACAGCCTTTTGTCGGATCACCCACAGCTCCTTCCCCCCCTTCGCCTGCCCCCTTACCTGATGATGACATACATGACCAAGAAGTTGCCAAAGAGTCCCACCACGCACACTATGGAGTAGAGAGCCATGATGATGACGGCTGTGATCATGGAGGGGGCGACCCCAGCGCTAGGACACAGGCTGCCCCCTCTTGCCCCCTGGCTGCTGTTGGGACCGCCGCAGGACAGCTGGGTGCCGTTCAGGTCGCTCTGGTTCCAGAATTCTCCTTCCATGGTCCCGGCTGGGAGGTTTCCCCCAAGGGACCGGCGGGGCGTCGCGGGAGGGAAGCTGGCCGGGACTGCAGGCGCCGGAGTTTCTGGCCAGGGAGCTGTCCGTGGTGCTGGCGAGGCAGGCGCGGGGCACGTCCGCTGCGAAGGGAGCCGCGGGCAAAGCAGCCTCCGAGCGCCCAAGTTCCGTCCAGGGGACGTTCAAGAAGTGGGGAGACAGCCCTGCCGCTGCCTAGGAGGCGCCCCAGACCGAGGGGAGAGAGCGGCAAGCGGGCCGGTCACACTCCGGAGCGAAGGCTCGGAGAAGGCACCTCTCTGCCGCTGGATCCCACCGCATCCCCTCCCTGGCGCTTAGAGAGACCAGGGGAGGGAGGGGAGGGGGGGAGCGAAGGGACCAGAGATAAGCCGGGGAAGAAGGATCGTGCCGAAGGCAGGCAAGAGCTGTCTCGTCCCCCAGAGGTGCGCGCGCACACACGTGCGTTCACACAGCTGGCTGTGCCACAAACACGTGTGCAAGTTGGCTGGATGAGCGGGGGGCGGGCGGGGAGGAGCCTTGGGCTGGTGGAGCGAGGGGGTGGGGTGGGGTGCGGTGCTCTTTTCGACTCCGCCGGTTCAGTGTCAGCGCAGGGCTGGCGAGCCTGGGCTTTAAGGCTGGGGGTGAACAGCCACTGCCTCCTCTACCGCAAAGGCTGCGCTCCGTGCCGCCGCTCGCAAATGACGCCTTCGTTTTCTAAAAGCCCGCTTGCCTTTGCAAGTTCGTCGCGTCCGTGAAAAAGCATCACTCGAAGGACGCTGAAAGGAGGACCCGGAGGCTGAACGGACGGGAGTCCCTAGGCTGAAGCGAGGGAGCGGGAGGCTCAGCGACAATGAATCCCAAACATGAGTCAGGGGAGGCTCCTCTCCGGGGTTATGTAACCGGCCGGGAAACTTTGCGCTTTCTGTTCACGCAGTTCTTCTGCAACAACTACAGAGCGTTACTCGGCTGCGGAGTGCTTGCCCATGGACTCATGCTTGGTTGACTTTGAAGAGGGCGGGGGGGGGGGGGAGAGAGAGGTCCAGACCATCTGTGAATGCCAGCATCAGCTGTGTCTTTTTTCCTTTTTAGCCCTCCCCCCCCCCCATCCTGATCCAAAGACAAGCTAGTGAAAATGGGTGGGGCTGTCTTTCTGCCATGGGCTAGCTCAGGGGTCTCCAATGTGGCACCTGCCATGGCACTTGCCAAGACCTATCCTGGCACCCACTTTTTAGAAAGTGGGTAGGGCCCAGCCAGGCTGTTGGTTGAGCATTAGAGAATTGATTGGCAGTGCAGATTTTTTTTTTTTAATGTTGCTTGATGGTAAGCTGTGGCAGCCATTTCGTGGCTGGCTATGCCCCCTGCAGCAGTCATTTCGTGGCAGCCACTTCAAAGCGGTGCCCATCACATTGTGTCAGAATTCCAAAAGTGCCCACCAGCTCAAAAAGGTCGGGGACTTCTGGGCTAGTTTTACTGCTGCTAAGCACATTTTTTTAAAAAAATGACTTGCGGAGAGCCTCAGCACTAGAGAGAAAGGTCACACTTTTTTTTTTCAAATAACTACATCAAACATATGTATTTTAAAAATCAAAGTTAACACCACACTGAAGGACTGCTGGAGGACAGGCAATTGGTACTGTATGCCTTGTACACAGAATCTAGTGTGTACAGAACAACAATTAAAATAAAGACACAGATAAGACTGCCCTGTCAAACAACATTCTTTTGATAGCCAACCAAGGGTGTAGACTTTTTCAATCCCGGGGGGGGGGGGCGGGGGCTCTCTCATGCGCGCGCTCGGGACCATGTCCCTGCCGCTCTCCCCCCCGCCCCAGGGAGCCGCCGCCGCCACTTCCCTCCCCCGGGCCGTGCCCGCCCGCCCGCCGCACTCCCCGCCCCCTCCCTCCCTCCCTCCCTCTCCCCGCTCACCTCGGGTGGCGTAGGATCGCTGCTGCTGCTGCTGCCTGCAGCCGGGGGCCGGCGCGTCGCCCTTGCGGGCCCCCGGCTCCCGCTCCGCCTCGCATTTCCGGGGGGGGGGGGCTCAGCCACCCCCGGCAAAATGAACGCCCGCCGGTGGCCAGTCAGCTGGCCGTCGCAGCCTCTCTCAACTGATGACATGATAAATCTTCAACAAAACCTCTCTGTTCATACGGGTTTTCATTTTTCATTATAACATATAATGATTCCATCCTGAGACAGATGAGTTCTCTGTCACTGGAGTGAGACACCGGGAGACTGCTCAGTCTTTAAGAAGTATTTATGCACAGTCACATACACTCATGCCCCTTAATGGACATAGAATAGTTCAATAGTAGTGGATAGAGCTGCACCATTAATCACTAGAAATGTCACTGTCCAATAGGAGGCAGTGACCTTGGACATTCACATTCCATACAGCACTTGCAATAGCAATGGGCTCTCTAGATACATGGAAGGAGGCCCCCTGTGGGCCAAATGTAGGCTGCCAAATGTAGTTCTTTGGAGGAGGAGTGGGGCAAAAGTGAAGTATCTGGACTCACTTCATTGAGAAACCCACTACCACATTCCCTGGTCAAATGATCTTTCTATTTTTCAGAAGCTTTTCAGAGCAGTAAATCATTTGATTCGCACATAACCACATTTCGTTGAAGCGAGTGTGGATGAAATCAGAGCGCCCTATACAGAATCACGTTTGATGGTATTACACCAACTTTTTGCACATATCAGTGCCGGGGTCTGTCAGATGGAAATATACAGAGCAGAAGCAGGCATACTTCACATTTCGCACTTCAAATGTGCTAGAGAAATCAAGAGCACCTCATAATGATCACTCACATCATATTCTGAACCCCCGCTGGGAACATGCACTTTTATCACCATATACTGAGTTACAGAAAGTTCAAAGAGAGTGGCTTTAATTGGCTAGGTCATACTGAATTCTGCACTTAGCATAAAAGACTGTTTCAGCCATTTATGAGGGCGGGAAGTATTCCCAGCATCACTTACTATAATATTATTCTTCATGCAGTGCTTTTGTTTACAACCTAGACTGGTTAAGTGGAGCAAAGAGCTATATTCTGTAGCTTTGCTTTACTAGCTGCTTTTACTAATCAAAGCCAGCTTGGCGTAGTGGTTAAAGTGTTGGTCTAAGATCTGGGAGGACCAGATTCAAATTCCCACAGTGCCATGGAAGATTGCTGGGTGACCTTGGGTCACTCACTCTCTCTTGCCCGAACTACCTCACAGGGTTGTTGTGAGGATGAAATGGAGGGAAACAGACCAATGTACACAGCCCTGAGCTACTTGGAGGGCAGGCAGGAGAAAAATGTAATAAATAAATAAGACATAAGATTACTACAAGGAGATACTTTCCCTTAGCTTAGGATATATGTTTTTTTTAACAAAGCAAAATGAAATCATTACAGATTTCATTCTGCTTACACTTTAAAAGACCATGGGGGATTGGGATGAAAGGGGCGAGGGGGTAAACTTCACCGCTGGTGTCATCATTGGGGTCTGATCATCTTGAGAACAAGGGATGAAGAGAAGACAAAGAGAGAAGATATTGGATTCATACCCCGCCCTTCACTATCCGAAGGAGTCTCGGAGCAGCTTACAATCCCTTCCCCTTCCCCTTCCCACAACAGACTCCCTGTGAGATAAGTGGGGCTGAGAGAGCTCTCCTGAGAACTGTCTTTGGGAGAACAGCTCTGAAAGAACTTATGACTGACCCAAGGTCACATCAGCAGCTGCATGTGGAGGAGTGGGGAATCAAACCCAGTTCTCCCAGATTAGAGTCTGTGCTCCTAACCACTACACCAAACTGGCTCAGCTTGCCTGATCATGTTTATCCCCTCAACCCAAGACAATCCCCTAGGTTAACTTGAGGATCAAATATGGGAACAAGCCTTCATCCCCCAAAGCCATATTTGGGCCTGGGCAGGTGTGGGAACATCTGGAACACAGCTTTTTCATCAACTGGCTCTATGGAGCCAAGCATGGGGAGTAGAAGGGAGAAGGAGAAGGGGTGTTAAAAGGAGAAGAAAACCCCCCTCTTCTTTGCCCTGACTTTCTCCTCCCTCCCTAGTAACATTGTTTGTTTTAATTCCACCCTGGTAAATAATTGTCATATCCCACACCTAAGGTCAGACACTGATTGATTTCTTCCATTATGTTGTAATTGTTCTCATAATTACATTTTATAAGTGTTATTAAGCTCATAGTACTTCAATTGGGCAATTTACATGCTGAACCAAACACCTCTATTTTAAGCTTCTTACAAGTTGCAGGGTCATAGTTTACTCTGGAGATACTTAAATAGTGTAAGAATCTCCTCTTAACCGTTCCCACTTCATACTCCATTCATTCTTCTGTAGAAAGAGACGGATTGTTCTGTGGCGTTTCAGTCTCCCCTCCCCCTTTCTAGTGTGGTTTTTAAAGGTTTCATTAAAATGGCCTTGGGGTCAGACCAATGTAAGTGAGCGGAAAAGAATAAAACATCGCCCACTGAACTACCGCAGGGAAGAGGTTTTAAGATAATGATCAACAGCGACAATGCACTTTCATTTAACCATACACTCACCCCTTCATTTGGATACTGCAGTTGAAATGTACTGCTAACTATTGCCTTTCATGTTTATTCACAAGACCGTACGATTGTGAGTGGAAGGATAAAGTACATGAATTAGTAAGCAGGGGTCAGTTGGACCCTAAAGGATAAAGAGTTGAGATTGTTATAGACCCCAGTTACCTTGGTTGTGCAATTGTACCCTAGTGATCAGAACGATAAGCATCATAAAATTTCATGCTTCTGCAATGTATCCTGAAATTGTTGGGGACAAATAGTCAAAAATACTTAAATACTCAAGAGTTTGCAATGGATCTTTGCTTCACTGGAGAGGAGACATTTCTTTCTCTTTAAAATGCTTTCTAAGGGTAAAAGGTACACAGGAACCCTACAAACAAACAAACATATCTAAGCTACATCTTACTTGCTACTGCTAGAGACACATGGTCACACAACAACAACAACAACAATGGAGAATCTACTTCTTCTTGAGCCCTAGAAGGAAATCACCTGAATACATTAAGCAATCAATACTCCTTTACCTTCCCTGGCTTTTCTTGCATTGGCTGTCCACCAGGTTTCCTTCAGGTCAGTCTAAACAATAGCACTGAAGGTAAACAGATTAACCCTATAATGACTGGAATCTGGACCTTGCAACTCATACATTTCCAACAGAAATGAATGCTATACTACAGCACTTCTGTGTTGATACCAAGGGCGATGCTCTGTGGAAATGACACAACCCTAACCCTCCTCTTGTATTCACACTCCTTTCAATAGCCTTGCAGAGGAGACCTTCCTAATGGCTTGTATCAAAGAACAGTGAACCAGAAGTATAGAAATGCCCAAGGAGAACTACTTCGGGGTTCAAATGATTGTTTTAAATGCCTTTTTCTTTTGCAGATGTCCTTGACAGGATTGCTTTTTTGAGAAAAATAGCCTGGAAGGGAGAAAGAGCTGGGTGGGGGGAGATTTAACCTTCTCCTCCACTTACATTTTCTTGCTGGAAAAAACCTACCCTTGAACTACTTGTACCCCCAAGGTGCTTTTAACCAGCTGGGGTAAAAGAAGTTCAGATTCCCCCCTCCTCCGGCTAGGAAACAACAAGGGAAGAAAGATTGATAGCTTCCTTCTCTCCTCATATCAGTGTCCTCCTTGGTAAAGTGATCTTGGCAGCTAAATTTGCAAACAAACACAGAGGAAACCATGCCATGTCACTGAACCCTCATATAATCAGTGCAGAATAAAGCCAACAGCAAGCTGCATATTCATCTTGCGCAGTTCACTTTAGTCATTAACCACAGCTAAAGTTTTTGTTAACCAATAGACAAGTGCGGCTCCAAAATGGTGTTTGGGATCAGCATTACTTTCACCTTGTGTTTAGTGGAGTGTTCTTTGTGTATATGATTTGAGGCCAAGAAGCAATCAGCAGCATGCTTTGGGCTATACACTGCCTTGCTTGATTACACACGCTGAGTGTTAGAAAGCCACTACTGTGTATTTTCCTTCTAAACCTGGAATTACAGGAATGCATCCAAGCAATGACTTCCAAAGGCCTGGGGCTACTGCTTGGTTGTGCCCTGCAGCTAGCCATCTGCTTAAGGCTGATCCTGTGTTGTGTGAAAATAAAACCCACAAAGAACAAATCAATATCACAATATGGCAAAAAAACAAAACAAAAACAGAGGCCCCCTGTAACTCGAATTTTTGAGTTCCCAGCCTCTTCTCTGTAATTTTCTTTAGATCTGTCAGACACCATATTTTGTACTTTGAATTTACTCCAGAAATGAAGGTGTTTGAGTTCTGCAGTCAGTCTCTTCTTGGGTATAAATCCCATTGTGATTGCATTGTTCTTTTGGATTAAGACATTACAATTTTTCTCCCCTTTTCATATTGTGATGGTTACTTATTTTTGGTCTAGGATCTCATTGACTTCATTCGATGCTTCTGTCTCAGAGTATGATCACCATTTCCCAGCAGTCAGATTATATTCTCCAGTTTGTAGGACCACTTCAATTTGGAATACTGTCTGTAGAATGAAATAGCAACATCTTCTTCTATTGAATATTTTTGGGAATGCGTCCAATGGTGAGCAACACACATTTATTTTTTTACAAAAAAACCCCAGGATGACATTTTTGGTAGCTTCCCATCTTAACGTCACAAAAACCCTATGAATTTGGTTCAACTGAAAGGTAGAGATTGATCATATCCCTTTGTGGTTGAGCAGGGAATCAATCTTTGTATTCAAGGCCAATTCCCTAGGCTGGATCCAAAGAAGAACTTATTTCAGTGGAAGATTCTTCTGCCTGCACAAGGCAGGGCACAATCTCTACAGAAGTCATTCCCAATCTTCAGGCCTCAACATTGCATCACATGTTGTTTCCACAGTTTCCCACAGGAGCAGCTTTTTGGATAATGATGGGAATGGAGCTTCATTCATGGTTCATGCAGGCCACCTCCTGTCGACTACATTGCTCTGGCTCTCATTCTCTCTTTTTTTGGTGCAAGTTCCCATTTTGCAGCCCCCCGATGTTAGAGTTTCTCTAAAACATTTTCTTGGGCTGTAGTATGGGAACTTGCACAAGAAACAAAACAGCCTTGAGGCTTTAAGTCAGAATGGGATGGAATCATGAACACATTAACTGCTGCAGGTAGGCTCAGGGAAACACACAATTCAATCTGAAGAAGTGTGTATGTATCTGAAGAAGTGTGAATGCACACAAAAGCTTATACTCAGAGTATGTCTTTGTTGGTCTTAAAGGCGCCACTGAACGCAAACTTTGTTTCACAACTCTGTCATCAAACACATCTTACCATGACACTCGTCAGGTTCACCACACATTATGGAAGGGAGGTGCAGAACTTGGGTACACAGGACTGCCATTTTCAGCTGCAGCCCTGTGTTTATTTTAACACCTACTCCAGCTTTTAGTGGCACTCACAGTGGAGGTGAAACTGACAAAAGGCATCTTTAGTTTCTGTCTTAAGAAACAGAAGTTCCCTTTGCAGAGTAAGTGTTCTACACTGTAGGAGTATAGACCGGCCATCTCTTGAAGGCAGTAGCAGGGCTACCGCCTTCTCTAGGTCCAGCAAGACTATGCATGAAGTACATTTTTTCTTTGAGCATACGTGGAATGAATTGCCTAGATAACCCTTTAACAGAAATTGCAACCAAAGTGCTAGCTTACTTGAGAATTACTGAGGCTTCCCGTTATCAGTCTAGGCCTGTTATTGTTCCTACTGGTTCTTTCAGGCAAAACTTAGTGTAGCAGGATGCAACATTCTACCCTGGCTTAGCATCTTTGTACTCTCACAGGCTTTTTGGTTTGCAGCTAGATGAAGAACAAGAGGCAATGCTGAACAGTATAGGGGGCCTGAGTTTCCCCCCATAGGCATAGACAGGAAAGAGGTTTGCAGCATCAGCATTTTAAACACTGGCAACATTTGAAATGGAAACCTTCAGTATAATAAGTTTGACAGGAGTCATGGGCTTAATTCTATTACCATGTACACGGGGTAGCTAGAAGGGTCAGGCCAAACAGAATGAAACTGGCTTTTCATATCCCTTTCGTATTTCAATACTCATGGAAGAACCCATAGGAAAAATATTGTGTTGGAGTGCAAAACAAATATGGATTGCAAGGGATAATTTGCAAAGAAGAGATCTGCTTCATGTTGTTTTTTACTTTCCAGTATCTTTCATTTCATATGGATTTCTCCCCAGGTATTTCTTAATAGAGGTCCATTATGAACAGTTCAATATGGGAATATGATAGAATGACTCCTGTATACTATTTCAGTTTGCCGGGGCTGCCTTTAATGATGGTCTTCAGTGGGACCAGGTTCCCCCAGCAGTATTTCATTTAACAAATTCATTCACACTTCCTGTATGGATTGCAGACCATAGGCCATCTTTCCATCACATCCTAACCCCCCCTCCCCATCTGTTGTGTTTTCTTTTTAAAAAATCCAAGCTGCTTAAGAGTTCTGGAGACACTGAAAATGTGCACTTTGTTAAGTGAAAATCTTGGTTGGTCCTAATAAAAGGTACTGCATACTGTTTATTGTAGCGAGAGCAACGCCTTTATTGGATTTCACAGTCCCTTGTCAGAAATTGTTACTTTCATCAGCTTTGCCTGCTTCTGCAGTGACTACTCTGAAGTTGAAAATGTTGTTCTGAATGTTTCTTTGCAGAAGATCTGTGTGTGGGAGACGGGGCGGGGGGGGAGGGAGGGAGACATTGCTGTACTTATGCAGGCAACATACCTCACTTCAAAATGATTTTGGATTCCTTCCCAGTTTCTGTGCTTTCCTGTGAATTATAGATTGAACAGGCAGAGCCAGGTGAGAATGTTAATACTGCACACCGCAGTTCTGAACATCACTGTTAAAGTCGTACCACTGAGTGTACTGACTCTGGCTTCCAAGTAAGCGTGTTTAGGATCATTCAGGATCACTTGATAAGATTAATGCCTCTGTTTGTGTGCTCAGTCAGGGTGGTTAAATGCTTGTAAAATGATGCTTTTTTTGCTTCCTTTTTATGCATGGCTATAGTTTGAGTGAGGACTCTGCCATATCAGTGACTGTGAGTGTGGAAGCAATGGCCGGTAGTTGTTTAAATGACACTTCCATGGATAAAGGCAATATACCCCCTAAATAACAAACATCAGGGGGAAACCTTCATGCCCTGCTTTTAAACACATAGAGGCATCTAGCTTGTTATGACTGAAAACAGAACGTTGGGGTATCTAGACCACAGTTTGATGCAGGAAGACAACCCTCATATTTCTAGGTCTGGATTTAAGGAATATAATTAATCCAGTTTCAGACATATAACATTATATAGTATATAAGGGAGAGAAAAGGGGCCTTCTATTGAATAGACATTGTTTTATGAGTCCCTTTTTTACAGTCTGGCTGTTAGGGTTGCCAGGTCTGGGTTGGAGTTCCTGGAGACTTTGGGGGGTGGATCTTGGAGAGGATGGGGTTTGGGGAGAGGAGGGGCCTCAGCATGGTACAACCCTCCAAAGCAGCCATTTTCTCCAGGGAAGCTGATCTCTGTCAGCTGGAGATCAGTTGTAAAAGTGGGAGATCTCTAGCCCCCACCTGGAGGCTGGCAGCCCTACTGGCTGTGAATGCATTTTTCATATTATCAAAGAAGAAGAAATTGGATTTCTACCCCAGCCTTCACTATCTGAAGGAGTCTCAGAGAGGCTTACATTCCCTTTCCCATTCCCTTTCCTCACAACAGACACCCTGTGAGGTAGGTGCGGCTGAGAGAGCTCTTTCCAGAGCTGTCCTTGAGAGAACAGCTCTAAAAGAACTTGTGACTGACCCAAGGTCACACCAGCAGCTGCATGTGGAGGAATGGGGAATCAAACCCGGTTCTCCCAGGTTAAAGTCTGTGCTCTTAACCACTACACCAAACTGGCTCTCAGTTTGTACTAAACATATCACAGAGAATTGGCAGACATATAACCTTTGCTTCCCCTTACCCTTCTCATGAAATTCAGTTACATTTGTTTGATAGACTCCATCTAATCTTAATTTTAAAACAAAAAGACATTTGCTTCTCATTTTTGTGTGTGTGTTTTTCATGCGATGATAGCTGTCCAGATAAATAAACAAATCACTGGCAAATCATTGGCTAGATTTCAGGCTACTATTTGTTTGCACTAGTCTGTTTTGCTTTTTCTGCATCTATTATTTACCTTGTTTCTTTATTCAGACACACAGCTCTGGCATTTGCTGGAGACCATAATGTTTAACAAAACTGCAAAATTCAAGGCAGGGGGCTATTTAAAGTATTTGCTGACAAGCACATGAAGGCCTACAGTCCCAAATAAATATAGAGAATAAATTCAGTAAAGGTTGTTCATATGTTGTGACGGTGCAAAACAAATCAAGTCAACATTCACACGATAGGGTCATTCATTTATACTGAGACTAGTCTCATTTGTGTTTACTGTACCAGGTTGATAGTTACATACTTAACAAGTCATGTCTACCTATCATCTCATTGTTAAGTTCTGTCATGGTTGCTGAACATCTGTACCTTCAATGGTTGTTCCTTTCAGTATAATAATAGTTGGACAGGCCAGAGGAAACAAGTAATAAACCTGGCTAAGTGTAGCCTGTCAGCAATTGCTAGGTTTTTCTATGTGGGTAATCAATTCATCCCCGCGGCCCTGCAAGTTTACAATGCCAAAGTCATATTCCAAATACTTTATGGAATCCCTGTCTGGATCGGCTCCTTTAATGAACAGGTTGAGCAGATCCAGGCAATGTTTCTGTGGCATATACCTGGAGTACCAAACTGTAAATTATGCAGCCATGTGCCTAGTGACAGGGCAGCACCTCCTAGTGACCAGACCTTGCTTGGCTATTAACCTTAAAATTCTGGTTATGCCTATACTTTAGAGGAGAATCTGAGAGTTATGTCCGTCTGCTTCTGTTGGACTCATTTACATCTAATTGGCCAACCTCAATACTGAGAAAAATACAATCTGTTGGTATCTCCTTTGACACACTGCTCATATTCAGCAAATCTCAAATATTTAGAACTCTGAGGCAGAGGATCTTTGACACTGAAAAACAAACTCTCTGTTCCAGTACTACCTGCTCCCCTCTGAAGTTCAACATAACATCAAGAAATGGGCTTATAGCTGTCTAACTTTTTCCAGCTTACAGCCCCATCATTAAGATGAGTTTTTATGCTTGCACGCTTCAGTGCTTTAACATCTGTGGTCCTTCACGGTAGATTTGCAAAGTGTTCCCTACCCTGAAAGGACCTGTCTATGTAGTAGCAGGAAAATAGAATCAATTACCCGCATCTTGCTTAGTTGTGAATTCTATGACAAAATATGGGATGTCTTAATCAGCCCCCTTTTGATCCTTCTTTCTAACAGATCTCTGCCCTCATATTACCTTTGCAGCGGCGTGGTTTCTCTCTATTGCTACGAGGGTCAGAGAATATAAGGTTAAAGCTCTGGTGGGATGACTGTCTTTGTATATTTAAAATTTGTGGTCTTTATGATTTGTTAAAATCTATGCCAGTAAAGGTTTTGACTGACTGACTATTGTGTTGAGGAGTCTGTAATGGAATGATGATACTCTGCAGAGTATTCTGGGGCATTTCACCAGGAAGCACTTTCCTGGGGTACTTTCTTTGGGGGGGGCATAACTCAGACCCCATAAATTCAATCCTCACCAAACTTGGACAGTAGGTAGAGGAGAGTAAGCCAGAGATCCCTTATGAGTTTGGTGTCTCCAGCCTGCACAGGATCTGTCCTATACGCTCCTGACCAGTGTTCCCTCTAAGCTGAGTTAGTGTGAGCTAGCTCATGGTTTTAAGCCTCTGGCTCACACATTTTTGTCTGAGCTCAGGAAGGATGGCTCCAGAGCAAACTAATTTATGCAGCAGCCAAACTGCTCACTCACAACTTTAATGCCAGTAGCTCACCAAGTAGAATTTTTGCTCACAGGGCTCCATAGCTTAGAGGGAGCATTGCTCCTTACCCTCCTGAACCTGCACCTGTCAAAAGCCTGTGCAAGGTAGAGATATCAAGTTGCAGGGGACCTCCCCCAGGTACTCCTCAACATGCCCTCCAAGTTGTTACTTTATAAAACTTCAAAGTAACTGATTGAGCAGAAACACTGATTGAGCAGAAACAGTCTGTCTGGGAATTTATCTGCTCACAAAATGGCATGAATCTCCAGGAACAGCTTGAAAATTCATGGAAGGTTGTGCCAGTTGACCTGCCAGAAACGTCACCTCATGAACCACAAACTGGCCAAAATTCAGGCTGCACTGGGCATCCTACTTCCAAACAAGTGTTGAGGCATCTTGAAATCACTCCCAGCCATCAATAAAACAGACACAATATTTTCCCATTATGTGGTAGGACTCATATAGTGTGATTCTTACAGAGTTTCTACCCAAATGTCTCATGGCTCAAAATACCTGACAATTCCCATCATCTCATGTGTGATAGCTATTTCTATTCAAATAACAATAGAGGGCTCCATCAATATTATATGTCTGAAAAAAATAGGGTTCTGGGAACATGGTAGTGAGGGAAAATGTTCCTTGGAACCATTCACTATTTCATTGTATGGACAGATCTCTTCATAAATAAACGCTTCATAACATGAATGCAATGGTGTGAAGCCATTCTCACAGAGTACTAGAACATCATTTCTGCCCACGTGACTAATCTGTTTGATGAAAAATCTGTAAATATGTAGAGGGATATTCCTTTGTTTGGTAGAGGCAGATCATCTTGAAAAGATTGTTTGGCAAGTTATTTTTGGGTAATGTGGAAAGAAAAGCATCAGATGAGTGACCCACCGCTACTTGAAGCCCTTTCAGTCGGTTACCCCCACCATTTTGGTAGATTTCTTCATTTGGTTGTGCAAATGGGCATCCTGGGCTTCCTCCTGTCAAACAAAATCTGTGAAATGATCACTCATAAAATAAGTGTGTGGGTAAGTAAGTGGGGTTTGAAGGGGAAGTTGTATTTAATTTTTTTTTAAATTACATCCTGGTCGAAATATTTAAGTATCTGGCTGTTCCTTCTAGATAACAGAAGAAGAAATGCATACCCCTGCTATTCACATCATATTCAAAGTAATATGAGATACAGGTCCACCCTCTAGAGGACAGTACACATAAGGATTCTGTTTGTGCAATCCAATCATCCTGCCCCCTTTTAAACAGAAGGAATTGCATGAATTAGGTCCTTGTGCTCTGTACAGAAGGGATATATTACATGCTACTTTAGGTGCGTGACAAGGAAGTTGCATGCTTCCATACTTTATTCCTTGGAAGGATTAGTCAGCTGGGTAAGTACCTAAGCATCTGAGTCTCCTACAGAGGTAGACTCAAAGAACTGGTTCATGTAAAATGAGGGTTTAATTAAATTAAGTACAGTTAGACTGAACACAGACCATTCCAGTAATGGTGGGTACTTAGGGGACATCAAACCAGGTTCTGAAACCATGGTTTGAAGTAGGTTTTGTCTTGACTATGGTTTTGCATGCCACATAATCATGGCCATTCTGGATTAATCTTGGTTTGTACCCTGATGCCATTGTTCCCCTTGTTATGTGCAGACTGAGACACCAGCCAGGTCTCTGCAGGGGGGAAATGGAAGAAAGAGTGCAAGAAACAAAACCAGCATTTGTTGAAGCAAATTAATACTGAATGATCAGCTGTGAGCCAAACCCTGATTTTACAAACTGACCATAATTAAAATAAATCATGATTTTTTTTGGAGGGGGGGGTTATATTTGAGTCAGGATTGTGTAACTCTTTAAACAGGCACAGTTTTAAATAAGTTTTGCTTTGCTTTCATTTGTGCTGGAATGTTACTAACCAAGTGGATCCATGGAGTTAACACACATAAGAAAGATCTGCTAAGCCTGAGTTTTGTGTAATTATCTGATATATATAAAAGCCCTAACGTATTGGCCCTTTCCAGCTCTCCCATTGGCTGTGGTGTGCGCTTCATCAGCCATTGTCCTGTCAACCGCCACTCAAGAATACTCATGTGCCATTGGCTGGGTGCTGGGTCTGCTCCTCTTGCCCACCCACTACCAGCTTGCCCGCTCTTCCCTGTCAGAATAAACTGCCAGAACGGCTGTCTGTCTTGACAAAGATGCTTCTCCTGCTTGGCTTCTCCATGGCTGGTGGGCTCCTGAGGTCTCTCCTGACCAAGATGCTTCTCCTTCTGCTGTGGAGCTAACTTTCTCCTCAGTGGCTTTTGCTGGGCAACCAAGCTTGGTTCTGTCAGTAAAAAGGCAAAAGCAGAAGGCCCTTTCCAGGCCTACTTTGACCTTTGTGGGGAACCCATTAGGGCCAGTCCTGACTAGGGCTGCCAGCTCCAGGTTGGGAAATTCCTGGATATTTTATGGTGGAGTCTAGAGTTTGGGGGAGGGGAGAGGCTCAGCTGAATAGAATGCTTTAGAGTCCACCCTCCAAAGTAGGTATTTTCTCCTGGGGAACATTGCTGCCAATCTCCAGGTGAGGGCTGGAAATCACTCAGAATTTAAACTGTACTCCACATAGCAGAGATCAGTTCCCCTGGAAAAAATGGCTGCTTTGCAGGGTGGACTTTGTGTCATTATAACCTGCTGAGGATGCTTCCCTCCTGCTTGGCTCCCCACTATTGAGAAAGACTGTACTTTTCCTAGGTAGAGGCTGCAGAGAGGGGAGGAGATTGAAAGCTGAAGTCAGAGGGGAACATAAAGATAGGTTGATGGTTGGTTTGGAGAGAGATAGGGTTGCCACCTCCAGGTTGAAAAATTCCTGGAGATTTGAGGGGTGGAGCCTGGAGAGGGTGGGGTTTGAGGAGGGGTGGGACATCAGACAGGTACAGAACATCTTTCTAGAGCCCATTGTATTTATTTCCAAAACAGGCCTTATGCCTAGTGGGGCTATAAAGCCTCTACAAAGAAAACCATGTGTTTTGGATAATAGCATCTCATCACTACTATGCTGTCTTACTTATCTAACTTGCTTTTTCTTCTACATCATTTAATTGTGTCTGTCATCTGCTTTGTTAATAAAACATTACAGATATGACCTAGCCAAAGTTCCATGCTTTACAATCTGACGCCTTCTTCACTAAAAATTGGTGGCATTTAAAAATGGTTCAAGTTCACCTGAGTTTTCCTGGTAGTCTGTTTAAAAACTCCTAATGTGCCATGTCACGTATTTTTCAGAAGGCATCCACATTTTTTAATTCAAGGAGGTATTTGATTTGAGAGGTGCTGATTCAGGTAGCTTTTTACAGGATTTATTTCAATGTTATTGGCATGCAAGGCTATTTTTGGGCAGGAACGCACAGGCGTGGAGTTCTGGCTGGCTCCTGAGTTGGCCACACCTACAACCAAAACCTCTGGCATGCATGGCTACAGAGCACGCTGCCCTCCCCACATTACACACAAAAGGGAAAGGTGGCATGTTAAAATGCTGTTTTTCCCTCTGGGGAGCCCATCCTGATTTCCTTGTCAATTTCACACCCCACCAGTCAGCTGAGAGTGAAATTCACAAGGAAAAGCCTCTCTCTGCCTTCCCTTCTCTAGCTGACATTTCCCAGCTGGAAAAGGGCAGGCAGGGAACCCAGGCACATTGAAAATGCCTTTTTTCCCCTCCACAGCCTGCCCTCCACAGCAGGCAGGCTGGGGACAGAGGGCAGGCATGTAGACATGCCTGGGTTCCCCTCCTGATCTCCTCCAGGTGTGAGAAGATCAGGAGGGGAACCCAGGCACACTGAAAATGCCTTTCTTTCCCTCCCTGATCTGTGGGAGGAAGAGAAAGGCATTTACCCTCAGGGAAGGAATGGGGCATGTTTGCCTGGCTGCCCTTGGTCTCCCAAGCCTGTGTGCCTTGGTGGGCTGGCTGGGGTGACCAAGGGCAACCAGGCAAACATGCCTGCTTCCCTTCCCAATCTTTCAGAGGGCGGGTAGGAGACTAGAAAGGCAATGCTAAAGTGCAGCACCTTTCCCCAGCTGTTTGATTCAGGGGGGGGGGTAGACTAGAAAGGCAATACTGAAGTGGGGCGGAGAAGCTCGGGGAGGGGGGGAAGACAAGCTTCCATGCCTGCCCTGTGCTTTCCCAGCCCCTCATCTAATATGCTAATGAGCTGTGCTATCAAGGGTGTGGCCAAATATGCTAATGAGTTCCTGCTGGGTTTTTTCTACAAAAAAAGCCCTGTTGGCATGCTCTAACCAAAGTTAACCTGGTTGGATTTTGCAATGGAAAAGATTTAAGAATGGCATTTTCAGTGTAATTTCACTGTTTTTTTAAAGTGCTGATAGCTGCTTTGAGCTTCAGCTGAGATATGAACTGAGAAAATAAAAATAAACAAAACAAAATAAATTTAAGTCATAAAAAAGCTAAGCACACACTACTAGATGGCATTATGAAATTAAAAGGTGATATAAGAATCGTCCGGTTTCAGTGAACATCCTGATATTCTAAGGGTTTGATTCTTTTATGAATTGGGGAGAGGCAGAAGGAGGGGACTGGAAGTAGTGTTTTTATGTTTATATGCAGGAAGTAATTACAGTTTCTTTTAGCACAGCTGTTATTGCAAAGATTCTTTATTTTCATCACAATGATTGATGTTAGCAAATAAAGCAATGTGTTAAAGAAGCCTGTAACCCAACCCAGAATAGTCTGTTGTGAAGTCGTATTTCTAGGACATCAACCTACTGGAGAGAGAGACAAACAGACAGACAGACAGACAGACAGAGACAGACAGACCTATGACAAGAGAAGTCAGTACTCAAGACATAGGGACATGTGATGCCAGGCTTCAGGGAACACCTGTTATGGGCTACCTGAAACTATCCACTGAACAGATGAAAGAAACAGTACTGGTCATTCATCTTTATGTGTAAAGCTGGCAGCCCTTACCTGCATGGTCCTCACTGCACTAACATTCTTTTTAAATAGCATTGATATTTATGGGGAAATGTCTATCAGTGCCCATTCAGCTTACAGTGTCTGTGGGCATATCTCAAAACCATAAACATAATCAAACATCAGGAGATTAGTGAATATTAGACTCACATCTTCATTTATTGTCTTTTATGACAGTTATAAATTATCCATGTGGACTGGGATCAAAGTTGTGGAATGGGCAGCACGTACAATAAAAAACCCAGTTATTTAAAAGTTGGATTAATGGAGGCTGTGGACTCTTTGCCTGGGCTTTTTGTTGGTCGAGAAACAGCCCTGTGTGTAGTTACTGTGGTTGTAATGTCAGGCTTCCATAAAAACTGTTTAGCAATGGATCACCAAAGAACTATACAAACTTAGTGTGAGGAAGGTTTGTAAACAAGATTCTGTCACAGTGATTCTAAAATAATGGACTATATACACTCTGTGACATTAAGACCCTAAAACAGGCTTGATGTCTTACCGCCCCACCGGCTATCATTGGCTGTGCAGCTCTGATGTCACAGTGAAGCCTGAAGCCAGAAAACATACTGTCTGGAGGAAGAAGGGAGCTTTACAACCTGATTTCCAAAGGCTATGAACAACTTTTGCCAAATTAAGTGGTGTAAAACAGGTATTGAACTCATCTGTCACGAGGGCCGGATCTGACCCTGGCCATGTGTCCCATAAAATGTAATGCCAGGTACAGGAGATATAAACTTTATAAAGGACACAGGCAAACCCAAGTAATGATATTATTTTTACTCAGAATACAAACATGCTTAAAACATTAAGTCTTGCAGTATTTCCTCACAGTATCTCCCTGTAGCTCCCTAATACTCCCACTTCCACTGCCCATTACTCATTAGCACTGAGGCAGTACACAGGGACATAATGCACAGCATGGGCGTCAACTACGGGGGGGCTCGAGGGCTCGAGCCTCCCCCGAAATTTCCCGGGGGGGGGCTCAGCCACCCACGGCAAAGGGGAGCGCCCGCAGGTGGCCAGTCAGCCGGCCAGCTGGCCAGCGCCGCCTGTCCTTCCCCCCACCCCCAGCCTGCCCTCCTGCCTCCCTGGGGCCAGGGGGGAAGAGAGGCGACGGGGACATGCTCCCCCGCACGGCAGTCAGCCGGCCAGCTGGCTGCCGCCGCCGCCGCGACTGCGCCCCGAGCACGGGTCTGCCTCCCTGGGGCTGGGGGGGGAGAGAGGCGGCGGGGACATGCTCCCGCGCGTGGCAGTCAGCCGGCCAGCTGGCTGCCGCCACCGCAACTGCGCCCCGAGTGCGGGTCTGCCTCCCTGAGGTGGGGGGGGGAGGAGCGGAGGAGACATGGTCCCATGCGTGCGAATGAGAGAGCCCCCACCCCCCCGGGGATCTACAAAGTCTACGCCCCTGATGCACAGCCTCTGTCATCTGGCAATAAAGGTAATGACCAGTTGCTCATAGGCTGGATAAGAGCCCTGGGGAGGGCCAGTTCCAGCCTGTGGGCCATATGTTTGACACCCCAGTGTAAAATATTATATTTATAATGTAGAACCTCTAATAACACGTTGGTGCAAGCAGTCTGAACAATCTTCTCAGCATTCGTATGCCTATCTGCTCTTTTGTTCTTATGGAATCTTAGAATGCACATGAAAATAAAAAATTGTACATAGAATGTGTTGGATGGAATGAGTATTTTATAGTTGTTAGACAGGCACCAGTTTCTTTCTTTCATACACTATCTCCCAATGTCAGTATCTTGTTCTCTTCCAGCATGACATTTTTGCAAATAAGTAGTTTAATTAAGCCCAGAGGGCACAACATTTAAATCACAGCTACCATAAAAGCTTTTTTTTTTTTTTTTGGAAAGCAGCTAAAATATCTCAGTACAATTGTAATGGTTGTGAGTTCGGTCTTCTTAATTGCTATAAAAGGTTCTATCACATAGTATTGCTTGGAGCATCATCTGATTTGGGGGGGGGGTCAGGGATCTGGCAGAAGCATTGTCATGTTCCTTGATGGCTCTAGTTTTTGGCATATCGTGTTTGTCAAAGTTTGGGGGAAGGAACAGAGAAACAAGAGAAAGCAGTTCCTCACTTTGAATTCAGGGTCAGAGAAGGTGAAGAGTTTGAGAGCACTGAGTAGGTTGAAAGGAAGGCACTTCGAGTCAATACTTTCTCTGTGAATGCAGGTGAGTGGTTGTCCTCCCTGTCAAAAGAGTTTATTTGCCTCCACTAAGCTCTTCTTGTACATTTGTAAATAAACCAAAAATAGCAGACATGTCAGCTCATTCTCTGGGCATATTTTTAACGTGTCCTTTGATGCTTTGCAGTTGTTCTGAGTTTTAAGTCCAGAATAATATGGCATAAATGTAGGCAATCTGAACAGAAGAAATGTGTACTTTTAGGCCGAGGACAGATTTGTATTCTGCCGTGCCTCCGTGGCGCGGCAGAATAAGGTGGGGGGAATTGCCCCCGCCATGCAGCGTTCGCACACTGTCGGAAGGAAGCCGCCCGCAGCGTTCAGACTGCGGGCGGCTTCATACGGCAGCATGTGAACGCCGTGCTGCTCCCTCTCCCGGCGCGCGTTCACACCCGCCGGGTGCCTGGCTGCTGCGGGAGGAGTGCAGTGCCAGACGCGATGCGTCCGTGCCACCTCCTCAGGGCAGATGCGGCCGTCTGAACAGCCGCTCTGCCTCTGCTTTTGAAGTGGAGGCAGAGCGGCCCAGACTGCCAGTCTGTCCTCGGCCTTAATGTTTTCTGATATAAATATCCTCTATATGAGCAACTACCACAACATTTGTTATGTACAACCATTGGAAACTGAAAAACAAGACATTACATCATCACACTTAAGTATATTTTGGCCGAACATTAGTGTGAAGTTAAGCATGTGGTAAATTTATTGAAATCAATAGATTTTTTACAGTGTCTTCCTAACACCCTTCTAAATCCACTGAAGTCAGTGGGCTCAGAATGGTGTAACTCAGTTGAGGATTGCACTGTAACTATTTGGATCATGACCTCAATGACTAACTTACTTGCATAAGATCTGCTGGAAAAAAAGCAAAATGTTATTCACACAATTTTGAAAAATGAATGTTCCCCTAGAGATATGCATATTTTTCACTCTGCTGTGTCACTTTATCATCTTTTCTGTCATGAAATGGCACTTGGTATATATCGGTTCTCAGTTCTTGGGAGTCTTATTCATAAATCCAGGTAGTTACCTGAGATGGATGTTTTAACTTACATAATATAGAAGTACTTGCAAATACCATCTATTGCCTTCATTTTGCAGTTTTATTTTTCCAGCTTCCTCTTTCAAGTTAATAGGCAAGTGCATGTTGGTTATGAAATACCACAATAACAAGTTAAAAACCTGAAGTATACAGGGAGGTTCTTTAATTACTAAAGGAACATAATTTCACATTTTCTCAAATACATTTTCTTTAGTGAAACTGTAGAGTGCAGGGACCAAAATTAGTATTTGTAATAGTGATAGCAGCTAATTTTAAAAATGTGACAACAAATTGGAGAGTGCAGTTTTGGGTGACTGATGGGTAGGATACTAACTGTCTGATTCTAAACTAGTTCAGCAGTGGGCACAGAGTTGATTACTTAATTCTCGGTGAAATCATAAGCAGGTCGAATCAGAATCCTACCCAGTTCCATTGACAGGGGCTTATTCACACAAAAGCGTTCTTTTTGTGCATTGGTTTGTCACCACTTGATGAATGTTCAACAAGAAAGCTTGATTTGGGGCAGGTCACTTTCACAGCATTCAGCATATAACTTTTGCTTAAGCTGTAATGAGGTACTAGTTTACCAATCCTATATTCTTTGGAAACTGATGAAATGGATGAAAAAACTGATTGGCATGTTGTATATTTTTGTTTCTAACCTCTTAGAAATAGTGTGAATGTGTTCTGCACCCATTCATCTTTTTGAAAGAGCCATGTAGTGGCTAGTGCATTTGATATGGATGTAGGAAATGTTAAATCCAAATTTCTACGTGGCTACAGTCATTGGGTAATGTTAAACAGGTCAGTACTTCTTAGATTAATCTACTTCATAGGGTTGTTGAATCTCTCTCTTGAATACTCTTGGCCTGAACTCCTTGGAGAAAGAATAGGCTCAAGACTGTATTGAATGGACTGGGGAGGGGGGTATAACTGACAGCCACTGTCGTGGTTTTTTGTTTCATCAGCAAATCTAATCTGATAAAATCATTCTCCTCTCTCCCTCCCTCCCTCCCTCCCTCCCTCCCTCTCTATCTATCAATCCCTATCTATTATTACCATTGTTCACCAGAGTTTTGATGTGAGGAATATTTTTCCCCCTGCAGTATCATTTGCAATCTGTTCCTAGTATCTACTCCTGGTATCTGTTTAATGTCTGAGTCACCACTTTCTGATTCTGAAAGTGCAAATGGCAAAGGCACTAAAACCTATTCATGCATCCTTCCAACTGTGTAGAGTCTATGGCATACATCCAATAGTTCTGTCAGAATTCCCACACTTCTGCTAGCAGAGTGGCATTCACTACCCAAGGGAGACTCAGGGCGGCTTACAAACTCCTTTTCCCTTCCCCTCCCCACAACAGACACCTGTGAGGTAGGTGGGGCTGAGAGAGATCTGAGACAACTGTCCTTGAGAGAACAGCTGGTACAGAGCTATGGCTTGCCCAAGGTCATCCAGCAGGTGCAAGTGGAGGAGTGGGGAATCAAACCCGGTTCTCCCAGATTAGAGTCCATGCACTTAACCACTGCTCCAAATTGGCTCATTTGGCAACTAATATGGACTGTCCCTATGTTCATAGACCCTCTTTGCACATTTTGGCTGATGCATGAATGTAAGAAAGACCCAGAAGTGGGACAGCCATGCCTGATGTGATTGTGTGTGAGAGGGATTTCCAGTTTTACTTTCCTACCACATGTGCGTTCCATACATTTGGAGTTATGTATGCACTGGACATAAGGGTTTTAGTCCAGATACTAGTAATCTGCATTGTTAAATTGTGAGGGATCAAGCAAGAACATATTTGATTTTACTGCTGCTCAGAAGCTAGAATATTAGAAACTGTTTTATAAATGATAAATGATGATTAGTACAGACTGGCAAAATATACCTAAAGTGAATTTATAAAAATAGCAGAATCTACTGATAATGCATATAAAGGACCATTTTACTTCAGACTACAGGTGTGGGTGTGCACGCATGCTGCATGTTTTAATGTTCCAGCACCTCAAATACATTTATGGGAAAGATGAGTTCAGCCTAGTATGAAGTGGTACAATCCAGGAAAAGCTTTATTATGATTCTATTGCATGTAGAAACTGGCCCTAAGTGGTAGTATGCTGGGACCAGGAGAGATACTGCTTCCTCCATTTTGGTATTATTCCCTTGTTCTCACTTGATCTGTCCTTGGGAATGAATGGTGTGTCCACTGAATCCTAGGGAAGGTACATGTTTGTACTACTTTCTAAAACAATCCAAGAATATACAGAATTTTTGTCTCTCAAAAATTGTCATGTAATCTGAGGACAAATTCTCAGATTACTTTTTGTAGTCATGAGATGAGCCTCCCTATGTACAATAACTTTATTATGAATAAAGTCTCCTCCGTGGATCTGGAAAATACAGAACTCTCAAGTTTGACATGTAATACCCCTAGTTATGATTGACCACCTGCTGGACGAGACTGCTTTCTCTCTCAACCACTTCTTCCGCCTGTTTCCTGCCTTAACCTCCAATTAGTAAAAGGCACACAGTTAAAAGGGGAAATAATGCGTCTGAGCTTTTTGAGCTGAGACTTGCTGCTTAGATGTTTCCTTGTGCCCTGCCTGAGCCTAGCTAATCTTCTAAACAGTTCCTGTGCACAAAGATGTTAAAAAGCAGACAAAGCAGTGTATTTAATGCTCACCATTTAAAGGATGTATACAACTGTGTAGGAGCAAAAAGAGGGCAAACTGCAAGTGATTCTGTGCTTGACAGGTAGGTTCTTTTAATGACCAAACCATGATGCTAGGAGATACATGCCTCTTCTCCAGTAACTGAAAATATTTACAGTGCAATCCTAAGCAATTCTACTCATTACCTTACTCAAGGCCATTCAATAGGACAAGCTGTAGCTCACATCTGGAAATCCACAGACCACCTGTCACTGCAAATGTATTAAATGAACACGGCACATAGCTTTCTTAGAAAAAAAGAAAGCAAATAAGCAGTTCTCAGAGATCAAACAAATCCAGAGGCTCCTTATGCTATTTAGTATCCAATCAGCTCATATGAAATTGGAGGCAAGGTCACATAATTCTGATGCAACATTAACGGTTTGAAAATATATAATTTCTTCTCAAATAGCAAGTAATGCTAATGTGAAGGGTTTTTTTTTTTGGGAAGCTTTGTAAGTTATCTGTTCCCTATACTTTACCATGTTGTTTTTGTATGTTATGCTGGTATTTTCAAAGTACCAACCTCAATAGATGAGACTACCCGGAACTTGTGAAGGCTCGGAAGCTAGGCAGAGTCAATACTTGGATGGGAAATTACCAAGGAAGAAGGAGGCTACTATACAGAGGAAGGCGATAGCAAATCACTTCTGCTCATCTCTGTCTTGAAAACCCCATGAGGAGGTCTCCATAAGTTGGTTGCAACTTGATGGCAATTAATTGTTTTTAATATGCAAGTATTTTCAAGAAATGTTTGACATTTTTTTTAAAAGCCAGTTGGTCCATTGATCTATGATGGGAGAAGAGTAACAGGTTGAAAAGACTGGAACCTGCTGAACGAAACTACACTTAGATCTTGTTACATGTAAGTCAATCTACAGCTACTCAAGTTAGTGTCACTTCCAGGTCACATGCAATGGGTATTACACTACATCACCTAAGGGAGAATTATGTTGAAGGATGCCTTCTGCTGCTGCCTTCAGCGGGACTAAGGAAATTTAAGGAAGTATATGATGCTTAATAATTTCTCTTCACGTTTACTTTATTTCAGAAAGAGACACCTGATTTCATCTTCATATCCAACAGGCGTGACTTTCTTTTTCCACGTGAATCAGTTTTATGTTGCCTATAGACACTTCTCCCCACCCTGCAGTGTCCTTTTATCTGCATTTATGGAGATGAACATTCTGTCTATGACCACATTTCTGTTTTTGACTATGTACTTCCTACCAATAAAAGTTTTTTTTTAAAGCATCTGATATCTACCTTCACAAATCATTCTTAAAGACTCTGGTATTTGAGTCCTCTCCCCCCCCCCCCCCCCCAGCTTGTGCAATCATTTCATGGACATCAGCAAATATTAGACTAGCAGATCTCTTTATACATGTGCCAATATGATTCTGGGGGGGGGGGGATTTCAATGCCAGGATCGGGCCAGGAAGCGATGAATTTCCCAAGGACATCAACACTGAAATTGCTGCCCAAGCATCCCTACTTGACGGTAGATCAATAAACCCAGTAATCAGTAAACTGGGCTTAAAGTTTCTAGAATTCTTTATACATTCCCTAAATTTCCCAAATAAATACATAATTGTCTCCTTACCATTTTATCATCTTGAGCCTTTCAGTCAATGGCATCATACCCTGTAAGCTGGTTTGCATGTGAATATTTATTACTAGGTGTTTTCAACAAGTGGTGACTGACTGGCATGTGGGAATGATGCCTTGAACCAAGAGGAAAGGCAGGATATGAATGTTTTAATAATTCAAGTAAAATAAAATAACTGTAACAGAGAACATTTGACAGACAGAATATGCACACTGCCTCGTGTCTTATTTAGTTATTTATTTTTTCAAATTTATAGTCTGCCCTCCCCGCGAAAGGGATCAGGGCAGATCACAACAATAGCTAGGCCATTCGGTAACAAAGATACAATAATAAGTAGTTAATTAAAACATTAAAACAGAATTAAAAAAAAAACCAATCTTCACTAATACTAGTGCCACTGGACTTTGAGTTTGCTCAGCCTGGGCCACATAAAGGTGGCATCTTCAGTAGGAGAGGCTGAGTTGTTTTTACTGGACACCCACCACCTCAACCAATGGCCTGGCTGAACAGCTTCATTTTACAGGCCCTGTGGAATGGCAGAAGATTCCGCAGGAGCCTGATCTCACATGGGAGCATGTTCCACCAGGCGGGGACCAGGGCAGAAAGAGCCCTGGCCCTGGTCAAGGCTAAACAGACATTCCTTGGGCCAGGGACAACCAGCAGATCTTGCTCAGCAGAGCACAAAGCTCTTTGGGGAGAGGCAATCCTTTAAGTACATTGGACCCAGGCTGCTCAAGGCTTTAAAGGTCAATACCAACATTTTAAAGCAGATCCAGTACTCAGTTGGTAGCCAGTGCAATTGGTGTAGCACTGGCTGAAAATGTGCCTACACAGGTAGTACAGTCAGCAGGAATGCCGCCGCATTTTGCACCAGCTGGAGTTTCCAGATCAACCCCAAGGGCAAGCCCACATAAAGTGAGTTACAGTAATCAAGCCGGGAAGTGACCATTGCATGGGTCACTGTAGCCAAGTCCTGGGGAGAGAGGTATGGAGCCAGCTGCTTGATCTGCCAGAGACGATAAAAGGCAGACCTAGCAACTATGGTGACCTGGGCCTCCATAGAGACTGAGATATCCAGGACCACCCCCAGGCTCCTCACCCTCTGGGCTGGTACAAGTAATGCACCACTCAAGGCAGACAGTCTGATTTCCAACCCAACTCCCCCTCAATTTAGATACAGGACCCCTGTCTTAGTTGGATTTAGTTTCAGCTGGCTCTGTCGTAGCCATCCATCCAGGGCTTCCAATGTCAATTCATGTTACAAGAATATCAGTGGAGTCACTTTATCCATGCAGATGCAAACCAATGACTATTATTTAAATTGTAGGCTGCCTTGAGTTCCACAAGGGAGAAAGGTGGCTGATCAATGTTTTAAATATAATTAATTAATTAATATATTAAGGATTCGAGTGAGGAGAAATTGAGCAATGTACATGTGTGTGTGAATGACTCTTCTGTTCTTTGGTAATATCTAGTTGAGCTGTTCCAGGACACATATGCATGAAAACCAATCCACCAAAAAGTATGGTTTAAAATGTGTCCCTAAAAGAATTCCATTGATATGATCCCTCCCTGTGCAGAGGGATCTGCCAGTTGTTCAACAGATTACTAGTCCATGTTCCATGAAATAGTTCAGGGTGCCATTTCAGCATATCATTGGCCTCATGGTAAGCAAAGCAGGGGGATAATCACTGTTTATGCTGTGCCAACAAACTGGATACATAAATGATTCTGCACAGGGGTCCTTTCGTAAAAAAAGAGGTGCAGGAGCTCATTAGCATAACTTATTTGCATATGCCACACCCCCTGACGTCACCGGAAGTGTCAAAAGGCCACACATCCCTGATGTCATCGGCAGTGTGTCAGAAGGCAAGAAGGAAGGGAGGGAGGGAGGGAGGAAGGGAGGGGGAAGGAAGGAAAGGAACAGGAAGGAAGGTAAGTAGGTAGGTGGGGGAGAGAGAGAGAAGAAAGGAAGGAAGGAGGGAGGAAGGGGGGAAGGAAGAAAGAAAGGAACAGGAAGGTAGGTAGGTGGGGGAGAGAGAGAGAGAAGAAAGGAAGGGAGAGAGGAAGGAAGGGACAGGAAGGTAGGTAGGTGGGGGAGAGAGAGAGAGAAGAAAGGAAGGGAGAGAGGAAGGAAGGGGGGAAGGAAGGAACAGGAAGGTAGGTAGGTAGGTGGGGAGAGAGAGAGAGAGAGAGAGAGGGAAGGAAGGAAGGAAGGAAGGAAGGAAGGAAGGAAGGGAGGCGCTTCTCCCCCCCACTGGGGCCAGCGTTTCCCTTCCTCCCCCCTCTTGCTTGGGCCCCAGGGGCTTCACGCCTCTGGGGCCCGGCTTCTCCCTCCCTTGTGCCCCCCTGGGGCCCGGGAGCAGTGAGTGGGGGAGGGAGGGAAGGAGGAGGCTTCTCCCGGGGCGGCGGCGCTTGCCGCGGCCCAGGGAGCAGTGAGCGGGGGGGAGGAGGGGGCTGGTGCCGGGGCCGGCGGCGCTTGCCACGGCCCCAGGAGTTTGAGGGCAGGAGGAGGGCGAGGAGGGCAGAGGGAGGCTGGTGCCGGGGCCGGCGGCATTTGCCGGGGCCCCGGGAGTTTGAGGGTGGGGGGAGGGCGGAGGGCGGCTGGTGCCTGAGTTGGAGGGCGGGGAGGGCGGAGGGAGGCTGGAGCCTGAGTTGGAGGGCGGGGAGGGCGGGGGGAGGCTGGAGCCGGGGCCGGCGGCATTCACCGTGGCCCCTGAGTTGGAGGGCGGGGAGGGCGGAGGGAGGCTGGAGCCTGAGTTGGAGGGCGGGGAGGGCGGGGGGAGGCTGGAGCCGGGGCCGGTGGCATTCACCGCGGCCCCTGAGTTGGAGGGCGGGGAGGGCGGATGGAGGCTGGATCCTGAGTTGGAGGGCGGGGAGGGCGGGGGGAGGCTGGAGCCTGAGTTGGAGGGCGGGGAGGGCGGGGGGAGGCTGGAGCCGGGGCCGGCGGCATTCGCCGCGGCCCCTGAGTTGGAGGGCGGGGAGGGCGGAGGGAGGCTGGATCCTGAGTTGGAGGGCGGGGAGGGCAGGGGGCGGCTGGAGCTGGGGCTGGCGGCGTTCGCCGCGGCCCCTGAGTTGGAGGGCGGGGAGGGCGGAGGGAGGCTGGAGCCGGGGCCGGCGGCATTCGCCGCGGCCCCTGAGTTGGAGGGCGGGGAGGGCGGGGGGAGGCTGGATCCTGAGTTGGAGGGCGGGGAGGGCGGAGGGAGGCTGGATCCTGAGTTGGAGGGCGGGGAGGGCGGGGGGCGGCTGGAGCCGGGGCCGGCAGCGTTCGCCGCGGCCCCTGAGTTGGAGGGCGGGGAGGGCGGGGGGAGGCTGGAGCCTGAGTTGGAGGGCGGGGGGAGGCTGGAGCCGGGGCCGGCGGCGCTCGCCGCGGCCCCGAGAGTTTGAGGGGGGGAGGGAAAGAGGAGGCTTGTCCCGGGGCCGGCGGCGCTTGCCGCGGCTCTGGGAGTGTGAGTGGGGGGGAGGAGGGAAGGGGGTTCTTCCCGGGCTGGCAGCGGCCTGCCGCTGCCGGGATGAGTGAGCGGGGGGCCGGGGCTTTGTTAAGTCCCCGCCCCCCCGCCCCCCTCTCTCCCGGAGCGCCGCTCCGGCGGGCTCCGCCCCCAACGGAGCCCTGATTCTGCACAGGCATAGAGGTTTCTGCCCAGAAATAAGGTAGAAACTTTCTGCCAAATGCAACTGGTTCTCCTGCCCTGTTCCCCCCTAAACAAAAATGCACTAATTGGCGGTGTTAAGTATACATACCAAAATGTTGTAAGGGGAGTTATAGATCTTGGAAAACAGCAGCATGAGAGCACATATCATATCTTGGTACACATGGAGAGAGAAGATAGCTCAGTCAGAGAGAAAATAAGACTAGCTATGCACCACTGACTCATTAGCAGAACTATGTGGCTGAAGCTAGTGTAGAAGGTTGGATGGTTGTTAAGATGAAAGGGGCAGTTTGAGAGTTTCTTGTTTCTCGGGAACTATACAGATTGAGCCAACTGCTCTTGCTTGTATTAGATGGTTGATGACAGCAGGGATCTCCACATGGCTCAGCTGTCTTTTGGCAATGATTGTGAAGCTGTTAAGGGGGGGAGTACGTGGAGGAAATGCAGTTTTGAATGGAGTGATGAAGTACATGTGTGGGCAGCTGATCATCAACAGTAGTCTCATGTGACTTACTGGTGAGGTCATCTGACCTATGAAAGCATCAGAGGGTAGGCTTTGGGTGTTCTTGTGGTACAGTTTTGCTGCTTAAACTGTTGCCACCCTGGCAAACAACAGTCAGGTTTAAGCTTAGGCTGAGTTCACCAGCGTAGAGGGCCATGTGGGGGGTGCTTCCAGGGATTCTGGTGCCAAACCTCCTTGGAGTCACTTGTCCCTCACATGGGGGCAGGACAAGCACTCTTCTCCAGACTAATGAACAGAAAGGGCGGGTTTGATCAGATTCAGAGAAAGCAATGGGGATAACTAGGCTTCCATTTTGAGGTATAGATGTGTATTTGGCAATTAAGCAGTCAAATAGTGAAATACAAACCATTTTAATTATTATTGTGGCTTAACTGATTAAAACAATCTTCAGAACTATCCCTTATTCCAACTTTTGGCTGTCTGGCTTAGAGATAGGTCAGAGGGAGGAGGAAATAAAGGAAAAAGGAGTCAGAAGATAATGTGACAGTCAAATACAGTATTTGAAATAATGTACAAATAATGAATACGTTTTTGATAAAATATATAAATTCTTGTTGAAATATGAAACAGAAGAAGAACAGATGAAAGACTGTATGACAAAATGGGCTAAGAATTTTGGGTACAATATATAAATGGAACAACAGGAAAGAATGTGGTCGAAGGGTTTGAAATTTACAATAAGACCGATTTCCCACAAGTCGCTGCTCCACCCTTGCTATTCCCTTTCCCCCAATTGTATGCATCAATTTCCCAATATTTGCTGTGCAGCCGCATTTTGACCCGCAGCTTCGCCCAATTTCCCTGTGACTTGTCGATCCTGTTTTATTGAGGATTGAGAAGACACGGGGGAAATCGAGCGAGCTGCAGGTCAAAATGTGGCCACACAGTAAATAGTGGGAAATTGACACATACAATCGGGGAAAAGGGAAGAGTGAGGGCAGAACAGCAGCTTATGAGAAATTGGTCCATGTTTTAATCTTTAAGAAAATTTCTATAAAGTGATGTGTCATTGGTACATGTTTCCAGATAAACTGGCTAAAATGTATGAAAATACCTTGAATAAGTTGTAGAAATGTGAGCAACATGAAGGGACATTTTACTACATGTAGTGGACTTGCCATAAGGCCAGTTTTTTAATATACAAATACCCTTACTAATACAGAATATTTTTAAAGACTAACATACAAATGAAACCAGAAACCTTTCTTTTTGGATTGATGGATAGACAACTTGAAAATAGTAATGAAATTTTGTTCTTATATATGATAATGGCGGCGAGACTACTGTATGTTCAGAACTGGAAATTGAATAAATTCCCACAGTAGATGAATGGTTGTTAAAAATGTTGGAACTTGCAGAGATGGCTAAACTTACCGCACTGATTGGACAAAAGATAATATTGACATGTATTTCTCACAGGAAACCTCTTATTGACTTTTTGCTTGTAAGGGAAAATAATGAATTGATGATTTGAGGATTTAATTATTAATAAGAATTTCAAATAGCAGAAAAGAAAGAAGTTGTTAAGGTAATTTTAGAGTAAGTAGTCGCTAAATTTAGCTTTAGTATAAGTGATGTTCTTTGTCTTTGAGAGATCTTGGAAGTTTTAATGGTATGTTTCTTTGCCCTTTTTTCTTTTTCTTCACTTTTTGCTTGGTTCTTTCTTCTTATTTTCTTCTTATTTTTGGACTTTTAATCTTTTTAAATAATTTTCAATAAAAAAGATGATAATGGAGCAGTCAGAAGATATTGTAATAGGCACAGATATTTTCCAGCCAGCAGAATTATACAGCTCTGGGCTCGGAAGGGCAAACTTATACCAAACACATGGCCAGTGGTCTGACTTGGGAAGGCTGCTGATTCTATATAATTTATTTATTTCATCTATACCCCACTTTTCCCCCTAATGAGGATCCAGTGGAGCATACATCATTCTCCTTCATTTTATCTTTACAGCAACCCTGTGAGGTAGGGTAGAAAGTATGGGTCTGACCAATATCACCCAGCAAGATTCAATGGCAGAGTGAGGATCTGAACCTTGGTTTTCCAAGGACACATGGGAGGAGAAGGGTTCTATATATACTTGGACCATTTTTCAATCTGGATTTCCATGGTATTTTCATACTGATAATGTGTATCTAGGTTGCCAAATGTCTTCCTCTGCGCATTGTGCCTATCAAATGTGCCCCTTTTTCTCTATTCATTTGATATTTGGCAAGAATGATCTCTTGGGTGAGAATTTCATCCCAAATGGATGGGGGAAGGAATTTACAACCAGAAACATGCTTCCTATTGAACCCAGCGGAAACAGAGAGAAAAGTCATAAAAATGTTGAACATGTATAGTGATGCATACTTCTGCTTTGAGTTTCTTTGCTGCATGACTGCTAAGTAAGGAGATCAAGCTTTTCGGCAAGACCATTTCCTTTTGAGCATCGCAGCCCCAAAGAATGCTCAATGGCAATTTATTTACTTCCAGTCCTTTCTCTGCCTTTCCGTTTGCAGCAACACATCCTTGTTGAGTTCCCCTGAAAGCTGAAAATGTGAGGAATAATTTGATCCGCAAACTTCTTTTTGTAATTGTAGAGTCTTCTTATTGTAATTCTCTACACGTCTTTCCCTTGCTGATACTTACAGCTTGCTTTACCCACTTTACATTCCTCATTTAAGCTTGCCAAAGTCAACTGGGAAAAAAAATCTCATCAATTTCAATGAGCTCCAGAGTGGTCCCTTAAAAAAAGCTACACCTGTCCAAGCAGATAGTAATTCGGAGCACTGTTTATGCTGCCTTGATATTCCTCACTCGTCCTCCTCACAGATAATGCTGTCTGAAAACCAAAAAACAGTGATCACATTGGCAAAAATAGTGATCACATTGGCTCTGCCAGGTGTTTGGTTGAGGATGGTGACGGCATCCACCTGGCTGGCACTCTTACCCCTTCCCTCTCCCCTTGCAAGTTCTGATTGCCATCTAATTAGGTTGAATACCATTGTACACTGGCCCAAGCCCTATTTACACACAAGGGCAGTATAAAAATTGAATCAAGTAAATAAATAAAGCTGATGAACAGTTGCCACATCCCCTCACAAATGCTGAATGTGTTAATGAAAGATTTGCATGGGTTGACCAACAAGGAGACAACAGAAGGGACATCACACCCTTCTACCTTATGGGTTTCTTGATACAGACCCAGCTAATGGATCTCTGTGTTCTATGGCAAAAGTACCACTGCTGCAAACTCTGACCTTGCTTTCTCAACCACATCTCCTTCTAGTGTAATTTTTCTAAGTGAGTCTATAGATGTTTATGGAACTTGCTGACTAGCAAAGCAGAACTGTAGATCTGAAAGGTATCTGAAATCGTCCAATCCATACTTGCCATTTATACCTAAATGTTCCAAACAATTAACCTTTTATAATCTTCCAAAAACATGCTAAGCTCCAGGCTGATCTCCATTTGCACAGTTTGTATGCTCAAGCTAGTGAGCTTCCCTCTCATCTCATGTGACCACCCTCCATATCCAAGATGGGCTGCAGAGAAAGGTGTTTCCTGTGCAGCCTAACTTGGTTGTGTTGCTGCTGCCTTAGCAGAATCCAGGCTGGACTACACAGGAAGCCCCTTTCTTTGAAGTCTAACTAGAATGGATCAACCTCCTTCCATATGATAACCCCCTTTCTGGCTTGGTTCCACAAACAACCACTTGGATGTGAACTGGCTGTACTGTACCTCATTTATCTGATGTGGACTGACAAAAAGGGATGGATATTGGCATTGTGACTTGCTCATAAACCTCCCTCATTCATTTCTTTGACCACTGCTGATACACATAGTAGTCACAGTCTTAACGAATTGTTACAAATAATGTTTCAGTAATCTTGTGAAATCTGCTATATATTTAAGTCACACTGTAATAAACTTTTACTGCAAGATCGAAACTGTATTTATCCTGTGTTGTTGGATTTATGAGCTGTTACATTTGTCTGTCCTATAGTGAAGGTGTTACGTCATTAAAAAGTAATTACCTAATTATTTTTTTTAGCGTGCCCCAAACACAGCAGGAAGGACATAAATGCATTAAATTGGATAAAATAAAGCAAATTTAGTGAAACACACTCTGCTATTAATTTTAGATTATTCAACAATTTATTTGATCTCCAGAAGTTAGAGTCTCAGGCAAAGTAAACTGGTGGCTTATTATTTATTAGAAAATGGCCATTCACTATAGGCATCTGTGCTGGATTTATTTTTGTAGGGAAAAACTGGATGTTGAACAGCCACAACTTCATCTCCCATTCTTGTGTCTTTCTAGTCACGTATGACACAAATGTGTGCCATTCACACCATTGCAATCTGAGCCTCCTTGCCCCATATCATTGGCAATTAGGTTGGGAAAACACACAGTGCAGTTGCATTATGGCATAGTAGGTACTACCAGGAGGTCCTTGTCTCTCTTGTAGTATCTACTTCCAGCTTTACAAAAAGCAAGCAACTTGTTGATATCCACAGAGTTCCAGTGAAAACCACTAAGTGAAATAGACTGTGGGGTTAGAGAAAGACCATTCAGCAGGGCTCTTCTCATGTTCTTAATGAAAGGCAATCTTTCATGGTTAACGGAGGAAACCTGCGGTGTGGTGCATTTGATCTAACAAGAAATGGTTTGATCACTGTATCTAATAATACAGTGGTTGGACTCTATGTTACTCCAGAAGCGGCAAAACTAGGCAATTCACAGACAAGATAGGAGTTTCTGTATACTTTGTAGACTGCCCAGGTATGCAGAAGACTATACATTCATAAATTATTTAAAATGGCTTGATGAGAACTAAGTATGTTTCAGGAAGCACAGAAGACGGAGACCAGCATGTGCCATTTACAGTGAAAAAAGGAAAACGAAACTAGCTTCATCAAGTCCCTGACAGGATATAAATGCAATCCTAAGTACAGTTTCATGGGAGTAAGCTCCCTTGAATAGACTTGAAAAGGATTCTGACTAGACCTGCTTAGGATTGCTTTCTATAGAACCCTGCAGGTGGTGATTTGGGGACAAGGTGATTTCCGAGCTGCTTCCTTGTTCCTATGATTTCTTGCGGGCACAAAGCTTGGTTTGCTTAAATGTAGAATTTCTCTTTAAGAAGTCTACAAACAGCCAGTAAAGATATAACAGGGGCGAGCATACTTTATGCCACCCTCTCTGCTGAAACAAAGACTGCCAGTGTGTCCCAGGCCCATAGCCAGGATTTTGTAATTCGGGGGGCCTTTAAATAAGTCAGGAAGCCGTGACATCACAAAATAAAAAATAATTTTTTTAAAAAAAACCTCACTTTTGCAGCGTTCGCACTCTGCCTGCCTACATGGGGAAGAAAGCTATGCTTGGGGAAGGGTCAGCGGTGGGGAGTCCTCAGGGTGGCCCAGAGAGTCAGGGGCTGGAAGGAAGTTGCAGGACAGGAATTCGGGGGCCAGGTCCTGAAATGCCTCAATGTAGCTACAGGCCTGGTGTGTGCCCTAGAGATTAGAGAAGGAGTCTTCCTTTACATTTTCCTCAGAGTGTGAATTGCTGCCATTCAGACAGAATTTGGTGAGGCATTTCATTGGGGAATACCAAAAAGTTTGACAATCAGCTTGAAATTCATAGAGACCAAGGGCAATAATGAAGAAACTGGCTTGATACCTCTTAAACTCTGTGAGACAGGCAAATGCCTCTAGGATTTTCATCAGTACGTTTCTGACCTGCCTTTAAGTATTCAGAGGAACTTGTTTATAGCTGGGCATAAGATTTCCATTTGACTTAGGCAGGCCAGCTTTCACACTTTGTTTTTTAATCATAGAAGTTTAAGTGCATCCTAGAGCATGCCACAATGCAGTGACATCACTTTCAGTTATGCAGCTAGAAATGATTGTCTGACATCAACAGACACCATTTGGTTAAGTTCTGCCCACTCCAGTCTCCCAGGGGTTGCCAGTTCTAATTTGAGGTATCTAAACAGGTGGGAAGAATTCTGAGAGAATTGCTCTTGAGAGAACAGCTCTGAGAGAACTGTAACTGACCCAAGGTCACCCAGCTGGCTTCATGTGGAGGAGTGGGGAATCAAACCCAGCTCTTCAGATTAGAGTCCATGACTCTTAACCACTACACCAAACTGGCTACTGGTAGGGTTGCCAGCTTTTAAACTGGTCCCCCTGTCTGTCCCTTTTAATATCAATTTGTTTGTTTATTAAAGTTATTTTGATTATTAAAGCATTTATATCTCACCTTTACCATGCCATACCTAAGAATGATCTGCAGCAAATACCAGATGATACTATTTGTTTCCATGCTATGAATAGCTTCAACTGCACATTTCTACACATTAAGGCTCTGTTCAAGGGACAGGATATTTTCCTCTGGACTAGTTATCACCCTAGATAAGGGGCCAACTTTTCCATGAGAAGAGAAAATGTTCTCTGAGTTCTGCAGATCTTGCCAGATTTAATTTATACATTCAGCTAACTGTAGCTTCAGAAGAGGCTACATGAATGAGGAAGAAGCTAAGGATGAATGACTTAAACACTCCCTGTTTAAACTAAGCAAATGGTCTCTGATCTTCAAAGCAGCTGGGTGGAGGCTGCTAATTAGCTTTTTCACAAAACCTATGGAGCCATTCTAATAACAGACTTCATGTGTAGTTTGGTCTGTACTGTATCTGTCTTATTTATTTATCCAGACAGATGTTGCTTGGTACCTAAAAGATGACAAAGATGTTGGCAGATAAATAGCCCTTGCTATGGAATTCCACTAGAGTTCCAGTTCCATGAACAATTGAAAACAAAACAAGGTAACAAAAGTATCACATTAATGAGACAGCTGTTGCTCGGTGCCTAAAAGATGACAAAGATGACAAGTAAATACTCCCTGAAATGGAGTAACACAGATGGGGAGGCAAATAAAGAAGCATTAAGTCACAGAACTTCTGAAGGTGTGACCTTCAGTAGTAAAGGAAATCCTGAACAGAGTTATATCTTCTAAGTCTATTGAACTATTGAACTGTATGGTATGTTTTCCTTCTATTATTCAGATACAGGAAGGAGTTGTGGATGTATTATTGTTCTTCTATGAATATTTATCCTAGAACTAATTCTCAGAATAGGAGAACTGACTTGAAAATTCCAAAAACATAAATTAGCAATAAAAATCATGTTTTATTATGTGGTATTAAACTTAGGGATGGGCACAAACTGGGAAAATGGGGTTCAGTTCATAGTTCATGGCATCCCCAGTTTGCAAACCACAAACTGGCATGAACTTTTCAGGGCTAAACAAACCGGTTTGGTTTATGAGGTTCATGATGTGGAAGAATGGCCCCCAGCATGCTAGAGACACCAACCTCACGAAGGATCTTCAGCTAATTGACCTCTACTTGCTCACCAACTTTGGTGAGAATTGGACTTAGAGGGTCCAAGTTAGTGCCCCCAAAGAAGGTGCCCCCAGGAAAGGGCTTTCTGGGGAAATGATAGGTGCCAGTTCAGGAGGTTTGGGAGTGTATAGAATGGTCCCTGTGAAAGCTAGAGGCATCAAACTCATAGAGAACCTCTCCTTGATCTTTTTCTACATAACTGCAAAATTATGTGCAGATTGGATTTTGGGTGTCCAAGTTACAGCCACCCAAAGAAGGTGCCCCTAGAAAGTGCTTTTAGGGAAAATGTCAGGAGCAGGTTCAAAAGTGTATAGAATGGACCCCCCTGCAAGCTACACACAGGAAACCTCACCCTGCCACCTGGGCAACTTTTCCCCCAGCCAGACATTGGAAGCAAGGCAAGCATCCCCCTTATGTTTGCAGCCCCCCCAAATCTCCAAAGGCAGGTTCTGAAGGACAGAAAGGCAGACATCCCCCAGAGTTCCAACACGGGGTCCCCAAAGTAACCCCATGACAGCTTGGCAGACACTCTAGCCACACCACATGATTAAGGGAACCAGAAAAGTGGATTTTGAAGCAAGCAGAAAAGTGGCTTTTGAACCAAGCTCTCTGGATTGCTCCCAGTACTACAAAATATGGGTTATGCAGTACAAAGTGTTAAAAGCCACTCTTCTGCTGGCTTCAAATTCCTGAACACCTCTGTGTGCCTTGAGGGTGAAAGTCAGTGCAAAGGATGCTCCTCATGGGGGGAAGAAGTCCTCCACCCCCTGCGTTCCACAGGCCCCCGTCCCCAGGCACCAAACCCATCCTGCTAGGCCACTGGAGCCTGGCCCTAGCAGGGCATCACCAAGGGTCTCAGAGCCTCCTTCCCCTGATCTGTTCCTGGGGTTCTCCACAGAGGAAAGAGAGTTGCTAGCACTGCCAAGAGACACCAGCAGTTGCTAACGCTCTTTGGAGAGGAGAATTCTGACAGCAGTGATTCAGAGCATGGGGAGAGGCCCACAGTCTGGAAACATTTTGCACATTCCCCAGGGACCGCTGTGTGGCAGAGTGCCAGGTGTGTCACACACATGCCTTGAAGGGCACAGCCCACCAACACTTGTCCTCCTCATCCTCCACAGGCACCTGCAAAGGTGGCCAGTGGAAGAAGAGGCTCACTTCCTCTCAGCAGGGAAAAGTGGAGGGGGAGCAGGAGGCCCCTCCAAGAAAGGCTCTTCACACTTGGGGCCATGGGTGGGAAATCAAGGTGGGCCACTCTCCAAGAGGTCAAAAGGGCTACATGGAGGGCCCAGGAAGCAGTCACTCACCTCATAGGCAAGATGATTGCTGTGGACAGCCATTCCTTCCCCCTTGTGGAGGATGTAGCCTTTTACCAGCTGCAGTGGTGATGGTCAAGGCTCAGGTCTCCAGAGCACAAGGCAGAACTGTGCACTTCATTGCAGATTGCTGGAGCAGCCAACAGGATTATCAGGGTATGGCCCAGGCCTTAGAAGGGGACAGTCTTGCCACCGGGCTACAAAGTGGTTCTGCTCCATGTGCAGGGGATGGATGCAGACCATATGGCACAAAACATCATCACCATGTGATACACAGTAGCCTGAGGGAGTGGGTAGTTGGCAGCAACATTGTCCATGCCTACATGGTCATGGATGCTGGCGCCAACATGCTGGCAGAGGTGAAGCATGTGTGCCTTAAGGGCATCATATACCTGCTGCAAATGCTTCAGCTGGTGGTAAAGGGTGCTCTGGGGCTGGGGAGCACTTTTAAGGCCACCTAGAATGCTGCCCCCCCTCGCGACGCAGTCCTTGCTTGAGACCTGCCAGCACCTGGCCGCCCCTTTCTTGGGCAGCATCAAGCCTGCCAATCTGCCACATGAAAGGCAGGGGGAGGGGGATAAGAAATTCCACCTATGCCATGATTGTGCATTTGGTGGAGAAGAAGAGCACAGTGCAGGATGTCATCTCCTCCATGACCATCCTGCATGGGGAAGAGTTGCTCAGCATCACCTCCAATGACTGGCTGACCCTCTCCCAAATGGTGCACATCCTCAAGCCCTTCCAGGACACCACTGACATGCTGTGTGCCCATACGGCCAGCCTGGGGCAAGTCATCTACCTGATATGAGGGCTGGACCAGCTACTGGCCTCCATACTGGTGCTGACTGTTCTCCCATGGGTCAGGGCCTTGGCAGAGAGGTTGCTGGTCGGCATCATGACCGTGTTGCATCCTGTCTGCAATAAAGGGAAGTACAAGCTGGCTTGTACAGACTGTGACCCCTGGATAAAAGGCAGCTCTTACAATGGAAGTGTGAGTTCTGCAAAGAAGTATGGAGGCTACAAGCCAACAGACATGGCTGGAGGTAAGAGGCTGGGAAGGAGCAGGAGCCACTGCCCAGCACCTCTGCCTCAAAGAGATCCAACCAGGGAGAATCCCCATAACTGGTTGTCAGTAGTGAACAGGGAGGTCAGCAGCAGTGTGGATGCCAGGCATGCAGTGATAGAGGATTTGGCAGAGGTGATGGTGAGGGAATACTTCACCAAGCCCCTTGATACCACCAGTGCTAATCCCCTGAAGTACTGGTCACTGGCCCAACCTCTCTTGTGCGGCCATGAGCCCTGCATCCAAAGCAGGGGTGAGAAGTTCACAACCAGGACAGTATAAAATGTGGGTCCTCACTCAGCCAAGGCACCCTGTGTGAGCAGAAGACAGGGTGGCTCAGAGCCCTGAATCCACCTAACACTCAGACTCCACCAGGGGAGAGGCGTTCACAATCAGGGAAAAAATGTGCTCTGCTTTTAAAGAGCTCTCTGACTCTCAGCCTAATTGTCAACAGCCAATAGAGGAGACGCTATGGAGCTGACAGTATAGCATTCTGATCTCATAGAGAAGAATGGGAACTCTGTTATCGGCAGCCAGCAGTGCTTGTTAAGCTTTGGAGGGCCCCTATTGTGTTTCCATGGCTGGAGAATTCTACCTCCTGTTGCTTTGAAGTTTTGTAAACAGTTCAATTGAGCAGAGACAATCTGTCTGGAAATGTATCCATTCACAAACCACCATGAACAGCATCAAAGTTTGTGGTCACCCTTCCTAAAATATCCCTACGCGAACCATGAACTGGTCCGAATTCGTGATGAACTTTTAATTCATGAGCAGGTTCGTGCCTGTCCCTAAGTAAACTCTGTTGTGGTGGATAGCATTCCCTTCCAAATCAACATGTTCTAATTGGGTAGTAAGGGAAAGGCTGAGCAAACTGTTCATATCTTTTTTAGCAAAAGGACTCCCACCTCAGTTCCATTAAAACTTGTAACAAACACTGTCAGTCTTGGGTCTTTGCCCGAGGAATCATTAAACAAATCTTATCGCCTATCCAAGGAAGCTGCAAACAACCATATTGTGCACCACATGCTGGAAATAGTTAGACACCGTTCCTAAAAATACACAGAGCATATTGTTAGCAGTGGTGGTGGGGAGGGGGAACAAATCATTTCAGGGAGATTGGATGGAGAAGATTATGTTGCCTTTTAACTAAAACAATAAAGATACATACAGCATTAACCCATCTCCATCTCCTTATCACCCCTGAAGGATTCTGAAAGAAGAGACTTTTAGTCACCGCATCACAGGGGTAGGTTCCTTTATGTCTATTGAACTATATAGCCTGAAATATGCTACAGCCTAACTCTGTGTTGCACTGTGGCCATTCTCTTTAAGGAATATTTGTAAGGAAGGAGAGGGAGAGAGATGGCTTGCTTTAATAAAGGTTTACCACCATGGCCTTACATTGGCCCCAACCTCAGCCACAAATTACTTTCAGCCCCGGCTACATTCCAGGCACTTAATACACCGTGGGACTTGTTCTCTGCATGCTCTCTGCCTGCCGTGCAGTAAATTGCTCCCTTATGAACAGGCTGGTGGATGACTGGTACTCTGTATCTGAGTGTTGATCACCCATAAACCATGAGTGCAGAGGGCAGCAATTCTCACTCCAATTATTGCTTGTCCAGATGATTCGAGACAGAGCAGCTATTGTGCCAAAATAGTAATTGTAGTTCTAACAAGACAGTTGCATCACTGCCAGAGGGGTCACCTCTTTAGTACTGGCTCTTGTTCCCGTGCCTACAGACAGTTTGGCAGGTCTGATTTTTTTGCAGCAGTAGAAAACGTCACTTGCTCATATCTGCATATTAAGGCGCAGAGTACAACTGGGCTATTTTTTCTCCTAGGCAACCCTTTCAACAACATTTCCTGCTTGTTATCTTACAATGGTGAATTATTAAAATGCAGGGCTATTGTGCAACTATGGGGTGACCTATAGAGACCTATAGGTTTGCCACATTTAGTCTGAAAACTGATCCGTGTCCTTTCAGGGATGGCACATTTTACAGATGCTTTCCTCATCTCTGCTCTTCCATGCATTTGTGGAATTCCTGCTTAGCTTGGAAATGAGAACTGCCAGAAACCAAAATGGCAACCTTAGGGAGTTAACATCTGAAAAATCTTGCCATGGGTCAAGAGATGAAACTTGATGCTTCCCCTGCCCCAGTCCTTTAACTTCCTGAGAAAGAGTACACAATGCAAGAAGGACATCCATAATTGGGAAAGCCTTATGTAGTCTTTCTGCAGAGAAGCAAAGCAGAAATGAATGGTAACAGAATTCCACCCACTAGGCATGTAACTGATTAGTCAATCTATTGCACCTTTCAGGGAAGACTTGGTTGCTATTCCATCAAGTGACCTGTCTGGAGGGATGATACTGATGAATAGTTTGAATCAGTTTGAATCACACACTGTTTTTATTCACATTTGGTCACTTAAAGGAACCTCCACATACAGAGGCTGAAAACCTCTGAATACCGTTGCTAGGAGGCAGCATCAGGGGAAATGTTTCCAACTCTGGTTTGGGGAATTCCCCCAAGCATGGAGCTCAGGTTGGATGGCGTTTGGGGGGGGGGAGGGAGGAACAATGAGTGTAATTAAAATTTTAACTACTTTTTTTTAAAAAAAGAATAATTTACAGAGAATTAGAGGCTCTACTTGGAGGTTGACAACCCAACCCTATGCTGGCTACTTTGTGAAACAGTATGCCAAACTAGATGGACCACTGGTCAGATCCAACATGCTGTATTTTTTTTTTGGTTTTATCCATAAGACCAGTTTGTGAAACACAGAAAGCTGGAAAAGGTATTTAGGATCATCTCTTGCTGTCTGAGCTGGAACATCACAGTTCACAACACTGTAGTTACAATTCCAGACCCAACAGGTGGCAATCACACCACAGGCTCTTCATACTCACAGACTATGCTATAAAAAGAAGGATCTGTCCTCTTTAAGTATTCCAAAAAGAACCAACAAGGAAGGCAGCATGAGATGCTGGAGTCACCCCCACCACCCACTTTTATTTAAGAGAAACAAGATGTTCTTTCTATCTCCTGAGATAATTTTTGGAGAATGAAATATAATCAGTGCCCACTCCCTTTGGAAGTCAGGCCCCATATCAAACAGCTGCATATTATTCCCAGGGATACATTAAAATTCTCATTTCACAAATCCCGACTCAAAAGTTTGACTGGAGTAATCAAGTTTGCAGATGCAGCCTACTCAATAGGGGATGCAAGCAGCCATATTATGTTTTTGATTTTGTTTTGGGTTAATAATAAAAGATATTGAGAAAGAGAATGAGAGAAAGAAAAGTTGAGAAGGAAAGGAAAGAGAATTCTATTTGTTAGTGTCGCTAAGTGGTTTGCTTATTACCATGGAAACATTCACATCCTAGCAACAGCTTATTGGTACCAAGCTGACATGGAACAATGAGCTGATACTACCAAAGAAGGGGACGAAACAAGTGATTCTACGGAGCTGCATTTCATAACTGTTTTGTGTTTTAAGATCTGCTTCAAGGCCCCAGAACATGTTTAACAAATGAAATGGCATAATAAATGAGAAAAGTGGACTGTTTTTGCACACTGACACTAAATTGTAATGATTTATAATTTGCTTCACTGGCGGAACAATTATACTTTCCAGAGATTACAAGAACATGTTAAAAATTAAATGAATTTTAGAATGTTTAACCTTGAAAATATATTTTGTTGGATTAGAAGGAAATACATTTGAGGCCAAAATGGACCTTCCCCTAAATATATGGCTTTGCTCTCCCAAACTAATCCTTTTGCTATCAGAGTCCTTACTCCATCTTTTAAGAAATGCTTTGAAGTTGCACATTTGAAGTAGCACTTGGCAAAACAGAAAGAAACAGAGGCAGATAGGAAGGAAGGGAGGGAGGGCGTGGGGTTTGGTGGAGTAGCCTGCAAGATTTGGGCTTAATACCATCCCTGTTAGCTCAAAGTGCTTGTAAAGGCCTCAGGAAGTGTCTCTCCATTTGATATAATACTGACCTAGAAATTAGTATTTTTCACAGAGCCATAACCCACTCTACTTTTGTTCAATTTACTATAGAAACAGGCAGTTCCAGGAGCTTTAGAAGTCTGTACCAGCACTGAGTATTCATTATGATCTTGGCCGTCTGAATTATGGAGATGCACACCCACCACCTATATCCCTCTTGCAGTCTGTGCCAGTCTCTATTGAAGCAGGTGAGATAGCTGGTAGCCTCCAGTCATCAAAAGTCCTTAAGCTTTCATTGCACCTTTACTCATATGAAATAGGCTTGAGCAATCCTGAGTGTGGCTCATGTCACCAGCACATGTTGTGATTTCGGAAGTTGTCATTCAGTGGTCAGCTCAGGTCTCTCAACAGCAGCTCAGATGATTGCTAGATCACTTCCTGAGTCTGAGCATGCGCAGTCGCTGGCTACTGTCTGGAGGTGCTGCTACAGGCTGTTGCCCATTTGTTTGAAGGAAGAACACAATCATAGAGATACAGGGGAAAAGAATTGTGTCTGACTATTTGGTGTTCATTTGAAGATTCTCTCAAGCCAGTCTGTCCAGATCTGGAGCAGCTTGTGCATGTGCATGTGCATGCATCACACAGCCTTATAGAAGTGATATTTTGAAAGCTTTTAATTGTAAAAAAATAATAAATGATGTTATTGCATGTGGGACACATGTAGATGGTAAAATGTAAAAGCATCCAAACTGCCCTGATCAGGGATTAGATCTGATTTTAGATGAGGTATACTGTGATAGATGCCCATAACCACCAATGATGGTGGAAAGCACTGTCAAGTTGCACCCAATTTATGGTGACCCCCAGAGGGTTTTTGAGGTAAGAGACATTAAGGGGTGGTTTGCCTCTGCATAGTGATGCTAGACTTGGTCTCCCATCTGAATACTAACAAAGGCAGACCCTGCTTTGTTTCTGAGATCTGGTGAGGTCAGGCTAGCCTGGGTCATCCAGACAATCACCAATAGCAGGCAGTTAACAGATCATTTAAATAGTGCTTCCTACTGCAAGTTGGCACAAAGACGGGGCAAGCCCAGCGATCTGTGCACTTTAATGACCTGTCTTAATGATCCTGGGGAGGGGGACTGACTTCCCCATTGCAGAGGTACTGCTTTGGTATTAGCAAAGTCTTGCCTGCGTGGCTACATCCTTTTCTACCTGCTCAACCTGTGTATTTGGAGACAAATACTATAAAAGCATAACTCTACAAAAGTCAAATCTTCAAATACAACTCCCTCTGTAAAACTGCCCCCAATATATTGCTGCTCAGGAAAGGCTGTTGCGATAAGGAAATGCAGGGAACCATATTTAACACAGGAGTCACTGCCCTCTGGATAGATCACACTATAGCCTGGGAGGGAAGTAATAAATGCCTAGATTTCAGGGTAAGGAGATAGTTTCCCTTTATGGAGACAAATGGGCAGAATGGAGATCACCATTTGCTCACCACTCAGGAAGGGACAAGCTAGACTGCTGTTTGGATATGCCATAAAAATTGAGTATGTGCCCCTTGTTATGATTGGGTAAAGATTCAGGGCAGCACACTAGGGAACAAAAACCCAATTTCAGCACAGATGAAAGAGAATGCCCCCCCAGAAGAGCAAGCCAAGGGGTGGGGAACTGGGAGAAATGGAGTGAAATCCGCATCAGCCAGCCTCCATTCCAAAGTTCCCAGCTTAGCTTGTAGGTAAACCCAGTGACTTGTGCAACAAGTCAGCCCTTGATTTGTTTCTTTAATGCTAGCTACTGCGCCATTCCTGCTTAATGTTCTGGTGCTGGCTTCTTCTACTGTTGTGCTCCTAGAAACTAGAGGTGTACGCTAGTAAATACCTTTTTAAAAAACTTCTAAAGAACTCAGACTGTGACCAATACAGTTCTCAACCAAGTGCCTGGCTGTTCAGCCATGCATAGACTAAACACATGACCGGACTAGTGGACTAGCAGGGCAGGGAGAAGGGCAGTGTGCAGCAGTGAGTGCGTGTGCATTCAGGGTGCCACTGTCAGTGGTTCAAGCCACTGATTGCAAGGGAAGGACAGATAGGTTTGAATGGTGGCAGGGACTTGCCCTGTGCAATAGCAGGAAAGGGTGCCAGTTGGCTAGTTTCCTCACTCACATGCAGATCCCTCACCACCTCTTCCATTCTCACTGGCAAGGAGACTGTGTGGGAAATGTGTGTGTGTGTGTGTGTTTGTGGGTGGATCCTTACATGGGTCACAACACAATGGACTTTTGCCATAGCAATGAAAGCATTTCTGACTTCCAGCCTTTTCATGACTCTTCCCTGGATTTATTCCATTTCAATTATATCATTTTCAGATCTATCTTAAACTACAGAAGAGGTCACACCAGGCTGTTCTCAGCTCTAGCGCCACCTACACTGGCGCTCAGTGCTGTAGCACAGCTGTTTGAATAAGCATTGTCTTCCTCTCATTCACGATATGAAGTCCCTCTCAGGCTGGAGGGTGATGTCACTGTGGCACACCATCTGGGAGGTGCTTTGTGCCAATGGCATGTAGTGGTGACATGGTGAATGATGACTGGGGAAGGAAAACTGGGCACCCAAATATGTCTTCTAATCCTTGGGAGTGCAGCGAATGGAAGTCTGAAAGAATAATGCACTTGATATTGGTCCCTCTCACTGCTTACTGCGATTAATGCAGAAACTCTTGGGATTTATCGGACTGCTTTGTTTGTTTCTTCTCTGTTCTTAAATCATAACAAGGATGTACAATGAGAATCTGTGATTTTAAAATGTGAATGGACAAGGCCGCTGACAGAAGAAGAAGAGAAGGAGGAGTTGGTTTTATGCCCTGCTCTTCACTACCTGAAGGAGTCTTGGAGCAGCTTACAATCACCTTCCCATCCTCACCCCATAATAGACACCCTGAGAGGTAGTTGGGGCTGAAAGAGTTCTGAGACAACTGTGACTGACCCAAGGTAACCCAGGTGGCTTCATGTGGCAGAGTGGGGAATCAAACCGCATTCTCCAGATTATAGGCCACTGCTCTTAACTACTACACCAAGCTGGCTCTCCAGAGGCCAGCTTCTTCCACCCTTTCTCCCTTAGAGTTTTCAGCAGCAGCTGTTACAATTCAATCCTTGGCTTATTTGTATTGTTAGATCCAGGTGGTCAGCCATGCTGGTCTGAAGCAGCAGAACAAATTTAGAGTCCAGTGAAACCTTCAAGACTGACAAAGTTTTATTTAAGGTATGAGCTTTCGTGTGCATGCACACTTTCCCAAATACATTGGAATGGTAGGTAAGCGTCAAACTTATAGATGGGGGCTGAACAGCAAATTAACATGTAATAGGATGAAGATGTGTAAAGGCAAAACTAAATAACTCTAAATTTGTAGTGTTTGTGTCATGTGTGAAATTAATTGTATATTTCTTCTTCATGATTTAGAAAAAAAATCTATTAAAGTGGCACAATTGCAGCTGTTCAGTGGCAACCTTAGCATAGTTACAGTCTTCTAAGTGCACTGAAGTCAACGGGCATGGAAGGCTGTAGCCGTACTTGGGATTCCATGGCCTATCTTATATTATTCTATGAGTGATCATGGACTTCAGGGCTTCCACCTGGACTCTTAATCCCCTGTGCTTGATCAATTAAACAACAGGGGGTAAAATGGGGGTGGGGGTGATGTCATAGCATATGAGACATTCCCCCCCCCCCCATGCTCTGATTTGCAGACATAGGGCCGGCAAACCCATTCAGGAGATGCAAATTCACATTTGAGTGTACATACTTCATTTGGTTTCAAGTGAACTGCTTCCAAAACTTTCCCCTCAGGCTTTCAGAACTGCACATGGGAAGATAGGTATGCTTGGGGCGGGGTGGGGGGGAGATGACTGGGTATATAAAATCTCCCAGGCTCAGATTGCCTGGGGGCGGGAGATCCAGGCAACTCCCCTCCTTTTTTGCCACCTGGTATGATAACTGAAATACTGTAGCTTGAGCAAAAGCTAGAGGCCTCTCTAGGAACCCATACTTGCTCATTTTAACTGTTTGAGTGACTTCAGCTCATAGCAAACCTTATAGTTTCAAGTCAAGCAAAGAGTTAAAATGGGGATTAATACATTTCCTTTTTTTTGTATTCTTCTCTCTGTCTGTTTTATTAAAAAGTATAGAGGAGGACAGAAAGGAATCTTTTCTGGGGGGCTTGTTGGCTCTTGGAAGCTCTGGAGACAGTGGGTTGAATCTAGTGATCCATCAGTGAAATGTACTATTGGGTATGGAGTTTTGCTGCATTCTCCCTCTCTCCAGATGTTAATTCCCAGATTAGTGAGGCCTGCATGGATGAATAGGCAATTGCATTGGGGGCTGCAGTGGGGAGGGGAAATCAATACTCCTTACTCTTCTGTCCTCAAAGCTGTGATAGCAGAAGGGGGGATTGCACCCCTTCCCCTCTCCACTGCACTCCCCAACCCATAGGGCTGTTAGTTCACACAGGCCTCATGACCTCCTGAATCAGTTTTTCTGTGATCAGAAGGTGCTGCTGGATTGTGGGGAGTACAGCAAATAGCCATGCTCTTTCTGCTGAAGGGTCCCAGCCAGTATTTGGAAATATTGTCTGTATATAAGCACATGCAAATACATATGTAGAAATAGTTTATGATCTAAGTGATATGGAATTATTACTGTACAGTACAGTTTTATTATTATGATCTAAGATCAGACAGTACATTAGTATATGACATGCAGTCTCTCTATATAATAATCCTGATTTGGCAGTGGCACTTTCCTGAACATTCCACACACTTCCAAATCAGTTGGCTCCCTGATGTGTCACTCAGAAGCTGTCCCTATCCACTGACTCTGAGTACTTGCATGCCATTGGCTGGGTGCTGGGTCTGCTCCTCTTCTCTGCCATCTCCTTCAGCCACTGTGCCTTGTCAGATTCTCTGGCAAATGGCTTTCTCTCTTGACAAAGACACTTCTGCTTGCCTTCTGTGGGGGATTAACTGTTCACTTAATGGCTGTTGGTAGGTGTAACAAAATGGCAGTTACCTGTGTTTGTAAGATGGCTGCTGTCTGTGGTAAAATGTTCCCCCATAAGGTTCAATTAAGCTGTAGTTCCAGAGAGGGGCCTGCAGAGGTATCACTCACTGGATTGAATGGGGCTTCCTTATCTGCTGGACTACAGTTCCCAGCTGCCCCAAGGCCAAAAAATACAGGAAAAGAGGGACCCTCCCAAGGGGCGGGGCACCATCAATATAGACACCAGCCCATCCATTTGTCCTAGAGGAAGTTAGGAAAGGCTCCTGTTGCTTGTGCTGACCCAGGCTACAAGCCAGAGATAAGGGGGGGGGGACACTGGGAGGCAGCAGAGATTCAGCCACTCCACAGTCAGCTGGTTTGGGGAATAAATGGAAGTTTCCCTGCTCTCTTTGGCAAACGAGAGGGGCTGAACCCTGCTGAGATCCCCCCCCCCATGATAGCCAATGTGACATGGCAGTCAGGGCTTCAGAGCATGGTAGAGGCTACAGATAGGGGGGAGATGGAAAGCTGAACAGTGGGAGAGAAATAAAGGTAGGTTGATGCTTGGCTGGGAAGGAGATAGGGTTGCCAACTCCAGGTGGGGAGTTCCTGGAGATTTGAGGGATGGAGCCTGGAGAGATTGAGGTTTGAGGAGGGGTGGGGCCTCAGACAGGTACAATACCATAGACTCTGCCCTCCAAACCAGCCAGTCCCTCTTGGGGAACCATTGTTGCCAATCTCTACATGTGGGCTGGAGATCACTCAGAATTATAATTGCTCTTCAGGTAGCAGAGATCAGTTCCCCTGGAGAAAATTGTGGACTCTGTGTCATTATACCCTGCTGAGGTTGCCACAGCAAATTGATGCTGAGTGCCCAAGGTCATGGCACTCTCCCAGAGCCTCTTTCTAGAGTCTATTGTATTTATTTCCACAACAAGCCTTATTCCTAGTAAGTACATAAAAGCAACTAAGCAATACAGACAAGAACTTAGATGGATAAAATGGATTAAAATTAAAAGATATTTAAAATTTCTTAAAAGAAGCTGTAATCTTCTGTCTGATTAAGCTGGCCATGGCACAAAATTTTGCTACCTTGGCAGTAATTTTATTGCAGGAATCAGCTAAATGGAGAGTGGAATAAAATTGGATAGACCTGTCAGGATAGGCGGCAATAACTGGAGTAATGTCTTTTGTCCGAATCTCATGATAGAACTGACAGAATAAAAGCACATGCTCAATTGTCTCAACCAGCCCAGATTTACAAGGGCAGAGATGGTTTACATACGGAATATGAGCATATCCTCCCTAAAGGAGAGCAGAGGGGAGGGTATTGAATTATGGCTGTCAAGTTCTGATTTGTTGCTTGGGCCAGAGACACAGAACTGCTTGAAACAGACACAGTTTTAGACACAAAAAAAGAGGGAGATATTCAGCAAGGTATGACGAACTCCACTTGGATATATTCAAGATTTAACTGCAAAATAAGAACAAGAATTTGTTGTAGTACTTTATGTGTAGTACTTAATAACTTAATCAAAGCTATTGCCATAAGCCAAATAAGCTTTCTTTTTAAAAAAAACCAAAAAACCAGAAGCATTATTTTCCATAAGCAGATGCTGTTCACTTGAACAAAGAAATATAACCCAAGGCTTAGATCCAGTAGAGGGATATCTGTGACTGGGAAAGGAAGGTGATTTTGCTGTTTCTTCCTCCAACCTCAGAGTTTCAACTCCCACCATGCTGTTCCTGGGGTTCCCCTTTCCTCCAGGAGCAGCTTTTGGGGGGCACTTTAGGTTTCAGCAGGAGGGGAGGAGGAAGTCCCATTCTATAGAAGGAAATCTCTGCTAGACCTAAGCCCAAGTACTTACATCTGCTACATGAAATAATATAGAAGAAAAGTTGGTTCCAGTAGCAACTTAAAGACCAACCAAATTTGACTTTATATAAAAATAATGAATCTAAGAAAAACTACAAAGAAAGTAGATCAACTCCCCAACCTGTTTCCTTTTAATTTTTGAATAATAAATTGACAATACAAAGACTTGCAGGTGTGTGAGTCTCATTTTCCCCTTCTTCATTATTTCCCCTTTCACTTTCCTAAAAGCCCCTATAGTCTCTGCCCTTTTCCTGTTCATCTCTCTTTCCCACCCAACAGCCAAACTACCTTTATATGCCCTTCTTTCTTCAGATTCCCCAGTGGTGCCAGCTGCTGGCCCAGGGCCACTTACATGGTAGCCTGAAATACATGCATAAAGCTGATGGCCTTCTGACCACCAGACATGTCCCCTGATCCTGTTCTATCCTGGATGGAACTGGGAAAGTCTGGATTTGGGGTCAATGGTATAAGTATTTTGATAGGTCACTGAAATGTACTGGCTTTTCAGACCAGAGCAAAACACGCACTGACTACTGTTTCAGAGCTTGGACCAATAAAATGATGACCTTGAGAACCTTAGGCAGAATTAGCTTCTGGGTGACTAAATTAGGATGTTATAATACTAGAACTGGGGGCCAAACTAAACATCACAGTTTTAAAGAGCTGGGTTTAGGGAACCTGGATGCAACTTGTGTTCCCTCCAGTCACTCAGCAGCTGTAAGGAATGGCTTCTTTTTTTAGAAAAAGAGCCCAAACTGGCTCAGAATGGTGCCGCAGCAAGAAAAAGGTGCCCCAAGAGCCATTTTCCTGCATGAAAATTGCATAGGGAGGGGTTATGTCTCCAGTTTTGCTGCTCAGCATGCACAGATATTCTATGTGGAGCAGCTAAATGAAGGAAATAACTCTCCCCAAGGTAGTTTTTGCACTAGAAAATGGCTGGGGAAGAGAAGTCCGTTTGGGCTCTCTCTCTCTCTCTTTTTTAAAAAAAGAAGTGGGTCCTTGCAGCTGCTATATGGATGTGGGGAACGTGAGCTGGGTCCAGGAAGCCCAGACACAACTCTTTAAAAACTGTAACATTTATTTGGCCCTAGGTAAGTGGTTTAGTGGTGTCATCCAAAGTAGAGCTATACCCTTTTACGCCCATTGAAATCAATAAACTTCTATTAGCTATTAGCATCTTATGACTAAAAAACTCACTTTTGGGTGAGTGACGTAGGTTCTTATGATAACTATGATAACACAAGAATCTTGATAAACTTTTAACAGTATGTTTTGTTAGCCAATTTTAATTCTTATATTTAATTACCATTTTTAAAAGCAGTGGATTGAGCAAAACAATTAAGATTTCTTTTTAAAAAAAGCTTTGTTGCATCAAAGGATGTCAGCAAAACAGATTTTATCAGAGGACTAAGTAATGAATTTGAGTAACTTTGTCAATCAAAAAAGCGATCATCTTTCACCAATGTGATGCGTTATCTTTTCAAGAATGAAAAGCTAAGATACTAGACTCAAGGAGAAGCCAAGGGAATGCCTTGAAGACATAGTTCCTGTTAATTTACCTAATATTTCTCATAAATACTGTCAATCATATTTGCTAAATGAATTTTTAACTTACATTTGGAGCACCTTTCTATCCTCTAGAGCAGATAAAGTCAGCTCCATGAACAAGCCAGGAATGGAAATGGTTTTTGCAGTTCTAATTATCTAAAGTTCAAGCCGACAGGACTATCAATACTATGAGTAATTGTGCCAGTAATGTATTTTACTACACTAAGCAGGCTAAGAGGCCAGACAAATGAAATGGAGCCTCATCAGAATATTGATACTGTTTCAGTAATTGAAGTGGAAGGGGGGAAAGAAAGAAATGGGATGGTTTTGTTCCAAATCAGCCCAGACTCAGTTTAGCCTGTGGTCCTTCAATGTCTTTAGGTATATCAATTACATAAACTATTTGCTAACAAGCTTAAATTGGAAATTCACACTTTGAAATAGGCAGTACTAATAACAGAATTACTGCACATAAAATCAATAGTGTGTGTTAAAAGTGCCATCAAGTCACAGCTAACTTACAGCAACCCCAGCAAGGGGCTTTCAGGGCAAGTGAAAAACAGAGGTGGTTTGCCATTGCCTTCTTCTGTGGAGTCTTCCTTGATGGTCTCCCATCCAAATATTGATCCTGCTTAGCTTCTGAGATCTGACTGTAATTATACCCTTCCACATCCCCAAAGGCAATATTAGGCAAGATATACTTAAAAAAAAGTTTCCACAGTATTTATTTATTTACTTCATTTATACTCTGCCATTATCCCCAGTGAGGACCCAAAGTAGCTTACACCATTCTCCTCTCCTCCATTTTATCCTCACAACAACACTGTGAGGCAGGTTACTCTAAGAGTATGGGACTAGACAGTCACCTGGCAAGCTTCCATGGAAGAGCAGGGATTCAAACCTGGGGCTCCCATATCCTAGTCTGGCTCTCTAACTACTACACCATTGTGGTATATTGTTGTGAAATTGTGTGTACTAGTTCCACTTTTTAGCCTTGTCCAGGGTAGCAGACCATCAGAGAGACAGTTTTGGAGGACATCATTTGCTGACAGAAGGAGACATTATTTCACCAAGTGCCTACCTCTGCAATGCTGTTTCTCACTTTCTTGAAGATCTTAGATACCAGACAAATGCAGTTTTGCTCCAGAATACATTTTGTGTGTGATCTGTAGTCTGGTGATGGTTTCTATTTCCCATGATCTAATTTCCAAGGCAGGAGTCCAAATGTCCAGGCATCCAATAATCCAAAAAGTAATTTCAGGGGAACATCAGTAGAGGCAAAACTTTGCTATTGTTCCAAATTAGACAGAGGGGTAGAGACAAAAGGATGAGGGTCAGTTGGGAAGCTCCTGTAACCACTGACAGGAGTGAAACAGAAACAACACACAGTAACTTTGATTTTGGGGAAAGGTTCTGGCTCCAGTTTTAGAGCTGGAGGTTTGAGTTCAAAAGAAAAGATTCTTTTCTTTCCAAGCTTTCCAATAAAGAAAGAAATTGGAGGTCTCTAGGCAGAGAGCAGGTATGCCCTGAGGCAATCTGGACTTCCTCATTCTCCTGGGTTTTCCATGGAGCATTTGAACAGCTTAAGCAGTTTGATTTATTTGTGGACCCTGTTAGTGTGAGCAAAGTTCTTTAGCAGGAATGTCACTGCTATTAAAGCAGGATTCTAAGTGCACCTTGATTAATTACTTGAGTGGTCCAATTTGCTGATGTCAGACTAGGTTTGTCTTCTTGCTGGACTTAGTCCTTCCCAGAATGTGTGTTTTGATGAGGCACAGTCCTACTCTTTGTACTATCTCTTAGTCCTCAGTAGTGCTAATGGTTGAAAACTCTTGGCCCACATTCTTCAGATGGAGGGCTTAATGGCTTACAACCAAGGCAGTGGGTGCTTGCTTCTGCCAAAGCTGCCTGTTGGGAGTATAAACAGCTTGAGATGAATCTTCCCTCCCCTACAACTGACCCTCATGCCAGGGACATGGTCAGACTCTGGCTGCAGCAACATAATGCATTTGCCTACAGCTACAGGGCTCATCTTTTCCTCCTCTCCCCCAAAACCTGTGACCTTACTCTTGGGAGTGGACTGTTGCCCAGGTGCCAACAAGATTGTTTTCTCACCTGCCTTGCCTTCTGGGGCTAAACATCCAATCTCCAGTCTCTGTACAAGGCTGCTTGGTCTTTTTCCCCTTCATTGTAGCAGCACTCACCCTCAGAGATCTGTTCTTTCAGACACAGTCAAATATTTTGAGCAGAAATGGCGGATATCCAGAGAAGCACATCAACAGAATCACAGCCTTTCTCCTGAGGTTGTCAGAATGTTAACCTCTGTGCCTCTTGTGGAACTCTGCCCACTTTCTTGGCACCAAATGCTTTCCTGTATCTACTGCATAATATTGCCTTTCTTCTGGGGATGCAAAGTATCTGCTTCTCCCTCCTATGCAAGTGGAAGTTTTAATGGCCTATAAAACTTTTAATTGCCTACAAAACAGGGATCCTTTCCGCAATTGGTCTGAAAATTGGCAGGGGAAATCATTCAAAAATTTCATTCCAATTGGATGTATAGCAAAGAAGTTTCAATTTGACTGTGTGTGTTTCCCATTGAAACCAATGGGAAATGAAATATAAATGGTTTTCATAATGAATTAAATAAGAACAAATAATTTAATTTGTTTAAAACTAAATTTTTTAAAACTGCGCTGGTGGTGGCACATATGCTCATTTCAGAGGGGTGGCCTGATGAAAGCGGTGTTCCTCTGGATTCCTGCAGAGGCCCTACCATGCAACAATTTCTGCATAATCTTCAAAGCAGCACAAATGAAAACTATGTTATTTTGCCATGAGCAGTAGATCCTGGGCAAGGGTTGGGAAAGGAAGGGAGCTCAGCAGGGCATAATACCACAGAGTCCATCCTCCAAAGTAGTCATTTTCCCCAGGGCATCAGATCTCCCAGAATTTCCCGGCCCAACCTGGAGGTTGGGAGATATTAGCCTGGATTTTTAAGGTACCAAGTAGGGTTGCCAGATCCCTGGTCCAGCCAGGGGATTCCCCAAGTCTTTGGGGTTCCAATCTGCTGCCGGCCATCTGGCTGGTGGGGGAAGCCCCACTCCCAAACAGGAATGTGACCATGTGGTGCCTCTGTCATGATGATGTCACCTGGAAGTGATGTCACCGTGCTGCCCACAAAAAAACCCATCAGGGTTTTGCCCAAAAATTAGAGCATCACCGCTGATGTCAGCAATGCAGTGAAGTCACTTCTGAGTGGTTTTTATTGCAGTGTGCACACAAAGCACATGCACCAGAATGTCCCAACAAGTCATGCAGAACCCCCCGCCAGCAGCCAGGCTGGACCTGGCAACCCTAGTACAAAGTGTTCCAGAGACTGAGATGTAGCGATTTCTGGCTACACTGGAAAGAGGCACAAATGCACTCAGTGTCATTCTGAAGGCCATCATATTTATTTATTAAATTTATACCCTGCCCTACCCCCAAAAATGGGCTCACGGTGGCTCTAATGAGAGAATGTGCAAGCAGAAGACCCTGGCACAATAGGATTTGAGAAAATCACTTGTTTCTCCAGGACAGGAGAGCATAGAGTGTGCCAGGCTCCCTGAGCTGGAGCCATTGCTGGCTGTGCCTAATTGTACCTATATAGTTCAACTATCCCTAACATATAGAATGAAAATACTGAAACTGGACTTTTGAAGGCCCACTATAATTTTGTGTTGCAACTGGGGCTAGAGAGATAGACACTTGGGGTATAAGGGTTCAGGAAAATTGGACAAGGATACCTTTAAGCAATGAAAGCAAGCATTCCTTCAAAGTGTCAGCATTTGAAGGACCATCTCCTTCCATACGTCTCTGTGAGCCAACTACGGTTGTCAAGCAGCCATACATTGGCTATCCCACCACTTAGGGTGGCCCGTTTCACATCAGCCAGAGCCTGGGCCTTTTCCATCGTGGCTCATACCCTGTGGAATGGGTTCCCTGAAGGGCTGGAGGAGGGTCCCTTCCATGGAGATCTTCAGGAGGTGCTGCAAGGGCTGCTTGTTAACCAGAGCTTTTGATAGAAGTATGAATTGGCAGGTATCTTTTAAAGGGGGGAAGAAGGGAGAGATTTAGGGTTTGCTATTTCCAGGGCTCTTTCTGTAGAAAAAGCCAGCAGAAACTCATTAGCATATTAGGCCACAACCCTGACAGCACAGCTCTTTAACATATTAGGCCACACCTGATGTTACCAGAAGTGTGGTCATCCAGCCACATCCACCTTTTGCTTCTTATTCTGTTAACTTGTTGTCAAAACGGTTCTGACAAAACCAATAAAAACATTATTTTCTGTCCCATCTATACAAAATCTTGCGTGAACCAATATCTTACGTCCAACAATTATTCCTACACTGGATTGGAATCAATTCCTAAAGGTTAGGTTCCCATGGAAATCAGCTTGCCTTCCTGCAGAACTAGTACACTGAATATGATTTTTAGGGTTGCCAACCTACAGGTGGGGTCTGGAGATCTCCTGGAATTACAACTGAACTCCAAACTACAGAGATCAGGTCAATGACTGCTTTGGAAAGTGGAGTCCATGGCATTATGCCTTGCTTAGGTCCCTCTTTCCCCCAAAACCACTCTCCTCAGGCTCCACTCCCAAATCTCCAGGGATTTCCTCAACCTGGAGTTGGCAACCCTAGTTCACTGGCAGAACAACCCTAGGAGCCAGTTTGGTGTAGTGGTTAAGTGCACGGACCCTAATCTGGGAGAACTGGGTTTGATTCCCCACTCCCCCTCCTTGCACCTGCTAGATGACCTTGGACAAGCCATAGCTCTGTACCAGCTGTTCTCTCAAGGACAGTTGTCTCAGAGCTCTCTCAGCCCCACCTACCTCACAGGGTGTCCGTTGTGGGGAAGGAAAGGGAAAGGACTTTGTAAGCTGCTCTGAGACTCCCTTGGGTAGTGAAGGGCGAGGTATAAATCTAATCTCTTCTTCTTCTAGGTTTGTGGGTGCACTGGACAGGAGTAGTTTGTGGACTATTTTATTCAAGGTACAAAATTTTATTCAAGGTATAAGATTTCATAATAGCTCAAAATGTTACCTTAAGAGACAAATATTTTTAAATATATGTTTACCAGTTGATATATGTGAAGGTGCGGGGGGGGGGGGTGGGAAGTCATTTAATGATTATATTTTTTGTTTTTTTTAAATTAAGTATGCAATTGTATAGAGAATGGAATATGTATAAAAGCTAATTGTATTAGAAAACAATGGAAAAAATAAAAAAGTTTTATTGTGGGAAAAAAAGGTATAAGATTTCATGTGCCACCCACACTTCTTCAGATGGAAGAAGTGTGCATGCACACAAAAACTTATACCTTGGATGAAACTTTGGACTCCAATTTTGTGCTGCTGCTCCAGACCAACACAGCTACCCACTTGAATTATTACACTATAATACTTTTTATAAGCAATTATGTACCAGTAGAGTGGTTACCATGGAGAGTCTGTCCCACAGGTAAAATGATCCTGTGAACAGGTGGGCTTTACCACCTCAAAGTATCACTCTCATCACAAGATCACCAATTGTTGGACAACAACTCCTCAGAAGCAGAAATCTCTCTCATTAGGAGGTTTAAGAACATCAACTTTGCTGGCCCATTAAAGGCAGATGTCAGCCCAGTGGCAGGAGAAAAGGGACAATCATCTTCTTCAGAAACTCTGCCCACTTTTTAAATTTCACAAAACAGGCAATCTCCAAAGTGCTGCTGACCATGCTCATTTTTAGTTACAACTCTGTTTCTCTGCAGATGTCCCCCAAAGACCCCCAAGCAACAGTCAAGTGTTCTGCCAACACACACAACAATGAAGAGAAAGAGAGAGAAAAAGGAAGGAAGGAAGGAAAGTGGGTGGGAAGGGAGAGAGAAAGGTAGGTAGGTAGGTGGGGGAGAGAGAGGAAGAAAGGAAGGAAGGCGGGAAGGTGGGGGAGAGGGGGGGAGAGAGAGAGAAAGAAAGAAAGAAAGAAAGAAAGAAAGAAAGAAAGAAAGAGAGAGGGGGGGAAAGAGAGAGAGGGGGGAAGAGAGAGAGAGAGAGAGTGAGAGAGAGGAAGGATGGGTGGGTGGGTGGAAGGGAGGGAAGAAAAGAGAGAGAAAGGAAGGAAAGAAGAAAACAGAGAGAGAGAGAAGAAAGAGGGGGAGGGAGAGAGAGAAAGAAAGGATGGAAGGAAGGAAGGAAGGAAGGAAGAAAGAAAGAAAGAAAGAGGGGGAGGGGAGGGAGAGAGAGAGAGAGAGAGAGAGAGTAAGGGTGGGTGGGTGAGTGGAAGGGCGGGAAGAAAAGAGAGAGAAATGAAGAAAAAATAAAGAGAGAAGAAAGAGGGGGGAGGGGGAGGGATGGAGGAGGAGGATGAGAAAGACAGAGAGAGAGAGAGAGAGAGAGAGAGAGAGAGAGAAAGAAAGAAAGAAAGAAAGAAAGAAAGAAAGAAAGAAAGAAAGAAAGAAAGAAAGAGGGGGGAGGGGAGGGGAAAGAGAGAGAGAGGAAAGAGAGAGAGAGAGAAAGGAAGGGTGGGTGGGTGGAAGGGAGGGAAGAAAAGAGGAATGAGGGAAGAAAGGAATGAAGGAAGAAAAAGAGAAAGAGAGAGAGAAGAAAGGGGGAGGGGGAGGGAGAAAGAGAAAGAGGAAGAGAGAGAAGAGGGGGGCACTTACCGGGTGTAGGGAGAGCCTACGTGCAGCGACAAGCCTGCGGGAGCTGTGGACCTCACACTGGAGATCTGCAGCATAGGGCCCATTCCCGGCTGCTCTGTGCCCTTAAAGGGAATGCTCCCTTTGAGGGCAAAGAACCCGGGGGGCCCAACCTCGTGCTGGATCTCCGCACGGAGATCTGCAGCATGGGGCCCCTTCCCAGCTGCTCTGTGCCCTTAAAGGGAATGCTCCCTTTGAGGGCAAAGAGCCCGGGAGGCCTGACCTCGCGCCGGATCTCTGCGCGGAGATCCGCAGTGCGGGGCCTTTTCCCAGCTGCTCTTTGCCCTTAAAGGGAATGCTCCCTTTGAGGGCAAAGAGCCTGGGAGGCCTGACCTTGAGCTGGATCTCCATGCAGAGATCTGCAGCGCAGGGCTCTTTCCTGCTGGGGGGGGGGCAGGGTGGGCTCGGACGCCAGCCGGAATGCCGTTCCGTCCCCAAAAGAGCCCTGGCTATTTCATTTTGGTTTTAACTGAAAATGTTTTTAACTATTACCATAAGCTGCCCTGAACCATGAGGAATGGCAGGATATAAATGTTTTAATGAATAAATAATTACTTATTCACAAACATGCACTTAATTATTTGATATAAAGTAACTACAAGTTCTCACAAGACTGGCTCATCCATGAGGTAATATGAGGCAGTCATCTCAGCTGGTGGAGGGGGGGGGGGCTACAATTTCACTTTGTTCTTGCAGCCTGTGTTCTTGCCCCTATCTTGCTACTTTCTCCACACCTGCTCTGGAGCCAAAGAAACGAAAGCTTCTCAGAAAAAGATGTCCAAACCCTTGTGAAAGGAATGAATCCTGCATAAGTTTGGGACATACTTAATAGGGCACACTAAGCTTGCTACTCTGGTTTTAGAGATGCTTGAAGGAGCAGAGGGGAGTTCCCCTGGCTTCCTGAGTGGGGGTGAGGGCAGTGGTGAGGTAGGGGCAAGGCTGGGGGCAGTGGCAGTGGCTGGCAGCAGCAAGGCAGAAGGGAATGGCAGCCTCAAGTGCCAAAAAACCTTAAGTCGATACGAGTTCTTAGAAGCAAGCCCAATTCTTACTCTACATTTCAGTTTTGAGTCACACCCTCAGCGGCTGAGGTCTCCTTCCTGCTACACATGTGAAGCTTTGTGTGAACTAGACATGCCATGCACAGGCAGCTGTGTTTGAACTGCCTGCACATGACATTACATATGAACAATGAGGCTCACATAATATGCCTAATAAATGAGATGTCCACATATGTATAGAACAAATATGCTCAGTCAGAGGAGTTTATTTATTTATTTATTAGACTTATAGGCCTATCTCCCCACAGTGCAGGCTCAGGTTTGTGGCTCATCTCTAAAGTTTCCATCAGGGTCTATAAATGCTCCCATAATATGATGCCTGAAAATACCTAGGGTATCTTCCTCACATTTGTGCTTATCTTAAAGAAGAAAATAACCCGGTGTCACATTTTCTCACACATATTCCTTTTCTTGGCAGCACTGGTGTCTGAAATCTATATACAGGAACGAACAAGAACAGAGTCAGATTTACAGTTTGTCTATTACTTAACAGTTCCTGCATTTAACAATGCACTGTTCCTGCATAAGCCAGTTCTGAGTGACAAAGAGAAAAGAAAAGGAAGAGACACAATCTATAGCTGATGTTAAAGGGCACAGTCCATCAGACGGATCAATGTGCCCATTCTCTCTCCTGGGTCTGATGCAGAAGAACCTTGCTGTGCCTGAAAGAAAAACACTGTGTTGTGCTGAGTGTGAATTTTTGCTGTGTGTTGTAACTGAAACAGTGTGTGTGTCCCCCGCCCCCACACACTATTGTGGGTGCTGGCTGACCATCTCTTTGCTAGGCTGATGACAGGTGTTTCTTATTTCAATGTAATTTTTATTTTGTTTTATATAATTCATATAACACAATTCCAATATGAATGTAACAGTAATTATATCATGGAAGAGCAGATGGGGGAAAAAAAAACAATAGTTATGCTGCTAGTTCTTTCCCAGAAATCCAAAAGGTTGTCAGCTTTCAAAGAAGCAAGATATTTGCTGCCTACTGTCTTGTAACTGAATTAATTCAGTTAGATGACACAATTTAACCAAGTATCAAACTTTTTGGAGTCATTGTCTAATAGTACTTGGACTAGATTTCTTCCCATATTTGGCTATTAAAAGTTTAGCCTCTGTTAATAGATCCTAAATTGTAAATGTATGCAGCAGTGGAATATCCTCTCTCATATTCAACAACAATGCTTTTGAAACAAAAGCTAATTTATAAGAACAGTACAGCATTCAACTTCTCTGACTATTTTTATATAGAAGGCCTTAATTGTAGGGCATGACCACCGCACACATTCAAAATCAGCAGAAAGATCACATAATTTTTTTAAATTTCTCTTGAGTAAATACATCTTAGTAGTGTAGCTGTATAGGCACTGTGACTCCCATCTGTGGATAGCTAAATCCACGGATTGAGGCCACATGGAGGCTAAAGAGATTTTTCTACAAACTTGGAGAATCCCCTAGGTTTGCAGAAAAATCTAAAAAACAAACAAACATGGCGGGTTTAAATTCCCTTCCAATAAAAAAGCATTTTGTGCCTATCTCCAGCAGTGCAGCAGCCTACAAGCCACAGTGCACCTAGCATTGGTGGCATGGCAGCCTGGGAGCACCCTGAGCCCAGTGGTGGCGTGGGAGCCCGGAAGCTGTGCTGGGCCCAGCGGCAGAGGTGCAGTAGCCTGGGAGCTGCACTGGGTCTGGCATTGGTAGTGTGGCAGGCTAGGAACTACACTATGCCTGATGTTGGCAGCAGAGCAATCTGGGAGCCACACTGGGTCCAGCAGCAGAGGAGGAGGCTGCTAATCTCAGGAGCCACACCAGACTTGGCATGGAGGGAGATACGAGATTCCCCACCAGCTCACCATAGTGGAGGATGCCCAGTAGCCAGCAGTGGTGGAGAAGGATGCTGGGCTCAGGAGCCACACCACAACCCCCCTACAAATTTCTTTCCCCGTGAGCCCTAAGGGAAACCACCAGTGATGGGAAAAGGGATTCCCCCTGCGAATATCAGGATTCCCCCCCCCCCTCGTATCTCAGTTCCCCACTTGTAGGGAGTATAATATAACAAATACATAATTTAATAATAGTTTTCTATAAGAGCTGTACATATCACTTTTGCAGAACCAGATATAAATATTGTGTACCATTCCTGATCTGATATCTCACAGTGAAAGAACTTTCCCCATTTTTTAAACAAGAAGGATGGTTTTTTCACAGGAATGCCCTTTAAAAGACACTCTGGACAAGTAAGACAGGTGTTCTGGCTTAATATGCATTTCTTGAAGCACCAGCATCACTATAGATTTCCTTTTTAATTCTTTAGCTGCCCTCTTTCTTTTTATAGGGATATTTAAACCATTTATATTTTAAAAAGATGACTGGTGTTTCATATTTAAAGAGCTGCTGGCATAAAATCATGTTCTGATAGCTGGAGATTTCTCTAAAGTTCTTGGAATGAGATGCACATCAGAGCTTGGAGAAAGAGACAGCCCTCCGGCTAAGGAGAAGGGTCAGATAGACAGTAAAAAGCAGTTGGCAATTTTGATTATGAGAGAGAGTGCTGCAAGTTTTTTAGCTGGACGGCTGCAGCAGAAACTGAGAGCAGTAGCAGATGGGGTGGGCCTGAACTGGCTCATGAACTAAAGTTTGTGATGTATTTTGGTCAGTTTGTGGTTCACAAACCAAAATTTATGGCAGGTCAACTGACATGAACTTTCCACAAACTTTCATGCAGTTCATGGTGGTTTGTGGTAGTTCATGAATGGATATGCTCCCAGACAGACTGTCTCGGCTCAATCGCAATGTTTACCAAACTTCAAAGCAATTGGGGGGGGGGTGGAATCCTCCAGCCTTGGAAACACCAATAGAGGCCCTCCGGAGCTTAACAGGCACTGCTGACTACAAGTAATAGAGTTCTCATTCTGCTCTATGGGACAAGAATGCTATATATGCCCTCAGCTCAGCTCCGCACCCTCTCCTCTGTTGGCTGTTAGCAGACAGACTTCAGGGAACTTGTAAAAAGCAGAACACATTCATTTATACTTGATTATGAACACCTCTCCCCTGGTGAGGTTTGGGTTTTAGGTAGACTCAGGGCTCTGAGCCACCCTCTCAGAGGGGCTTAGCAACTGGGTGCCTTGGCTGAGGACCCTCATTATATACTCTCCCCCCTGATTGTAAATAGCTTTCCCATGGTGGGATTTGGGTGTTAGGTGGACCCAGGACTCTGAGCCACCCTGTCTCTCTGCTCACATGAGGCAGAGGGTGCCTTGACTGAGGACCCATGTTTATAACCTCCCACTCCTCCTGATTATGAAAACTGTCATGCCTGCCCCTGACTTAGCCTTAGACCCAGTGCCTGACAGCCATGGACAGGAGGACTTGGCTCAGTTAACTGCAGAAGACGTAAGTCCTGCAGAGGATCCACAGCCAAGTCCTCAACCAAACCCACCTGGGGCTGACAATTCTCCACCAGACTCGCCTCCACCTGTCAGCAGGCTCCGTGAAAGGAGAAGGCAAGAGCTGACTAGGCGACGCAAGGAGGCACGCAGGCAGGGGCGAAGATCATTAAGTCCTGAGTACTAACAGGAGCCAGGACTTAGCACAGCAGTGCTAAGTGGTTAATGAGCCAGCACACTATTTAACAAAGCTGATGGCAGATAACACTCTGTGCTGGCAACATCGTTGTCAGGGCCCTTCGTTCCTGTATACCTTGCCTCTGATCCTGATTGATTCCCTGGCTTTCGACCCGGCTTGCTTCTTGGACTTCTGCTCTCTGCTCCCTGATCCTGGACCCCGGCTTTTGACCCTTGGCATTCCTTGACTCCGGCTTCAGCTCTGCTCCTGACTGACCTCGGCTTGATTTATGGACTCTGACCTCTGGTACGTTCTGACTATGCCTCTGCCTTGAGATTGGGACTTGCTGCCACGCTCTGCTGACTGTCTCAAGCCAAGTCACACCCAGGGCGTGCTTGCCAGCCTGTCTGCCCAGCCAGGCTCCCGGGCTCTGCCGTGACAGATTGCCAGCACAGCCCCACTCGTCCTCACCATGGCAGACGAAGCAGCAGGAGGGGTTGACCAGCTTGCAGGGCTGTTAAATCAGGTACAGCACTTGACTCAAATTGTGTTGACACTGCAACAGCAAGCAGCTGCAAATGCTGTTGCTCTCACAGCGGCTGCTGTGCCTCCCCCACGCTGTCCTCTGAACCCTCCTGACAGATTTAATGGAAATGTGGACGAGTTCCCTGCTTTTCTGGCTCAATGTGAACTCTATATAGAATTACGCAGCTGGGATTTTCCTACAGACAAAACCAAGGTCTGTTTTATCTTAAGCCTTCTTAAAGGGCAAGCTGCCAAATGGGCTACTCCCTTACTGGTGGGGGCTTCTCCCCTCTTAACGAACTATGCTACCTTCAAAGCCCACTTCACTGCTGCCTATGCCAACCCAGTTAAAACAGAGATGGCTAATTGTAAAATCCGGGCTCTCAGTCAGCGCAGAACATCAGTTGCGCAGTACACCACGGAATTCCAGCTGATAGCTCAAGACTTGGCCTGGAATGAGGCAGCCCTCATGGATCAATATACCGAAGGGCTGTCTGATGAAATCCTGGACGAGCTAGCCCGCAGTGACCGCCCAGAAACGCTTCAGAAGCTCATCCACTTGTGCCTCCGCATAGACGGCCGACTGCAAAGTCGCCGCCAAAGCAAGAAACGGACTAACACTCCCTCCCGGACTCCTCAAGCATTTCAACAGGCCACGCCTCCAGGCCCTCCCAGGCCTCTGCAGGACACTGAACCGATGCAACTAGGCGGTGCGCGCCCACACCTCACCCCTGAGGAAAAGACGAGACGGCGCACCCAAAATTTGTGTCTCTACTGTGGGGAGGCGGGGCACTTCTCCTCCGGGTGCCCCGCTAAACAAAGACGTCCACCCGCTCCAGCTGCGCCAGTAAAAGAGCAGCCCCCAAGCCTGACCGGACCCCCCGGTTTGGGGCATATCCTGGGGTCTTCCGGTTCGTCCTTCCCTCCTCAAGCCCCCTTCTTGTTGCCGGTGCGTTTACAGCTCCCGGATGGCAGATGGCTATTTATCCATGCCATGCTAGACTCGGGAGCCGCCTGCTGCTTTATGGACGTTCTCTTTGCCAAGGAACATGACGTTCCCGTCCAAGAAAAGAAAACCCCTGCTCTAGTGGAAGCTATTGACGGACGTTTACTCCGCTCGGGACCCGTGGTTCACGAAACTCAACCCCTCACCTTATGGGTCCACCAGCATCAGGAGCAGCTCACCTTTGATCTGGTGAGGATGCCTCGATTCCCCGTCATCCTTGGGCTGTCCTGGCTTCGCACCCATAACCCACGTATCGACTGGGTTCACCAGGACCTTCAATTTGCAACGGTCTCTCCTCCAAAGACGCCCTTGCACAGCACCACCAAGCCCCCGTCTCCCGTCCTTTCGCCAGACTCGTTGCCCTCGGCTTTGCTGTTAGGAGCGGCTACCTTACTGCCTGCTCCCTATCAATCCTTTGCAGATGTGTTCAATGAAAAAGAGGCAGACCAGCTGCCCCCTCATCGGCCGTACGACTGCGCCATCGACCTGATCCCGGGCGCTCCTTTGCCTACTGGCCGCCTGTATCCCATGGCAGAACCGGAACTGGTCGCGTTACGGGACTACCTAGAGAAGAATTTGGCCCGAGGATTCATTAGGCCTTCCACTTCTCCATTGTCTTCACCAGTTCTCTTTGTCAAAAAAAAGACTGGGGACCTTCGACTCTGCAATGACTACCGGGCGTTGAACAAAATCACTCTCCGCGATCGCTACCCCCTGCCATTAATCCCCGAACTCCTGGACCGTCTGCGAGGGGCACAGATCTTCACCAAGCTAGACCTCCGGGGAGCGTATAACCTGGTTCGCATTAAACCAGGGGATGAATGGAAAACAGCCTTCGGTACCCGATACGGCCAGTACGAACATTTGGTCATGCCATTTGGGTTAACTAACGCCCCAGCATTTTTTCAGCACCTGATGAATGACATCTTCCGTGACCTCCTGGACCGGTTTGTGATTATTTATCTGGACGACATCCTGGTCTACTCCACCTCCCTGCCATTACACATCGAGCATGTGCAACAAGTACTCCAACGACTCCGCACCCATCACCTTTATGCCAAGTTGGAGAAATGTGAATTCCACCAGAAATCAGTCGACTTCCTCGGCCATGTCATCTCACCTCAAGGAACCCGGATGGACCCCCAAAAAGTTGAAGCCATTCTCCAATGGCAAGCCCCGCGGAACCGGAAGGAGGTCCAACGTCTTCTTGGCTTTGCCAATTACTACCGCCAGTTCATACCTGCCTACGCGGACCTGACAAAACCCCTGACCCGTCTTCTTCGGCCCAAGGAACCTTTCCAGTGGACCCCTGAGGCCGAACACGCCTTTGCTACACTGAAACAACGCTTTGCTTCGGGCCCACTCCTTCGCCACCCCGATCCTAGACTCCCTTTCACTGTGGAGTCCAATGCCTCCAGTGTCGCCATAGGGGCTGTGCTCTCCCAGCGAGACGACCCCACCCAACCGCTCCAACCCTGCGCATACTACTCCAGGCAACTCTCCCCGGCAGAACAGAACTACACCATCTGGGAGCGGGAGTTGTTAGCCATTAAAACCGCCTTCGAAGTATGGCGCCATCACCTCGAAGGAGCCCGCCACCCGGTCCAAGTGCTCACCGACCACCGGAACCTGGAGCACCTCCAGACCACCCGCCGGCTAAACCAGCGTCAAATCCGCTGGTCACTCTTCTTTTCTCGCTTCGATTTCAAGATTTCATACATCCCGCACTCACAGAACCAAAAAGCCGATGCCTTGTCCCGCAAGCCCGAATACACACTCGTCCAAGAGGCTCCGGAAGCTCCCATTCTGCAGCCAATGGTCTTTGCCGCCGCCACCGACACCCCGTCCCTCTCCGAGGACATCAGGGCTAGTCAAGCTACGGACCCCTGGGCCCAACAACGCCTCCAGGAACTGCAGAACGGTAGCTCCAGGGACCTGGCCACTCGAGATGGGTTGCTCTTCCATCGTGACCAGCTCTATGTTCCTCCAGGGCCACTCCGAACCCAAGTCCTGCGCCTCACCCATGATGCCCTTCCTGCTGGGCATTTTGGACGGCATAAAACCGCCCACCTTCTGACTCGTGATTTTTGGTGGCCACGGGTTCGAGCAGACATTGACCGTTACGTCAGCACGTGTGACGTCTGCCGCCGTGCCAAGGATGTGCCCGCCAAGCCATCAGGCCTCCTGCGTCCCCTACCTGTGCCATCTGGCCCTTGGGATATAATCTCCATGGACTTTATTGTCGACCTTCCCCGATCCCAAGGGCACACCTGTATTCTTGTGGTCATCGATCTATTCACCAAGATGGCCCACTTCATCCCCTGCAGCAAGATCCCGACTGGACCTGAAACTGCCCAGTTGTACCTGCATCAGGTCTTCCGATTGCACGGCGTTCCGACGCGCATCATTTCCGACCGGGGCCCCCAGTTCTCTTCCCGATTCTGGCAGGCTCTGCATCGTGGCTTGGGGACTGAAAGCCACATGTCCTCAGCATACCACCCGCAAACCGACGGCCAGACCGAGAGAACTAATGCCACTCTGGAGCAATACCTGCGCTGTTATACCACCTACCAGCAGGACAATTGGTACTCCCTGTTACCCCTAGCTGAGTTTGCTTACAACAACGCAGTACATACGTCCACCCAAACCACACCATTTTCAGCCAACTATGGCTATCACCCTCGCTTCTTCGCCCCTCTCGGCCCTTTATCGGCTGTACCCGCTGCGGAGGACAGGCTCCAGGAACTCCATGCCATCCATGCCTTACTCCGAGATCAGCTACAACGAGCCAAGGAGGCCTACAAACTGGCAGCTGATAGACACCGCCAGGAGGGCCCACCTCTTAAAATCGGCGACTCCGTGTGGCTGTCCACCCGATACCTCCGGTCCCCTGGGCGTTCGCGCAAGTTAGAGGCCCGCTTCATCGGCCCCTACAAGATTGTTGCCCAGATCAACCCTGTCGCCTTTCGTCTGCTCCTGCCCGACCATCTCCGGATCCACCCCGTGTTTCATCGCTCTCTCCTCCAGTTGGCAGCCACCCCAGATCCCAACCGTGATGCGCCTCCAGCTCCACCGCCTCCGGTCTTGGTGGATGATGAAGAAGAGTACGAGGTCCAGCAGGTACTCGATTCCCGGGTGCACTGAGGTGTCCTACAGTACCTGATAGATTGGAAGGGCTATGGACCTGATGACCGCTCCTGGGAACCTGCCTCGCAGGTGCACGCTCCAGACCTGGTCCATCATTTTCATGATGTCTACCCCGACAAACCAGGCCCTTCGGATGAGGGGGGGTCTGAGGGGGGGGATGGTGTCATGCCTGCCCCTGACTTAGCCTTAGACCCAGTGCCTGACAGCCATGGACAGGAGGACTTGGCTCAGTTAACTGCAGAAGACGTAAGTCCTGCAGAGGATCCACAGCCAAGTCCTCAACCAAACCCACCTGGGGCTGACAATTCTCCACCAGACTCGCCTCCACCTGTCAGCAGGCTCCGTGAAAGGAGAAGGCAAGAGCTGACTAGGCGACGCAAGGAGGCACGCAGGCAGGGGCGAAGATCATTAAGTCCTGAGTACTAACAGGAGCCAGGACTTAGCACAGCAGTGCTAAGTGGTTAATGAGCCAGCACACTATTTAACAAAGCTGATGGCAGATAACACTCTGTGCTGGCAACATCGTTGTCAGGGCCCTTCGTTCCTGTATACCTTGCCTCTGATCCTGATTGATTCCCTGGCTTTCGACCCGGCTTGCTTCTTGGACTTCTGCTCTCTGCTCCCTGATCCTGGACCCCGGCTTTTGACCCTTGGCATTCCTTGACTCCGGCTTCAGCTCTGCTCCTGACTGACCTCGGCTTGATTTATGGACTCTGACCTCTGGTACGTTCTGACTATGCCTCTGCCTTGAGATTGGGACTTGCTGCCACGCTCTGCTGACTGTCTCAAGCCAAGTCACACCCAGGGCGTGCTTGCCAGCCTGTCTGCCCAGCCAGGCTCCCGGGCTCTGCCGTGACAAAAACCTTTGTGTGCCATGAGGGTGCAAGTGGGTGCAAAGGGTGCTTGTCTTGGGGAGAAGAAGTCCTCCACCCCCTGCATACCACAGGCTCCCGTTCCCATGGCACCAAACTCGCCCTGCATCACCAGGGGTCTTGGAGCCCCCTTCCACTGATCTGTTCCTGGGGCTTTCTATAGAGGCAAAAAAAATTGTTAGCACTGCCTAGAGACACCAGCAGTGTAGGTGCCCACCTGCAAATGGGCAAAATCAACAACTGCCATACACATTTTTTCCATTGTGGTCCCAGCCCCATAGCCAGAATTTTTCTTGGGGGGGGGGAGGTGCCAGGGCACCAGGGGGTGCAAACTAAAGAGGATACAGCCCAGGGAGGAGAACAAGGCATGGAAGAGCAGGGCCAAGGGCCCGAGGTGGTTGGACCCAGCAGCAGCAGTCCATCTGAGGAGAAAGAGGTGGAGGAGAAGTGGCAGTTCCGACCATGGCTTGCCACTTGCCCCACATCTGGTCAGGCACCACCTCCACCTCTGCCTCCTCTGTGGAGCTGAAGAAGAATGTCCTCACTGGCCAGCCTGCCTTCCACTGCTGCTGAGGCAAGAGACAGGCAGGCAGGGCAGCGGGCGGCAAGCAGAAGCAGGCATCATGATTCCTCTTTCTGCTCATTGCCCTGTCTGCCTACCTTGGTTCCCCTCAGCAGCAGTGTGGCAGCTGCACCAGCCAGCTGAGCCTCTACACTGCTGCTGAGGAAAGCTGAGCAGGCAGGCATATTTCTTTGCAGGAACCCAGGGGTGTGTGGCGAGAGTCATCCGAGGTGGCAGGGTCATCCATGGGGGTGTCACCCCCAGTGCCCCAGTGTTGGCTATGACCCTGTGTGGTCCACAACTTATGGAATGGAGGCCAGGAAGGCTCCCATTCTCCCGGCTTTCTGCAAAGTATGAAAAACGTAATTATTCAAGGGTTGTACTGTACAAAATTATTCACCAAGTTACTTGGATAAATTATCAGAGACTGTGGCCTCTATTTTGTATAGCTTGCTTTAAGTGGGATCCTACTATGTAATCTGGTTGATTCCAGATTTTTAGAATCAAAATCCTATTGCACTGTTTATTGAATGCCCCATCCTGTTGGTTGTATTGACTTATTCTGTGTAATCTACTTTGAGTCCTAGTGAGAAAAGTGGACTGAAAATAACATTAACAAGCAAACAAACTAGATTTGGAGATGAGTGGGGAGGAAAAGGAATGGTAAAGGAGATGAACATTGGATGGAAAGGAGTTAGACACCTTCTTCCCCAATGTTTAAACTCTCCAACTTGGAACAAACAACCATTTTGACAGCTGATGCTGCTACTGGAGGGCAATGAGAATTCCCAGATCTGTGGGTGGAGAATTTCCTTCACCTGTTGAGAACTCAGGAGACAGTTTACTTACCAGTTCCTGAAGAAGAGCTCTGACCTAGCCCAGCTCCTTCTAGTCTGCAGCATCCAGGGCTCATTTCTTAGCAGGAGCTCCTCTGCATATTAGGCTACACCCCCTGATGTAGCCAATCCTCCAAGAGCTTACAGTAGCCCCTGTAAAAAGAGCTCTGTAAGCTCTTGGAGGATTGGCTACATTAGGGGTGTGTGGCTTAATATGCAAAGGAGCTCCTGCTACGAAATGATCCCCGCAGCATCTATTCCACAGACTGTCCTGCATATTTGTAGGCATCTGCTGAAGGACAACACTAAAAGCGGTTATCTATATTTGTGACCATATGTAGTCTAGTTAATTATATGTGTTTATATATGCATTTTAAATATCATGTAAGGCTGAATAAAAAGCCCCAAATATCACTAACTGGAAATGCCCAACTGTAATATTCATCAATGTGAATTTTACATAGATGCTGGAATTATCACATTACAACATCATAAATTAAATCTATGTTATAGAATGTATAAAGGATCCATCATATTTTAAAAGAACTCTATAAAATATTATGTGGTAGAAACGAGCAGCACCTTAAAGACTAACAAAATAGGTGGCAGAGTATGAGCTTTCGTGAGTCACTCCTCACTTCAGCTGTATCTAAAGAAGTAAGCAGCGACTTATGAATGCTCACACCCTGCCACCTATTTTGTTAGTCTTTAAGGTGCTGCTGGACTCTTGTTCTTTTCTGCTGCTACAGACAGACTAACACAGCTACTCATCTTGATCTATCTCTATAAAATATTATATTAGTATATTATAATGCAAAGAGAGGCACTATAGCATCTGTAGTAGATTGAATGCTGCCAAATATATTCCAAAGAATTTAAATGTGATGTTCTTAAATGTGAGACAAATCATATTATTCCTGCCAATTTCTAGTCCAAATAGCTTAATTTGGATCTCTTAAATAACTGATGCAGAGGAAAGACTTTTTTTCTTGAGTAAATTTACTTGGCTCAGATTACTTGACATTCCATTAACACAACTCCTCTTTGACTCAAAATGATGTAACTCCTCATAGATAACTTTATTCAACTCAGATGATTTGACATGATGCTGGTTGACCTGTCCATTTCAGTTCTATAGTCTTAATTATGAACCTACATTCTCTAGAATGGAGTTTTCCTAAGTAAAATGGCATGATAATGCCATCTTGGGTCTCAGCACTGGCTGCAGAAGACAAAACCTTTCCCTCCCTTCTCTCTCCCTTCTCACTTGTAGCTATGTGTGAGACAGTGGAGTACCGCTCTCTCACCCACTTTTCAACCTCATCAGTTCCATTGACTCTAAAAAAATATGTAAAAAAGAATCAGGACTGTGCTCCCTTCAGAAGCCTTAAGGAAACAAGAGATTACCCCAGAGGATCCTGGGATATTACAGGAGGCCCTGTAGTATAGGAAGGGTGCCTGAAGGAGGTAGTAGTAGGCCACAGGTTTTCCTGTGCTCTGCTTCTTCCACTAGTACTATGTATTTCTCCATCTGGAAAGGGCCAACCTCCTGCTGGTGCCCACCCACTGCAATCCTTGATGCCCATCTTGATGTTTTGCAGTTTCATCTCCAAAGTGATACAGTAGGGCTGCCAAGTCAGCCCAGGGGGTGGGGGATCCCCCGCTAAAGGGGTTCCCGATCCGCCGGCCAGCATTCGGCCGGTGGGGGGAACCCCACCCCCAAAGTCGTCCAGCCCGGACGACGTAATGACATCACCGGAAGTGGCGTTAGCACATTGGGGGCATTGCCAGAGCGTCACCCTGGCAACGCCCCCAATGTGCCGCGCCAGAGAAACTCCCGGAGAAGGACTCCCCCCTGCCGGTGAGTTCTTTAGACTTGGCAACCCTATGATACAGTGTTGGAGAACAGCTTAGGGAGGTTTTAATTTTGTTTTCTTTTTTTGATAGGGGCACGAGATAGAAATAAAAACCTGGACAAAGAGGAATGAGAGCAGATAGGGAATACACTGCAACGATGCTGGCTGTTAAAAAAATTATTGGGGACAAGGAAGAACATTAGTAAATGAGAAAAAAGTGAGCTTTTGAATAATCTGCTTTTCTTTTTCAGTAAAGACCAAGTATATCTAGAATTCTACTTTTTTCTTCCTTTTCAGAGTTTTCATTTTCCACAGAAGGTCTCCAAGATCACCCCTTTGTAGACTTATTAGAGCCCATTCACACAGGTTGTTTTAGGTTTTGGTTGACATGTCTTAAATGAAGGCAGTTTGGACTCAGAATATTTTTTTCTCTTTAGAATTCATTGTGAAGCTAGTGTGATATCTACTTGTTTGTTTCTATTTATAGGCCATTATGTCTCATGGGTTCAAACAAGTTATATCAAAAATTTCCCCAAATCTACTTAGTTCGATTTTAGCAGTGCTGACTAACTTTTCTTTCTTTCATTGCTACATATTTGAAACAACTTTGCCTGAGTAAACAGAAAGGAAGATCTATTTTAAGCTAGATTTCTTCCTCATACTTTTGTTTGTCTTGAAAATCCTCTTCAGTTGAACAACAGGTCAACATGCCAATGACACAACCACATGAACTAGGCTAAATGTTGGATCTTTCTACCCCCTTGACACAATAACACCTGGTTGATAATGTGGGAAAGACAACATGATCTCTTTGCACAGATGGCTCTGTCATTCACAGGCAACTGCATGATAACTGTGCCAAGAAAAAGCAATTCCTACATGGCTGCTCCCAAAGAAGCCTTCAGAATTGTCTCTAAAAGTGGGGGCCATTATCTGCAATGTCTATGAGCATCTGAGACATATTCACTTACAAGTAAATGACTGACAAATGTCACCAGGCTTGCCTGACCCTTTTCAAGGAGGATCTACACAAATGTTTCTTGCCTCTGTTTAACACTTTGAAAAATGCAAAGTGCTGCTGAGCAACAATTACATTTTCTATGAGGGGTGCTTACAAAATCTTCCTCTGTAGAATGTCTGCCTAGATTTTTTTTGGGTTTTTTTGTTTTGTATTATCAGAACATTGAACAGAATTCATGTTTTAAGAATCTGAACTACCTTTGAAACTGAATTTCTGGAAAGCAAGCACAAAAAAAAAATTGGGTTGAGTCGACAACTCTTGTACTGGCCCCTCTAGCTGTCCCTTTAATACCAATTTGCTATGCAAGCCATTATCAGGTGATGTTTAACTTCGTTCCATGAAAAGCTTCATCTCCTACTTCCATTTATTTAACTTCTATAAAAATGACAGGACAATTGTTTTTCCTGTCCAGCTGACAACCTTAAAAGTAAAATGAAAAAGAAATTCTCACCAAATATATTATCACCATTTTCTATGGTACAACTATTGCACACCTATTCAATATAAAGCAAGTTGAACAAAATAAACAAGTCCCTTCAAAGCTAACAGCTTTTGCTCCAACAAAATGCAGTTCTTTTTTTTTTTTTAAGTCTTCGTGTAAAAGAAAATGAAACATATTTTTGATGAGGTTTTAACCAGAACTGCTTACAAAATCCTCCTCTGTGGACTTTCTCCAGACAGTACATAAAAGTCGCTACAGGCATAGCTGCCACCATAATCCCATTTTAGAGGCTTATTCTTTATTTCAAAACATCATAGTTCATGAGTATTTTTTCCAAAGAGCAGATTTTAGAGTAGTTGTTCTCTTGGAATTTTAGGTTTGGCAGCCCTAATAAGAATTGCAATTTTTATCTTACAGAAGCTGTATCTCTTTTGTCCCTCATAAGGGATTTGGCTCCAGTCCTGGACTCAGTTACTAGATTAGTCCCTATGAACTCAGTAGGCTTAACCACATGTAACTGGATGCAAGATTACATTCTTTGTCATGTATCTGGATGCTTGAAATACGTGTCATTAAGAGCTTTTAATACAAGCTTCTTGTACTGTGGAAGCTTTGTGGGATTTGCCATAGGAGATGCCAAACTGTATGCTTAGTGATCACATTTTTTAGAATATACAGTTGCAGGACATGCAAATGGAGAAATTGAACATGCTTCAAATAATGTCAGTGATGCAGTATTTATTGCCCAATCAATGGTCCATTGTTTTCTTAGAGTTTTGCATACAAGGCCCCGAAGAGGCATTGATCTCAGCATCATTAAAACCAATCAGCTGCTTTCCCTCGATTACTTCCATAATCTATAATGGAAGTATAGCATCTAACGTTTGTCACACTTTCATATTATGCTTCTACTTATTCCCTCTAAAACAGGCCTAGAAATCAATTTTTCTGGGAGTAAGTTATTACTCATATCAGTTTTGTATTAGAATGTTCATTGATTGTTGAGGATGCTAATATACTTTTAAACTATCTGCCCATCTCTTGAAAGCTAACTAATGGTTAATGAAAATGGACCGTCCATGCCCTTACTACATCTAAAAGTCTTGTATGACAGTACTAGAGAATTAAATGCCAACCTCCTGTGGATCAATGGAATGAAGACTTTTAGAATTTTATCAGTATTAGAGCATATGGCATATAGATGACAATTACATGTGGACTTATTTTAAGATATCTGGAAACATTTTATTGAAACTGTGTAGATCTACCATCACTGTTGTTATATTTTTGTTTCTACTTTATATATATCCTTCCCCTTATTTAATTGCTCAATTTTGAGTTTTTCCCCTTTTCTTTTTTTTGTTTTTTCTTTGAAAGAAATATTTTTTAAAAAGACACATAGAATTAATTTGCATATCAAATTTGATATCGTCATTTATGAACTTTGCTGGTGAAGCTAGTGGAGCTGCTGCATTTATTTTACAGAGTTTGGAATCTGAAATTATTACCCTCCAGTCTCAGAATGTGGTCAGCCTTCAGTATCTGTTAATGCGTACTTGTGACCATCCCTTCTGCTGTATCTCCCTCACTCTACTGAAGACCAAGCTAGACAGTTACATTTATTCAGGGCTATTTTTGGGCAGGAACGCACAGGAACGGAGTTCCGGCTGGCTTCCAAGTTGGCCACACCTACAGCCTCCCCCCCTTCAGGTTCCCCAGGCACTTCGCAAGCCGCGAGACACCTGGGGAAGCCACGCCAATCCAGGGAGGGAAGACAGTTTAAACTGCCTCCCCTCCTTTGGTTCCCCAGGCTTCCTGCAGCTGCAGGGTGCCTGGGAAAGCTGATCCAGAAACTGCCTTCCTTCCCTCGGGTTCCCCACACGCCCCACAAGTAGCAGGGCACTTGGGAAAGCCGATCCTGGGAGGGAGCTGCACTGCCAGGGGGTGTGGCCTAATATGCCAATGAGTTTCTGCTGTTGGGTGTGGCCTATTATGCTAATGAATTCCTGCTGGGCTTTTTCTACAAAAAAAGCCCTGCATTTATTGGTCTTCCCCATTCATATGGTCTTCCCAACTGAGATAATCATCATCGCTTTATTACAGTTCGTAACCAGCACAAAACAGTCCAGACATATCAAAAATTGAATATCAAAATATAACTATAATAATATGAAATTTAGATACTAATGCAGAGACAGATACTAATGCAGAGACAAAACTGCAGCATTTACAAGTAATTAGAATGAAATATCATACAATCTATATCTATATCACATGTTTATATACTGTTTATGAATTATGTAGGCTGTTGCTAAAAATTTTGCACATGCCAACATAATCTCTGGGTTAGAATCTGATAGAAGCATATTGCTTATTACAGTATTCGAGAAACCTGAAAATCTTTCGTGTGTAGGCTGAATAAATCTAGTTCATATTTCATTGTAATACCCACAACTAAGCAGAATATGTGTGATTGTATCCCCTTCTCCAGTACTGAACAGGCAGACATGCTGACCCATCAGTGTCTTTCAGTTGCAGCCCACTACCTCTGATGGAAAAATATTACAACAGGCCATAGAAAAGGCCCTTTGATGAGATAGATTATCCAGATTTGACAAGTATGAAGCTGGAGAGACAATTTTTTTTGAGGTGAGGCTATAAAATTTAAAACCCTGGCCATGTCATTCTACCTCTCTGTATCAACAACTGAGATCTAAAATAGAAGGTGAATGCCTGTTTTTTAAAATAATAAAATGGGGTCCATGGGTAAGGTGAGGTAAATCCTTTCCCTCTTTACCTCTCCGCATCCCTTGGTGCTGGCACTTTTATTCTAGCCTGGCTGTACTATCAGAAGTTAGTTGGGCTTGAAGAAAAGTGGTCAGAACAGTGGGTTGCAAGAAAACAAAGCAGGGAAGGGGAGAGGGTTCAGTTTAAATGTGAATGGGGCAGACATATCAGCAAGCAAGCATGGCTGCCCTCATGACTTTTCCTGTATAGACTTTCTTGAACCTATCATCCTCGCCAATAGCTATTAGCACATCATCCCTCCTCTTATGTAAACTGTCTCCATATCCTGCTCAGCACATTTCAGACATCTAGATCTTAATTTAAAGTCACTTTTTCTCAGACCCTGACAAAGATTGCCTATTGCACACCTCCTTGCTCTTTTGTACAAGCTTGACAGTGGTTTCTTTGCTCTTTGCTCTTCTTGATCCAGTATTCATGTCTCATGCCTGGAGCAGCCTCTCTCTCCCCCCCCCCCATCCTTTTCAAGAGGCTTCCACTGATCAAAGTTCCCACTCAAAGCCTGTTTTGTAAATAACACTTTTATGAATTTCTCTCTTATTTCTTCCTCTGTTATTGGTTGAGCCCCCTCCCCACTGTTCCTCCTACTTGGTACCTTCCTACAGTATCATAGAAGGGATGTCAAAACTGCAGTTTAGACTCTTGGGATCTACCTCTTTATTTCATTCTGTTTTTCAGGAGTGCTGAAAAGCACCTCCCATTTTATGTACTTTTTAGCTTGTTGAAAACAAATTTGTGCTGTTTATTTTTGGCATCATTTTCCTGTTTTGCTCTCACTGTATCGTGCTTCATTGGCCCATAATGCCATTTCAACTTTTGATTATATTATGGCACTATGTCTGACATAATGATGTCACAGAATAAGCAAAATCACATGAGCGGTCAATGCCAATTATTAGCCATGGCCCAAGCTCCCTTGAAACATTAGATTACCCTGGGAAAAATGACTGTAAACTTAATTCAACCTTTTTTTAAAAAAAAATCATGATAACAGCTGAAGGAAAATCAACATCCACTGGCAAGATAAGGCTACTACCTTTCTTTTTCATTGGGTCCTTCTAGGCATTTCGGAATCAATTGGAGATTTTTTTTTTACCGTGGTTTTTACATGAGTATTATTATATGTTGTTTGAATTTGATGTATTTTGTACTTTTAAAATTTGAATAGCCTGATGAACATTTTTTCCCCAAAAGATGGTGGCAAAATACTGTAAATAATTTTTTAAAACATTTTAAAATATCCGGTTTGGATTCTCTGATGGGTAGCAAGCAAGTATAATAAAAGCCGCCATAGTTCCTTGTAGATGAAGACACTGATAATTATTCATGGGCAACCATTTCTGAGTGTTGATTATATAAACAAGTACTGAATGAAATTATTGTCTTGGAAAAAAGGAAGCAAATGCAGACTTGGTTCTTAATATCTCTTTGATCTCAGAGAAAATGAAATAGCCCACTTTGCAATGCATAATGCACAATTACTCTATCGAGCAAGAAAAAGCACTTTAAGTTCCTTGATTAGATTTTTTACATTTTTATTCCTTTTGCCACCTTTCAGTTCCATCATACTCTGGAACGGATGAGGTGTTTTTGTTCCCTGTTGCGTATGAATCAGCTTGGTAGGTTAATCTCTCCTATGCGCTTTGCATGGTCAGTGTGTTATCGGCTAGGTTCTCAGTTGCATTTTCTTTTATTGTCCAGAGGTGGTGCTGAGTACTCAGGTACCACATTTCTAAAACTGAATCATAACTGAAACAAGAGGCTTAAGTTCTTTTATAACACTCTGTGATTTAGGAATAACAATGTATGATCTCAGAAGAAGAGTAAGGTAAATTATAACCTAACTGGGGAAAATACGATATGTAAATCCCTTACTCAGTACCAAATATAACACATTTAAATATATGTACAGGAAATGTTGAACTCAAGTGGGAACTTGCTTCTTAATAAATATGTATGTTGCATGACCACAGTGTAATAGACAAGTTAAGAGCCAAAGAGATTTCTGTAACCCGCATCCTGGGCCCTGAACCTAGGGTGGTGTTTCCTGAGAGAGACACCCCAGAAAAACCTCTGAACTTCCTAAAGCAGTGCCCTCATAAAGCCAGGCTTGGCTTGAACAGTGGCTTTTGCTAGGAGAACCACATCTTGGCTGGGAAAACTCAGGCCAAGTGAAGATACTCCAGGCTGGCTGCACTGCCAAACATTCCCCCCCACACACACACACACTTCTCTCCTGTCAGCTCAGTCCAAAAGGACTAGACTCTCGCCTCAGGCATCTTCTACTGACCAAATGGCTAGTCTTTTGTGTGTCAAATGTACAGGCAGGCAGGGAGAAAGAGCCTCTGGTCTGTACTATTGTCATGAATGAAGTATGTTGCATGTTTCCATTCCCATCTCCCGTTTCACTTGTATGTCAGGAAATACCTTTGGAATAATCCTGTCTCCATATATTTGTCTAAAATATCTGCATTCTTACATCTACGCCAGATCTATCAAAGTAAACATTAACTCTCCATGGCCAGTGAATGGTCTCCCATTCAGGTTCAGCCTGCTGCACATATAGAAACATCACCTCTTTTGTCTGGCACCACGAAAATGCCAGACCACCCTATTGTTCCACAGTGGACACTTCCAGCCCAATCATCCTGCACTTGGCTAAACCCATCAATGCTATTGTTAATCCAGACTCTGCCCCTCTGGAACCTCATTGGCTACACCTAGGTGTGCCCCTCCTGACAACCACACCCACTGAGACCCATGATTGGCCCAGGTGATCTTTTGTCTTCACATGGGGCAAGCCCCTCAAGACCTTCCATCGGTCAGCATTGTTCTCTAATGTCTATACCCATCCACGCACATGGCTTCAGAGGGTGTGGCTCTGCCCTGATGCCAACTGGCAGTCCACTCCCAAACTTTTGTTTGGGCCACAATCCCTTCTTCATGGCCCTCTGCACATCTGGACAGGTTGTATTACCCCATAACTGACCCCTCTATTTGCTATCATGACCTCTGCTTTTTCAATTCTGAATTGCTTGCTCTTTTTAAATGCTTAGCGTGCTTATAACTAGGGAAATTCTTTAATAAAAACTATTTAATTCACTCTTCAAATTTGGAGTCTTCCTACTGTACCAAACCTTAGTATAAACTGGTGTGCAGTCCCTTGTACCCCTCTGGCCTCTCCTGCTGCATAGTTAATGCGAGAGCCAGTTTGGTGTAGTGTTTAAGTGTGCGGACTCTAATCTGGGAGAACCGGGTTTGATTCCCCACTCCTCCACTTGCACCTGGCTGGATGACCTTGGGCAAGCCATAGCTCTGTACCAGCTGTTCTCTCAAGGACAGCTTGGGAAAGAGCTCTCTCAGGCCCACCCACCTCACAGGGTGTCTGTTGTGGGGAGGGGAAGGGAAAGGAGTTTGTAAGCTGCTCTGAGACTACAAGTGAAGGGCGGGGTATAAATCCAATCTCTTCTTCTCTTCTTCTTCTTCTTAATTTCCCCAAACAAAGAAGCAGGCCATTGGTGGTAACATTTCCTCAGAGTTAGTTTAAAGGGCTTTGGGGATAACAAAGATCAGAGTACTCTACAGCACAGTTCCTCTCAATCTTCACAGATGAAAACAGAGACACGCTTGCAACACTCCTAATCACACAGTAAGGATCACTTCTTAAATGGCCCCATTACATACTCCTGAAGGTTTTACTCTGCCTGTTTGTAGGCATCAGCCCTGCAAAAACTTTCCTTCACTGACTTCTACTCAGCCTTTGGGGTCAAAATATACTTTAAAAAGCATGTTATTCTGTCTCCAAAATCTAGTCCAAGATGACTGTTCTTCCAACCCGAAGAGGGGTGTGTGCGTTTCAGAGACATCCAGATCCTGGGCCATAGGCAAGAACAGCTATTAATTTTTCCAGACGTTGTACCTGTTCCTAGTGTTGACAACTCCAGGCTGGAAAATTTCTGATATTGGGGGCTGGGGTGGAGGCTGGGCAGGATGGGGTTTGGGAGGGTGGGTAGGGAGCTCAGCAGGGTATAGTGCCATATAATCCCCCCTCCAAAGCAACCATTTTCTCCCCATGAAATGATCTCTGTGGTCTGGAGATCAGTTTTAGTTCTAGGAGATCTCCATGTCCCACCTGAAGGTTGGCAACTCTACCTGTTGCCAAGGCTACCAACAGATAGAACAGGCAGGTGGCTTGCAGGAGGCAATGGAGAGAGAATGCCCCATTACTGGAGCAACAGATGCCATACATCGACCGAAACATCATAGAAGATTCAACAGAGTTGAGAATGTAATGAAAAGAAATGAGGCAAAAGGAGAAGAATAGCAGCAGGAAGAAGGGTTTGGGTCAGAGAAGGATATATAGAAGACTGGACAAAAAAAGCTGAGTGTGGGTGGAAAGTGTGGCAGAGAGCAGAAAACAATGGACAAAACTGTGCAGAAATTGGAGGAGACAAGCAGATCCTATACACTGCAGGGCATACAGAAGCAGGAGATACTGCAGCTGAGGACAGACTGGGAATCTGCCACGGAAAGGAAGTGGGACCAAAAGTCATGGGGGAAAACTGGCCCGGGGCTGGCCATTCACACTGGCCAGACTCCTGCGGGAGCATTCCGGAGAGGAGGCGCAATGATGCAGTCAGACTGCTGCGGAGTGGTCAGAGGGCTGTTTTGGCAACTGGCGCATGGGCGCCTATGCGCATAGGCGCATGGCTGCAGCAGCAGTCTAAAATTTTTAAATCTTCCCGCCTCCTCTCCTGGTTTCCTCCTGTGCATGAGCGTACACAGCACATATGCACATATGCGCATCTCTCCATGGTGGCACATTCACACTGCTGCCTCCGTTTGAACCCTGCCTCTTCCCGTCCACACAGCCAGGAAGCGGGATTCAAGTGGAGGAAGGCCCCTGGACACCATGGCTGAGGACAGACTGGAAATCTGCCACGGAAGGGAAGCAGGGCCAAAAGCCATGGGGTGGAACTGGCCTGGGGCTGGCTGTTCACACTGGCCAGACTCCTGTGGGAGCATTCTGAGTTGACGCAGTCAGACTGCTGTGGCGTGGCCCCAGGCAGGCTGGCCTCTGCGGCTTGTGGTGGGGCCATTTCAGCAACTGGCGCATGGGTACCTATGCACATAGGGGCATGGGCGCAGCAACAATTCTAAGGACCTTTTAACTCCGCAAGCTGGAAAATGTGCCTGGGGCCACTTGTGTGCATGAGTGCATATGCGCATCTCTCTGTGGCAGTGCATTCACACCACTGCCTCTGCTTGAATCCTGCCTCTTCCTGTCCACACAGCCAGGAAGTGGGATCTGTGGAAGAAGCCCCCTGGACACCACTTTCTGCCAATATCCGCCTGAGGCGCCATGGAAGCGCTTCAGAGCCGGATGAGTACAGAAGGGAAACGGAGGACAGCTGTGGGTGTCTGAACTGCCTCCCTTCCCCCACTTCTAAAATGGACCTATCCCAGGCCACATTGCCAGTCTGTCCTCCGCCTGCCTTCCTACTTTTTCAGTTGCCCAGGTGCCAGTCAGCAGGACCAATATTTAGTTACAAAGGGTGAAAGCCTATAGAACAAAGACTTGCAGGAAGTGCAACTTACCCCATGATGATAGGCTGCAGCAGTGAACAAAGTAGTACTTATTGCACTAGGGTATTCTCCACATAACCTACAAGAGATGTGTCCTGTTGTGAGCCTCACAACCCTACCCACCATTTCAGGATCACAAAACTTCTGCGCTGGTAATGGAAACCCCAGCCCTGTTAGTTAGCCTTGGAGAATCAGCCAACAGTCCAACTAGACATAATAAACTAGATGGGAGATTCAGGGTGGTGTAGTGGTTACAGTGTCTAGGAAGCCATGTTCCCATTCAGCTATGAAGCTCATTGGTTGACCTAGGGCCAGTGATACTGTCTCAGATTAATGTACTTCACAAGGTTACTGTGAGGACACAATGGGGGCCAGGGAATATATGTACACTGCCCCTAGTACCTTGAAGGAAAGATGAAATAAAAAATGTGACAGGTAGATAGATGGCAGAGAGTCCTTTGACCATCTCCCTCTCATACTGTCCAGCCGGCTGCTAAGATCTGCCTCTCAAGCCCTGCTCTCTGTGCCTTTGCTTTTAGAGGTGAGGTGGGTGGTGACTACAGACGGGGCATTTTATGTGGTGGCACCTTGACTTTATATGCCCTCCCCCTTGAGGCTTGCCTCGTGGCTACTTAACTTTCTTTAGGTGCCAGGATAAAACAGACCTTTGTATTCAGTGGGAGGGCAACCTAAGTTAGATTTTGCTACCTTATTTTTTTGGGGGGGGGGGGACCTACACCAGAATAATCTCTGCCCACCTCCCCAGTGTATGTAGGAAGTTGGCCCACTTTGCTAACAGAGGATAGCTGTCTACTCTAATGCTAAATACTCTAATGCTAAAACATAGAAATACATGTGCAAAATGAAAGAATATATCTTAGGGAGTAGGACTGTAATTTTGGGGAGTCTTTTTGATTTCTTTTACATTTGAGAAGTTCACATTCTTCCTACCTATTTTCTTTCAGTTTTTCTCTTAATTGGGTGTTTTCTTTGGGGCTGTTTTGATCTCTGTTTTATGATTACTTAATGACTCTTTTCATCTGCTTTAATGACATGTATTTGGGGAGAGTTTTCACATAACAGCAAGATTTGTTTGATCTCATTTCCAGCATCAGATAATGCACAATCTGCTTCTTTGTCTGATGTTAGTTCAGGTGAGTAGCCATGTTGGTCTGAAGCAATAAAACAAAGTATGAGTCCAGTGGCACCTTTAAGACCAACAAAGTTTAATTCTGGGTATTGGCTTTCGTGTGCATGCACACTTCATCAGATACAATGAAGGCTGCATGCATACGAAAGCTTATACTCAGAATCAAACTTTGTTTGTCTGCTGTAGTTCAGTTGTTCCTAATTCCACACCCCATACTTTGCATACACATTCCACAGAAAGCAAAGCAGTACTTATGGACACATACACATCTTAGCACATGATCCACTGAAACTATTGAGATAATCCACTGCAGGATGTACTGTTTGGACATGCACCAGTACACTCACCATGAAAAAATTCACACATCTCCACTTCTTCTATGAGATGGTCATTACCTCAGAAAGCACTTTCCTGGGAGCACCTTCTTTTGGGGGGGGGGGCATAACTCAGACTTCATAATTCCAATCCTCACCATATTTAGAGGGCAGGGAGAGGAGAGTCAGGTGGAGATCCCCTGTGTTGTATTCTTATTATTTTACAGCCACAGCTTGCAGAGACTTTGGGATGCAAAAGGCCCTTTCTGATTGGCTAACAAATAAAGACTGTCATTGGTCCTTAAGCCACTCTAGGTAACCAATTGCTGAGCCTCGCTTAGGTCCAATAGGATTGTTTGTACATAGTTACATTGTTTGAAGTTATGAGTTGGAAACAGTATAAATTAAGGTGCTGCTCTCATAGAGCTGTCTTTGAGCTGAAGCAATGGTTTGAATAAAAGCCTGTTTGTTTGATTCATCGCCTCCTGCTCAATACTTAAAACCCTGGGAGTTTGGTGTCTCTAGCTTGCTGGGGGTTGTTCAACCTGGCCATGAACCTCACAAACTGAACCAGTTTGTAACACAGCTAAATATTTGTGATGATTTGTGGTTCACAAATGGGGCACATCACAAAACACAAACCAGACCTCATTTTCCCAGCTCATGTTCATCCCTAAGGTTTACAAAGAAAGTGCCAGTATAGCCTTAATACATTTTATCTCATACATATTTACTTTTATAAATGGGAAAAGAGAGTCTACTGGAAAGAATACTGACAGTGATAACTATGCATATTTGGTTTAGACCTTCTGCTTGTAAATGGACACTGGGTAAGGATTTTGAACAGATTACACAACAGATCTGAAAACCACCTTTGTGAACACATTAGATAATAATGATCAGTCTTGTACTCACACCAATGTATACCATCCATTTTAGCAACAGAATGGCCATGACAATGAAGTGGAAGCAGCTGGTGCTCACAGTGGTAGTCAGTGATTTAAGAGGATGTCACGTTAATTGAAATACTTTCCAATCAAATCTAACCAATGTGGCACAGTCCACAAGGTAGACTTTCATAGAAATGCACGTACATTTTTGGTCATACATTGGAAATATCTCATAGACCTCACCAGTATAATACTGCTCATATATTGAGATAGCTATTTATGAATATCAATTTATATGATCTACCACTGCCATCAAACAATAGCCCAATTGTGGTTGTACTGCTTTGGATTTCTGTTTTATAAACTGTACCACAGTTGTATTTTTGATGTTCTTGTATTATATATTTGTTGCTTGCATTTAATAAAAGGTTAATTAAAAAAACAATAGTCCATCTGGATGAACAATCTACATCTTTTAAAAGATTTTAGCTATTTTTTACATATAACAATTAAATACAAATATATAAATAATAAACACAAATACTTCAAACATGCTCAATTAACAATTTAGAAACAATATTACTTAAATTACTGACAAAACTCATTTGTGTTACTGCCTTAACTTAAAGTTCATCTACACAGTTGTTTCCAATAAATGCCCAAGTGTGTTATATTTTGAAACTTCTGCAAAGATGTCAAGCAAGAACTTACAGTTCCCTAACTCTCTCCAATCATTCATTTTCTGGAGACATGTGCACTTCTTCCAGTTTCTTACCTTTTCATAGTTTGGTTCAGATATAACCTGAAACTATGGTTTAATTAAACTCACTGAATATAATGTGATTGTCTGAATGCAGCCCCCTCCAGCAGCTATAGATTGTTAGGATCTACAAACCAAGTTCTAAACATAAATGAGTTTCTTAACCATAGTTAGTCTAATTATGGTTGCATGTGACATGCTAATATGGACCTCTTGGCTTAACTGATTCGTAAGAGAAATTGCCACCATGGGTTTACATTATATCTGAACTGAGCTAGGGAGTTGCTTTCTCCTAGCTAAATTGAACCAGCCAAGAGAAGTGACTTTCTCCAAGATCAAGCCAATACTTAAGTTATCAGGAACTATCACCTAACAGTTAACACCTTTTGAGAGCCAGCACTTAATGGTACCATTAATAATGTAGAAAACCCAGAAAAAGGTAACAATGTACTTATTTCTAAACTGCATGTATTTATTTTGCTCATGAAGAGGATTGCTTAAATCTAAAAAAAGGCTGTTTGTGGAAGCAAATGAGGAAAAAAATTATATTCATCATTGTCTTTTGCAATGGTTAATTTGATATATCCCATCAACTGTCTGCCTCCCAACATATTTTCATGACTATGTGGACTTCTAAAGGCAACATCACACAAAGTCTCATATTCTGCTCTAGTTGTTCAGTTCTGCTTGACTGCTGGCAAACTTTCCGAACATGTAAATGTATGGGAAGTTGTCAACTCGGCAAACCTGAAATATATGTGAAATGATAGCCATAAAATATCCATGTTTGAGCTGTTCAGGAACAAGCCTGAGTGCATTTCGCAACTGTACATTTCAAGTGCAGAAACCCATATTGAGCGCATGGTTCCAAATCCCAAGAGCTTCAGTTTTTCTTTTTCAAATGTACATTTCTAGTCTGTGCAGTTGCAAACATAGTATTAAAATTAAATGCAGAAAATCTCAGAATGCTTAAATAGAATCCCCAGTTGTCAGGGGGTAAATCTTTAATGCTCTGCTATAGTTGCCAGGTCTTCCATCAAGTATTTTGCTTATCAGTACCTGAAGTGCCAGCAGGAGTTAAAGGGGGGGGGTGTCAGTTCACATCCTGGCTTTTTACCATAGAGTTTTTACAGATCCTAGAGTGTCCCATGATGCCCTAGTCCCCCCAACAAATTTTCCCAGGGCTTTCTGTCTGCAGCCTGACAACCTGATGCGCTACATAGTTTTTCACATTCCTAAGAATATTTTGTTTCTACACTTTTTTTTAAACTGCACTTTAACCAAAAATAATGAAGGCTGCAAAACTTAGTTCTACTTGCTGAAGAATCTGGGGATTTTGCTTTTAGTGCAGATGACACACAGATCTTCTTAAGGTACATTGCACAACAGGGACAAACAAAACAAGTTGCTCTCATTAGATCCCCCAGTGTCACTAGGTTTGGCAACTTGTGATTTGGCATGCCAATCACTGCGAACTAATTATCTTCCTGGGCTGTACATGGAAAACAATCTGCTGAATTCCAAAGTCCTAGCTGCTTTTATGAGCCTTAAAGCTTGGCACAAATAGTGCTAGAACTCTATGCAATGTATTTCTTCAGATAGTCTCCCCATGCCACTCTCTTGCAATGGAACTCCACCTTAGGAAACCTTTTTAACAAATTACTCTGAGCTTTTACTGAACAAAATTGTTATTCTTCTCAGCTCAGATTTTTAACAATCTATCTTCCAGCACTGTGGGGTTGCATTTTATTTTTTGTCTCTTCCCTCTATGTAACTTTACAAGTTAGGAAGGCTTAGTATACTAGTTGCATCACATTAATATTAAATAGTAGAAATAATAGTTGCAGATGTGGGATATGGTTACTTGCAATTAAAAGTAGAGCTGTCATATATCCCAAATTAACATAGTTGTTTATTGAGTTGTACGACATTCCATAGTGTGCAAAGACTATTCTTGTAGCCAAAAGAAATGAAAAGGCTTGCTGGATGACCAACAAAACTCTTAAATTGCTAAAGATAAACAAGTAAAAGGTGACAGAAATAGAATCAGAAATCTAAATGCAGCATTCCAGCAACTTGCACATAGAGACAAAGAAAACTATAATAATAACAACCAGTTGTAATGGCAGATATTGGCTTCAGACCTGGTATCTGATCCAGAATAGTCTGTCAACCCCCCCCCCCCCCGGATCCTTTTTGGCTTCACGATTATTCATTCTTGCTGTCTTCTTTACCAAGCCACACAGAAATGGAGAAGGAAATTAGGGAGATAATGTTGTGATTCTGGGAGACTAACTGCTATCACATAGCCTGCATAAACATGTTTGCTCAAGTCGTACTGCAGAAATAAATTGAGATGTAGATGTTGTTGCACCAGTTGGGAACAGTGACCACAATGCTATTAGGTTTAGCATTCTTGTCAAAGGAAATTTAGCCCTAAAGCCCCAAACAGTAACATTTTATTTCAAAAGTGACAACATTACAAAAATGAATAGTTAAATGGAAACTTAATGGGGAACACAAGGAATCAAAACCTTAGAGGATGCTTGGAAGCTACTTAAAGCCACACTAATTGAAGTCCAGATAAAATGCATTCCCCATGTTAGGAAAGGTACTGCCAAGGCTTAAAAGATTGTCTGCATAGTTAATAATACCAGTCAATTAAGTCATAAAAAGCAAAACGGCTTCTATTAAAAAGTGGAAGATCTGTTCTGTGAATATACATGAAGAGGTTGTGAATAGCTGAATAACCCATTGATTTATTGGCTGCCTGATCACCAATGGTGAATGGGAAGTGGACTGGCGTGTAAGAATCCCTGTTCATGGAACATATGTATCTTTCTTATTCTGAGATTGGATGTACTCATAGAGGGTCACATGAGCATGGTGCTTCAGCCTATACCAGTCTTCAAACCTATTCCTTTTTTATCAACTGTAGATTGAAAATCCCTTTCTGCTTTTTGGCATGACTTTTGGCAAGGCTGTAAACAAATTCCAATTACATGTAACCTGTTGTCTGCTGAAAATATTTAGCACCATTTCTGCAGCCTTTGAGAGGGAAAGATATTGATGGGAAAACAGCATAGTTCAAGAGGCTACCCTTCCCAAATTACTTACTTTTACTCAGCCATTCGCTCCTACTCCATTGTTAAAGGACTAGAGCTTCTCTTGTAAGATCACTAAAAGTGGCCTCACCACCATGCAAATCATCACACTTCCCATCATAACATTTACAAGTGTTGTTTGGGTTAATCACACTGAGTGTCTTCATACCCTGTTCCTTGGGGATTCACAACATCCTAAAGCTGAAATGAATACCTAAAAACATTATGATAGAGAAGGGGTTTGAAACACCAGAGGGGGGCATTTTTGATAATGCCCCAATAGGAAACATAATGAATATGAATGTTCAGTTGGGGGGAAAGATTATGTATGGATATCAAATATAGGTTGATTTTGCTTTAATTATGTATGCTGGGAGGAAGGAGATCTGAAAAGAAGCATAGGACACATGATTCTCCTTATTTTTGGAAGTTTAAAAGCATAGTGTCGCAATTTAGCAAAATTTCTATCAGAGATTACTTCTGTTTCCCCCCCTCACTAACAACTGTCCTTCTCATAATGTTAGGCAATGTAAATTCGCCAGCAGAAGGTTCACAGCAAGCTTCCTCACAGTTTGTGCCTTATAGAGTTGGTTACACTCTGATTGTCTTTCCCATGTGGAACAATTAGACCTTCCCTTTATTAATAAACTCCTCTATCCAAAGGTTTTGAGCAAAATCAATAAAATAAAATCAGTACAATCCTATCACAAAATTTAACATCAAACATAAAATTTAACCAAGAATAAAATAAAACCCATTATAAGAACATGTTAAAGAAACCACTATCATCAAAATTTGGCAATAAAATGAGTTGTCAATAGATCAGCATCTGTCAGCAAAAAATAGACTCCCCAGAGTTCAACAGAAAGTTGATATTTGTTCAGACAGGCATAATCCAAAAATCTTGAAATAAAATCTGATGTGTTGATTACAAAATAAAATAAGATGATCTACAGTTTCACTTGCACCTAAAGCACAAGAACAGAAACCATCTGGGAAGAAGTGTAGGATATAAAAAACAAACAAACAAACAAAATGTATTGTCCACAGGAAATATGGAATGGTATAGCATAGCCCAATTTTGTCAGATATCAGAAGCTAAACAGGATCTGTAGTTGGATAGGAGGCCATCAAGGAAGACTTTGCAGAGGATGGCAATGATAAACCATCTCTGTTTCTCATTTGCTTTGAAAACCCTTGAAACCCCTATGGGGGTCACCATAAATCACAGCATCATAGTTGGAAGGGACCTCCAAGGTCATCTAGTCCAATCCCCTGCACAATGCAGGGAATTCACAACTATCTCCCCCTCCACACCTGAAGTGATTACTGTTCCATGCCCAGAAGATAACAAAAAAACTTCCAGGATCCCCGGCCAAAATGGCCTGGAGAAAAAATGCTTCCTGAATCCAAAGTGGCAATCAGCATTTCCCTGGGCATGTAAGAAAGGGCCACAAGAACTAAGCACTGAGGCAACCCTTCCTGCCCTCCCTCTCATGATATGCCTAAGGTCACAAAATCAGCATTGCTGTCAGATGGCCATCTATCCTCTGCTTAAAAACCTCCAAAGAGAAAGAGCCCACCACCTCCCGAGGAAGTCCACTGAGGAACTGCTCCAACAGTCAGGAAGTTCTTCCTAATGTTTAGCCAATATCTCTTTTGATTTAATTTCAACCTGTTGGTTCTGGTCCAACAGAAAACAGCTCTACACCATCCTTTATATGACAGCCCTTTAAGTACTTGAAAATGGTTATCCTATCACCTGTCAGTCATCTCCTGTGACTTGATAATACCTTATACAACCATTGTACACAGAGTTTTCCCAAACACTTCTACAAGATTTTAAAAATATCTTCCCTCAATAGATGCAGAAGACCTCCACAGGGCAATGGGCAACAACACCCCCCCTTCAACCTCAGTTTAAAAGTGCCTATCCAAGCCATAGATTCCAATGAGCGCTGACAAAACTCTACTGTAAGTGCAATTCCTGCAACACAACTGGGAACACCTGCTATCCAACAGAGATAATGAAGAAGTGCATAATCTATGGACTCCATTAATCAAAATACTTGCCCCAAATAAAACCTTTGGGAGCACCATGCCATTAAAAGCTTCAGTAGCTGCAGGTACATACCACCCACCTTCAGAGTAAAAAGGAATAAACAGCATAAGAGAGCATTTATATTTGCCCTAGCAATTATTGTCGCTGAGTGAATTTGAGTTTCCAAGCAAGATGATAACTAAGCATTACTCTCAAATATTTAAAGTGGGCCACTTGTTTTATTTTTCATCTATTAATAGTCCAGGTCCTACATTTCATACACAAGTTTTTTGAAAATAACGCCCCCCATTATTTTAGATTTTCCATAATTCACTAATAAGTAAAATGAGTAAAATGCTTAATAAATCATTTCAGTAACCTTCAGTGTCTGACTTCTGATCTCAATAACAGCACAGTATAACCAGCATAAAGCAAAACAGGGGTATCATCATTAATCAAAACAGGTACATAGAATTCTGGTCTTTGAAAATAAGGAATCATATCATTCACATAAGGACTTAAAAAATGAAGGAGCTAGAAGGCATCCTTGTTTAACGCCTTGCACTAGGAAAATGAAACCAAACAGCTGACCTTCTGGGCCACAACAAATTTGTGAGATTGAATTACCTTTCCTACCATTGACACCTTTCCTACCATTGAAATTACTATGGTGATTTCAGGGTCAGTCTTGGACTCTCTCTCTCTCTCTCTCTCTCTCTCTCTCTCTATCTATCATTATGTTTCCAGATTTAAGGAATAGTTCCTGAAGCAGTGATTTGAGAAAAAAAGGGGAGTCAATCAGCTTATTCTACCACAGCAGAGACCACTGGACTCTAACTTTGTTCTGTTGCTTCAGACCAACATGGTTGCCCACCTTGATCCACCACAGCTGGTTAAATTTCAGAAGAAAAATTGATATTAAATCTGGCCCTAGCACCTTAGAGATCATATTTGCTTAATTATAAAGGCTACTGCTGAACTGGAGGCCATGGGTCAGTTTCAGAGGATTGTAATGTAATGCTCTCTAGATCCCTTTGAGGGGCCTTGCCAAAAAAGTAGAGAACCATTGTTGCCTGGTCCCAGGAGTAATATATGATGGCATATTAGGCACATTATTATTAACTAAATTCAAGAATATCTGCTTCTCATTATTAATAGCAGAAGTAAGAGTTTTCTACCCTTTAGATGAGCCATACTTTTCTTCAGGCCCATAGCCAGAAATTTCTAAGTCGGGGGGGCATTTAAATTTTTTGGGGGGCACTTGGCACTGGCTAATTTAAATAATTTAATTATTCAAAGGTGGGAGGCAGAGCTGAGCCCTGCAGATAAAAAGGGAAGGGGGGACGGAAAAGAAGAATCCTAGCCATTCAAAGACAGGAGGCAGAGCTAAGCTCTGAAAATAAAAAGGGACAGAAGAGGAATGGAAGCAAAATCATGGGCTCTGAAGCTGAGGGAGGGATTGGGCAGTGTGGCACTTGCTTTGCTGGCTTGGGAATTGGAGGGATGAAGGCGGTTGGGGCTTGGCTTGCTGGCCAGTGAGCAATGAGAGAGAGAGCATAGCAGCAGCATGCGATAATCCAACCCAAAGGGCTTGACTGGCCAGCTGAAGAGAGGCAAGAGAGAGCAGCAGTGTGAGATTGGAGGCAGGGCTCCCCTTGCTGACCAGCAAAAAACAAGAAAGAGGAGCAGCGTAGGACTGGACAGTGGGAAGGCAGGGGGCTTGCCTTGCTGAGAGAGAGTGGCATGGGATTGGAGGCCGTAGGGCGTGGGGCTTGCCTTGCCTTGCCCAGAGAGAGCAGCATGGGATTGGAGGGCCAAGGACATGAGGCTTGCCTTGCCCAGAGAGAGCAGTGGGCAAGAGAGGGTGGCACGAGGTTTGCAGGTGGCGGTGACAAGTGCAATAAATAAAATTAAAAATTGGGGGGCCTGGGCTGGGTGAGAAGTTGGGAGGCCTTGGTGGTAAGTTGGGGGGGGGGGCTCCGAAAGGCACCAATGTAGCTATGAGCCTGCCACTCTTTGTACTTTATCAAAAGTCTAAAAGCACTTTTCAATTAATTAAAATCTGACAGATGAATGTGCGGGTCAGCACACTAGACTGTGATCCAATAGCATCTTAAATAGCTGTGTCTGTCATGGCTAACCCCACAAACATCTATGGAACCAGTAGAGATTTGGGAACAATAGGCATCTCTAACAATTTTTCAGGACATTTATCAAATACTAATAGGTTCCATTAGTAAATCAACTAGAAATATACATATTGATTGCTTTTTATCTGATGAAACGTGCCTGTACACGAAAGCTTATACCCAGAATTAAACTTTGATGGTCTTAAAAGTGCCACTGGACTCAAACTTTGTTCTATTGCTTCGGACCAACATGGGTACCCACCTGAATTTGCCTTTCAATGTCATTTTTAAATAGTCTTACTGTTTTCTGTTAAAGATTCCATTGGCTCCAAATTCATTTCATCCCTGAATGTTTCAAGTAAAACTACCCTTCCAGTGCAGTAGATGTGGATGTGAATTCAGCATTTTACATATCTTCCCATTATTACAATTCTCATGTCTGTATCCTCCCCATGTTATATTGAACCAATATGGTATAGCAAAGGGCAAACATCACACTATTCATGCAGAGCCCTTGGGTATACCTCGTTATGTTATGGTCACAGGTATACAAGGCAATATGATTTATTCATTTGAAATCAATGGTCTTAACCATGCTTAATTGTGGGCACACTGCAGGCTGATTCTCCCACTGTTTCATAAATATTTAATATATTTAAATAGTATCAGTAATGCATTACTTTATGGCACAATGGAAGAAAGAATATGTACATTATTTACTCATAGAAATGTGTGGCAAATACTTTTTATGAATTACCGAAATATGTTCCCTGGTTCATACTTGCTTCTTTCTCAGAACGTCTCTTCCCTAAAGAAAGGGTGAATTCTGGCTTTACTCATTGGAGCAGGAAATGCTTTACATCTGCAGGGAGCAGCCCTTCAGAAATGGTTTCCTTCTCCATGGGAGGATGCTTGGTTAAAACCTCCCAACTTTTTGTGATCACTTCCCATGGCAGCCACTTTGTGACTAGTCTTGCCTCCCATGGCAGGCATTTCATGGTGGCACCCGCTACCCTTTCTCAAAATTCCAAATGTACCCACAGACTCAGTAAGTTGAAGGATCCTTTATATATGTGGTATTCTCTGAGATGAGAGGGCTAGGGACAGAACTAATCAACATGGCTTCCAGTTGACCCTTCAGTATTGCTCTGCAGAGCAGTCGGGTTAGAACAGATAAAAGGAAGTACTTCTTCACCCAAAGAGTGATTAACATGTGGAATTCACTGCCACAGGAGGTGGTGGCAGCTACAAGCATGGATGGCTTCAAGAGGGAATTAGATAAACATATGTAGCAGAGGTCCATCAGTGGCTATTAGCCACAAAGTATAGATAGGAACTCTCAGTCTGGGGCGGGTGATTCTTGTATTCTTGGTGCTTGACGGGGAGGGGAACAGTGGGAGGGCTTCTGGTGTCCTGCCCCTACTGCTGGACCTTCTGAAGGCACCTGGTGTTTTTGGCCACTGTGTGACAGAGTGTTGGACTGGATGGGCCACTGGCCTGATCCAACATTGGCTTCTCTTATGTTCTTATGTTCAACACTCAGGATGCTCTTGTAGATTCAACAGCAGTTCTCTTTATTGTTTCCAAATGGGATAAAATGCTGAGTAATGGAGAATTCTAATGCATTCTAAAAGACTATGACCTCAACATCAAACACAGTGTCAAAGCAAGGCCCTTCCCAGACCCTGAAGGAGTAACAGAAACGAGCTCTTCCAGGCTCCTTTCAAGCTATACACACATGCCTTCATCACTGTGTATACATTCAAAGACAATGCTATTCTCTGTTGGCACATGTGAAAATAATGTCAGCTTTACAGTTAAACACTAGTGGAACTTCCAAATGTCAACTGCTCTTTTATTAACCAATATTATGCATAAAAACACAAGTATTATGCCATTTCTTATATTCCATAAAGATGGGAAATGTGTGATATTTAGAGGTTTGTGTGAATTATTGCAGGAGATAAACAGATGGACCATCATGAGGTGAGTCATGAGCAAAGGAACAGGTTTCTTTTTATTGCTTCCTGTTGAATATGTCAAATTCATTTGAGAGTCTAAATTGGCTGCACACTATGCAGTTGAGAGATTCATAGCCTTGAAAACTGTCACAAGCAAACTGACCCATGATGTTTTTGGGCAGCTGAAAATCAGATGGCTGGTTGTTTAGGCTAGCAAGAGAAATCAACTGCATGGCTTGAGTGGGGGAAATGCCTCCTTTTTCTGTCCCAGATGAAAACATAGAGGACAAAAAAAGAAGGGGTACAAGTAGAAAGATGAATATTTCTGAAAACTACTCAATAATAGATTCACCTAAAAACAGCTGGCAGGCAGCAAAGTCTGAACCTCCAAAGAAAGTTTAGAAAACTAGTAAAGGGCCAAAAGTTAAAAATATCCATAGGTATAGACAAAAGTGCACGTTTATTTCAAAAACATATAAAAACCTTGTAGGTGCTCAAATAAAGCCTTATAAAATAATCACAGTGACAAATGCACAAAAAGAACCATGTAAGACCTGGCACGTTTTGGCCCACAAGCGCCTTCTTCAGAGGTCAAATAGCATAGAATACTACATACAACAAAGCCCGTGTTACACTTGTACAGCAATAAACAATTGATACAGGACAAAAAAAAAATGTGTGTCATCCAATTCCAGATTGGAACATTCCATTTGTTTTATAGCAATTGTTTATTTATGAGACTTTATTAGGGTCCCGACAAGATTTTTATATGTTTTTGACATAAATGTGTACTTTTGTCTGTATCTATTGCTGTTTTTAACTTTTGGCCCTTTAATATTTTTCTAAACTTCCTTTGGAGGTTTTTGCTTGGTTGGTTTAGTTTCTCTTCTCCTCTCTTTGCAGGTGGCAAAGTCTGCCCAGACTGACTTCCTGGATATCACCAATTTTATTTTAAATGAACTATATGCCAAGGCTCACTGCCTTAGAGACTGAAAATGAATGTCTTTATCTGTAGCCATTCCTTGGAATCTTGAGGAAGGAGATAGCAACCTAGGGTGCACAATAAAAATGTTTCTTTTTCTGATTTGGGTCTGTTGAACCTGAAAAATATTGGTATTCCAAATGTTCCTGAATACAAATATTGGTATTGTATTGGGATTCAGGTAAATATTCGAGAAACCCGAATTTATTTTGCTCCATTATACCCTTATCCATTATGCCCCAGGGTTATTTGTGGCTCTGAGGGGCTGTGTTTTGAGACAGAGGCACCAAATTTGCAGCATAGCTGTTGATGCCTCTCCTCAACCCCCCCCCCCCTCCAAGTTTTAAAAAGATAGGACCAGCGGGTCCAGTTTTATGGGCCCCCAAAGAAAGTGCCCCCATTCTCCATTGAAACCAATGGAGGGAAACAAGGCATTTAAAGAGACTGTGGTTTCTTTAAATGCTTGTTCACTCACCGAGTTATGCTGCCGCTGTGGTGTGACTTGGCGAGTGAACTCAGAAGGCATTTAAAGAGACTGTGGTCTCTTTAAATGCCCTCTAGTCATGCCCAGATAAAAGCTGAATGATATCTTTATTCGGACATGGCTATTTTGGTAGCTGAATCAGATTCTCCAATCTGTATTCAGCTGAATAAATATCTGAAAAATACTTTATTGGTATTTTTTGGGTATTTATTCAGCTCAGTAGATACCAAATGCACACCCCGAACAGCAACCATGTCAAGCTGGACTCTGATCATGACATTTGGTCTTGCAAACTGTCAAAATGATGAACATTATGGTTTCACAAAATAAAGCCACTTTTAATACTTGTAGGAAAAAAGATGATGACTGTCTGGGGTTGCTTTCCCTGCAGATGCAATACAAAGGGCTGCCTCATGCATGCATTTTTATCCCTTGTCATGTGCAAATGAGCCACCACAGAGACGATAACACATCCCTTCAAAACAATGGTTTTCAATAGAGTCCATTTATACATTTATCTGTGTGGCATGGAAGTGTTGTGAAAACAAATGATGTACATGTATATGTGAAATGGGCCTAAGTGAATGAATTGTGTCCTACTCTAATTTACGCTTGGCTACTAATCTATTTCATCACTGTTGTCTCAATGGGTTGGGCTGATTTATACATGCCTATTCATATTTTGTACAATATGATTTGGGCTATCACAGATTTAACTCCCAAAATAAAAATGTTGTATTGCTTCATCGACATTGCTTTTTAATGGAATAAATTCATACATCCAGGTAAGCAGGTGATGCACATTTCATGTGAGCCAGTTTGAACAGATACCTATGTATTTGTAGTATGCACCCTTATGGTGTTTTCCAGTGTTTACTGTGCACCTTTCTTTCTCAGATTTCTGATCTGTTGGGGATGAATGCAAAACTAATTTGTCATATGGGTGGGTGCAAAAGGTGTCTGGTTTCCCATCAGGTTGGATATGCAAAATGGTCAGTTCACTAGTAGTAACCAAGACAAAGGTAATTTGTAGTCCCAAGGACCAGCTCATGAGGTAGTTTGTCCTAAGGAATTCTCTGTCCTGTGACATGATGAATGAAGTAAATTAGCAATGATTATTTCCTGCCACAGTTTAAAGGCATGGCCAGCTTCTAGACTAGCCCTTTCCAGTTTCTAGGGCCATGGTATGTGTTTTTATATATTTATTGTAGTTGTGGTTCCTTTCTTCTTAATTATAGTTACACATCTGCTACTGAGATCCGGAAACTAAGGGAGCCTGTCAGGGAGAGTTCCATTATGCAACTGGTTCCACAACAATGTGGATAATCTGGTGTCAGTCACACCATGAAAATGCTCCCCTTTATTCCACAGAATTGTTTATTTAAACATTATATGCTGCCTTTCCAGAGGTCTTCTTTAGGTGGCTCACAAGTAAAACAGTACAACTATAACACAGCAGCATGAAAACAAGCCATAAAATAAGCCATTTAAAAAATTCTTTGTTTGGCTGAAGCCCAAGCCTCTTTAAGGCCAAATCTACATCTGACTTTCCCGCTGGAATCATTCTAGTTTTTTAAAAAACCCTGTCTATACCTGTTTCTAGTTTCAACCATACTTGTTATAGTTTAAAAATTACTGTTTACATTCGTCAATTGCCCTCCTGTGGTCAAGCTGGCATTTTACTGTTTTAAACACATCCTGTTGCTTAGTACTCTTCAGACCCAGGGAGTGAAATTTGAAACCAGTGTGAAATGAGCGTAGGAAAAGACAACAGTCAAACTCATTCAGAGGGGAGGTGTAAATTGGGCCTCAGGCAGATTGCCCTTTGTGGATAATTTCAGCAATACTCAGGCCTGGCCTAGACACTGAACATGGGATCTTTCTGGATCACCTATCAGAGTTGCAGTCTGGAGCACTGTTTTGGGGTGGTTCACTTTTACCTGCTCAGCTCCTTTATCCTCCATGCTCTTTGACATCTACATGAAACCACTGTGTGAGGTCATCTGGACATATGGGTTGGGTTGTCACCAATATACCAATGACACTCAGCTCTATCTTGCTACCACCTTATCCCAGGGAAGGTGTAGAAACCCTGATCAGATGCCTTGAGGCAGTTTTGGATGAGCAGTATAATTAGTTTTAAGATGTATTTTTCTAATGCTTTTTAAAAATTGGTGTCCCTGACTGGGCAGAAGGGTGGAATGTATATTTTGTAAATAAATAAATGCATCAGAAGGAGGTAACCTTAACGATATCCCTAACCTTATTGTTCCCTGTAAATTGAAAACTAACACAGCACACAAAATCCTCACGTACTAATTTTATATTTGCAGGGAGTTTTTAGATGGAGAAGCATAACAACTGTGAATCCCTCCACTAACATTCAGAAGTGGTACAGCCTGTTCTTGTACCTCAGAAGTCCACCACGTTATTTTGCTGCATCTCTAGCTCCTGAGGCACCAAGGTGGGCCATGTTTCACCTAACAGCACTTTAGCATCTCTGTTCAGCATGGGTCACTTTTTCATGTAGACAGGCTGCAGTTTATGAGTTGTCCCAGGGGGACATAACCTCACCCCCATCAGGAAAGAAGATGATAACTCTGCCCATCATTTTTTTTTATGCCAGGGAACAGCCTTGCATGGAGTACTGAAGATCTCTGTAGATGACCGATAGATAGATAGATAGATAGATAGATAGATGGATGATAGGTAGATAGATAGATGGATGATAGGTAGATAGATAGACAGAGAGACAGACAGACATTTTATGTAAGTATCTTGAAAGACATTTATTTGAATCCTTTTTTAAAATATGGATCTGGCAAGGAGTCCTTAGGGGAAAAATGTTTTGTTATACTGTATAAATAGCTATGGCTAATGCTGTTGATAGTTTTGCCAGGAACAAGCTGAGTCAAAAATACCTCTAATAGCTGAGCTTCTTGTACTTATTCAGTTCCTGTTTATTAATCCCATTTATTTGTGGTTGTTAAGGTGCTATTCACTGATAGCTGAACCATGAAGTTTTGGTAAACTTTATAATGTTCTTGTCAATATGACTTTTGCCCCTTGGGTCCAACCTGACTAATAAGTAAGTGATTGAAGTTGAAGATATATACTTTGGAAATATTGATTTGGGTGCAGATGTTGCCAGTTCAGTGTAAGCTGTTTTTCTTAGTTTCCGTATCTGCCCTGTTTTCAATCATCAGGTCCCGTCATTTCTCATTGAAGGATCCATACCCATTTTTATCCAATTGTACTATTGATCTGGCTTTTGTGCTTGTTCTGCTTTCTAAAAAAAATGTACCTCCAAGCCCATAAACGGATAACGCTCTATCAAATCACTCTGTCAAACCAGAGGCTTCATATATTTGCAGTTTAATGTTTTGAAGGTGCATTTAACAGTTGCAGTTTGCCATGAAATGACAAGCAGGGTTTCATCTGTTTCTGTTGTCAATGACACACCTCAGTCTGCCTCTGGTGATGATGATTATGTGTTTTGGATAAGTGGAAAGATGCATGATGCTTCATTTTCCTTTTTTCTCTCTGAAGCATTAGATGGATGATGTGCTTGACAATGCACTTGAAAAACAGTCCAGAAAAGCTGGCTTCACTGAGCATAAAATCACTTGAGCATAAAATCTATGCAGATTTTTAAACATGCAGTACAGAAATAAGCATGGTAAAGCCCATTGACTGTTATTTGCTGACATCTGAAGATGGGTGACCAACTACTCTGCTGTTCTGGACAGGAGGCAATAGCAGAAAGCTAAAGGACAGAGTCAGGTACATTGAAGGACCAGCTGATCTTTCTCAGCAACAAGTTGTTCATATGGAGGAAAGGCCACAGCTCTGGGCACTTTATATCAGCCAATAGTCCCACATTAACCCTTTGGTGAATATGCAGATCAGCAGGCTTAAGGGTACTGGTGAGAATGCCATCAGCTGGAAGTGACTGCAGGTAGAGTTCAAGGATCTAACTTTCACAGCTCCTTGTTTCAGCCTTGCAGAATCTAAATTTCAGTAGTTGACACATACTTAAATTCCATGTTAGAATATGGACTTCAGGTATGGTTGCCAGCTCCGGTTTGGGAAATTCCTGGAGATCTGAGGGTGGTGGCTGGGGAGAGTGAAGCTTAGGGAGGGAACTCAGCATGGATATATTTCCATAGAGTCTACCTTCCATATTTCCTGTTTTCCTTGATGGCTTCCAGGTAGGGTTGCCAGGCCCAGTCTGGCAACCGAAGGAAGACTGAGAGTGGAGACATAGGGAGCAGCCACTGGCAACAGCATGATCTCGCTTCTAGGGGGGAAAGCGGAAGGGCAATCATATCTCCCTAGGAATTGCCAGGTTTTACCATAGAGAGGTGTGGTCCCTTCTGGTTTTCCCCCCAGAAGTGACATCACGCCATTTGCCCAAGGGGCATTTTTTTCTTTTTCTCTGTCTGTTGGTCTGAGCAGCAGCAGGAGACAAGAGGCAGGGGGTCCCTTGCTCCCAGTAGAGGACTGGCAAACCTATTCCTGGTGGATCTGGCCTCTGAAGTCTGTAGATCAGCTGAAATTCTTGGAAAACTCCAGTCCCCACCTGGAGGTTTCACAGTTCCTGGCTTGTTTTATGCATGTTTGCATTTGAGAGGGAGACAAACAGAAAACCCTGACTGTGGAGTAATTACTAGATAATTTACAAAGGAAAGCTACTAGGGATGCTTTAAGCAAACACAAGAACACCATCTTGAAAAAAAAGACAATGAAAGAGCAAGTTTCATAGATATTTTGTCAACAGGCAAAATAGCCCAGAGTTATGGCATCTACAAATGTATGCCAAGCACAATTAGATCAGGATATTTATTCCTGAGTGTTATTTCTCAGCGACTACTACGCTGAGTCAGAGTTTTGGGGATTTCTGCACTTAAAAGCTGTTTTGAGTTTGAAGCAAACAGCACATTACATTTTTGAAACATCTGACATTCTCTATTGCTACTCTCAGCCTGTGCAACTTTTATCTTTGGCAGAAATACGAATTTGAGCACAGGATTCACAATCAATTCAAGCTTTTGGTGACATTTTTAATAAATGGAGAAAGTGTTCTGCTAGTGTTTTGCCTTAACTTGTGCAGTGGTACTATTAAGCGTTTCTTTTGTGCTTTAATTGTGCCAAGGGCATTGCAATTTTAAAAAAAATCTTTTTAGCTTTCATAATGCATCTCTAGGTAGACTTATGTTATTCTGTTTCAACAGATGGAAAACTTAGGATGAGGGAGAAGTTATCCGGTGCTGGCCACCCTCAGATAATGGTGAGTGGAACATAAAGAAAGGCAGGAAAATGTGGCCGCAATTTTATCTAGAGAGCTGGTGCAAAGTAATCCTTAGTGCAGGAGTGTCAAACCTACAGCCCACGGGCCGGAACCAGCCCACCGAGGGCATTAATCCAGCCCACAGCTCTCTTCCCTCCCTCCCCTGCCTGAACTCACCCTTCTGAGGGCGATCGGGGCTGCCAAACTTCCCAACTGTTTTAATTTTTAGTTTCTGCTGTGATCCTTGTGCTTTTTCTTGACATTTTATTTAAAAAATTGCATTTCAAAATCCCACTGTCCTCCCACCTTTCCATTTTATGTAGGCATCTTAGGTAGGGGAAAGGTTTGGAAGGTGTCAGTTATCAAAGACTATTAAATAAACAAAATATGGCAAGAGTGTTACTGTTTTAAGCATGTTTGTATTTTAAGTTAAAAAAACATTGTGTTTGTTGGTGTTCTTTATAAAGTTAATATCTTTGCTACCTGGCATTACATTTTATGACACACATGGCCTGGCCCAACAAAGTCCTATTTAAGTCAGATCTGGCTCTTGTAACAAATGAATTTGACACCCCTGGCTTAGTGTCTGACAGAGAGACTGGGGAAAGCAGAAGGGCCCCTGAAGCCAAACTCATGCAGTATTCATTTTTAATGCCATTTTGATTGCACCCACTAGGGCACAGGGAAGGCAGAGCACAGTATAGAGCTCAGCCATTCTGCAAAAGTTTACTATGAGGCTGAAGATAATCCTTGTTCCTCAGATCCTGCTAAGCCCATTAGCCAAGCCAGCACTGGAGCAAAGCAAGGCCAGTCAGGACAAGTCACAGTCAGTGCCAGATACCACCTCCTAACAAGATTATTACATCCATCAATCGATGGTTTCCTTTTTCATTTCATTCCACCCAGCTCCTGCAAAGCCAGATCTTGCAAAGGGGCAGCCCTGTTAGTATGTGGCAGCAATTTTTTTTTTTTTAAAACACACTTTCATTGACCTTTTCTACATTTCTTTAACTCATTTCCACACTTTTCTTCTCTTTCATTTTGCTTTATGCCTTTTATGATCTGCCATTCATCTACCCCCACTTGTAATTTTCTCCCCCTCCTCTTATTTTTCAGTTTCAGTTCCTTCTCATTCATCCTTGATGGCAACTTAGAATGTATTTAATGGTAATACAGCAATAAACCTTTGTTAATATTATAAACAGAAGGAGGGAGGCATAGGCGTAGAATACGGGGGGGCTCTAGGGCTTGAGCCACCTCCAAAATTTCCCGGGGGGGGGCTCAGCCTCCCCCGGGAAAATGGAGCAGCTGCCGCCGCGCCTCCCCGGGTTCTCCCGAGGCCCGGCCGCTGCTGCTGGAGAGGGAAGGGGTGGCGGGGGGAAGAGAGGCACCGGCAGCAGTGGCTGGCGGGCCTCGGAAGGGCCCAGGGAGATGGGGCAGTTTCCAGTCATGCTGGGCGAAACAAGGGAAGCCGGGGGGGGGGGGAGTGGAAAGCCTTCCCCGGAGTGGTGTTCGTGCCAAGGCTCTTTCCCTGCACAAAGGAAGTGGCTCGCCTGCCAGAGGGGAGGGCCCGCTGCTGGCCCTCCCTCTGCCCCGGCCTCTTCCCGAGCGCACTGGCTTCAAGAGCGGGCCCCGATGTGGCTGCGGCTGGCAAGAGTGACCGCGCTTCCCAGGCTGGCTGGTGGGGCACTGGCAGGCAGGCGGGCGGGCGGGCGCTGAGGGGCCGGGAGTGGCTGGGGGAAAGGCTGACCGCTGAGGCGGCATCCAGGCAAGGTGCCGGGATCTGGCCTTAGATGGGGCAGGGGTGGCACAACTGGCCAGAAGGGCGGATGGGCAGGGAGGTTGTCCTGTGCCTGTGGATTGTTCTTTCTGCCTCTCCCGCCCGGGCTGGTGGTAAATGGGTCCGATTTTCGTATCCATCTTCCTGGAGTTTGGAAAGGAACTGGCTGGACCCCAGGCAGTTTCTGGGGGGGTGAGAACATTGCTCCAGCGAGCCCCTGCCCCCCCTGGGATTTCCAAAAGTCTACGCCCCTGGAGGGAGGTAATATTTTCCCATAATCTATCAAAGTAGTAAAAGGATGCTTCCACCTCTTCACCCTTTACATGCATGATAATAAATGTTAATCTGCCTCAGTAGTAACAAATAAGGAACATAATTCATTCATTCATTTATTTATTTATTTATATCCCACCTTTCTCCCCAAGAGGGTTCCAAAGCAGTTTACAGTATTCTCCTCACCTCCATTTTTCCATTATAACAACCTTTTGAGGTAGGTTAGATTGAGAGTGTGTGATGAGCCCCAAGGTCACCCAACAAGCTTCTATGGCAGAGTGGGGATTCGAACCTGGGTTTCCCAGATCCTAGTCCAATTCTTTAACCACTATGAAAGCTTAGCTTCCATTGCAAATAAGATGTGGGGAGGGGGGTGTCTGGAGCTAACCTATGCCAGGATATTCCAATTTGTTTCTTTTTGGCCCTGGAACTCCCATGATCATCCTGAAGCTGGTAGTCAATTTTGAGATTCCTGGTTTTATTTTCAGATGAGTTATGCCTGCCACAGACAGGTGGACATAGGGATCCTTTTATTATTACGTGTGGTAACATCCAGCCGAGTAATCTGTTTTATTATGATATTTGGTTTGGAACAGGGTCATATGGGGTCCCAGATGGAATCCTTGTCCAAGGGTTCAGGGGGGCTCTCAGCAGCCCCATGGGAATACAGAGAGAGAACCCAAAGAACTGTGAAAATAGTTTCACAAGCCTAAAGAAGCTAAAGAGCTGCCATTTGACAAGGGGCTTTCTAACTGGTGGATGTTTCAAAAGCAATTTTTGGTTTTCATGAAAATGGAAGTCGAAGAAATTAAGACGCAAGTGGTATCCAATAAAAAAGACATTCAAACTTTAATGGCAGGAGGACGACAGACACATGACAGAGTAAGAGAACTTGAACTAGATCTCCAAGAGGTAAAAGCGAAGAACGAAGGCCTAGAAAACTCTATAATGAATCTAGAATTGGACAGAGCCGCATCAATTGTAAGGTGTCAAAACGTTCCAGAAAAAATTGGTTCAAACTTGAAAGAAGAAATGGCTTCAATCCTGGCAGACCAACTAGGACTCGGAACGAAAGATGAATTGACAAAGGAAATAGACACAATCTACAGACGAAATACGGTGTTTGCTAGAAAGTTTAACGTTCCAAGAGAGGTCCACGTCAAATTCCATAAGAGAGAGACCAGAGAAAAACTACTAAGAACATCAAGAGAAAATAAAGTCACAATTCAAGGTGAGGAGATAAGATTCCTGAAAGAGATACCGTGGAGGGTCAGAGAAAGAAGACGTGGGTATCAGAGGTTGGCATCTATGCTACGTGAAAAAGGGATATCGTTTAGATGGAACAATCCAGAAGGAATCCTCTTTGAATATAAAAGTAGAAGATACAAACTGGACTCTATCTAACTTTCTCGATAATTTTGGCGAAGACTTCAATATTGAAAGAGAAGGAGATGAAGAAGAGGAGGAAGACCACCAGCACTCTGAGAAAGAAGAAGAACTGGAAAAAGAAAGAAGCAAAGAAGAAAATAAAAAAGGGAAAAAAGGCAGTCAGATTCCACTCCAGATATTAACAAGAAAGCAAGCGAAGAGCAGACCCAAGGAGCAGAAGCGTGACGATGGCCCTGAGTAACATGGAATTTAAAATACTATCAATAAACGTTAACGGGTTAAATAGTCCACAAAAACGGAGGCGGATTTTCCATAAAGCTAACAAATTTAAAGCAGATGTGACCTGTCTACAGGAATCACATATTAGAAAGGACCATATAAAATATCTACATTGTAAAAAACTGGGAACAATGTTCACCGCGGCAGATGAAGTGGGAAAAAAAAGGGGAGTAGTCATTTATGTAAAGGATCAGCTATCTCCTCAACTTATTTATTCATCTAAAGATGGTAGAATTTTGGCTATCACCATTATTAGAAGAGGAATAGAGTATTTAATAATAAATATATATGCCCCTAATTCAAAACAAGATACATTCTACAGAGAACTGGCCAATGTACTTCAAATTAAAAAATTCCAAAAAGTTTGCATAATTGGAGATTTCAATGCTGTGATGGAAAGAGAACTGGATAGGAAGAATCCGGGCAAAAATAAGAAAAAAGGGTTAGTCTTGCCAAATAAGTTTCTTCAAATAGCAGAAGAACATGATCTTCTGGACATGTGGAGGGTAAAACACAGGTTTGAGAGAGGATATACTTTCTACTCTGCCAGGCATAAATCATGGTCTCGTATAGACATGATCTGGAAATCTAGATCAATGGCTCTAGAAATAAAAGATATAGAGATTTTACCCTCAACATTTTCAGATCACAACCCGGTACTTCTAACATTAGTAGAAACAACAAAAAAATAGGAGGTGATCAATGAATAGGTTTGCATTGAAAAACCAAAAGTTTGTAGATAATATGAAAAAAGAAATAAAGGCCTTCTTTAAAGATAATATTCAAGAAGATATCTCAATAAATGTGGTTTGGGATGCTTTTAAAGCATTTATAAGAGGAAAATTTATTAGCCATTCAGCTTGGATTAAAAAACAAGAGAATAAGGAATATAACCAATTAGTTGAACAAATTAAAACTGAAGAGGATAAAGCAGTAAAAAAAGATGGCACTGGATGTAGGAAAAGATTGATCTTAGCCCAACATAAGCTGAACCTATTGGTGAGCAAAGAGATAGCAAAAAAAATTGAATGGAATAAAGTTTTTTTCTTTGAAAATGCAAATAAGCCATCCCGTTGGCTAGCGTATAAACTAAAGAAAGATGAGGCAAAAAGATATATAATAACAATTAAGAACCACAAAGGGGAAAATAAATATCAGCTAGAAGATATAAAAAAGATAGCAGTAGAATATTTTAAAAACATATATAAACAGGAGGAAGTAAATGAAAATCAAATAAAGAAGTACCTACTTAACAATAATGAAGGGCCAGAGAAGTTTAGCGAAGAACATCAGCGGATATTAAATGAACCTGTTTCAATGTATGAAATTATTGAAGCCTTTAAAAGACAAAAAAATAACAAATCGCCGGGTCCAGACGGACTTCCAGCTGAATTTTACCGAGTATTTGAAAACCAAATTTCCAACAGGTTTAAAGATCTTATTAAAAACATTGGTGTAACAGGAACCATGCCGACATCTTGGACGGGTGCGATTATTACACTGATTCCCAAAGGTTCTGAAAATTTGGACTTGATGGGAAATTATAGACCAATATCACTCTTAAATGCAGATTACAAGATATTTGCAAACATTCTAGCTGAGAGGTTCAAGAAGGTTTTAAGTCAAACTATTAATAGAGACCAACTGGGCTTTCTCCCGAAAAGGCAATTGAGGGAAAATATGAGAACACTAATCAATACATTGGAATATTATGAATTACACCCAGAGAAAGCAGCGGCCCTGATGTTTATGGACGCCGAAAAGGCATTTGATAATCTTTCTTGGAAGTTCTTACTGCTAAAATTAAAAGAAGCAAACCCGGGAGATAAATTCATGCTAATGATAGAAGCAATTTATAAGAACCAATTTGCACAACTGACAATAAATGGGGACCTATCTCAGGAATTTAGAATCGAAAAGGGGACCAGACAGGGCTGCCCTCTCTCTCCATTACTTTTTATATAGGCATTGGAATCCTTATGCGAACAAGTAAGGAATGATCAGGAAATCGTAGGTCTTCGTTGTAAAGGCCAAAAATATAAACTTTGTGCTTATGCTGATGACCTTATGTTTATTCTTGAAAAACCTGAAACCTCACTGAGTAGATTATTAAAAGTAATAGACGAATACGGCAAAGTAGCAGGCTTAAAAATTAACATACAAAAAACTAAGATAATCACGAAAAACTGTAATAAGAAATTAGAGCAAGCAATACAATCCATCTCAAACATAGACATAGTTAAGAAGGTAAAATATTTAGGAATCCTTTGCTCAAATAAGGTTAGCTCTTTGATAACAGATAATTACAAAAATTGGCTAAAAAAGATAAGAGCAGACATCAATATATGGAAAAATCTAAATTTGTCGTGGTTGGGAAAAGTAGCGGCTGTAAAGATGAACATTCTTCCAAAATTCCTATTCCTAGCACAAACTATCCCTTTACTAGACAATAAAGCTAGCTTTTACAGTGAACTTAATAAGACTATAAATCAATTTATATGGCATCCGGGTAAGCCGAGGATCAATAAGAAAGTCTTACAAGATAGTAAAGAAAGAGGAGGAATAGGTTTGCCCTCTTGGGAAGGTTATGGGAATGCCGCTGCTCTAGTATGGGTAAAAGACTGGGTGAAATTAGATAATTCTAGAGTACTTGCCTTAGAAGGCCATGACCTTTATATGGGCTGGCATGCCTACCTCTGGTATGGTAAGCAAAAAATACACCAAAACTTTACCTCACACCCACTTAGAGCGGCTTTGATGAAAAACTGGCTGAACATCAAAGAAAAATTTTACATAAAGATACCCAAATGGGTTTCACCTCTTGAAGCCTTTATCAGACCATCCTTAATGACCACTAACAAAAATTTAAATTATGAAACACTATTAGATACTGAAGAGAATTTGAAATCAGATACTCAAATACAGGAAGAAATGAACATTAATTTAACCTGGTTGGAAATTAACCAACTCAAATCTAGATTTAGAGAGGACAAAAAGCAGGGTTTCAGTAACAAACTGAATAAGTTAGATGAGGCTTGGCTAAATAATGACTCCAAATTAATTAAAAAATATATGAAATAATTTTACAATATGAAATGCAAGACGAAGAGGTTAAAGCAGTGATGGTTAAATGGATGGAAGACTTCGGTCATAATGTAGAAATTAATAGATGGTCAAAGATCTGGAAATCAACCAATTTTTTAAAAACAGTAAGCTATAAAGAAAACATATATAAACTATTCTACAGGTGGCATTGGTCTCCAGACAAATTGAATAAATGTTTTGGAAAGACGTCAAATTTATGTTGGACTTGTGGGAAGACCCGGGGTACATTGTATCACATGTGGTGGACATGTATAGTAATGAAGAAGTTTTGGGTCATGGTTAAAGAACTGATTTTTGATATTGTGGGTATTGATATGGAGTTGGAGCCAGAACCTTTTTTACTAAATATGTTGGAAGATAACCTGTCAAATGTAGATATGAAATTAACAACCTATATTCTTACGGCGGCTCGTATAACTCGGGCAAAAGCTTGGAAATCGACTACGCTACCGGGAAGAGAAGAAATTCTCGGCAAACTTTCGGAATGGGCGGAACTAGATAGATTGAGTTATCTGTTAAACTCGGATTGTAAGGCAGATCCTATGTATATATGGTCCAAGTTTATTGATTGGCTATGTTAGAACAATAGATATGATGGCTCACTTAAATGTAATAAGAACATTACTTTTGGTTGTTTATTTTTTTTTTATACTGTTAAAAACCTAATAAAAAAACTTATAAAAAAAAATCAAAAGCAATTTTTGTTATGCACAAGGGGCAGCTTTTCAACAAAGAAGATCAAACATTTCTCTGGACTATTACAACCACCTATATAATCCTAAACATCTGCATTAACAACAGGCACTGTTTCCAGGTGACAAATTGTATATGTTAGGCAATTGGTAAAAATGCCACCATGAGAACTGCCACCAGGAATTGGTGCCTGTCAACATAGTTGTGCCAGTGTTTTTGGACATAGAAGTGGCCATAAACAATAGAGGTGGATGTACTGCATGCTGGGAGTTGTAGTATAGTAGGACATGAAACCAGAAGGAGAAGGAAGGAGATTTCTCTGGACAGACCTACTATGTAATGAAGCAGTTGTTATTCCTGTTTTAGTTGCTATAATAAACTTTGTTTGAAACTTAAATTGTACTTGGTTGCTTATTACAATAATGGCACATTGATTTAGTTTAGGGTTACCAGACTCCAGACAGGCCTTGGCATTTTCCCAGAATTACAACAGGTATCCAGATTATAGGGATCAGTTTCCCTGGAGGAAGTGGCAGCTTCAGATGGTGGACTCCATGTAAAATGCTGGTCGTTTTGCTGCTGTCATGGACCTCACTCTTCAAGATTGGTAACTATCACCTTCCCCAAATTTCTCCTGCTCTCCCTTTGACCTTCCTATTAGTCAGCTTGTGTGTTCCCTATGTGTTTTGCATGTATATTTTGTTCTTTTATTTCTTCTCTTTTTTCAATAAAAACCTTTCCTGATGAACATCTGCCTGGTTTATTTTCAAGAGTTCTCTAAGGGAATAATCCCCATAAACATTGGTGAAGATCCCAGTTACCCACCTCTTGCTCATTCTTTTAAAGCTGATTCCCCCACCTATTTGGGTAACAGTTCCATGACTGGAATTTAACTCCCAGGCATGCGGGAGCCTGGTGTAACTGTGGTGCACAGAGAGAAGGTTGTTAATCCTTACCTCTGCATTATTTTCCCCTCCTAGAATGATTCTTAGGAGCTGCCATTTGCCCTGCTGGGGAAGCATAATCTACTCCATTGGGTCCCCAGCACTGATCAGTTCAGGAAAATGGCATGGGGGAGCTTTAAGACTCCTCTCCCTGATCTGAATCTTGGTCCTGATCTGGATAAGGCCCCTACATGCCTGGGAATTAATGTCCATGCACAGAACTCTCAGGGTACTTCTGTTAACAGGGAGGACATGAGGAGTATCTATGGACTGGCCCTGATTCATTCGGTCCTTCATACAACTATGACCTTGAGGGTGCTCCACCTGGAAGATTTAAAGCACATGAAAGATCACTTGAGGCAATCATCTATTGCATTTTCCCCTTTGATCTATTTGTAATACCCTGTACCTTGTGTCCTGATTTTATTACACTAGGTTGCCTTGCCCTTATGACTGCACACTACTATGAATAGGTTGCACTGAGATAGGTTAACTTAAATATGCATAACAAGAGGGGGAGAATTTAAAACAGGCTGCTATTTTTGATGGCAGCTCCATGTTTCTTATAAATAATTCCATGCAAATTTCTTTTAGATTGGCCTACAGAGTTCTGAATCTAGTTACTCTTACTTGATTCATGCCAACAAAGCTATTTGTCTTTTGCAGTCTTCCTTTGTACTTTAAGTTTCTTCACTCAAATGTACCTGCCAAATATACCCAGGATCTAGCTATGAAGTAAGATCATTTATACTCTTTATCCATATAGTCCAGTAATTCTTTTGACATTATAATACCTCAGAAATGGCAATAAATGAAATAGGTATAAGCTATAAATGTCAAAGATAATTGCCATTACAAGGCTGACCATTAGTGATACAGCAGAAGGATGAAGAACATTTCTTTTGGAAATTTATCTCAGGAATAGGAAGGAAGGAGGTTGTTGTGATGCATATGGTTTAAAAGTATACACTTGCAACAAAGCAGTGGAGATTCTCACTAAGTGAACAAACAAATCTCAAATTTTCCTGCTTCCTCCTCTCCTTCCCACCCACCAGCCAATCAACCTTTATCTGCCCTGTCTTCAGCTTTCTCTCCTTCCTACTACCTGTCAGCCTTTATTCAGGAAAACTATGGACTTGTCGCATGGTGTCAGCTGCTTGGCTGGGTCCAGTTGTGCTTGCTGGCCACTGGACCAGGCCCATCTGCATGGCGGGGAACCTGCAAGAACTTGGGGGAGCACCTCACAGTTCACTGGACCCCCTCCTCACCCTCTTTCCCCCCCCTCTCTCCTCCTGGCAACCTCCATATCCTCATTTATCCCTGCTTTCTTATTTCCTTCCTATCTTCCAATCAATTTTTATCCCCTTCAGCTATATTTACTACTTATTTACTTCCTTTATAACCTGCCTTTCTCCACAGTGGGGACCCAAACAGCTTACATCATTCTCCTGTCCTCTGTCTCCACAACAACCCTGTGAGGCATGTTAGGCTGAGAATGTGTAATTGCCCCAAGTTTACCCAGTGAGCTTCTATAGCACAGTAGTGATTTTGACCTGGCTCTCCCAAATCCTAGTCTTAAAATCTAACCATTACACCACACTGCTTTTCACAGGGTGGCTGCTGTTGAACAGTAGCAAGCTGCCAGTCCTGGATGAATTATGGAAGCTGTGTGGTAGCAAGTTGCCTGGTGGTTGCTCAGAGGCCCTGTTCTGATGAGTCCTCCCTTAAAGGACAAAACAGCTTTGAAAAGGTCTAGGGCCCTGCCCCTCCCCCTGACTTTTACTGACTGAAACCAAGCTTGGAATGCTGTAAAAACTGTTGTGAGTGCTTAGCAATGGCTACTGAGGTACTCCTATCATTTTGAGTTTTTAAACTTCTGATGTATTTTTTTAAGACTTCAGGTTTGTTGTCAAACCTGGGGATTTTTTCAGTTTTGTAGAAAGATTCATCATTCGAGAGCCAGTTTGGTGCAGTGGTTAAGTAAGCAGACTCTAATCTGGGAGAAACGGGTTTGATTCCTGTTATGTTCTATTATGTTATGTTGCATTGCATTGTCAGGGCTCTGGTATCCCAACTCCCTCAATCTTATTGGCTGCCTAATAAAGACTCCTTATTGGTCCTGAAGCCAATCCAAGGAACCAATTGCAGAGCCCCGCTTAGGTCCAAATGAGACTGCATGTTTCCAGTTACATTATATATAGTTATTTGTTGGAACACTACAAGTTCTTGCTAGAGCGGTCCCCGAGCTGAACAATGTTTTGAATAAAAGCCTGCATTTGATTTATCGTCTCCTGGCTCAATAATTAACAATTCCCCACTCCTCCACTTGCACCTGCTGGATGACATTGGGCCAGCCTTAGCTCTGGCACAGCTGTTCTTGAAAAAGAGCAGTTCTGGAAAGAGCTCTCAGCCCCACCTACCTCACAGGGTGTCTGTTGTGGGGAGGGGAAGGGAAGGGAGTTTGTAAGCCATTCTGAGACTCCCTTGGGTAGTGAAGGGTGGGGTACAAATCCAATCTCTTCTCTTCTTCTTGTCTCTTCATGTCTCCAGACATGAGTATCCTCAGTTCTCGCCATGTTGAGAATTAGATACATCGACAAGTGGAGAAACCATGGGGACTTGTAAAGATCACTTCATTTTTCTATATCCCCTTCCCCAGGGCTTTTTTTCTTTAAATAGAGGTGCCAGAACTCTCAAGCGGGAAATGGAAGGCAAGAAAAGAGTGTCGGAAAGCTTTTTACCCAGCCAGGCTAGAAGCTTGTGGGGGGAGAGGGAGTCCATGCAAACTAATACACAAAAGAATTCTTCCACCTCCGTCCTCTCCGTGTTGTTTCATGGGTGCTCAGTCCCAGCTGCCCGGGGATGGCTTGGAAGCAGGACAGTAATCTCTGTACTCTGTGAATGCAAATTTGGCTAGACATTTGGCCTCTCTGCAATCCAGGATGGCTGCTAGCAAAGGGTCCAGGAGCGGCAATTGGCCAGATGAGAAATGGGGGAAACAATAGAAACACCAGTGGGCTTTAGGATGGAAGAAAAGACCACAGGAGCTGTGTCCACTCCATGAGGAAAGATACCGGCACTGAAGTCCTTCTCCCAGGAGATTAAGAAGCAGAGAAGAGAGCTGAAAGGAATCAGAGGGATGCCAGTTACTTTCAGGGGGTGTTTGACAGCAGGACACTTTAAACTGATAGTGGTATAAAAGCAGGAGAATTCATCCCCTCCCTGAAAAAACTGCCTTTAGATTCTCCCAGAGCTAAAATAACACTAGAAAATTAGGTTGATCTAGGTTGCCTAGCAAGAAATGGATCCAAAAGCAACCCTGCTTGTGGTTTTAATTTGCCACCTTTCAGTTTACATCTTACTGGCATCCGCCACATCCTATTCTAAGGTTGCCAGCTCTGGGTTGGGAAATACTTGAAGATTTTGGGGGTGGAGCCTGAGGAGGGTGGGGTTTGAGGAGGGGAGGGACTTCAACAAGATATAGTTCCATAGAGTCCACCTTCCAAAGTGGCCATTTTCTCCAGGGGAACTAATCTCTTTTATCTGGAGATTAGTTGTAATTCCAGGAGATCTCCAGCCACCACCTGGAGGTTTTAGTACAAAAACACAACACTGCAGCTATAGCACTGTGTAAGGAAACACAAATGGATCTGTAAAGTCCTAAAGATAGTCTTTTTAAATAACCTCTAATACATTCATACAAATTCAATATGGACCACACAGGACTCCTTAGATAAATTCCAACTTCTAAAATACATAGGTATAGCCAAACTCTTGTCCAAACTTCAAATACAAATTAGTACATGAGAATATAGCCAAGTTCTTTTCTTATATAGCCAAAATCTTCTCTAGAATGGTCAGTGGCGACGAATGCCTAGGTTCTCTTCATTTCAGTTTTCCTTTCTTCAAGCCACTTTCCAGAAGAACTAAAAGAGGAAACTTCAAGCAAGTATCCATTACAAAGATACCTTTAACATCTATATGCGCCCCCTTGCCCAGATTGTCCGGAGGGCGGGGCTGGGTTGTCACCAGTATGCTGATGACACCCAGCTCTATCTGATGTTGGGGGGCCGGTCTGGCTCGGGACTGGACGATTTAGACCGGGCATTGCATGCCGTGGCTGGTTGGCTAAGGCAGAGTGGGCTGAAGCTGAACCCGACAAAGACGGAGATCCTGTGTCTGGGCCGGGGTAGTCCTTGGTCGGGGCTCCCACTCCTGACCTTCGATGGGGTGCCGTTGGTGCCTTCGCCGGTGGTTAGGAGTTTGGGAGTGCTCCTGGATCCCTCCTTGTCAATGGAGGCCCAGGTAGCAGCCACTGCCAAATCAGCCTTTTATCATCTGAGGCTGGTACGGCAGTTGGTTCCCTTCCTGGATCGCACGGACCTGGCCACAGTGATCCATGCAACGGTCACCTCGAGGCTAGACTATTGTAACGCTCTCTACATGGGGCTGCCCTTGGTGCAAATTCGGAGGCTTCAGCTGGTGCAGAACGCCGCAGCGAGGTTGCTGATGTGTCTCCCGAGGCGGGAGCACATACAACCAGCGCTTAAGGCGCTGCACTGGCTACCAGTGGCGTACCGAATTCGCTTCAAGGTGCTGGTATTGGCCTTTAAAGCCCTAAATGGCCTGGGTCCGACCTACCTAAGGGACCGCCTTTCCCCATATGTACCCCAGAGAGCACTTCGGTCCGGGGCCCAACATCGCCTGGCCATACCTGGCCCAAGAGAAGCCAGGCTCACCGTCACCAGGGGGAGGGCTTTTTTGGTGGCGGCCCCTAGCTGGTGGAATGAGCTCCCAGAGGAGATCAGGGCCCTGCGGGACCTGATGCAGTTCCGCAGGGCCTGTAAGACGGAGCTCTTCCGTCAGGCATTTGAATAGGGGCCGCCGCCTCCCTGCTTCCCCCCCTCCCCCCGTTAACATCTAGTGACTACCAACGTCGCCGATGATCCTGAGCACTCCCAACATCAGCATGCGTAACATCAGCATGCATAAGACCGTCTGGCCTATGCCATCAACAGCACTAAGCACTTAAGAGACTGAAAATGTATTATTTAATCAATGATTAATTTTAAACTGTTTTAACTGTTTTAGCGTGAATGAGTTCACCTATTATGTAAGCCGCTCTGAGCCTACTGTGTAGGGAGAGCGGCCTAGAAATCGAATGAAATAAATAAATAAAGAAAGAAAGAAATTACATACAGATAAACTCAAGTAAATTAACTCACCCTGCCAAGTTTACAAAACCTCTTACTGACTGATGCATAGCAGTCTACAAAACTTCTAGTTGACTTGGGATGCAGGCTTCTAAACAATGAAGACACATAGAAACACTTTACTACGATTGCCTGCAGCTGCAGTGAATTTTAAAGAAACAATACCAATATTTACAAAAACACAGAAAGGTCAAAAGACATATTTAATCCATGTGGGTGTAAGGTATTGAATTTATATATCAGAGACATCTCCTGCTGGAAAATAAGTTTTTCTGCATCCATTTTGTTGAGTAGTTTTGTAGGAATTCTATATAGAACTGTAAATTTTGAATCCTCAGGTTTATGTCCCAATTCTTTAAAATGTGTACTCACTGGAGCTTCCAAAATTAATTTTTAATGCGATTTTTGTGTTCCAGAATACGAGATTTAATTGGACAGACTGTAGATCCTATATACCCTCTGGGACACGGGCAACAAGCCAAATAAATTGTATAAATTGAATTGCAGTTGTTAAAAGAAGAGATGCTCCATTTAATATTCCCAAGCTCCACATTAGATCCCTCTATGGTCCTTCCACAGGCCAAGCAATTCCCACACTTGTAAAATCCTTTAGGGAGATTACCACCCCTATCCTCCTTAATTCTAATATCAGAATGAATAATTATATCTCCTATAGTGCTTGTGCATTTCCAGCCAATCAAAGGTACAGTCTCACAACCCAGGGGCGTAGACTTTTGGAATTCCGGGGGGGGGCCTCCTTAGCATGTGCGCTTTGCACACATGCTCGCTGGAGCGATGTTCTTCCCCCCCAGGAAATCGCCCCACCTCCACGGGCCCTTCTGAGGCCCGCCAGTCGCTGCTGCCGGTGCCTCTCTTCCCCCCCCCACCCGCCACTCCTTCCCTCTCCCTCTCCAGCAGCGGCGGCCGGGCCTCGGAAGGACCTGGTGAGGCGCAGCGGCAGGCGCTTTGTTTTCCCGGGGGTGGGTGAGCCCCCCCCCGAAAATTTCAGGAGTGGCTCAAGCCCTCGAGCCCCTCCGTACTCTACACCTATGTCACAACCTGGTATGTCTTTGACAATATGCCAGTGCTTGTAAACAAATTTTTGATCACTAAAGCCAGGGAATTAAGTTCAAATGAACATGTCAGTCTAGACACCCATTGTGTTCTTTTATTCTCCAGATATTGTTTCCTTTCACTACAGAGTGTATTCTGGTACGCTGCCTCAATAACATTCACCAGATACCCTCTGTTTTTAAAGGATTCATGTAGTTCCCTTGCATCTTTCTTGAAGTCCTCTATAGTTGAATTATTTCTTCTACTTCTGATAAACTGACTAAAGGGCAAATTGGTTCTCAGATGTTTAGGATGACAAGAATTAAACCTTAAGAGAGAGTTTTTATCCATGAGTTTCCTATATCCTCTAACAGTCAAATGGTCAACTTTCTTGTATACAGTTACATCAAGGAAGTTAATATTTTGTTGGTCACTAGATAAAGAAAATTTAATAGTTGGATGTAAACTATTCACCCACATCTCAAATTGCTTAATAATAGAAGGGTCTTCCAAAATCAGGAAACAGTCAAGTCATCTATATACCTATAGTACTTCACCATATTCTCATTAAAAGGGATTAACCTTCTGGTCAAAAAAGAAAGTATTCTCAAAATGATCCATGCATGTGGTGCAATGGCATCACCCGGAACTTATGTCATTGCATTGCTGACATGGGGGGGGGGGGTTATGCTCTAGTTTTTGGGCAAAACTCTATGGTTTTTTGTTCTCAAGACCATAGAGTTTGCCCCAAAAAACTGGAGCATCATCCCCCATGTCAGCAACGTGATGATTTCACTACCTGGTGATGTCATCACATCAGTGACAGTGATGCAGGTGGAGGCTGTTCACGGATGGGGCTTCCACTGCCAGCCAGCTGGCTGGTGGTGGATTGGAGCTCCCAAAATTTGGGGACCCCCTTTCCTGACCAGGAGGATGGCGACCCTATCCTAGTGGGACATTCTAACTATACTACACCACAATTACTCTCTGCTTTACTTTCTTTACTGTCTCTGGGGAAAGTCTGGCCTAGTTACAAAAGTTGTGCAGTAGCAAATTGTTCAGAGGAGTTGTGTGGTGGCCATTGGCAGGCCAGCCAAATCGTTCAGGTTCTGTGAAGGCTCCTATTTAGCCCAGGCAAATTGTGTGGTATCAAGTCATCCTTAGCCGCTGCTGCACGAGTTACATGGTTGCAAGTTATCTGGTGGTTGCTGCTGGGCCTGGACCCAATGAGTCTTCTTTACAGATCAAGAGAAAGGGAAACAGAGATAGACTGGGAGGCCAAAATAGCGCTGGAAATTGTCCTCCCCCCCCACCTTGTACTGACAGAATCTGAGGTTTGAAGGCTGATAATAGTGTTGCAGTTGCCTAGCAACCCCTGCAATGGCCACTGAAATTTGCTTTCTTAAAAGTAATAGTGATGCATCTATTGGGGGGGGGGTGCTAACATCCACTTTTTTATTTTTTTTATTTTTTACATTTCAGACTTTTCTGTAAACCTGGGGCTTTTCTTGGGTTTGTAGAAAGACCTTTGTTCATGGAGTCATTCTCTGGATTTAAGTATTCATAGATGAGGCCATGTTGAGAATTAGATGTATTAATATATATATTGGTATTTTAAAAGCTTTGTAATTCCTTTTTTCTTTCCGGAAGCCATGGCAGTTATCATAATATTGGAACTGCAAAACCAATTTTCTTCAAATTTAGCAGGACCAATATTCAGTGCACAGAATCTTCAGTATTTGATGGATTCAGAATTGTGTCCCCACTATCCAAATCAGATTTCCCCACACAGAAGTAGTCACTATTCTCTTAAGGGAGAAACCCACTTTCTGCATTCAAACCACCAGAAGTTGCTGAAGGAAGAACAGCTTCCATTGAGACTGAGAACCCAAGCAAGAGGAACTCCTGAAAGCAGGAGCAATGACAAAGGGAGAAGATGCTCAGGAATGACAGGGTGTCATAGTCCTGTACACACTCATCCGACCCTCCAGCTTCTGTATTAAACATGAGATAAATGGTTCAAACAAAACATTTTCACAGCAGACTGATCAACACCTAAAAGCTCAAATCCTAGAAGGAAATTAAAGGGAAGGTAGGCCTGTCTTAACCCTGAACTGTGTTCTGGTGTGTACTTAACTGTACCATGTAGAATGGTATTCTTCAGTTTATCAGGAAAGCTTCAATTCTATTGGACTTTAGAAAACTATGCAGGGAGGGACCAGTGGTTTGGATACTATATAAAGTTTTTTAAAGTATTACTGGATTGTTTTAGATTATTGTTGTTGGATGAGATTTTAAGGTAGTCACTCTGAATTCTGTCTTTGGAGAAAGGCAGCTTATAAATGCCATTAACAAAGGTTCTTGCACTAAAGAAAGGGTCCATTTTTAGCAGAACAGAATTGTTGGAGACAGCTGATATATTTAGCATATTCACCACACACTTCCTTAAGCTAATATACATTCTTCTCTCCTCCTCCATTTTGTCCTCACATCAACCCTGTAGAGAGAAAGAGATGACTGAGAGAAAGAGACTGAGTGGTATTGTCAGAAATATCCCTGTTTGGGATGAACCCTGTCTGGTCCAAATTTATGTAATATTCAGTAAGTTTATTGTGTCTGGCAGCCAGAGTTGCTGTAAAAAAATTTATAATAGTAACTGAGCAACAGTCTAACCATTGGAACACACTTGCCCAAATATTATCAATACAGGTCAAATAGACATTATTCTAAAACCTCTATCAGTTTATTTGTTTATGTAAGCTATTCATGGAATCAGTAAGGTAACCTAAAAAATCTACTATGTCCCAGAAGAAGAAGAGTAGATTTTATACCCTGCTCTTCACTACCCGAAGGAGTCTCAGGGTGGCTTACAATCACCTTCCTTTCTTCTCCCCACAACCAACATCCTGCGAGGTAAGTGGGGCTAAGAGAGCTCTGAGAGAACTGTAACTGACCCAAGGGCATCCAGCTGGCGTCATGTGGAGGAGTGGGGAATCAAACCCAGTTCTCCAGATTAGAGTCCGCTGCTCTTAACCACTACACCAAGCTGACACAACAACAACATCTACCTGTCCTTCCAAAATGATACCCTAGGGCATTGGTGACATCTTATATAAAACATGGCATTTTCCTTTGTTTACATGCTTGTACCATTTTTAATTTTCAGCTCCATGTTCAATCACAATCAACCAATGTAGTGATTATAGATCCAATAGAATTTCTAAAGTTTTCCATGACAACTAAATTGACACATTCATGTGCACTATATATTGCACAAAAGGAAGTTATTCCATCTCTCTATTATGTGGCTTTAATCTGCATTATGCTTTCATGTCTCCCTTTCCACAAAAGGACTGTAGAAACTGTAGTGGTAGAAACTTGGGGTCTGTTTTGTTTATTCTTGGCTTGAGTCCCTTACCTAAAGAAATACCTGAAGTGTAGGCCAGTTTTCATTACTTTCCTGTCATGCTTCTATGGAGCTGATGATAAACGTCTAAAATTGTAGCTGGCGGCACTATGGAGTAGTGAACAGTCCCTCATGCAAATGGTCTTTCCCCCTTATATTGCTTCCTGATCTGTTGTTGCTTGATGCATTCCCCCCCCCATTTCCATTGGCTCTCAGTTAGGCTTTCTAGAATCAACCAGGAGTGTAAGGTTTTACAAATTACTGCAGTCACCAGCCTGACAGCTGTAATACCTATTCCACAGTGTTATTTGTTGGGCTTTTTGGTAGGTGTTAGGAATATTTTTGTGGTTCAAGCAATTGCCATTTTTGTGGACTATTTCTATCACTATGAAAAGTCTCTTATTTTGAAGCACATGCAGGCACAGTCTACATTTTTTCATTGAGGCTATTTTGCCTGTCGCAATTAACCTTGGTTGCAAGGTACTGCTCTGTTTGGTGACTCACTTCCATTAACCTCTGATTCCCTAGGAAATGAAATGAAAGCAGCTTCCCACATAACAAGCACAAACCAATATCATAATTATCATGGGACGCCGAGAGCACGCATTGCCAGAGTTCTAGATATGTGCATCAGTCATGTATCTCACGCTGGGAAGTGCACAAGCTCCTGCTTCCCGCTCTTCATAGTATGACTTACCATTTCTTAAGCTGGTAAGGTAATTGTTCTTGACAATAGCAGTTCAGGCAGGAAGGACAGAAATGTGGAGAGGTGGTTTTTCCTAGGCAACATCCAAACATATCCCCTTTTCAAAAATTCTAGACTTCAGCTTTGTAAGACTCTGCTGTGGTCAAGCAGAGCTTGAAATGGAAAGCTTAAAGTGGATAGCTGACAGAGACACAGATGACTGGTAGGACGTGCCTCATACTTAGTTCTGACCCAGGAGAACAACTACATGGAAACTTGACACACTAAATATAGAAACCTCCACACACCAATCAGTCACCCTGATGCCTATAAGGCTTCTTTCTTTCCTCTGTTGGCAGGCTCCTTCTGTCTCATCTTGGTTTCAGCTAGATAGGTTGAACACTGGTAAGCAGGTGAAACACAGTGGTGCCAAACGTGTGCAATACTTCAATACACGATGGATGGGGCTTAGGTATTACATATAAAAAGGAGGTGAAAGATCCCATTCTTAGGCCAAGGAGAAATGAGGTCCAAAGCCCAGCTGGCCTCAGCTTTTGGCTTAGATAGGCACCAGCTGAGGGCCCACTAGTGAACAGCAATCCCCGAAAATGCCACTGCTACCTTTGATCAGTTCTGTATCAAGGTGCAAATGTGCATACAAGGCTGAATGAGGAAGCCAGTGAGGAGGAATAAGGAATGGGAGATTGGCAGTGGCATGCATTTTTTGAAAAACAGGAAGCAACTGCTGCTGCTCCCACTCAGTGTACTGTCTTGCCATAATGCCTCAGACTTAGACAATGCAGAACAGAGGTAAGCAGAACAAGAAATAAGCCAAAAATGTGGGCTACCACAAGACACTGAGGCTGCGATCAGAAGTGCAGTTTGATCTGTTGCCGTTGCCATTCCCTTATGGATTTAAAATGCACAGACAGCAACCTCTGTCATGCCCCAGTCATCTGAGTCCCCCCCCCTTACTGCGTGTTTCTTTGATACCTGTGAAAGTCCAGACCTGTTGGTCTGAGCTGGTTCCAAAATGGATTTCCTGTTGTCTGATCACTCTGTTGCACACCCAAGCCATCAGGCAAGTCTGACAGGTCTCTTGTTTTCCAGCCACCATTTTTTTACTAGTTAGCGATGTGTCCATAACTGCATATTTGCACCTCTCTCTCCCTCTCCCACAGGGGATGCTCAAGACTTTGTTTTCTTTATAAAAGCTTTGAAAGGAAGACACCTCCATACTTCAGGCTCATCAGTGCTTGTGTGCTTGCTCAGAGAACAAACTTTTTTTTAAAATGGCCAACAGCCCCATGAACTACATATCCCAGCAGGCTCATCAGTGCTTGAGGGCAAGCTCATTTAAAAAATGGCCAGTGGGCTGACTTCCTGACTGCTGCTGTCTGATCACTCAAGGGTGAGGCAAAAGCACTTTGAAGAGTGCTAAAAGGGGAGAATCTGATCAGGATTCTCTGTTACAAAATAACTTGGTTCAATAAGAGGCAGGGCAACAGTGGATCGAACTGCACATCTGACTGCAGCCTGATTGTATACTAGCTGCTGTACAGGTGAAAAATGGGTTGGATCTTATCAACCAAGAAAGGAAGTCATTCACAGTTTGGATCACATCCTCTTTCTATGGCAGCCTCATTTAACTTTCTCATAGGGATGCCAGACTCCAGGCGGGACCTGGGAATCTTCCAGAATTACAGCTCATCTCCATACTACAGTGGCCTTTTCTGCACTTTCCTTTTAATCCATGTTCACCGTGGTGTCTGCCAAGCAATTCTGCACTAAAATCGAGTTCAACCTTCTTTTTATCCCCCCCCCCTTCTGCATTACATTACCTCCCTGCAGTGGTCAGCCTGGTTTTAGGCTGCTGTTGCCACGGGTTATTTGGATGCTGTCTTGCTGTGGACTTAAATCTTCTCAACTTGAACACTGAGAAAATTGGGAGTGGTAGACAAACGTGGAAAGGACCAGAGACAAATTCCCCTGGAGAAAACGGATACTTTTATGATAATTGCACCCTTCCTCATAGGATTTTCATCTATCTTTTTTCTTTTCTTTTTTTTGCTGAGCAGCCCTTTTCCCCTTTTTCTTCTTTGTTTTTCTCTGGCTGTCCTACCCAGTTATTTGTATGTATATTGTTAGAAGCTGACCCAGACTAGGAAACTATGCAGAGAAAACAAAACCCTTCTTTTAGTCCTGGTTTGAGAATACCACACGAGAGACTGATGATAGTTCAAAATGAACAAACTATTTTATTTAACTTATGTGGTGAACAGACAACAGGAATAAGGTAACTTTGTGTACAAATAAATACCAGATAATTTGTCACAAACAATTAACTGTTTCTGTTATTCAGACAGAATAAAGACAGGTCTTTAAAACTTGAGGAGAGAAATTTCTTGGTAGTCTCTGCTTAAATACATAAGCATAAGGTTCTTTGTCTCCCAGACACTTAAGTTGGTGAAGGCAGAAACATCCACTCAAGTTCCAGTTTCCTTTCTTATCCACAGGTTAGGGTTCACCCCCTTCTTTCAGGAGCTATTTCCCTCAGACATGTTAGGGACATGCTAAGCTTCCCACTTCCTTAACTCACAGTCCTTGATCCTCTCATAGCCTTCCTTCCCAGTCAACTGTCAGTTCTTAACTGCCAACTCTCAACCACTCCTAACTGGCCACTCCTAACTGGCTCTCTCAGCTGAAGAATTCAGTCTGAATCCCCTGCCAGTCAAGGTTCTCAGACCAGGTTACAGCATTAACCATTTACAGTCCATCACACTCTATGGCATTGAGATCCTTGTCCTCCTCAGGTTAGAATCATAGAATCACAGAGTTGGAAGGGACCATACAGTCCATCTAGTCCAACCCACTGCTCAATGTAGGATCAGCCTAGAGCATCCCTGACAAGTATTTGTCCAGCTGCTGCTTAAAGACTGCCAGTGAGGGGGAGTTTACCACCACCCTAGGCAGCTGATTCCACTGTTGCACAACTCTTACTGTAGAAAAAGTTTTTCCTAATATTCATCCAGTACCTTCCTGCCCTTAAGTTAAACCCGTGATTGTGAGTCCTATTTCTTTTTTCTTTTTCCCCTCCCACATTCCTCTTTTTAAAGTTTTAGAACATTATGTTCATACCTTTTGCAAAATGTTTGTATGCAATAAAATTGTGCAGTGAATAGTGCTGTGATCTAGGGAATAGACCATGAACGATGCTGCCCTTTCCTCTATGAATGTGTATGGGTGTTAACAGGGGAATTTCTCATATGTATGACAGGAACCTAACATTATATGGCAGTCAATTGATAGCTTTTTGATAAAGGCAACATTAGTTGCAGTAGCATGAGGAAAGGCTTGTGCTTCTCATCTAAAACAGCATCTTGAAACATGGCAAGTAGAAGACAGAGACCTAATTTGCCACTGAAATGATCAAACTTGCCTTACTTTTCAGCATCTTCTAGTTCCCTGCATTTTTCTTCAAAAAATCAGATGTGCATGGGCCTTATTTGGATAATAACCACAGTGCAAGGAGCAGGTGTTGAGCACAAACCCATAGTTATGGTGGGTCCTCCCAGGTCCCAGCACCCTGACTTCCTTCTAAGGCCCCACAACTTCCTAGGCAGTCCAGCCCCCTAACTCTCTGGGCTGCCCAAAGGACTTGCTGCCCCCACCCCTGCCCTTTCCCCACCAGCCAGCAGCCCTTCAAGGCCTCTCCTTGCCTTCCCCTATGAGCCTTGTTGTTAAGGAAAAGCTGCTGGGGGAAGCAAAGGAGGAGGACTATGTGGGACCCAATGGGGAAGTTACTTTGACTCCTCCAGGTAGGGAATTGTTAGTGGTGGCATCAGGAATGGCTTTGGTTCCTTGGTTCCATCCATGGCTGGGCCTTCAGCTCCCTTTTACTCCCACCTGCCCGTCCTCCCGACACCAACAACTCAGCTGCTTGCCCATGAGTCCTCCTCCTCCTCCTCTTGTCCCCGCTTTTTTTCTCACACTCCTGGTGAGGCAACCTTGGGAAAAGGAGGGGATGCCAAAGGAGTGAGCATGGCCCGAGCTGCCTTGTGGGGTGTGGGGGAGAGGAGGCAGCAGTGGCTGGCAGAGGAAGTGACAGTGGAGGGTGCTGCTGAGGAGGCCTTCCCCTTTTCCTGCCGAGCTGAGTGGGGGATGGAGTGAGAGTGGAGACTGCCTTCCTTCTTCACCCAGCCCCTATAAAAGGGAGAGCAGCTCTGGCTGGGGTGAACAGAAGAGAAGTTAGGCACAGCATTGATACATGGGGAAGAGCAATCCAAGGTTATAAGCAGCAGGAGAAGAGGGGACACCCCCTGGCTTCCAAGTAATAGGGATGACACCTGGCAGGAAAGGATGGTGATGGGTTAAATGGGAGTTGATGGAAAGTTGTGGGGTTGTTGAAGAAGCTAATGATAAATGTGTGGGATGGACTGGACAGAGGTTCTCCGTGTGTCGTGGAAAAATGCCAGCATTTCTACATCATCTGGATGCATCGTGGCACGGTGCGCTTTGGTAAGGCAGGTGTCAGTGCAATCCTGAGAAGTTGTGAGCCTATGCAATTAGGTGCCCTCTGAGAAATTTAACCCCCCAGACACACAAAAGAAATCTTGGCTATGGGCCTGGTTAAGCAGTTCTCCCACCCTGTTACCAAACATGAAACAGCTCCAGAAAACCAGTAACTGCCACGCTGAGGCAAACATACAGGTACCCTGATCAGTACCTGTATGTTTCCCCTATGTGACAGTTAGTGGTTCTCTTGCTCCATTTTAGATCGCTTTCCAACTGGATTTTATTGTGTGAACTGGCATAATTGAATTCGATCGCAGCCCTTGTCTAGACATGCAGTAGAATGCAGTAGTAGGATGTTGAAGTAGTAGAATGGACTATACTACCACTTCCTTTTGCAGCTTGTCTAGATAAGGGATTACATAAGGATTTCCAGGTTTCCCTTCCAGGTTTCCCATCCAGGCTGAGTAGACCCACATCTCCTTGGTCTCAGCAAGGTTGCTTTAACATGCGCCTTCAAGCCACATCCTGGTACTAAAGCTATAGTGCCAGTGGTTGATGAAATGTATGCTGTACAGAAGACACCATTGTTTAAATCTGTCTAATCACACACAGTTTATCAGTAGTACCTGGTACCTGGAATAATCCATTTGGAAAGCTGCACAATCACTGAAGGAATGATTGTTTGATGAAGAGTGGCTTGCCAATTGTACACTGGCTCACTCCTGCTGAAAGTGCCTCAGTCCTAGGGATTGCTGCTTATTCAAGCCATAGACCTCCAATTCATACCTCTCTCTGTATGAGTGTTTCTGAGATCAAAGATAACTGCTTGGGGAAATACATATTCATAATGTGTGAATCAGCTTTTTGTACTTGGGCTGATTTACATGTGTTTTAAATACTTCTCTCTGTGTATATTCTGTGCATATTTGTGTAGAAGATATGACAGAAATGTGATGTGGGTGTATACATTGAGAAGGCAGAGGACTTCTGATCATACAGCAGATTTCATTTCCATAGTTTCATAAGCAAAAATTCTCCATTTAATCCTTCTATGCATGAAACATTCTACAATGTCAAAAGGAAGTGCTTGGCTAAGGTCTATTACAAACTTTGCTGGTCAAAAAAGGAAATTTTCTTATATGGTGGGGTGGGGAGACCAAAAAGCAAACTGAGCACTGAAACTGACTGAAGTGACCTTTGTAAGTTCTTTTTTTTTTAAGCCATTACATAAAAATATGTTTTCAGGACTACTTTAAAATGTGCTCCTGGTGGCAGCCACAGCAGCAGCTGACAATATGCACTAGAAACCTTTCTGAAAAAAAGAAGGCAACAATAGAGGGCAAATACTGAGAAAATGTCATTGTGAGGGAAAGAAGGGAGGGAGAAAGGTGCCTTTTATTGCTGGGAAACTCCCTTAAACTAAGGATTCCCTGGGAAGAACCTGGTAACAGCTGCCATCACTCAGGGGACATCCCCCAAGAACATCTAGGCTGACCCACTAAGAAGGTTCCTTCTAGTACAGTACTATACCAACAAATAAATAACAGGGTGTGGACCAAGGAGAATACCTTATGGAAAACTCCACAGCCTCTGTGCAATCTAACATGTAGAGAAATGAGAAAGAGAAATACCCTAGAAAAATGTATTGTACTGAAATAAAACCAACAAATATATTTGTGAAAAGAAAGAAAGAAAAAAAAGGAAGTGTGTTGGACTTAAGAAAAGGAGGTCATGAGAAAAAGGACAAAGCAAAATACAGGGGGAAAGCACACAACCTCACAGCACACAGGCTTAAAAATGGAAGCAGTAAAGTCAGTCTAACTCAGCTAGTTACGCTTTACCTAGGCTGTAGTAGGTTTCTTACAGAATATGCAGAATTCCTTGTTGTTACAAGATAATGGAGTCTTTAACCTCTACCCACCATCCTGGGGTCACCAGATTCACACAGTTCCAATGAGACAAAAGAGATTCAACCCCCACCCCCACCCCGGCAATATTTATGTGCAATGGAATCTGACCTAAGCCTGCCTCTCCTTTAAAAGTGACCAATGCAAATATCCATCTCTATAATGTCAGAGGCTAACCTGTTCAATCAGAAAATTACTAAACAATACTCCTTTCTGCCAAGTAGCTGTTAATGACTCTGAGCTTCCATGACAAGTTGGCAGTCCTGTCCAAACTGGTTTCCCTACTTTCTAAAGAAAATTGGTTTTGGCAAGCTGACCCAATGTAGAATGGGAATGAAAGGGTTATTCTAATATAAACTCCAGGGGTCCAAGTACCCAAATGTTCTAGGTGGCATTCTTGAGCCACAGTACAGTTTACACTTTGTGTCACAGGCGTAAGAGAGAAACAAGACAGGATCCTAGACAAGCAGACTCTTGGAAAAAAACTTTTTAGTGGGAATCTGGTGTGAGATAGATGGCGCTACTCCTACAAATATGCTGAGCCTGACATTTGCAGTCAGTAAAACTTTGGAAGGCTTTATTTTATGCTCCTTTGATAGACACATTAAAAGCTCAGCTTCACAATCATCACGCTGGTGTCAATCTTGCTATCCCTGTGAGCAAATTCTCAGAAACATTTAGAAAGCTGAGAGCACTGCATGTTAATTTGTACCCATAGACATCAAGGGTAAAGGTGGCCTTGGACTTAATTTCCCAAGGAAATACTCAAAGGATTGCCTGGTCCCTCGTCAGAAATTACCTAAAGAGCTCTAAGATAGCAAGAGTTCCTGCCTGGGAATTAAGATCACAGGCCCTCCTGACTGTCCCATCCAACAAAGAAGCTTGTTTGGTGGGTACAGAAGAAAGAGCCTTTTCATGGGCAGCCCCACAATTATGGAATAACCTCCCCTGGCTGCCTCACATTTGATCTTTAGGAGACAGTTGAAAACCAGTTTAGGACTGCATTTGGTTATGTTTATTAGCAGTCCTGAACTGTGATTCTAAATCTTAGTTTTTATGTTTTAAAACTAAGCCAGTCTGGTGTAGTGGTTAAGTGCGCGGACTCTAATCTGGGAGAACCGGGTTTGATTCCCCACTCCTCCACTTGCACCTGGCTGGATGACCTTGGGCAAGCCATAGCTCTGTACCAGCTGTTCCCTCAAGGACAGCTTGGGAAAGAGTTCTCTCAGCCCCACCTACCTCACAGGGTGTCTGTTGTGGGGAGGGGAAGGGAAAAGGAGTTTGTAAGCCGCTCTGAGACTCTTAAGCGAGTGAAGGGCGGGATATAAATCCAATCTCTTCTTTTCTCTTCTTCTTCTTCTTTTAGATGTGTTATGTGTTTTATCTATGCAGTATATAGGGATGGGCACGGACTGGCTGATGAAGTGAAGGCAATGTTTGTGAACTGAAGAGCTGCCACAGACTTCCATGAATTTTGATGCAGCTCGTGGAGGTTCATGGCTGTTCATGAAGGGCAGAAAGCAGGGGTTTAAATGGTTCAGAGCCATTTAAACCTCTGCTTTTTGCTCTTCATGAAAAACAGCTGAGCGGTGGGAAGATGAAAGCAGGAGTTTAAATGACTCTGAGCCATTTAAACCCCTGCTTCCTGCTCCCTACTACTTTTTGCAAGGAGCAGAAAGCATGGAGTGAAATGGCTTGGAGCCATTTAATCCTTTGCTTCCTGCTCCCCACTGCTTTTCATGGGCAGCAGAAAGGGAGTGTTTAAATGGCTCACAAACCGATACAAACTGGTTCAGTTTGAGAACTGGCATATCTGCTTGTGGTTCAGTTCATGGTTTAGCCATGAACCATGAACTGAACCACAAAAATGTGGTTTATGTCCATTCCTAGCTGTAAGCCAGTTTAAGCTCCACAATGAAGAAAAACAGCTAACAGATGTGACATGGGTTCATCTGTGCATAGATCTCTCTAAGCATTTTTAAAAGAGTAATTTCAATTTTGCAGTTTGTGCCAGGGCCTTGCAGGGATGGGAGAGGGAATTCAATCTTTCTCTCCTTATATGGTGTCAGTCATGAAAGCCATCATCCAATGGTTTTATTAGCCCTCTAAAGAAAGAGAGAGAGAGAGAGAGAGAGAGATGGAAAACAGCAGATGCTTTTTTGTCCCTCTTTGAAGGTCTTCTAATAGCATTGGGGAGCAGTTTTAATTATCAAAACTATGTGAGGCAGGAGGATGAAACTTCCTTTCCCTTCCTTTGCAGCTGCAATTCGAAGTAGCCCACGCAAATCTGAAATGTATCTTTTTTTAAGACACAGGAAGATCCTTGGCTTTGACTATAGCAGAGAATGCAATACAACAGCCAGACTTTCCATTCTTGGCCTCCAGCAGTGGTCCTTTAGTGCACGCTTCCTTCTACTCCACATTTTCTTGCTTCTGCTAAGCTCTTAAAGTGACTGTTGGGACCTTGCAGCCCAATCAAGCGCATTCAGCTAGCCAAAGTAAATATTGCAGTGCAATTTAAAAAAGTCTTCACTGAACTCTTAAAATAGGAATGATCTCTTATTTAATGGATTCAATCACTTCCCCTGCTTATGATAAGATGACCTCTAAATTACAAAGTTGAATGAGTTTCAAACAAAGCTCAGTGATTATGGGTGTCCTTAGAGTAACCCAAGCCATTTCCTTTTTTTGATTACCAAGCTTTAAAAAAAATAGAAATCATTAAATAACAGTACCCTACTATCGCTACTATAGCCAATGAATTAAAAGGAAATTTCTAAAAAAACAGACAAAAGAAAAATGCTGGAAGAAATGGGGGGGAAAGGAAAATGGGCCTGTGAGATATGTAAAGGGGAATTTCAATAGTACATAAACCCAGTACATGAAATCTGCAAAGTTAGAGTAACTCTTACCCTGTAAATATGAAGATATCATGAGTGGTTCTACTGATAACTGGTTACTTTTTCCCTGAGCATATAATTCCAGCACATTGCTAACCAAGATGTGCAGCAAGACCATGGACCAAACATACAAACCAATGTGGCATTATATCCATAGTAATGCCAACAGATGAGATGATATCATTTATCTGGCACCTATATACTTGTTACAGCAATCTGAGGTGGATAAGTCAAAGTACAGCTACTTGATAAGTTGAAGACAAGTCATGTGAATTGGAATAGTTAATTCTGAGTTCCACTGTATAAAATTAAAATTGGATTTCTAAAGAAATTATAAATTAACAAGTGGGAACCTGCAAGGACTTGCGGGGCATTTCTCTTATTCTTCCTTGAAAGACCCTATAGTCTGTTCCCCTTTCCTGCTTCCTTCTCATGGAACAGCCAACCTACCCTTTTCTGCCCATCTGTCTTTAGCTGTCTTTATGATTTATTCACTTCATTTATAGTTTACTGTGGTGTAATAGCCCCACTCTGACTTGCAGGCCCTGTTCTGTCCTGCCATTCAAAGTGTCTGGGCATCAGTGGCTGTCCAAGATCTCTGCATAGCACATGCCACCCACCTGGCTTTCCCAGCACCTGGAGGGACTTTTCTCTCCATCTGTCCATCTACCCACTGTCACTATCTGTTCTTTTTAGGAACAGTCTACAGAGAGGATCAGGGCTCTCAACTTGCCTTTGTTGAATTTCCATTCTAAGGCCTCACATTGTGGCTGTGTCTCCTTCTACCCAGTGTCTGGTTAGCACAGGGACTGGACAACTTTCAGTACTTGTGTACCACTGGGGAAGTAGCCACTTGCCAATTGACTGCTCCTCCCTTTCTGCCTGGCACTCTTTTTAGAAATAGTGTGTCTGAAACAGTGGAGGTCTATGTGGTATGGAAAACCACTACCAGCACTAAAAGTTATAAAACATTTGTTAAAAAGAAAATACCCACATCAATACTCTCAGCACAGCGAAAGTTTGAGCAAGCGATCCAAACAAACAGGGTAGTTTCTCTGTCCCTCCTTCTGTATGTGCCCTAATGGATGTTAATCTAATGCAAGCTCTTTAACTTAAAGGTTTCAGTGGTTCTAAAAGGTTCTCATTTCCTTGAAGCCTCTGCTAAAGACTGCAGTCCTGTACATAGTAATAGCCACCTTCAACAGATCCCTGGTTGAGAGCTCTGTCTGTCTTCATTGAATCAGCACAAAAGAGACTCTCCTCCTTGTGCCAATGGGTTTTAACATCTCTGTTTCCTACCCACTGGGAACATCAGGTCAAGTCAAAGAAATTTTCCCTGAAGCCTCTAGGAAAAAGACTTATCTAGAGTTTTCAATATCCAAAACTTGATTCACTGCTCAACATCACCTTTCTAGGCAGTAGATGTGTGTATGTGTGTGACTTGACCATCTCATTGTATCTAGCCAGTCCTTCTATTTGCATTTCTAAAGCCTGGATGGGTGCAGGTGGAAAGCAACTGGTTTGACTTTACCTGTAGTCTGCTGAGAGAGAGAGAGAGAGAGAGAGAGTTTTTAAAACTCAAGGTGAAGGTTTTGTTCAGTCCAAACCTGAAAAGAAAACTGCATTCTCCACACCCAGCTTTCTCCAAAATGGAGACCTAAAGCATCTTATATCATTCTCCGCTCCTCCATTTTATCTTCACAACCCTGTGAGGTAGATTAGGCTGAGAATGCTTAACTGCCCCAAGATTACCCACTGACCTTCCATGACAGAGTGGGGTTTTGAATCTAGGTGTCTGAGATCCTAGTCTGAAACTCTAGCCACTACACCACACTTTCTTTTGTGAGATAGCTGCTGTTGAGCAGTAACAAGCAGCCAGGCATGGCTGAGTCACACAAGTCAGCTGTGGTTGCAAGTCACCAAGTGGTTGTTGTTGCCAGGCCTGGCCCCAGTGACTTTTTCTTTAAAGGCCAAAACAGTCCTGGAAAGTACCCTGCCCCCTCTCCCTGCCTTTCACTGGCTGGCACACCTGCTTTTCTCCCTGCTTCCCTCCCATGAGGTGGTGGCATATTTCTGGCAGTTCTATTGCCATCTACTGGTTACAAGCTAACATTGTTTTAAACTGTAAATGTGATTTGTGTATTTTGTAAATAGTTTTCTTTGATGTACCACCCTGAGGGCATTTTAAAAACCTAATTTAATAAATAAATAAAAACCAAGCCTGGAATGCTGGTAAAACTGTTGTGGCTGCTAAGCAATGGCTACTGAGGGCATTGGTTTCTTAAAGTTTCATGCATGCTTTTTATCATTTTGAGGTTTTTTTACCCCGTTTTTTTTTTTTTTTTAAGATTTCAGATTTTTCTACAAACCCGAAGCATTTTTCAGGTTTGTAGAATAATCCATCTTGCCTCTTCATGGCTTTAATCTCTGAATTTAAGTATCCTCAGATTTGGCTGGGTTGAGAATTAGATATATTGATGAGTGGGAACCCTCAAGGACTTACAGGGGGTATCTCATCCTCTCCAGACTATTTCCTCTTTCCTTTCCCTGAAAACCCACATACTCTCTTCTCATTTTCTGCTTTCTCCTCTCCTTCCTAGCAAACCTTCCTCTATATTTCCCTCTTTCTTCAACCTTCCCTTCCCCCCTCCTGCAACAGCCTCTACCTAGGTAAAGTATGGCCCAGTTGTGTGGTAGGGAAACCTCAAGGACTTCTGGGGTGGCATGTTCTGGCAATCCCCATATCCTCTCTCCTTTCCCTGCCCCATCCTCTTCTTCTTAGCCATCCATGAACCTACTTTTTACTTACTTCCCATCTTCAGCTTAATTATTCTCCTCTCCTTCTTTTTATCTACACAATAGCCCTGTGAGGTAGGTTAGGCTGAAAGTATATGACTGGTCCAAAATCAATCCAGTCAGCTTCCACAGCAAGATAGGGCAGCTGCAGCGTGACTCCAGAGAGCTGGGGATTTAAACTTTAAACCCCCTCAGATTCTGGAGTTGCGCTGCAGAAGCGGCACGCTCTCCCACTGAAGGGAAGGCAAAGTTTTTGAGTCCCGTACTCTATCATGGAATACTGCTGTTCCTGACACTGTTACTTACTTTGGGCCAGTAACACACTGTCAGTCTAACTTATCTCACAGGGTTGTCATGGGGATAAAATGCAGGAGGAGAGAACAATATAAAGTGCTTTGAAACAGCATTAGGGAGAATAGCAACATATAAATTTTGTGAATAAAATAAAATGCATTCTAATTATGCACTGTTTAACCTTTTTAAAAAAATACTCATTCAAAAAACAAACCCAAATCAAAACCAGTACAATAAAACATTTTCCAAGCACATTTGGGCTTGTTCCTCTTTTACTGTGTCCTGCATATCTTCACATTGTTAATGTCACATGACAAGGTCACTGTTGATGAGCAGGATGTCAGTGCAAAAGAGACACACACTTTCTGCAATGCATACAAATTGTTTGTAGTGACTGAAGTCACAGGGATAAATTGATAAAAAAAACACACCCCTAATTCCCATTTAACTAAGGATAAGTCATCAATCCTTTCCATGTTTCCTCTTGACTCCTGATGTCAAAAATTGATTTTCCTTAATCATGGTGCTGTTTCAAATAGATGAAGCAATAATAATTGTAAGAGACAAGCTGCCAAACTACTGCACTAGCATCTATTTTTTTTAAATGAAGGCAGCTGAAAACTGTTAAAAAGGATGCATTTTTTGAAGCTACTTCTGCTGCAACGTACTCTCAACACATAACATCCTTTTAACCTTTTTAACAGTTTTCAGCCACTTTCTTTAGAGCTGGGAATACTAACAAATTAATACAGATTGGAAAGGAAACTTTTGCTATAATCCACCATGATATTTGTTAAAGTCACCAGTTTCCAGCAGGCTCTGAGATAAACCAAATTACTGTCAATATTTTGATTGGTTACCTTAAGATTTCCATTGATACATTTCCACTGTCGTGGCTGCAAAGGGGTGCTGGGGCTGTGTTGCATTCAGGATTCAGTGCATTCTACATCTACTCTACATGTGTCAGTGTTTACCATCAGTTTAACCAGACCTGGGGGATTGTTGAACGGGCATGCAGATAATGCCTTTGAAATACTCTTTGGATTGGGGCCTAAGGATAGATCTTTCAGTCTTCATTTAAAAGAGTAGTTAGTTACCAATCATTTTAATGTTTGTCCCTTTTACAAATAAGAATTTAGGTACAAGTTAAATTCAGGTGGGTAGCTGTGTTGGTCTGAAGCAGCAGAATAAAGTCTGAGTCCAGTGCCACCTTTAAGACCAACAAAGTTTTATTCAAAGTGTAAACTTTTGTGTGCAAAACACACTCAGTTGTCTGAAGAAGTGTGCTTTGCACACAAAAGCTTACACTTTGAACAAAACTTTGTTGGTCTTAAAGGTGCCACTGGACTCAGACTTTTGGGGGGGGGGGGTTAGGTACAAGTTAGCAATTGTTAGTTTTTATTTCCTTCCTTATCAAAGGGATTTTACCTAGACTTTACACAAACCCAAACCTTGCTTTCCAAAACAAGAATTCTGAAATTCTAATAACTAATTTAAAATACAGCAATATCAACAAAATAGAAAGCAGTAGTATTAAATAGGTCAAGAATATCAAGGAACGAATTCCAGTAAAGTGTCTTATCTTTTACTGAAGCAAAGAAAGATTTGGTATCGACAGCAGTCCTAGGAGAGGTGTTCCACTAAAGGGGCACCGCCACAGAGAAGAGGTTGCAGGTTGATACTCTCTTGGTAGTCCGGTACATCTGGAGGTGAACTTCAGATGATGACCTGAAAGAAGAGGAAAGTTCATGTGAAAGCACATTGTTCTTCAGCTATCCCAGTTCCAACCAAGAGTGCTTTTGGGAGAGGTATTTTTGCATTTTTGTGTGTGTGTTTGTATGCCCGCCCATTCCTAGAAGTCAAGGCAACCTCTGGTGACTCCTACTGGGGCATGGAGGACATTCAGAGAAGTGGCTTGATAGCCTGCCTCTGCCTCCCGGCCCTGGTTTTGGGAGGTCTCCCATCCAAATACTTGCCAGGGTCAGCCCTGCTTAGCTTCTGAGATATGACAAGATCAAGCTTGCCTGGGCTATCCAGGTCAGGGCACAACCAAGAGTTTTTGTAAGTCAAAAGCCAACAATTTATTTTGTGCCGCCAAACAGACTGAGAGTCCATGTACATGTTTCAAAAATTACTAAATATATACACCCATTTCCTTTAAAGCCAGCCATAGCTTTTCATGATCCACACAGTCAAAAGCTATGCTATACTCTATGAAACACAAGCTGATTTTCTTCTGAAATTCTCTCATATGCTCCAGTAACCAATGTAAATTTGCAGTATGAACTCTAGTCCTCTTCCTTTTCTGAATCCAGCCTGAACATCTGGCATTTCTTGTTCCATATATGGTCACAGTCTTTATTGTAAAATGTTGAGCATCATTTTACTTCCATGAGAAATTAATGCAATGGTCTGATAGTTACTGTAGTCTTTGATGTCTCCTTTTATTGACATTGGGATGTAAATTGAGCATTTCCAATCTGTAGGCCATTGTTTTGTTTTCCATATTTGTTGGCACAATCTTGTTAAGATTTTGATGGACTCCATTTCTGTGGCTCGGAATAGCTCTATTGATATCCCATTTACTCCTGGTGATATACTCCTGGTGAAATTGCTTGTTCTTCCTTTTTTGTGGTTCCCTTCTATTTCTTTACATTGGTCATTGTAATAATTCTTTTTTTCTCTATGTATGAGTGGCTGGAATTCTGCATTTAGGCTTTTGATTCTGTTTCTGTCACCTTTTACTTTTGCTTCTTATCTATCTTTAGCAATGTTTAGAGTTTTAGTCATCCATCGAGGCTTTTCTTTTGGCTACAGGAATAGTCTTTGCACATTCTTCCTTGATAATATCTTTGGTTTCAACCCATAGTTGTTCTGGTTCAGTTTCACTTGAACTTAGTAATGCAAATCTGTTATTTAAGTGGTTTTTAAACTCTTCAGCAATGCTGCTTAAATTGTATTTTGGCATAATGACTCTTTTGGTATTTTTCTTCAGTTTTATTCTAATTTTCAACATTAGCAGTTAATGATCAGTACCACAATGAGCTCCTGGTCTTAGCATTTTAGCACAGAGAACAGAGCTTCTCCATCTCCTGCTTCCAATGATGTAATCTATTTGACTTCTATATTGGCTGTCCAGTGATGTCCAAATATACAATAGTCTGTTGGCTTGCTTGAAGCATGTGTTTGCAATGAACAAATTGTTGTCTTCCTGGACACTTGCATAAAAGCTTTCATTTTTTTCCTTATCAGCATCTGTAGTTGGGGCATAAATTTGTATGGTGGTTATACTGATAGGCTTTCCATGAAGTCTGATCAATGTTCTTCCATCAGACTTTGCATTATAGCCCATGACTACCTGCACTACATCTCACCTCACTATTAGAGCAACTTTATCTCTTCTGTGTTTGGCATTGCCCAAGTAAAACACTTTGTAAGTTTCTGACTGAAAATGTTGTAATCCAGTCCACTTTAGTTCTCTCACTTCCAGGACTGCAGTGTTTAAACATTCCATATATCACTTCACAATCTCAATGAGACTGGGCTAAACATGATCCCCCCCCCCCATTTAAATCAATGGGCTTCTAAAAGTGTTTTAACTTCATCTGAATTGTACCCTTCAGCCAGGTGTAGTGGTTCAAGTGTTAAACTAGTATCTGGGAGAGCCTGGTTCAAATCCTCACTCTGCCATGGACGCTTGCTGGATGATCTTGGACCACAGTCAAACACTCTCAGCCTAACCTACCTCATAGGGTTCTTGAGGATCAATTGAAGGAGAGGATCATTATGTAAGCCACCTTGACTCTTCATTGGGGAGAAAGGTGGGATATAGATGAAGTTAATAAATAAATATAAAGGTGACCTATTTTGGTCTTACAACAACTCATGATAATGACAAGATTGTAATCATTTCCCTCTACTGTTGGCCTTGATTACCACCTCCCCCTCACTATTTGCTTCATGGAGAGAGAATTTCATAAACTAAATGCAACAACCAAGAAGGTGGAGGCATTTTGCTGGCCATTTTGTCATCTACTGCTTTTTGGCATTTTATTGCCTTTTCTTTTTAGCTGTTTGTTGCTATTTTATGAATTTCCTTTTTGGAACTTATTGTTTCCTGTATTATTATATGTTCTATTTTTAATAATTGGTTGTTGATGTTGTTTTTTAAAAAAAATATTGTAAGCTGCCTTACAGCTTCTCAGAGGCGGGATATAAATATTTTAACTGCAATAGTAAATAAACAAAAGGTCCTATACAGATTTCCATATGTATCTTCCTGAAGAATAAATAACAGCTTCTTAGGGTGGGGGGAATCTATCAAAAAATAGGAAAAATATTGAAGTCCTCTTTCCTTGTGCCAGAGTCCTGATAAAGATTCCACCCCCTTCCATATTTTTATTATACATCCATAGATCTCTTGATATCACAAAGGGCCTGTAAAATATAACTCTTCCACCGGGCTTTTGATTGAGGCATCAGGCGTCCCCTTCCTTTGGATGGCCCGCATCTGTAGCCTGGGTCCTTAAGACCTTAAAATCCTTAAGGATCCTTAAAATCCTTAAACTGTTAATACCACCTTAACCACTAAGGTATCTGGTCTTAACTAGAGTTTACAGGGTACTTAGGAGTTATGTTATTTTATACTGTGTTCTTAATCTGGTTTTAACTCTATTGTATTTTATATTGTCAGAGCCTACCCTGAGCCCACTTACGGGGAGGGCAGGATATAAATCCAAATAAATAAATAAAATATTAGGTCCCCAAGGACAAAGTAAAAACAATACCATAAAATGATAAACACAGTAATAAAATTATTAATATTAAATACTAAAACAGGCCATGAAGCAAGTCATGCATGAGGTATGGATGCTACTGCTGTGAGGGGCAGGGGACCACAGAGCAAAACACCCCTGGATGAGGCCAAAACTGCCCTTGAGAAAGAAACCCTGCTCTTTCTCTAGCCCCCGCTTCTGATCATGCTTTTACTTGAGGACTGCTGCTGGCCATGGTAGGAACTGTTCTCCCCAAAATAGCTGGTGGGACATTTAATCAATGGAGGCCATTGATTCTCATACATATAGGAGTTTAGCTTGTTCCCCATTATATATGGGGTGTGAGTATGTGTGTGGTGACTGGATAAAGGGCAATGACTGCCTCTGGAGAACAAGCTTCCCTGTGAAAGTCTCCAGCTGATGACTGTGTAGCTCCTAGGGAATCTGATTCCACTAGCAAGCTAAGGCAGCATCCACACACTATCATTGTGCCATAGTAATGATTCACAACTGGATTTACCTGTGTGGACAAAGACAATCAAGGAAGTGAAGGATTGCTAGGACAACAAAGTAAGATCCAGCGGTGTGTGAATGCAGCTGAGGTTTGCACCTCCACTGCCAGCCATATTTGACCTAGCGTTATCAATGAACTCCAGAAAAATCTGGGCATCAATAATGGAAGTTATGGCTGCGTTTGGTAAAACATGTCATAGAATTTGTGGCAAATATTTACTGAATTTTGTGACAGACTGCCTGGATCAGCATTAATTTCATGGTTTACAAGGCATAGTTAGTCTTAAGGTGATATTGGGCCAGTCACATACTCTCAGCTTAACCTACTTCACTGGGTTGTTGTGAAGATAAAACAGAGGAGAAGAGAATGGTGTAAGCCACTCTGGGACCCCTTTGCGGAGAAAAGTGGGGTATGATACAGCATTGAAAACAAACCCTTTGGGTTTCAGCAAGCTTGTCAAGAACCTCATCTGCTTACATTTCCCCTTCACTTTATCTTCGAATCCCTGATCCTCCATTCTTCCCAGCCTTCTTAGTACTTTTGCTTGCTTAATTGTCTCAAAAGCCTTACAGCATCTTTACTCTGTCTCTGATTTACAAGGATCCATTTACACTTGGGCAAAAATCAGCCATTTTAAAGCAATTCACAGCCTGGCTGCAGTTATTTCATGGTTCTCTAACTACCCACTTAATAACTCTGCCTTAATGTTGCTCATAGCTTCATCTAACAATGCTTTGAAGCATGGGGAACATTATCACAAATATAGTGGAGGAAGTTAGATATAATTGGGTAATGACAGCCTTGTGACTTCTGAGCAAGAGTTCTAAGTGGTGGCTGGGTCTCACCGGCCTCTGCACAAAATGCAGCAGTTATGAAAAGTTCTTGGACATGAGAAATAAGCTGCACCCTTTCCATAGCATCATAGCATCTCTCTATGTCTGAAAGTGTTTTGAATCAAAGACAAGAGTATGTGACTATTAACTTAAACTAGTATACAATTGTACAGGGAAAGAAGAAGAGAGGAAAAGGGGAAAAGGGGGAAAAATTCCAGAGGCTGGTAATCTGTAACCAGCATTTCTCCTTTTATTCTCACGGTGTATTTCCCTCCTCTCCTCCTGGCTGTCAGAATCACTGTTTATTGATTGCTCTTGAGATAGTGGTAGCAAAGATACTGCTTCATGAGAAACACATACCCACCTGTAAATTGCCACCCCATCCCCACAATTCAGAAGAAATCCTTGGGGATTTCAGCCTTTACCCAAAGGGATTCTTCCTGGCAAAGAGTAGACAGAGGTTTAGATCCTATGCCTTGCTTCTGGTCACACAGTTCTTCACCAGTGGTGGGGGCACTTCCCCACTACGAACACATTCCCCTGACTTTCTAGCTCATTAAAAGACATTGGTCTTGTATGACCCAAAGCAGCTAGCAGCAGATAAATGCACTTGGCAATTGTGCTGCATGCACAGATCCTATGCCTTGCTTCTGGTCACACAGTTCTTCACCAGTGGTGGAGGCACTTCCCCACTACAAACACATTCCCCTGACTTTCTAGCTCATTAAAAGACATTGGTCTTGTATGACCCAAAGCAGCTAGCAGCAGATAAATGCACTTGGCAATGGTGCTGCATGCACAGAAGCAAGGCACAGGATGCAAGCCAGAGAGAAAAGGACGCCTGCTTTATGGCCCATTAAAATTCTCCCTCACCGAGCAAAAAGAGAGAGAGAGGCTGCAGGGCCTGTAAAATGGACCTGTTCCACCAGGTTTTTGGGTGAAGCGGTGGGTGTCCAATTATTCCATCTACTGGCCTCCCCTGCTGAACCTTCCACCTCCAAACAGCCTGTTCGGTACAGACCCACAGTCTGGTCTACGGCCTAGCGGCTCCAGTTCTTGAGATGACTATGCCAAACTGCAGTGCCATCTGTGTTTGTTTATAGCTCCATTATAATCTGTTTTAACTATTTATTGTTAAATATTTACTGTGAAATGTTTAACTACGACTGTGAAATGTTATTTTTTTTAAAATTCCTACTGTGGGTTCGTTGTTATCATCTGCTCTGAGCCTGCTTGTGGGGAGGGTGGAATACAAGCCAAAATTAATAAATAGAAATAGAATAAACAATTAATAATTAAGAATTAAGAATAATTAATAATAAGGACTATCCCTCATATTCTCTCACCGCTACAATCCTGATATGTGTGTGTGTGTAAAAGGGAGCAATTTTAAAACAGACCCTTTAAGGGGCACCAAATCCTAAACATGTGCAGATACACACACACACACGCACATTCACCATGATTCCAGCACTAGGTTCATTCATTACATTCTTTCCGTTCCAACCCATGCCTAACTTAACTTTAAAAAAAATATCTATCAAGGACCTGGCAGACTTCCTTGGGTAAAATTAGATTCTTCAGACAGGAGAGTGCAGCAAGACAAGTCACTGAATGGTGTGGGATTTGACTGTCTTCACCTCACCTACGCACTCCATTCTTGCAACCTTCCCAACTCATTCTCACCCTCAACTTACACGTGAATGGGAGGACTTCTGCATGATCATCTCCTCCCACTCCCCCTGAACCTGTGTTTGTTTAAAATAAATGTATTGGACATAGGGGAGGGAAGAAAACTTCAGCCTTCGCTCTGCAAGTATGCCATAAAAGTGAACGGCGCTTAATGCCTGCAAGAAAGAAAGCAGAAAGCCAGGAGAAGACTGGCTGTCGACAAAAAGGAAAGATGGTTTTAATTAGAAAGGATATAATATTATCCTTTGTACCAAATTTTGGACTGCTGTATTGGACCACTGCAGACTACAGGAGGTGAGATCAAACCAGTTTTCTGCTGGTTTCCTGCCTTCCCCAAGCAGCAACTTTGACCCTCTGAAACTGACTATGGGATTGTAGGACCTGCATAGACAAAAGAAGCTACCCAGTTTTGTGGGGGGGGGGGGGTGTAGTGAGAAGGAAAATCAGACAAGATCACCTCTGTTCCTCTTGTGCCGGTATAAAGCTGGTACCATCAAACACTAGGAAAATTAGGGAAACATTAAACTTCAAGGCTGCAGAATCCTGATTTGGGAATAAATTGAACTAAACTGGGACTTACTTCTGAGCAAATAGGAATACATTATATAAAGACAAAGGTAGGGATTTGTTAGTCTTTGGCTTGATTCTAATCAGGTAGGACTACATGATATACAAATGCAGGTTTTCCTGAACTGAGAATTTTGAAGGCGTTCTTTTCCTAAAAAGCAATTTTAAATATCAGAAGTGTGTGTTAAGTGCTGTCAAGTTGCTTCTGACTTACAGCAACCCTATGAATTTATGACCTTCAAAACATCCTATCATTAAAAGCTTTGCTCAGGTCTTGCAAACTGAGGGCTGTGGCATCCCATATTGAGTCAATGCATTTTATGTTGGGTCTTCCTATTTTCCTGATGCCTTCAATTCTCCTAGCATTATTGTCTTTTCCAGTGACTCTTGTCTTCTCATAATGCTACCAAAGTACAATAGTCTCAGTTTAGTCATTTTAGCTTTTAGGGAGAGTTTAGGCTCGATTTGATCCAGAACCCACTTATTTGTCTTTTGGGTGGTCCACGGTATCTGTTAAAACTCTCTTCCAACACTACATTTCAAATGAACGAACTTTCTTCCTGTCACCTTTCTTCATTGCTCAACTTTCACACTTATACAGAGTAATGGGGAATATTATGGCTGAGAGCAGACTGGCAGATTGAAGTGCAAGGGAAGCGGAGCAAAAAGACCTGGGCCGAGTTGTCGCGGGGCTTTCTGTCTTTTGTCTTTGTCTTTTGGGTGGTCCACGGTATCTGTTAAAACTCTCTTCCAACACTACATTTCAAATGAACGAACTTTCTTCCTGTCACCTTTCTTCATTGCTCAACTTTCACACTCATACAGAGTAATGGGGAATATTATGGCTGAGAGCAGACTGGCAGATTGAAGTGCAAGGGAAGCGGAGCAAAAAGACCTGGGCCGAGTTGTCGCGGGGCTTTCTGTTCGCACTGCGTAGAGTGATGCGGGACCATACCAGAGAGGAGGCGGAACAGAGTATTCACACTGCAGAGTATTCACACTGCGCATGGGCATAGCAGCTGGATTAGCAGGTTTACATTACCGGTGCCGCTTGTGGCGCAGCTTATTTGCATCCACGCTGCCAGGAAGCAGGATGAACACGCACCCAGACGGCTTGACACTGGTTTCACCAGGTACCTGTTTAGTGCACGATGAAAGTGCTTCAGGACCAGGTGAGTACGGCACAGCAATGCTGGGCAGCTGCGACTGTCTGAACGGGCTCTCTTCCATCCACTTGAAAAGCGGACCTATATTGGGCCAAAATGCCAGTCTGTCCTCGGCCAGTGGCAGGAATCAACTTGATCTTGGTCACCACCAGTGACACATCCTTACACTTAAGAATCTTTTCAAGCTCCTTCAGAAGACTGATCAGAATGTAATAAATATATTGAATTAAAGAAAAGACAGGTCCATAATTGAAGTAACAAGGTGAAAGGCTCCAAGTCTGAAGTCATATTTAAAATGTAAAATGAGACAAACAAGAATGCAGCATTTCAATAATAAAGAGAATCAAAATATGTGGCAGCAGCAGTAAATCACACAAACACTTGCTGTGGACTGGGAAATTGTTCTAAGACAATTGGATGGCCATTCGCATTTCAAAGCGTTTTATGCTTTTCATTAAAATGCCTTGTAGCACCATCTACAACACCCCCCCCCCCAAACCTTCCAGTGAAGCCCAATTAATGTTCCAGTGAAGCCAATGTTCCAGTGAAGCCAATTAAACTGGAGAATACGCCTCTTAATGGATGTGTTAATGTAGGCAGACACATCATTATCACAGTCAACTTTCACTCCTAAATATTATAGCTCATTATGGGAAGGAGGGAGAAAATCAGTGTATTGCTAACCGGGTATCAGATAACTGCAACTCAGGGGTGGCCAAACTTGCTCAGCGTAAGAGCCACATAGAATAAACATCAGATGTTTAAGAAGAAGAAGAAGAGATTGGATTTATACCCCGCCCTCCACTCCCCAAGGGAGTCTCAGAGCGGCTTACAAACTCCTGTTCCCTTCCCCTTCCCATAACAGACACCCTGTGAGGTAGGTGGGGCTGAGAGAGCTCTTTCCCAAGCTGTCCTTGAGGGAACAGCTGGTACAGAGCTATGGCTTGCCCAAGGTCATCCAGCCAGGTGCAAGTGGAGGAGTGGGGAATCAAACCCGGTTCTCCCAGATTAGAGTCCGCGCACTTAACCACTACACCAAACTGGCTTAAGACAGGAACCAATATCATACACATATTTATTTTTAAAAATATGCAAATTTGCCTTTTGTTAACATTAAATGAGACTGCCAGAAATAAAAACAAAAGGGGTAAAAACAGATATTGATAATGATATTTATTAGTTTGCTAATGATACTGATTTGTCTAAGAGAGAGAGATGGAAATAGAAGGAAAGGGAGGGGAAAGGAAGGAAGGAAGGAAGCAAGGAAGGGAGGGAGGGAGGGAGGGAGGGAAGAAGGGAGGAAGAGAGGGAGGGAGAGATGGTGGGTGGGTTGGAGAAAAAGTATGCCTTCACTTTGCTTCCCCAGCTGCCCTGCCAGAAGCCACAGAATATGTGTGAAAGAGCCGCATGTGGCTCCCAAGCCACAGTTTGGCCACCCCTGCTGTAGCTCTTTCATCTTGTATTCTTTCAGGCTTTGTTCCAGCTTTTCTAAGGTGACTCATTAAAATCATACACTTAGTATGTGACTGTGTAAGTACCATGACAATGTTAAGCACTGTATAGTAAGGATGGGCACAAACTCAAAAATTCCAGTTCAGTTTAGGGTTCAGGATGGTCCTGAACTGAGCCCTAAACCAAGCAAAAAATGCCTGAACCGAACCAGCCAGTTTGGGTCCCCCTTTCTCCACAGTTTGTTGTGGTTGGGAGAAAGAGGGGATTGCCTGGGAAGGGTGCCATTTAACCCATCCATTTCTCTTGATGAGTTTTATGGCTCATGGCCATTTAAACCTAACAGCTGACAGGTGGACCTGCCCCGCGGTTAGATTTAAATGATTGGCAGCCATTTCACTAGTCGGTTTTGCTTCCCCCCAATTCCAAGTGGTGCACCAGTCAGCTGTTAGGCTGAAATGGCTATTAGCCATTTAAACATAACAGGTCAGCTGCAGACCCACACCACTGAGCTGTTAGGTTTAAAGGGCCCAAACACCTGAACTGGACTAAAGTCCGGTAAATGTTTGGGGAAGGTGCCTCCCCCGAGCATCAGTTCGGGGGCTCTGAACCAGGCCAAGTTCATGCCAAATTTTGGCTCATGAACTGGTTCGTCCCCATCCCTACTGGATAGGTTTTTACTAGGGCTCCTATTTTGCCTGTAGTGTGTCAGGCTCGTCCTCCCAGTTGCTTATCACCCATCATTCTCCCATCTCCTCTTCTCACCTTACCCTATGCTGTATCCACAGGCAGGTTAACATGGAATTTTGTAGCCATTTCAACCTGTACTGCAATGCAGATAAACTTGTGACTTTAAAAAAAAATACCAAGCTGTTTTAAAAATGCATGGGCTATTTTCTAATGAAGTCAACTAATGTTTTGATTGGGGATATATGCAGGACATCAGGGAGATGTGTGATGATGGTGATTGCAGAAAAAGGCAATTATATGAGCTTATATTCCAGAAAAGCAGCCTGTAAGTGATGTTCTGCACAGATTTAGAACATGAATCAGATATTGGTATGCCATTAGACAAGAAATTACTTAAGATATGTAAGACCATTTAATGATTTGTAGCTGTTGTTTGTTTTGCAAAGAAGAATTGCTCACTTTGTACATAGCAGAAGCAATAATTTTTGCATTTTATGTACTGGGTTCTACCTCACAAGAACCAGTGACAGATGTGGGGAAAAGTCAGCCAATGCCAGCTGCCAGCTACAGTAGCCCATTGCAGTGTGGTTATGAGAAATCACAAAGTTCAGATCTAGATCTGCTGGTTTTGTTCCTGCTCTGCTTGCAGGTCGTGATCAGGAAGCTGAACATTTGCCGAGCTGTTTGGATGCAGATGAGTGAATTTAGATATGCCCATTTGCATAATTCTACTGCTTTCTCACAGCTGTCACCCAGCTACCCATCTGCCACTATCTCCAACTTTTAAAAGGCACATTGTTAACAGGAAAAAAATCTGTTTGTTATTTTTATTTACTATATTTTTATACTGTTTTTCCTTGCTGCTGAAATTTTGAAGTTGAGACTTACTACTTAGATGTCTCAGGAAGCAATCCTAAGCAGATCTACTTAGAAGTGAGTCCTGTGTTCTTCAATGAGGTTACTCCCAGGAAAGGATCTTTAGGATTGCAGTCCTGGTGTGCCTTTGATGTCTGTCTACTCATGAATCCAGTGAACTGTGCAAGCAGTTCTCAAGGTCACTTCACAAAAAGATGCCAGTGACTATGCAGGGGGGGGGGGAAGTGTATCTGGCATTGGCTTTTGTAAAGACTCGTTTCACCATGGTCACAAACAGGGGATGGACTGTGAGTAACTGTATGCTTTAAAGGTAGGTAAATTTAGTAACACAACTGTCACCCTAGAGGATCTGTGTTTCTTCTTCAGTAAATGAAATGATTTAATTTGTAGCATGACCAAAAGCAGCAACTTATCTGAATAAGATACAACCCTGTCCTGTGACACAAGTGCCTATTGCATAGGTTCAGAACTGCTTAGCACAGCACTGTGCCCAAGACAAATGTATACAGGAAATATCTTGGGAATCAAAATAGGAGCTTACTTCATGAGTGTGCAAGGGAATTTGAAGTTTGTCTGGGGATTGTGTTATGCTGAAGTTCTCCATGTCTAGCTCCATTAAGCACATATGCGTGCATTCCCTCCTCACTCTGAAGACAGAGCTAGACATGACATTGGCAGAGAGAAAAGCCCAAATATTCCCTATTTCATTTCTTTTTACATGCTCTTCTTGTTTGGTCAGTGGTTTTAGTACACCTCTTTTCAATGCTGGATCTGTACATTTGTTTCTGTTGTGTACATATGCTGTACAATGTATATGTACAATATCATCATTATATACATAATATGTATAATAATACTGATTTATTGACAAATACAGTACAAATAATATACATACAAATGTTGAAATATACATACATTTTCATATTTAACATTTTATTGAATTCATGAATAGCAAACAATAACAACACATAGATTAGTAGCTAACATTCAATAATAATAATAAGCTTAAAGGTTATGGGTATTACTTGAGTATCTAGACGGTAAGTAAAGTACAAGAATACTAAATCTATGTTTCCTATGAATAGTAATAAGCTAGTACATTATAATGTAAACACTAGAAAGACTAAGTCTGCAGTCAAAGAGGCAGTTTGTAGCAAAATAGTAGTGTTACCTGTGTGGATTAAAAGAGCATGACCAGACGAGAACATCTGCCTTTTGTGTTGCCGACATCAGCACCCAGGGATGCCCCACCGTGGATCCAGAACAATTAGGCACCAGGGAAAGTCCAGTATTAACGGATGCTTGTGTTCCCACTCCACATTTCTGAACATCTGAACGGTGTTATGGTGAATGGAAGCCGGAAAGGAAGTGTGAACATGAGAGCCACGGTACTTTTAATCTGTTCGCAGAAATTTATATGTGCACGTGCAACCAGATTAAAGAAAAAAAACCCATGGGACATCATGCTCTGTGGTTGCTATGCACCTACGGTCTGGACGCTCAACCATGGGACACGGGTGCAGGGAGGCCACCACAAGAGGCACTGTCTGATCTCCCCTTTCTGCTATTACTTGTTCCGGTGCAAAGAGTAGCTCCTCCGTGCTGTGCCAAGGTCTCAGTGTGACTGCAACCTAAATGAATTTTGACTAAATATTAAAGGTCTTTAAATATTTCTGCAATAAAAATCTTTTATTAAATATTTATGGTTAAAAAAATAGGTTGAAGAGCTTAGAGCTGTGATTATTTTTAGAATTATGTGTTGACATATAATCTACAACAGGGCACCATTTCTCAGTAAAATCCGAGTGTCTGGGAAAGAGTTCATTTTGCAACCATTGATCATTTATCTTTTCCATCATGTCAATATTCCATATTTTATTGAACAACAGCAGTAACATTGGAAGTTAATCAGTTTTCCATTTCGAAGCAAGAACAGTTTTTGCCATCCTTATTAATGTTGAAATCAAGTCTTTTCTAATTTTAGGAATAGAGGGACCAGACCAAAATTTCAAAAATATAATTTCAGGACTAAAAGTGATATTGTAGTCTGTTATCTGGTGATATTTCATCTAAAACCAAAATCTAAAACTCATGGATGAGTCTGCATCACCGTCAAAGGACTCCACCTCTCCACAATGTTTCCAGCAGTTTGGAGTAGGTGACTGTTTCATATGGAACATTTTTTGTGGAGTAAGGTACCATCGTGTTAAAACCTTGTAAGACTGAAGGTTAGTATTAATTGCAAATGATTTAAAGATAGAGGATCTCAAGACAATATTTCAGTTCTCATCTGATAATGTCATATTACAATCTGATTGCCAAATAAAATCTAGTTATATTAGAGAGTAGTCGTCAATCAACAATTTGTATGTCATCTTAATAAAGCCTCATATAATATCATCAACTCTTTTAAGAATCTGTTCAAGGGGTGTGAACAGTCTATTATGCAGTTTGTGACACTGGAGTCTTGAGGCTTGGGGATATAGTTGAAAGTAATTAAACCAAGGAACTGGTTTATTTAGTAGCTCTTCTAACTTATTTTTATACATATATTTTATGGGGGGAATTCAGTGCAACAGAACAGAAAACGAACCATAGGTGTAGATTATTTCAGTCAGCACAAAAGTCTTTTTATTTTTACTAGATCATGTTAATATGAACATATTACACCTGTTCTAAAATAGCTCTACTGGTTGCCTGTTTTCTAGGTTCAATTTGAGATCCTTTTTCTTTTACCTTTAAAGCTCTACATGATCTGAGACCCTCATATCTGAAGAGGTCTTTCTCCCTACCTGAGCTCATGTCCCAGTTGTGCTTCTCTGATGAGCTTCTCTTTCTGGTTCCATTGTTTAAGTCTGTGCATTCCCGAGGCTCCATTCACGAGGCTCTTCAGCTATTCCCCCAAGATTTATGGCCCAGCGGAGGACATTAGGCCATTGCCATTTTTACCAGTCTTTAGAAAAAAGACATTCCTGTTCCAGAGGACATTTGGTTGGTCTCTAGATACAGCTTAGCTATAAAGCCATAGATTTTCCATATGCTAGTGATCCTGATGGTTTTTGCCTCTTCTTTTGATCTCTGTCCATCTGCTGAATTTGAAGTAATGTGTTAGTCTGTTTATTACGTGAGGCCTCGTAGGCATGTTTTTGTAAGTTGACTTCTGTTCCTTGTGGGGAAGCTGTGATCAGAATAGAAATGCATAAATACTATTGGCATAAGGAGGAAGCAAAACTGAAATAGGCATTCTTGAATCAAACAAACAGGAATAAGAAATTCAAAACCATCCTCAGTGGCAGAACCATGTCTTTAAATGGTGGGGAGCAGCAGTTCGAGCTGTTAAATGGAGTGAGTTATGTGGCTGCAAGTAAAAAAGAAGCAGGTAGGAGAGGGCTGCTGAACCATTCTTTTACCCAATGCTTTCCTCCTTAAATTCCCTCTTCTCCCATTTCCTAGCCAGGCTGCAGTACTAGAAATAGCTCTGTTGTTGGAGGAGAAAATTCAGTCACACCTGTGACCTGTGACTTCTATGGCTGAAATTATTATTTCTTCCCTCTATCTTACCACTGTTTAATAACAACCAGCCTATGAAGACACATATCATCCTCTGTCACTATCTACATCTGCCATAAAAGACAATGAGAGCACAACTGACAGTAAAGTTGGGGGGGAGTTACCCAAATGGTCTACATGTGTGTGAGCCCCAAAATTTGGAAGATCTTCCTTGTGTGTCAAGAACCCACACACATGTATCCAGGTAAAATTAACTTGGGAACCTCTGCCTGTGCATGCCAAGGTCCAGAATTTGTGGGTAGCACCTCACTATAGGAATGGGGAGATTCCAAAAATAAAGCAGGTGGAAAATAGAATAAAAGTCTAAATTTTTATTTATAAAAACAGATCAAGACAAGCAGGAGGCACTCGGAGAGCTGCAGGCTCATACATACATTCCCTGGGCCCCTGAAAAAGGTGAGCCCAGCGGTCCTCCACTGCCTGCTATGGAGGGGAAAAAAAGAACTGTGGTAAAATATAAAACCTGAGACTCTCTCCCATAGGAATACTGTTGCAAACTCTTGCTAAGCCTAACCAATGTAAAACCTGAGAACCTGAATCTATATAAACCCCTGTGAATCTAAGCCTATGTAAAACATGAGAATCTCAAAGTAAACAAGTAGAACCACCAAAGACCGAACCCATGAATCTGACAAACCAACTTTAGCAAAGAACAAACCATTAAAAAAACACTTGAAACTGACTTACAGCAGTCTTACTTACAGCAGTCTGGCATTTTCAGCAGAATCCCTATTATGTCCTCACTGTGTGCTCCAAGACAGAAGCTAGCAGTTGGTCAGTGATGAGGCCTGGGAGCTGCTCACCACACCCAGCATACAGCTGTCATTGACTTCCACACAACAAGACCCGCAAAAACTATTTGAAGGACTTCCTGAACCTGGCCCATAGCAAGGATTTTGTGGCTTATGGGCAATTTTTTTTTCCTGGTGGGGCTGAAGTTCTCAGTAAAGAAAGAAAAGCCATTTAGCCAACAGAAAACTGTTAACCAGGATAGATTTCTATATTGCAAGCTGTCAACCACTTTAGATGACAGTTCTCAGTTGCTGCAAGTTAATCACTTCTGCCAGACTAAGCAACAATTCTGATAACAAGCTGGCAGGTGGGGGTGATGACTTCTATAGTCAAGAAAGCTAAGTCTTAGGCAGAAAAACTCTGTTAAAGAAGACCAGTTTCTTGACCCAGACTTAGAAGGGATCCTAGAGGTCACCTACTCCAACCCCCTGGCTCAGTGCAGGAATTAGTCAACTACATCACCCCACTTTGCTTAAAGGATAACACACCTTTTAAAAATGTGCAAAATAATTGAAAAAAGCATTTACAGGAGAAATTCTTGTGGGGCTGTGCCTTTAAGAAAGGGGGCAGAGCCCCCAAAGCCCCACCATAGCTACAGGCTTGTCCTGAACCCACCTATGCAATTATCTGTTGCATAAATGTCCAGTGCTTTCACACCATGATAGAGCCTGTAAATATGTATGTCATTTCATTAGGTGAAATTTTTAAAAAATGATGCTGAATATGATGGCAAATAACATAAAAATGCCAAATTACTGTCAAAATGTGTGTTAACCAAGTCATGTCCATATAACCCTCCAAGGCTTTTAATCAACGCTATGTCTACCTGTTTCATAAATGCAGAATAAATTAACCACAAATATATAACATAGATTTTTAAAAACTGACACAATCCTTCTAACCTTTTTAGAGGCAAGATTAAGCAATGCAGTCTTTGCATTGACCTTTCAAGCTGTCAAAAGAAAGAAGAACCAATGGGAAAAGCTTGGAAAAAGCTAATACAGCATGTTTCCCAAAGCTTTCTGCTTCATAGGGCTGCAATCACCATCCTAAACATTTTGCTTTGTTAGAAAAACAAAACAGGCTGAATGTCCTGGGAAGCATCTCTTCTCACATGAAATTATGCATCCCTTGCTGATTCTACAGCAACACTGAAATGTGGATTTATAAGTGAAAGCCCTTCTATAATTGACAACAGACCTTCGAATTGCATAGCTATAATTGGGACAGGGCACACATTGCATTGTTGTCTCCCAAAGGAAATGCTGAAGTTTGCAGCATTCACCAGAGTTAAATAGCCAGGAATTTTCAGTACAAACGAGTGGGTTTGGAGCAGAGATAACAGCAGCACTGGCAATGGAACTAACGAAAAGTTTTGTGGAGCCTGAAGGATCAACACCTACTCAGGGTCACTCCCCCAGTCCCCTCACTGGACAGAGTTCTTTGCAAGCTGTGCAAAGAATGCAGTTGCTCCATACTGATTGCTTCTTGTTGGTCCCTAGGTTGATCTTAAGAGAACATAAGAACATAAGAGAAGCCAGTGTTGGATCAGGCCAGTGGCCCATCCAGTCCAACACTCTGTCACACAGTGGCCAAAAACACCAGGTGCCATCAGGCGGTCCACCAGTGGGGCCAGGACACTAGAAGCCCTCCCACTGTTGCCCTCCTCCAAGCACTAAGAGTACAGTGCATCACTTGCCCCAGACTGAGAGTTCCTATCTATACTTTGTGGCTAATAGCCTCTGATGGACCTCTCCTCCATATGTTTATCTAATTCCCTCCTGAAGCCATCCATACTTGTAGCCACCACCACCTCCTGTGACAGTGAATTCCACGTGTTCTTGGCACAGGACTGTTCAGTCCCTCTGCCATTGGAGGATGATCTCATTTGCTCCATGCCCCTGAGGCAAAAAAAAAGTGTCTTCCCTGCACCTTACTGTGGGGTGTGCACAATTGTCTGTGACAGTGGATAGAAGCCCTACACATGTAAATCTCATGCCTTGAAATGGAAAATGACTGGTCAACTCTTGAGGTCTGGGGGTGGGGAGGGTCTTGATAAGCCTTTCTCCTCCACACGACTTTCCCAGTATAAATCCTGTGCAATATTAGGTGCATGTAAATGTTGTGCGATTCAAAGCACAAATCTGAAATGCATCTTCCTGACTTTGTGAAAGTGGCATTGCTGGAATAATAATACTATCACCAGCAAACAGAGATGTCATGTATCCAGAGATCGGTTACCATGCCACTGAGTGAGTTCAGGCTTTTGTTAATGTCACTGAGGCTCTTTTTCATAATGGCAGGCACAAAATGGTGCCTGTTGCTTCTTTGTAGTCCAGGGATTCTGCTCTTTATGTAAGTTTTTTTAAAAAAACACTAAAAGTTATCACCAGATCTGGTATAGTGGTTAAGTGCATGGACTCTAATCTGGGTGAACTGGGTTTGATTCCCCACTCCTTCGCATACAGCCAGCTGGATGATCTTGGGCAAGCCATAGTTCTGACACAGCTGTTCTTGGAAAAGAACAGTTTCTATCAGAGCTCTCTCAGCCCCACCTACCCCACAGGGTGTTTGTTGTGGGGAGGGGGAGGGAAGAGAGTTTGTAAGCTGCTCTGAGACTCCCTTGGGTAGTGAAGGGCGGGGTATAAATCCAATCTTTTCTTCTTCTCATAGGGAAATTATGTTTTTTAAGGCAAATGATCCTCTTTCTTAGGTGTGGGAAGGACCACCCTAATACTGTTTTTTGGTTGAGATTATCTATACCTATTACAGCCTGGATATACGTCCAGGTTGGGGCAGTAGCTACTTGGTTTATCCTAATGGATGTCCTTCACTAGGACATAAACTGGTAGAGTGCCATGTTGATGATTTCCCTCAACATCTCAGTGGCTTCTGAGTTAATCAGTCATGGTATCCATCTGGATTGGCTGGCCGAAATGGCTTCTGGGATCACATTGTGTGGTTTTGTTCCCATCTGGCCAGCACATTCTAGAAGATGAGGAACTACTGCTTGACTTTGGAGCATTTCTGCTAAGGAGACCTGCAAGTTTACATCTTGTGCCTTATGCAGTTTAACATCTATTTTTAACCACTGGTAGAAACCATTCAGAGATCTGGAGTGAAGTGTCTTCAAAATGCCAGCAGCACCCAGTTGTGTCTCTTCTTTCCATCACAACCAGGTGGGACTGTAGCTGTCTTGAGTAGGTGCCTTGCAGTGGTAATGTGCTGGCTGAGGGTCAATGCAGATAAGACGGAGATGCTGCTGGTCAGAAGTAGTGCCAGTCAAAGAAATGGGATTCAGCTTATTTGAATGAGTGGAATCCCTCCTTAAGGATCAAGTTCAAGCCTGGGAAATACTACTAGATCCATGCTTGCAGATGTACATGAATTTCTCATCTGTGGTATCTCCATCTGCGTTCCCTTTTGACTGTTTCACCACCTGCAGTTCTTCCTTGATGAACAAGCCTGAGCCTTAGTGACCTCCCTTTTAGACTACATTGAGCTGGAATATAATTTTCCCTGATGTTGGAGGCCTATATCAAACCCCACAGTTAAGGAAGAAAACACCTTAATTCCCCTTAAGTCCATCTTTAAAGGAGATTTCTGCCAATTCCCCCTTTCAGCTGCAGCTCACTGATCCCCTCCGATTTTGTTCCTTGGGGTGACCAGATCATCAAGAACAGCATGGTGGGGGGTCTGCAACAGAAAGGGGTCATTGGTGGAAATCACTGCCCCATTTTAACAACAACAGCATTTATTATGACTGAAGATCAGCCAACTGCCTAGGGTTGCCAGCCTCCAGGTGGGACCTAGAGATCTCCTGGGAGTACAGCTGATCTCCAAATGACAGAGATCAGTTTCCCTAGAGAAAATGGCTGCTTTGGAGGGTGGATTCTATGTATTTATTATTATTTTATTTATTTATTATTTCATATTTTTATCCCACCCTCCCCGCAAGCGGGCTCATGGCAGCTCACAAAGGGCACACAATGCCAAACCCAATAACAACTTACAACAATAAAAATATTACAAATAAAGTGCTTCCAGTAATGATGATACTCAGTATTCAGATGGCTTCCTACCTGGGTCAGTGTCCAGCCCTCCATGACCGTCCAGCCTGGGCTGCATTCAGGGCCAACCCTCATCGCCGGTGTTACTCATGATGGTAGATGGTACTGGTGGTGGCAGCTCCTAGTCAAAGGCCTGGCAGAAGAGCTCTGTCTTACAGGCACTGTGGAACTGCATAAGATATGTAAATATACCCTGCTGAGGTCCCTCCTCTCTCCTAACCTTGGCTTCTTCAGGCTCTGCCCCCAAATCACCAGGTATTTCCCAATCTGGAGCTGGCAACCCTACAACTGCCCCATTTTAAGAAAACTTAAAGGTGTGGAAGTTTTCTTACTGTGGTTGCATACAGCTAGTATCATACTGTAAAAGTGAGCCACACTGCACAGTCATTTGGAGGACTTGGCCATTTCTTTGGAAATGTTGCTGAAAGTGTTGGGAGATTGACGTCTCAGCAGAGAACCGCCTTGCACTTACATTGCTTGTGAAGAAAGGGGAGAGGTTTTTTTGCCATCAAGTCACAGCTGACTTATGCCGACCCCATGGGGTTTTAAAGGCAAGAGACTAATGGAGGTGGTTTCCCATTGCCTGCTTTTGCATTGCGACCCTAGACTTCCTTGATGGTCTCCCATCCAAACATTAACCAGGGCTGACCCTGCTTATCTTCCACTATCTGATGAGATTGGGCTAGCCTGGGCTAGCCAGGTCAGGGTGAAATTTGTATGGAAGTATTTTAATAAACATATACATGCAGACACACATTCAGTGGTGTAGTGATTATTAGAGTCTTGGACTGAGACCAGAGTTCAAATGCCCCACTCAGCCATGATGTTCATCGGGTGATCTTGGGCCAGTCAACCTTTCTGAAGTCTACCGTATCTCACAGAGTTGTTGTGGGGACAAAGAGGAAGAAATGAGAACCGTGCTGGCTGCCCTGAGCTGGCCAGGAAAAAATTTGAAATAAAGTTCTAATTGGTATATCTAATAGGTAGATGGTATGGTGCTTGGCAAGTTAATTGAAGTAGGAATGGAGTGAACACCAAAGCTGGGATGTCCTGGGAGGTATTTCTGCAAAAGTGGTCTCTGCTGCATTATAATGCGATAGTAAGGAAAGAGCATGATGCTGACACAGCCAGAAAGTTTTATAGTACTTCACTGGCACTGGACAGTTGTTATGCTGCAGTAATCTAATTAGCTGTTGGCACCTCTATAGTGAAGCCAAATACTTAGGATTTGTCACACTTCTAACCCAGAGCAACTGAAAAATGGCTCCCAGGTGGTCCCCTATCCAGGCACCTTCGGTGGACACACCTGCTTAGCTTTGGCAGTAAAATGGCATCCTCTGGGCTCATTCTGTTCTCAGCATAACTGGGGTTAGGTGAAGAATCACACTGTTAATACTATAAAATCCTACTAATAATAGGAACCACTGAAGTACTATAAACAAACTACTTGATCCTGAAACAAATTCCCAGTTCTGACATGGACTTGCTGAATAGTTTCACAAGCACTAAAATACTGATCACTTCTGAGCCTTTCTAAATTCTTTTCCAAGCACAAGTGTGGAAAGCAAAGGAAGACAACATACTTCACGTGTGTTTACTGCTCAAACTGTCTTGCATTATCATAGTGATCCTTAGGACAGGCTAGTATGGTCAGCCCCCATACTGCAAGCAGGGAACTGAGGCTAACAGAATGACATTCTTAAAGATACCTAGCAGACTTGTGGCTGTGAGGCTGGCACTAGCAACTTCCCAGATCACATCTCATTTGCTTAGACTCTATGGCACACCACCCAACCCCTTGCCCACAAAGAGCTTGCTTGCAGTGTGAAGTATGGTTCCCCAGGTCCAATATTCCTTTTCACATTTAACGCACAGCCACTTGTATGAACTGATGTAGACATTTACAAAGTTAGACAACAGAGTCCCAGTATTAGTGCAAGGACAAAATCAGTGATTCCTCTGGACAGTCATTAGACATAGCAATAGGACACAGTGGTCTTTTCTATACCTAGGCACTGACCCATTCAGCTAGATTATCTAGCTAGATTTTTGGCGCATTTGAATCCAAGGGTAGCAAATCCAAATGGGTAGCAAATCAGAACAACTCAGAAGAGAGCCAACTTTAGGGGTTCTTGAATGAAGCAGATTGTTTGGATCCATTCCAAATCTGGTCTCAGGCCTGGTTATGGGACTGAAATGGACTTGGTCACCTTAGTGGATGACATGCACTATAAAATGGATGGGGAAGTGCAACCCTGTTAATCCTCCCAGGTGTCTTGGTGACTTTTGATCGCATCAGTCAGTCATGGTGTCCTTCTGAACTTTCAGGATTGAGACTGGGAGTTCTGCAGTAGTTTTGGATCTACCTTGAAGGTAAGTTTTATAGAATGGCACTGGGAAACTGCTGTTTTGCCCTTTGACCTGTGGCCTCTGGGGTTCTGCAAGGTTCCATCTTGTTGCCCATGCTTTTCAACATCTATGTAAAGTTGCTGGGAGACGTCATGCCAAGAGTTGCCACCAGTATGGAAATGACACTCAACTCTAACTTGAGCTTCCAATATGGCCCAGGGAGGCTGTGGAAACTGTGAACAGGTGCCTGAAGGCAGTTTTTGAATGGATGATGGCTAACAAAGAAACTAATCCCAACAAAAAAGGAGGTGCTACTGGTGAGTGGAAGGTCTGAACCAAGAAACAGATCCTGTTCTGGATTGGGTTTTGCTTTCCCTAAAGGAGCAGGTTTGTGCTCCCATACTCAGGCCTCCTGGCACATAAACTGATGGCAGCAGTGGCCGGGGGTCCCTCTCACTAGCTGCAGCCCTTCCAGAGGGACAGATCTTGCCACAGTGGTGTATGCTGCGGTAGCATCTAGATTAGATTACCACAATGCATTCTACATGGCTCTTGAAAATGATCCAGAAGCTATAGTTGTTACAGAGGCTGCAGCAAGAATATTGACTCGAGTGGGTCATAGGGACCATATAACTCCAGTCATTTCCATCTACACTGGCTCTCAGTCTGCTTCCAGGCCTAATTCAAGGTGCTGGTACTGACCTTTAAAACCCTATAGATCTTGGAGCCAGCGTACTTTAAAGACTGCCTCCTTCCATATGAACCTACTCGTCTACTTAGGTCATCTTTGGAGGCCCTGTTTTGGATGCCCCTGCCATCTGAGGCTAAATGGGTAGCAACCCAAGAAAAGACCTTCTCAGTTTTGGTGCTGAAACTTTGGAACTCCCTCCTGGGAAGATTTGTCTGTCTCCCTGTACTGATATCTTCCATCTGTGGGTGAAGCCTTTTTTGTTCTGCCTAGCATGCTGACCAGTGGCTGTTCTTGGCCATTCTCCCTGGTTATTAGGGTTGCCAGTTTGCCCCCGACCACCACTGGGGGTGGAGGACTTGTAGGATTATCAGATCCAGGTTGGGGAACTCCTGGAGATTTAGGAATGGAGCCTGGGGAGGACAGGGACCTCAGCTGGATGCAATGTCACAGAGGCCCCCCTCCAAAGCATCTATCTTCTCCAAGGGAAGTGATTTCTGCCATCTGGAGATAAGTTGTAATTCCAGGGTCCCACCTGGAGGCTGGCATCCCTACGTCGTTTTGGTGCTGTATATGTTTCTATGTTTTAATTGTATTATTTATATATTCTTTTTTGAAATGATGTTGTAACGTTGAAATGTTTTGATGTTTGCTATCATGGAGACCCTATTTGGGTGGAAAAGCAACATGGAAATGTTTAAATAAATTGTTTTAAATATGCACGAAAAATAAAAACCCACAGCAAGCACCTCTGTCTTAACTTCTAGCCATGAAGCCTGAATTTCATCTATTTTATTTGCAAAGCCAATAGTGAGAGTTGGTGGCAGACAGGAAGACAGGTGTTGTCAATAGTATCAAAAATGCAAAGCTAGTATGAAAGACCAGCCAAATAAATCTAAAATCTCTAGTTATCGTTTGAAACTACATCCAGTACTAATAATGGATAACACAGGATGAGATAGCAATGTTATTCTGTGGTCTGTTGTATGAATACCAAAACAGAAAATTATATAAATAAGACTAATCTTCATTTCCCCGGACTCTTACCCTACCCCCACCCCAACTATTTTCAGACAATTTAATTTCTGTGTGGGTGCAATTTCAGTCTTGGGTCAAAGAGACCCAGACTGTCAAGTGTAATATTGGCATCAGTGCAGATAAGCACAGGCTTCTGCAGTAAGGATGATGATTGGATTTTAGGACAGTTTGATGTCTGAGCCCTATCCCACTGGTGTTCTGTATTCTGGCCAGATCTCTAATTTTAGAGATAAAGGAAAAGGCTTAGAATTGGAGAGTGCTTAGCAAATCTTTCTGGAAAGTGAACTTGCATACACCTGTACATGACTGGTCATGTATAGCTTTCCTACAACCAAATAATCAAAAAATAGCAAACAAACTTCCAAGCACTTCTTGAAGTTAGTTATAAATATACAAAACTGCCTTATACTGTCCAACTATTGCTTCATCCAGGTCAGTATTGCCTACTCGGACTGACAGCTGCTCTCTGGGGTTTCAAACAGGGACATGTGTAGACATTTGATTAGGCTTCATTTTTTAAATTCAATTTTTTGCTTGCCTGTTGTAATACTAGTAATATTTGACAGATGTTCACTGCTGTATTTAAGTGACTTTCACAGGGGCTTGAATGGTTTCAGTCCCCACCTGTAACTCCCTACCATACACATATCAGGAACTGTATCTCTCCTGCAAGGGACCCCCTGTCCCAGTTTACAGGCAGACAGAAAACACATTACTGTTTTACAGGACACTACTGTTTTCCCTTACAGAGAGGGCACACAGAGGCTGTTTCCACATGAAAAGATTTTCTGTGTTCCTTCTTTTGCCACTGCAAATGTGGAGGCACTCACGACAGCAATGGGGCATCCACACAGTAGCTTTCTCTACCCCTACCCTTTCCTTGTCTCAGTCCACTGTGGTTGCCAATTCCCCCTGTGCCACCAGAGGGCTTTGCAGCTTTTTAAAAAAGACCAGTATTAGACATGTTTCTATAGCACCATAGTGATATATGTCAGTTACCATTTTTTAAAAAGCAGATGGGGAAAATAGTGAAAGAAAGAAAGAAAGAAAGAAAGAAAGAAAGAAAGAAAGAAAGAAAGAAAGAAAGAAAATGCCCGTGCACGCACAGAGGCACAAAGCTCACTTAATCATTTCAGCATTGTTGTTTTAGCCTCTGCGTGACAGCTAGTTTTCGTCTACCCATCAAGCAACCAACAGAATTGCTTGGATAAAATTATCTGTCTAGTACTTTTTTATCCCAAGCTCTTTCCATTTTATCTTTCTAACATCACTATGAGATGTTAGGCTGAGGAGTTGTGAAAATTAAATGTTTCATATATTTAGAATAAGGCTCAGCTGGATGTAGGCCCACATGCTCTGTTTTTGTACACACACATACACTTTGTACATAAATGTGTGAACTTACCTGTGTATGTATTTTATTTTAAATTTAGGGGAAAGTAGAAGTTTACTAACCTTAGGGCAGACAAACCTCAACTCAGAAAATGAGGAAGGCAGATAATCAGGAAGGAGCGAGAACAGAGAACAGCAATGCTTTTTGTTTGCCCCCCCTCCAGTGGCAGGACACATTTCACCTAACACAGAATGCAAGCATAGCCTTCATCTATTTCCCCAGAGGTGGCCTTTCTAAAGACTTAGAGCTAGGTGTATATGCCAAGAAAAAAAAATCACTATAATTTCAGATCTGGGCTTTGGGAAGGTGGCATTTTTATCATGATTGCTTATTTTGGTGTAGGACATTACCTGTTATGAATTCAAATCCATGTAGTTCTGGGTTTTGAGACCATTACTTTCAGTAGGGAATATATAGGAGGGTCTGGGGCAGCTATTTATAAAGATAGTTGTGCAAAATTTGCACAGAACACTGTGCTCCCTGTAATCTAAAGTCCCCCCTAATTTTCAAGCAGATTGAACAAAGAGATTCAATTTTACACAACCCCAAAGTATGTGACTCTTTGCACAGCTGCACTTCTCTCTACTGATTCCTAAAATGGCAGCCTAGCAGCAGCCTAGCATGAGGACTCTGGATGGCTGCAGCATTAAAACAAAAACCCTGTTTGCATTTTCCTACTCTTACAGTGACTGACAATAAACATTTTTACATTCCCACTGAAAAACTCTGCATTTGCCATCCTTCCTTGTCATGGTCTGATTATTTTAGATCACAAAGTAAAAGTGGCTTCCTTTGCATATGCACCCCATCCCTTTCCGTCAGTTTGCCATCATCATCAGTGGGGAAATTGCAGTTGGACTAGAATGGCTGCTTTTCAACCAAATGACATTAAAATTGCAGCAGAGTGAGTGCTGCTGGTTCTGTTAAAAAAAACCCTCCAGTTTTCAAGCAAATTGGGACAAATTCTATAGGCCCCTGAACAAGCTGCCTCCAGCTCTCTGTTTTCTCATCCATAGTACTTGTACAGAACAAAAGGACTCCACCCCCACAAAGGAGGGAGGGAAAGAGAACTAGAGTTCTCTGTGGCTTGTCTCAAAAGGTGATTGGCTGGAAACATTCTGTGCTCCTCCCCTGCAAAAATCCAATTGGAAGGGAGAAATGCCAGTGCTCAGGAAGTCATTAGAATCAAAGAAAAACATAAGTGTATGCTGTAGCCACTAGTAGCACCCAAAGATTAAAAAACCAGCATGGATTCTTATTTATTTATTTATTTATTTATTTATTCATTCATTCATTCATTCATTCATTCATATTATTTATAGTCTGCTTTCTCACTGGGACTCAAGGCAGATCACACAAGAGTTTATTCCAGGAGGAGAGGGTTTTTGTTTTTGTTTTTTTGTAACACCTAAGAATCTCAGAATCTCAGAAATTCACAGTAATGGCCAAAACCACCAATTTTGGCGTATCTCTTAAGTTTGGGAATTTTGTTATGCACACCTCTACATAGAACAATATGGGTGTGACTCTATCCACAACCTAGCTCACTTTCAGACACTCTTCCTCAGCATTGTCAACCTAGTGGGACCTGAAGATCTCCTAGAATTATAACTGACTAGAAATAAGCCCTTTGTGGAAATAAATACAATCGGCTCTAGAAAGAGGCTCTGGGTAGGTGCTCCAGCCTTGGGCACTCAGCGTCAATTTGTTGTTGTTGGCCAGCAAGGCACTGCAAAGTGCTCTTATGGATTTTAATATTCATAAGTTTGAACTTGGGTTGCTATGCTGCAAGGACTACAGGCATTCTCCATTGCTGGGAGAAGCTCCAGTCCACTCCAGGAGGCTGGCAACCTCTATGGTTCACCAAGACAGAAGCAAGGACCCCTTGCAATAAGGGATCTTTCTGTTACATCGCGCTGGTCAACCACTGCCCCCTCCAACATACCTGCACGGATTATGCTAAGTGAGGTTACCTGGCAACTAATCTTCTGCCCATCAAGTGGCCGGCTTGGGTCATTAAGAGACAATAGAATGGCCCCGGTGAGTCATCGGACTTTGCCCAGGTGTCAGTTCCTGTTTAGCTCATAGTATTGCAATATTGACCACTCCTCTGCATCCCCTCCTCTTTTTACCTCGACCAATGGTAGGGTTTGTAGGGACAGACCACCTGAAAGGTGTGTCAAGGGGATGTGGTTAGCGCTGTCCGCCCCCCAAGACCACCTAATAAAAAACCTTGCACAGCAGGCAATCGGCCTCTTGAGCGTCCACGACCCCTATCTACTTTTATATACCTCTCAGGTCCCGCTTGCTATCTCATTACCCTCCCTCCATCTTTAATCTCTGAGTCTGCAGCCAGAGAGAGAAGCGTGTTTCTGCAGGTTCAGCTCACGCTCCCCATTTTTCCTTTTCTAACCCCCCCATCTTCTGTTGGAACAAGGATCCATCTCCAGGATAGGTAACGTATCACCCCTCAATGAAACTCCTGCTCATGCAACCGTGCTACATTCTATCTAAATTTCCTTAGACCTGTGTGTTTGTGTGTGAGATTCTGTTTTGTGTATGCTTGAACAACATTTTATAGTAAACATCATTTAAACTTGACCTCAGCCTCAGTGCCTCTTTCCTGGAGAACTCCCGGGAGGGGTGGGACCCTGGTATAGTTGGCTGTGAACCGGTAATTTGCCAATTGCTCATTTTAAATTAAAGCAATTCGGCTAACATTGTGGTTACCTCAGCAGGGTATAATGACACAGAGTCCACCATTTTCTTCAAGGGAACTGATCTCTGCCATCTGAAGAGCAGCTGTAATTTTGAGTGATCTCCAGCCCTCACCTGGAGATTGTCAACAGTGGTTCCCCAGGAAGAAATGGCTGGTTTGGAGGGTTGAGTCTATGGCATTGTACCTGTCTGAGGTCTCACCACTCCTCAAACCCCACCATCTCCAAGATCCACCTCCCAAATCTCCAGGAATTTCCCAACCTGGAGTTGGCAACCCTATCTCCTTCCCAGCCATCCATCAATTTACCTTTATTTGCCCCTCTGAGTTCAGGTCTCCATCTCCTCCCTGCAGTCTCTACCAACAAAAGTACAGTCTTTCTCTGCAGTGGGGACCGAAGCCACTCACACAACAATCCTGTGAGGTAGGTTAGGCTGAAAGTCTGTGAGTGGTCTGAAATCACCAACTCAGCTTCCACAGCAAGAACCTGTTAAGCACTAACTGCTATGTCACACTGGCTGTTATAGGATAGCCACCTCAACAGGGTATAATGACACAGAGTCCACCATTTTCTCCAGGGAAACTGATCTCTGCCATCTGGAGAGCACTTGTAATTCTGAGTGATCTCCAGCCCTCACCTGGAGACCATCAACAATGGTTCCCCAGGAAGAAAGGTACAATCTCCACAATGGGGACCAAAGCAGCTTACATCATTTTCCTCTCCCCCTTTTGATCTGCACAACATCCCTGTGAGGTAGGGATGTGACTGGTCCAAAATCTTCCAATCAGCTTCCACAGCAAGAACTTTGGTCTGGCAGACCCTGCTCTGAAGCACTGCTATGCCGCACTGGCTGTTTTAGGGGGGCTGCTACTAGTGAACATGAACAAATTGTCATGCCAGTCAGGTGTCATCAAGTCACACAGAGGGTGCTGCCAGGCCCAGGGTAGATGGAGCCTGAAAATCACATAAGAGCACAACTGAACCCCAGACAACAGATCTCTCTCCTGCTGGAGAAAATAACTGCTTTGGAGGGTGGGCTCCATGGCATTCTATTCAGCTGAGGCCACTTTGCTCCCCAAACTCTGGCTTCCATAGACTTCACCATAAAATCTCCAGGAATTTCCCAATCTGGAGCTGGCAACCCTAGTCAGGACTGGTCCTAATGAGTTCCCCACAAAAGCCAAAGTAGGCCTGGAAAGGGCCACCTGCTCTTGCCTTTTTACTGACAGAACCAAGCTTAGTTGCCTAGCAACAGCCACTGAGGAGAAAGTGAGCCCCACAGCAGTTTTGGCAGTTTATTCAGACAGGGAATGGCCAATCCAACAGTGGGTGGAGGAGAGGAGTGGACCCAGCCCCCAGCCAATGGAACATGAGTACTCTTGAGTGGCAGTTGATGGGTCAGTGGCTGATGGAGCGCACAGCACAGCCATGGGAGAGCTGGAAAGTGCCATTACATATATATAGGATGCTCATATTATAAAGATCAGTTCCCCTGGAGAAAATGGCTGCTTTGGAGGGTAGATTCTATGGCATTATTGTCCACTCTCCAAACCAGGGGCGTCAAGTTTTCAAAATCCCGGGGGGGGGGGGAGCTCTTCCGTGCGCGTGCACAAAGAGCACGCGCGCGCCGGGACCATGTTCCTGCCACCGCCACCTCCCCCCGACCTCTCCTGCTTCCGCCCCTCCCTCCGTCTGTCCAGGGGCCAGCTGGGCATTTGCTTAGCTGGCCCCTGGACGGATGGAGGGAGGGACAGAGTGGCCAGGCTGGGGTGGGGGGGAGACAGAGGCAGCGGTGGCCCTAGGAAGAGCCCGGGGAGGTGTGGCAGAGGGTGCACTGTTTTCCGGGGGGGGGCTCAGTCCCCCCCAGGAAATTTCGGGGGTGGCTCAAGCCCTTGAGCCCCCCCATAGTTGACGCCTATGCTCCAAACCCCACCTTCCTAAGGGGGTCCACCCTCAAATCTCCAGGAATTCCTCAACCTGAAACAGGCAATTCTACTCTGCCATAAGCTGCATTCAAAACATTATCCCACTCCTACCATTCAGGCTAAAGCCCTGACAGCTTGAATGGGTTAGGCAAAAAGCAATGAAGAAGAGCCCTGCCCAAGCCAGTGACCCAGCAATATGTTTGAGGGAATCACTGTGCACAGAAATGCCAACCAGATATAAAGCTGTTTGATGCAAACAGATGCATGCAAGCTAACCAGGATATCTAGCTTATCAGGAACATGTCTCTAAAGTCAGCTGTCCCCTCACTGCCCTTTTCATTGCTGCCCTGAGGAAACAGGAACAAAGATAGCATGGTGAAATGCAAACCTAAAAAAACTAGTGTGGTGGCAGACATAATTACACTGCCAGAAAAATGGCTAGAACTGGCCTCAGCATAGGTCCAGAAATTGCATTAGAATCAGTTCCTCATCCAAAGTTAATAAACAGGCAAGGTTTAAATCATTTTTATTCCTTTCCAAGTGCACACCACTGACTTCAGGCCAGGGACAGATATATCTTTCCAAAAACCTATTACTTGAGATCTGAAGATACCAAAACTTTCAAGGAGCCACATCCCCACCCTTAAAACAAAACAAAAAGTTAGGCAAAACAGACCAAAGGAGAGAAGGGAAATACATTGGGCACGATGGGAAGCCCAAGTATGCAGATTGCTGCACTCTTACAATAGAGCAGAGGAGGCATTCTGTAGACTTAATTCATTTTGCCTGTGCTGGGTTCATGTTGTATCCAACGATACTAGAACAAAGACACAGTGGCAACTGTCTCACACATTGCATTCTTAGTCCCCATACACGAACTTCCAAAGATGGATCATAAGCCATTAGGAACATCATCTCCAATGATACTACAGCTGTCCTTGCGACCAACCTCTGGCGGTTTGTCCTTTCTCACAACAACATCAGGTTTGGTAAGTATTAATTATTTATTTCTTCAGATCAATGGCACAGCCATGAGCACCCACATGGCACAACAATAAGCCAACATTTTCATGGCTGACCCAGAACAGCACTTCCTCATCTCCTAACACCTCTCTTATTGCTATCAGATAGCCGAGCAGAAGTTACTTATTGGGTGGCTAGGTCTGGATTGCCTGCCCTAAGAATTAGAAAATCTATAGCAGCTCGAAAAGAGGAGAATTGAGATAAAGTTTTATTAATTTTAACCATTATGGTTTTTATGGTGTTTTTTATAACTACTCTTAAAATTCTGTTCCTGTTTTAATGCGATATCTATTACCCATGAAACAAAATGTCATCGGTTTATGTTTTGGTCAATGACCGTGAATAAAACTTATGCTATGCTAACACCTCTCTTGTACTTCAGATTTATTAATGACCATTTTTTTCCCATCTGGACACAGGGAAAAGAAGCACTGGAGAAATTTCTGCAGGCCTTCAGCAACTTCCACCCCACTATCAATGCACACAAGATGTACATTTTCTAGACACCACTGTACATATATGTGATGGAAACATTTTTATAAATCCTTATACTAGAAACATCGACATACCTCCAGTCACCATTCTCAACAAACCACTGTATACAGCCAAGCTCTGTGCTACAGCCACATCTATTGCAAACCCTCTGAGAAAGATTCTCACCTGGAGGATCTGCAACAGAGATCTGAGCTCAAACCAATTCAATGCATCATTGACCTGCAACCTATACTGGACAATGGTACTTCTCTCTCATGGGCATTGGGGGGCAAAATCTTTTCTTGCCCACAGATGGCCTCCTAACGTTAACTATTCTCACTCACAATAATGCACTTCCTAACATGGATGGACTCTGGGACCAGGGCCTGCAATAAATCAGATGCCAACTCTGCCCCCATAGTCACTCTGACAAGACAATCACAACACCAGCCATACTGTCTCAGGTTCATTCACTTGTTCACCTTCCAATGTTATATATGCCCTGAAACCCTTCAGGTATATCTGTTAGATGATAGCCAGAGAACTATATCATACACAGTAGCAAAATTCTGTGTGATAGCATTCAGAAAGCGGTATCACTTGACAAAGGAAACGTCAGTTGCTGAGAAATAAATTAATGAAGTGAGTGCGTTTTTTACTATTTTGATACACACACACATTTTTTCACCTCTTATGTATTTACCCATTTTAAAATGTATAAGCTGTCCTTTTTAGTTGTACCTATTGTGGCTGGTCTTATCACTGTAATAAACTTTTGAAACTTTTGATATGCCCTCAAGTGTCAGCAGTGCCCTTCCACACTCTACATCAAACAACAACAAAAATGGGCATAAATCTGACATTAAAAAAAAAAAACCCAACGAGAGAACATTTTGATCTTCCAGAACATCCCATTGCTGACCTAAGAGTGGCAGTCCTCAAACAGAGAAGCTTCAAGGGTAGATTACAATACAAGATTGCTGAACTTGATTTCATCCACAGATTTGGAATAACGGATTCTCCAGGGCTGAATATGGATATAGGATTCTTATCTCTCTACAGATGCCAGTTTTCTGCCCCTAAGTATTACTTCCCTACTCTAATCAAGCTGATTACATTTTGCATTGTATCTTTGCATCCTGATTCCCTTCTTGGGAAGAGCTTTGACTCTTGAAAGTTTATTCCCCCCCAAAAAAATCTTGTTGGTTTCTAAGGTTCTACTGGACTCAAACCCAGGTATTCTACTGCAGACCAACATGGCTACACTCTGAAACTATCAGGAAAAAGAGTGCATGCATCACCAAGGAGGGCAGTGTATCACATTAATATCCTTCCTGCTAAAGCGATCTGCACAGAATCAGGTAAGTACCCTACAGCGTCCTTGTGTTGTACAGGAAGTGCCACATGCAGGGCTCATTTCGTAGCAGGAGCTCCTTTGCATATTAGGCCACACACCCCTGATGTAGCCAATCCTCCAAGAGCTTACAGTAGCCCCTGTAAAAAGAGCTCTGTAAGCTCTTGGAGGATTGGCTACATTAGGGGTGTGTGGCCTAATATGCAAAGGAGCTCCTGCTACAAAATGAGCCCTGGCCACATGTATGATTATCTGCCCCAAGCGTACACAGCTTTAAAATAAAATTAGATAGTTTAACAGAGGATAGGTCTATCAGCAGCTACTAGCCATGATAATTGAAGGGAACCTCCACATTTGGAGGCGGTAAGTCTTTTTTTCCTCCCAGAATTATATGGTAACCATATATATTAAGCTTGTTTTTCCTGTTTGGTCCTTACATCTGTTAAACATCCTCATTTTGTTGTATGCTAATTTACTGCTCTCACCCTCTACCTATATGTATGGACTGGTAACTTACATTTCAGTATATCTAAAGAAGTGTGCATGCACACAGAAGCTTATACCTTGAATAAAACTTTGTTGGCCTCAAAGGTGTCACTGGAGTCATATTTTGTTCTGCTGCTTCATACCAACACGGCTGCCCACCTGAATCTACGGTCTCGGTTAATCACTTCCATCATTCCAGAGTTAAGACGGGTACATATGCCCATCAAACTCCGATTTTGGCATATTTATTTCCTTCACTATGTTTTACCCCAGAATTAAACCCAAACAAATGGTGACGATATAAACTAAGGCTGAGAACAGACTGGCAGTCTCCGCCGCTCTGCCTCCGCTTCAAAAGCAGAGGCAGAGCGGCGGTTCAGATGGCCACATCTGCCCGGAGGAGGTGGCCCGGATGCATCGGGTCCGGCACGCGTTCCACCCGCTGGAGCGGGTGTGAATGCGCGCGGGGAGGAGGAGCCACGCGGCATCCGCCCGCCGCCATAGGAAGCCACCCGCAGTCTGAATGCTGCGGGCGGCTTCCTTCCGGTGGCGTGCGAACGCCGCGCCGCGGGGGAAATTCCCCCCGCCCTAGTCTGCCGCGCCGCCCTAGTCTGTCCACGGCCTAAGCTTGTTATTCCAGTTTGGTCCTTGCATCTGTTAAACACCTTTATTATGCTGTGTGTAAATTTGCTGCTCACCCTCTACCTATATGTATGGACTGGTATCTTCCATTTCACTGTTAACTGATAAAATGTGCATGCACACGAAAGCTCACACCTTGAATCAAACTTTGTTGGTCTTAAAGGAGCCACTGGACTCGAACTTTGTTCTGTATAGTCATTAGTCTGGGCTATGAACATGGATATAATCAGCTGGTTTATAAATGGTAGACAGATAAATCAATAGTCATGTTTTATCTTGTCCTTATTTCAAAGAATTCAAGATGGCTTTCATTATTTTTCCTCATTCTATGCAGTTATGTAGCAAAAGTGGAGTGAAGGGTGAGGAAATAGAGCTCAGTTGTGCTGTGCGAGAGCATGCATTTGTGACAAGCAATGCTCCCTCTAAGCTGTGGAGTCTTGTGAGCAAAAATTCTACTTTTTGAGCTACTGGCATTAAAGTTGTGAGCGAGCTATTTGGCTACTGCGTACTTTAATTTGCTCTGGAGCCATCCTTCCTCAGCTAAGACAAAAATGTGTGAGCCTGAGGCTAAAAAACTGTGAGCTAGGTCACACTAACTCAGCTGAGAGGGAACACTGTGGACAAGCCAATGGCACTGGGCTGCATGATCATAAAGGAATGTAGGGAAGCAACTTGTGGAACAGTCTTGAAGGGGCTGACAAACAATTAAACTGACCACTGAAAAATCAGCTCCCTGTTTGTTTCTGGCAAAGGGGTCATGACTAGAACAAGCAAGTTTTGGTGCTTCCCTAACACTGGCTCTCTTTATGGTCTGGTAAGCTGTTTTGGGCCTCTTATAAGAGAAAGGTAGAGTATTAACATTTTAATCAATTAATTAAAAATATGTACAGTTCTTTATCAACAATGTTCAGATGAATAAATCACTGCTTGCTTGATAAAGGAACTCTCTGCAAGCCTACAAGTGTTTTCATCCCTATCAGAACAGCCCTTATTGCGCAATGTGCACTCCATTCAGATTAACAAAGTTCAAGTCCAGCGGCACCTTTCAGACCAAAAAAGTTTAATTCAAGGAATAAGCTTTTGTGTGCATGCACACTTCTTCAGATACAAGGAAATGGAAATTACCAGTCCATACATATAGGTTGAGGGTGAGAGCAGTAAATTAGCATACGGCATAATGAAGATGTTTAACAGATGCAAGGACCAGACAGGACCAAACATTAGTTTATATGGTTACCATTTGTTGGGGTTTAATTCCAGGGGAAAACATAGGCCGAGGACAGACTGGCAAAATGAAGCACAAGGGAAGCAGGGCAAAAATACCCAGGCCGAGTTGTTGTGGGGCTTTTCGTTCACACTGCATAGACTGATGCGGGACCATACCAGGGAGGAGGCGGAATGGAGCATTTGAACTGTGGGGCGGCCCCTGGCGGTGCTGCCGCAGTGGTGCATGGCTTTGGTCTGTTTTGCTGACCTGCACATAGGCACATAGGCGCAGCAGCCGAGTTAGCAGGTTCACATTACTGACACTGCTTGATGCGCGTCTTATTTGCATCCACACTGCCAGGAAGTGAGATGAACGCACACCTAGACGGCTTGACACCGGTTTCACCAGGTACCTTTTTAAAGCGAGATGAAAATGCTTCAGGACGGGGTGAGTGCGGCACGGCAACACCAGGCAGCTGTGGCTGTGTGAATGGGCTGTCTTAATCCACTTGCAAAGCGGGCCTATATTGGGCCAAACTGCCAGTCTAAACTGAGCCATAGTGAAAAAAAAGAAATATGTCAAAATTGGAGATTGATGGGCAAATGTATCCTTAATTGTAGAAGATGAGAATAATTAACTAAGGCCCTGCCATTACTCTCCATCTGCCTCCTCTCAAGCATGGAGGTGACCTTACAGCTTATAATGTATGGAGCGTAATGGCAGGGTGTCAGTAAATTACTCTCAGCATTCCACAATTAAAGATACATCTGCCCATCGATCTCCAATTTTGACAATTTTACTGCTTTCACCCTCAACCTATATGTAGGGACTGGTAATTTCCATTTCATTGTACCTGAAGAAGTGTGCTTGCACACAAAAGCTTATACCTTGAATAAAACTTTGTTGGTCTGAAAGGTGCCACTGGAGTCAAACTTTGTTCTGCTGCTTCAGACCAACACGGCTACCCACCTAAATCTATCTCTGTTCAGATTAATTTACTTTCCCTTCTGTTTTCTTGCCAGCCTTCAGTTACCTGCTAGGCAGCCATATATCCCTCCTTTAGAGTTAATTAACTTCCAATAGCAGCCTCTTTTCCTTTAGTGCTTTAATTGGAAGGACTGATAAATGGACAGGTGGTGAAACACACATTACAGAAGTTGGTTCAAAAGCCTCAGTTAATCACATAGCACTGAAATACAGTCACACCATTTGACTTGTACTACTTGTTCCTTTGTGCTACCAAAAGACCAGCAAACTGCCCATTAAAAATGTCAGGTTTTCTCACAGCATAGTATTCTACAGAGAGCACGGTATGAGTATTTTAAAATAAATATGATATTTTTGATGAATGATGAAACAAGTTTCTCATAATACATTTTTTAAGTATTTGCACATGTGGGATGTGCGATCTGTTTAACTGTAGAAAATTTAATTTACGAACTGGTGGTAAAACAAAGACCTCTCTCACTGCTATATGCAGGACTCATTTCGTAGCAGGAGCTCCTCTGCATATTAGGCCACCCCCGCTTGATGTAGCCAATCCTCCAAGAGCTTTCAGTAGCCCCTGTAAGAAGAGCTCTGTAAGCTCTTGGAGGATTGGCTACATTAGGGGTATGTGGCCTAATATGCAAAGGAGCTCCTGCTACGAAATGAGCCCTGGCTATATGCATGTATTCCAGGTCAATGCACAGGCTCATTTGTTGTGATGCTTTATTATGCCTCTGTACATGGAAGACTACAGACTAATCTAAGCAGAGGGGGAGAGAGCAAGAGAGTCTGGGATGGCCAGCCTCTAGGTGGGGCTTGGAGTCTTCCTAGAGTTAGAACTGATCTCCAAACTACAGAGATCAGTTTCCCTGGAGGAAATAGCACCATCAGAGGTTGAACTAGATAGCATTAAATCTCCGCTGAGTTCCCCCCTCCCCAGACTTCACCCTCTCTAAACTCCTCCACCAACTCTCCAAGAACTCTGCAAGCTGGAGGCAGTAACCCTAAGAGAGACATCACCATGCATGAAGAAGATCCCAGTACAAGTTTAGAGTGGTAGAAATGGAAGATAACACCTGATGCAGAGGAAGGGAGAGGCTACAGTACCCAAAGATTAATGTAGTTGCATCTATTTACTATTTAGCCTTTTGTTTCAGTAGGATGAGGATTACAAAGATATTGTCAAATGTGTCATAGCAAAAGCAGGTGTTGAAGAATGATTTAAGACAGGAAGGAAGGAGGTCAGTATTTTCTATTTTTTCAAAGAGGGAGGCATGTATTTACAATAGTCTAGAAATATAAGATTACAAAATAGTAAATCCAGATGAGCAGCTATGTTAATCTGAGGCAGCAAAATAAAACAGGAGTCTGGGGCACCCAAAAGCCTAACACAAATAATTCTAGTATAAACTTTCATAACATGTTAGCCAGGCCTAGGCTTTAAGAGAAAATGGTATTTTTATTATTTTCCAAAGAACCCTAAAAAATAAAATTTAAAGGATCATGGAGGGTTAGTTGTTATAACCCAATAAACCAGTGATACTCACCCAGGCTGCAGTCACACACACTACATAATCCAGTTTCAAACCACTTTCAATGCACTTTCCAAATGGATTTTATAAATTCACGCAGTAAAAATCCAGTTGGAAAGTGCACTGAAGGTGGATTGAAAGTGGATTATTTAGTGTGTGTGACTGCAGTCCCAGTATCTGAGGGACCACATGTGACTCTTTAACATGCCACCTGGGTAGGCATAAAATTTGCCTACTTTAGGCGGTCTTTCTCCTGCCAGCTAGGTCCTTCCACCCGCACTTACCTGCAGACTGGCAGGAGAAGGGGGTGCAGAAACAATGTGCAATGCATTCACATCTGGAGAGAAACAGACATGACATCAGAACATCAGCCTACACTCTGGTACCTCTGCGGTAATTCCATAGAGTTTGCAGAGCATACAGTAATGCACTGACATTACATCCACCCCTTTCTGTGCCCCTAAAGCTCCTAGCTGATCCCCAGCTGATCTGAGCACTGTTCCCATCTGTGGTACATACCCCATGTCTCATGAAAGTGGGCCTGGCAGGACTTACAGTTGGCAGGTTTCCATTTTGAAAGCTGCTGCCAGTGAGCCTCCTTGACCTGTGAGCCCCATTCTAGGGATAGACGAGCCATTACTATTGGAGAACCCACCCTCACTGCAACCTCTGTGCTTTCATCCCAGTAGCTGGGCCACTGCTGGGAGAAGAGCAAACTGGCCACATAGAAGAAATAGTAAAACCACCATCATAGCCACCCAGGAAAAGAGCAAGCTGTCCATAGTGGGTGGTGGTGAGTTTATTCCCCTTTCTCCATGACCAGCTTGGTCACCCCTCACGCTCTCATCTGAGCTGTTGTTTCTTATGCTGAGGAGACAGTGAGAAGGACAGGAAGGGAAGCCCTTCTCCTCACCCCAGATATACAAGGACTGGCTTAGGTTCAGCAGTGGTGGAGATGGACATGTGCAGAGATACTCTGATAATTAACAACATATACTTACATATCTAATATTAGTAGCAATATCTTATCTTACTATATGTTTGTATTTTGATGGGGGGCATACAGTAATCATGTGGCTCTTTTGGTTGATGGGAATTGTGAATGTGGATCTCTGCAAGCCAAGGAGTGAGTTATACTGCCATAAAACAGTTCGCTGGATATGTATTTTTACAAGAATTGGTAGGCAAAGGGGAGGGAGTGACATCAAGGCTATAAATTAAATGGATATCTTTGGGGCTTGTCTATTCTCTAATCAACATCAGTAAGTAAATTACAAAGATACTGTATCATGCTGATCTACAGATTAGGTTAACATAAAATAATGAGGCAGACTGTAACTCTGGTAGAAGTAAATTGAGTTAGGGTTCCAAAGCTAAGTTAATAGACACCAAGGTAGCATTTTATTCCATCTCATTTGAGTTAGTAATGGGTTCCTTCCCCTGTTGAGAGCAAGTAGAAAGACTAATCTTATTCCACACATGACCTTAAGGGCTTGACCAATTAATTGCAGTTTTTTCCCTTACGAGAAGACAATTATTCAAATAGTTCTGAAGTATCTTAATAGGAAACTAGAAAGCAGCTCGTTCGTGTTTCAAATTGCTCTTCAATTTAATCTAAGGGAAAACAGAAATATTGATTTGTGAAACCCTCTCTATGGGAAAATTCACAGTCTACAAAGGAACAGCTTTTCTATAGATCCACACACTTCAAGCCTTCAGCATATAAATGTGATTTGAGAAAAAGCTCTCAAGGCCAAAACTCACTTGCTCCCATTAACTGTAATATATACTCCTCTGGGGGGAAATGATGTGCAATTGTAGGCTAATAGCTTAGTCACCAAAGGTGCCAACATAGAGCAGTTTGTGAAGGGATGTTGGCCTACTAATCACCTTGCTAATGCAGCACAACAAACTATGACCTTGAGCTACCACAGACAGACTGAACTTGCAAATCCTGCCCCACACAAATGCTCAACTTTGGTATTCTTGGGGGTCATTTTGTTATCCAGACACTGGTCCACATATGACAGAGCTATCCAGTGTGGTGTGCTGGTTAGAGTGTTGGACTAGAATCTGGGGCCAAGGACAGACTGTTGTTCTGCCGCACTACAGGAGCGCGGCAGAACAAGCCGGGGTGAACTGCCCCGCAGTGCGGTGTTCAGACGCCGCCGCAAGGAAGCTGCCCACAGCATCCACACTGCTTCCGGCAGTGGCGGCAGAATGCCGCGTGGCTCCGCCCGCCTGTGCGCGTTCACACCCGCCGAAAGCACAGCCGCCGGGACACCACTTGGAAGTGGTGCCCGGCTGCTGCAGGAGGAGTGTGCCGCCAGACGAGGTAAGTCCGGGGTGCCTCCGCGGGGCGTATGCGGCAGTCTGGACACCCGCTCTGTCCTCAGCCTGGGAAACCCAGCTTCAAATTCCCACTGTGTAACAGACTCTTGCCAGGTAACCTTCATGCTCTTTCAGCCTAACCTACCTCAGAGTGTTGCTGTTGTGAGAACAAAATGGATGAGGGGATAATGATGTTGTAAGCTGATTTGATTCCCTCCGCCCAATGGAACAAAGCAGGCTAAACATATTGACATAAATAAATGATGGCCTGTATTATAATACAGTCAACATCCTCTGTTGACAAGGGAACATGTGTGTGGGAAACTGAAGGTGTGCTCTAGTGATGCTATTCATGTGAAGAGGTTAAACTTATATGGTTCCTCAAAGATTCACTTTCTAGAAAGTACATGAGATGTCAGAGCAAGATACATTGTGATCATTCTTGCCCCCATATGATTTCAGACAACACCACAGCTGACTTTGCCACCAAACTGTTCCATTGTGTTCTCACCCATAACCACTTAAAATCTGGTGACAACTTGTTCCTACATATCAATGGTACAGCCATGGGCACCCACATGACCCCACAGTATGCTAGCATCTTTATGGCCAACTTGGAGCAATGCTTCCTAAACTCCCACCCACACACCTATACCTGTAATATATTGATGACATGTTTATTGCCCAAACATATGGTAATGAAGCTCTGGACATATTCCACCAGGCATTCGACTTTCATCCCACCATTAACCTGACAATGAACCAGTCTAGATAAGAAATACATTTTCTGGACACTACTGTAAAAATAAACAGTGGACACATAGAAACCACCTTATACTGGAAACCTACTGGCTGACAAACATACTTATATGCCTCCAGCCACCATCCTAAACATACCAAAGGATCCATTGTATACAGCCAGGCTCTACACTACAGCCACATCTACTCCAGTCCCTCAGACAGAGATTCTCCACTTGTGTGATCTACAACAAACCTTTTTGGAACCAAAGTCAAGAAACAAATTAATAAAGCAAGACTGATACCCAGAGAAAACCTGCTGCAAGACAGGCCCCATAGAAACAATAACAGAACATCACTAGTGGTCACATGCAGCATTCAACTAAAAACAGTTCAACGCATCATCAGCGACTTACAGCTATTGGATAATGACACTTCTCTTTCACAAGTACTGGGGGGGGGGGGGCAAACCTTTTCTAGCGCACAGACAACCCTCCAATCACAAACAACTCCTCACCCACAATAATTCAACATCTAACTTGAACATGGACACTGGTCCCAGAGCTTGCAATAAACCCAGATGCCAACTTTGCTGCCACATACAGCTAGACAACACAATCACTGGACCTAACAACATCAACTATAGTATTACACCATCTCGGGCTTATTCACTTGCTCATCTTCTAACATTGTATATGCCATTAAATGCCAACAATGCCCTTCAGTTCTCTACATAGGATAAACAGGCCAAACCCTACACCAAAGGATAAATGGACACAAGTCTGACATCAAGAATCACAAAACTGAGAAACTTGTTGGAGAACATTTCAACCTCCCAGGGCACTCAGTGGGGAACTTCAAAGTAGCTGTTTTATTGCAAAGGAATTTCAGAAACAGACTGGAATGAAAGATTGCTGAATTACAAGTTATTACAACACTCCAGACAATGGAACTCCCAGAACTTAACAGAGGTATCAGCTTATCTCACTACACGTGCTAAGTCACCCAGTTCTCACTAATACCCAATAATTAAACTTTGTTGGTCTTAAAGGTGCCACTAGACTCAAACTTTTCTCACCCGATGTTAACTCCTTTATTATTTTTATGCCAATTTGCTGCTATTTACATGTCTTACCAAATATGTTATTCCAATCTTAGCTGTATTTATTATTCAGTTACTTATGCATCTTGACTCTAATTAGCTTTTCCTTGCAATTAACTCCCCCTACCTGTATGTAACATTTGAGGAAATCTGTTTCTATATATGTGAAGAAGTGTGCATCTACACATGCAGAGTCTCTCTGTTCTTGCATGTACCCAGGGTTAAGCTTGGTTGGTCTTGGGAGTGCCGCTGGATTCAGGCTTCTTTCTCGCATCTGTTTGTTAGCTCTCACATTTGTGTGCTAATTTGCTGCCATTCATTGATCTCGCTGCCTTGATCTAATCTTAGCTTCACTTATGCATCTTAACTCTGACTGGTCCTTCGTGACACTTGCACACACACACACACACACACACCTTCTTGTGTGTAAGGCTTGAAGAAATTTTGTTTCAGTTTGTCTGAGGAAATGTGCTTACGCACGAAAGCTTACACCTTAAATAAAACTCTGTTTGTCTTAAAGGTGCCACTGGACTTAAACTTTGTCTCACCCTTCCCCCAATATTGTGATTTAAATTTGATTGACAATGGAGAGACAGATACAATTGCTTCAGGGGCAGCAGATGCTATCCTTGGCAGTAGCAAATGTGTTAAGAGATGCACCAAAGTTGTGATTCTCCTGTGTGAGAAAGCAAATATATCTCTTCTTCTTGGAGAGATTGGATACAAGAAGCCCAACCTGACAGCACCATAGAAGAAAGAGATGATTACTAGTAGGTCCACAATACAAGAAGGATTTTGATTTATGGATGTTGGTTTATGGGGATACTTTGTACCTTAGTATTTCAGATAAGAACAAGCATTAGCCTACAGCTGTCAACAGTGTAGAACACACAGGCTGAAGTCAGATGGGCAAAAAGATCCAGTGTGGCCCCAGTTCTAACTGATCTAGGGGGATTTTTTGTAACAGAGGGTTTTGATCAGACTGTCAGACTGAACCCCCTTAACCCTCCTTACCACGCGTTCACCCTGTTCTTGATGGATCAGATGCAGCAGTCAGGGAGTGGGGCAGTTAGGCAGCTTTTTAAAAATCATTTTAAAGCATGCACATAAGGACTGATGGGAATTAGCACTTCAAACTCCTGGCAGAATGGTGGCAGCTGGTGGCCAACGGGATTGCTGGAGGAGGCTGCTGGGAAATGGAGTCCAGTGTGAAGGTGGTGTTTTTGAAACTGTGCTTCTGAGGTAAAGAAGCTTTATCCTGTGACCTGTGTGCTGCTAGTGTTTTTATTTGAAAACTTGGAGCTAAACTGGAGTTTGTGGCTTTGTTCTCAGACTCCCTCCCTCCTTCTCTGAAACAAACTCATCTTGTCAATTAGTTTTTAGGTGGTGTTTTTGAAACTGTGCTTCTGAGAAATCCCATGTTTCAAACGTTTAAAAAGGGGGGGGGGGGGGAGAGAAGCTTTATCCTGTGACCTGTGTGCTGCTAGTGTTTTTATTTAAAAACTTGGAGCTAAACTGGAGTTGTGGCTTTGTTCTCCCTCCCTCCCTCCCTCCCTCTCTGAAACAAACTCATCTTGTCAATTAACCCCTTCCCTACTCCATGTGCTGCAAAGCTGTAGGCAGGAGAGAGCTGAAATACATGAGCAGTGATCCAGTCACACACTGTCACAGGCTGGGCTGGGCTGAGAAGCTGGAGTCAGGTCCAGTCCGGGGGTTGTAGTCATGAGAGACAGAACAGGAGCTGATTCAAGGGTCCGAGAGAGGGGTTGTCTGAAGCAAGGGTCAAGAAGCTAGGAATCCGAATAGGAGTGAGGTCAAAGAACAGGAGCTGAGGGTGGACACCTCAGCACAGATGGGACTTGTTGCTTCCACAGAGAACCCAAGGAGAGCCCAGTCCCTAGTGGGAGCTATATAGGCCTCCGGCTGTGCTTCCCTTAATGGCAGCACTGCTCCTATTAGTACTCAGGGCTCGGTGCCCACCTTCCTTGCTGGCGTGCATCTTGGTGGCAGGTTGCTAAGTCCCTGTGGAACCGCTCCCTCAGCCAAGCCACCTGCAGGGGTGAATCAGGCAAGCATTCCATTTGCACCTGAACCACATTGGCTGCTGGAGGACCAGGTGTGGGGGTTACAGGCTCAGGCGCTAGTGGTGGCAAGACGTCAACTCCCGAGGAGTCAGAGGGGCTGGCTTCTGCCTCTGATGATGCTGGTGCCTCCAACAGTGCTGCCAACTTGGGCAGGAGCCAAGTGTGATCATCACCGCCCATGACATGCACACATCACCAACTGGTTTTTTTAAAAAATGGCAGAAACACATGGAAAACAGCTTCAGATTGCTAGGAGGCATTGCAGACAGGCAGAAATGCAGGGTGAAGCTGGTAACGACCATAAAGTACCTGATTTTCCCGGTGTCAAGAAAACTGCGATGGAAGAGGGTTGATTGTGGGAGGGCAATGAGTGCCAGATGGGATGCAGATGTGGCTGTCTGATCATGCATTCTAAATCCATTAGTGAGTTGGGGACGACACTGGAACCAAAGGACCTTGTGGCTGCAGCCAGAGTCTAATCAGCCATATTTAGTTTGGCTCTATGTGTTGTTCTATGTCTGCTTCACATGATGGGGGGTGGGAAGGAAGAGAGAATGATGTCACCTTGTGTTCCGTTTGGCTAGACATGAAGTATCTGTACTGCCTGCCACAGAGAGATTCTTGCTCTGAGCATCAGGCAAGCTGCTATCTATCTAT